>CM041789.1:14461626-15661626 GCA_023375725.1 Nephotettix cincticeps | reverse complement strand
TTTTGACATGGATATGTCTTAACTCTGCGGGGGGGAGGTTGTTGGCGATTTTTGAGATGGAAAATATGTAACAGGTTTCCATAGAAACCACCAGAACTATTGCATTGAATGAATTGTTAATATAAAAGAATAAGAACAGCTGTTTAGATGAAGTGAATTTAAGTTTTTTTTATTCGTCCTTGCTCAAAGTAACATATATCCATATTTAGTTTTTTATTTAACCTTAGGCCTAAGCCACATTGTCCTGCAAGTTTTTTATACATCATAGCTTATGAAGATAAGACGAGATGCATTTTGATCATATGAATCAATTTAAATATTTTATTAACAGCTGATTTTGTGTTCACCAATCGTCAGCTAACTTTACTTAGTTTATATCTGAGGGGGGGAATGTTGGTTATTTTTAAGATGGAAAACATGTAACAGGTTTCCATAGAAACTACCAGAGGTATTGTATTGAATTGTTAATATAAAAAAATAATAACAGCTGTTTAGATAAACTGAGACCATTCCATTTAGAAATATCCATGATCTAACCTATTTCCTACAGGGAAGTGAATGATGGGTATTTTAATTTGAATTTTCTCTATTTTCTTTGAATGTAGACATTTTAGGTGGTACGAAGTACGCCGGATTAGCTAGTTTATCCGAAATCTGAGTAATTGAAATATATATACTGTATTTAAAAAACAGAATAGTGCTGACGTTAATACACACCAAGTAATTTCGCATCCACCGGCCATTGTTCACAATTATCCACCAATCGTGGCCTCCAAGTTTACTTTCTGGATTTTAGGACACTCCATCGTTCCCAGGTCAGTATTGAATACTCTAACCTCTGACCTGTGACGACAATGGGATGAAAATATGTTAGACAGTTCGGTTAGCGTCACTGGAATCCAAACCAATGACGTCACTGCCTCAGGATTAGACTCCGTAACGCTACTAATATTCCATCTCACCTTAAATTATATATTGACATGAATATGTCTTAGTTCTGGGATATTTTAGCAATTTGCGCTAACAAAATTTGAAAAAGTGACGTCATTTGGTTAGTGACGTCAAAGTTTGGTTATAATAACAGCTGTTAAGATGAACTGAAAACATTCCTTTTAGGTTAGATCCATGATCTAACCTATTTCCCACAGGGAAGGAAATGTAAACAATTTTTTCTAAATATCCGATCTTTTTATCCCAATGCATATCTATGTCATCGCCCGGTCCTGTTTTACACTTTACTTCAAGCTAGACCTATTTGGTTGCGACATGATCATTTTTAGTAAAAAGTCATTTTAGAGATTGAATGATTTTAAACCGGAGTCGGGACTGAAGTCTCACGCTCTACTCCTAGACCAACGCGCTCTATAAATTCACCATAAATCACACATCTGATAGGATTAAACAATTTATTCACTTTCTCTACGTCTATAAACAAATCGAGTTTTCGAGATCAAGCCTTTTTGGTTGATCTTTTACTACTTGAAATACACCCAACGCTAAATTTATTACATATAAACGTAAAAACACGAGTTTTTACGTAATGGTTTAACTGTTACATTTGAAAACTTAAATTTTATTAACTGAAAAATTTAATAGTATTAAATTATATCTTTTAGGCATTAACTATAATTTAATGGTTCCTAAAAATGCCCAATTCTTTTTGCTTTTTTGTAAACAAATAGAGTTTTGAGATTGAACTATCTGCCATCGATAAACTTCAGATTCGACATACGTAATCGATTATCGATTCGCAATGGATTTTTATTACTAAAAATACACCCGACGAAACATTTCGCACGCAAAACAGTTCATACAAGACATAATCGGAATGGCTTCCGATGTATCGGGAACCAATAGATTCCAGTTCAGCGTTACACTTGATTTAACAAATCTTTCAAGCTGAATTTAATCTTGGCTCTGGATATGATAAAATGGTGGTCGTTTACGGAAGTTTGAACAGTTCTATTAAGTGGTAGATTAAATGACTCTTTCACTGCTTTTTGGGGATATCGGATGGTCCAAAATTTGAAAATATATTTTCTAAATATTTTTGTTCTATGACAATGTCATTTAAAGACAACAATGGTAACGTGTCCTGTAATCCAGCTACTTGGAGGTCACGAATTGTGGATAGATATGTGCCGTAATTAAGAGGAAAATTTGTGGCTCGAGTCCTTCGTCACTTATAACTGTTGGGCTATTACTTAACAGTCTTGTCCGCATGGACTAACAGGAACCTGTTAGTCTTAGTCAGTAACAAGACTACAAGATCACGCCACAATCATCTTGCACTCATTTCTCATTTATACTTAAAATACCTACCTTGTGTGGTTGGCATTTCAAAAGGTAAACTTTGATTCACCTTTGATTTAAAACGTCATATTTATTAAAATATGTTCACTAAACAAATTCTATAAGTATTTATCCATATTAGTAGACGAAGCTAAGGGCAGTCCGACCTCCATATAAACTCAATGTTAACTAAATGTATAATACCTCACAAACTATAAGAGATAACAACTTAATTGTTTTTATTTTCAATGTTAGCTTATTGATTAGTTCCATACGGAAGGTTTTGAAAAAAATCAAATGGAAACAATTTTTAATTGTTTTTTGTTTAAATACTTGAAATTTGACTAAAAAAATATATATTAAATTTTTTTCCCAACCTAGTTTCTAAATTTTTTTTAAATCCTTTCGTATGGCACTAGTAATCATTGTCAAAAAGGCACACCCAAAAAATGGTAGTGATATCTCTAATAGTTTTTTATACAGGTTACATAAAAAGTGTCACAAAGCATATTTTCAGTAAACGTGAAAATCAAAGAACGCTGAACTAATAGTAAGCACGACATACGTTACAAAAATATTTTTTCTAAAGGCAACTATTATTTTTAATTGTTAGTGTTATATATCGATGTTAAGAGGAAATTTCAGAGAATAATAAACAAATAAAAACCAAGATTGAAAAAAATCGAATCTTTTAGGTCAAACTGCCTATTGAAACTTAATATTTAACTTTAAAAATTCAATTTCTTTAAAAACAGCTTTTTTGTTACACGTATAACTTTACCTTAAGAACCATTAGAGATAGTTTTTTTATTTAGTTTATCAAACTTACTTAATCATTTTGGTTATAGTAAATGAATAGTATATCAATACCTGAACATAAATAAAAAAATGTTTGCATTTACTTCCCTGTGGGAAATAGAATAGATCATGGATATGTTTAAAGGGAAAGCGTTCATTTCATCTATACAGCTATTCTTATTCTTTTATATTAAACATTCAATACAATAGCTCTGATAGTTTCTATGGAAACTTGTTACATATTTTCCATCTTAAAAATCGCCAACACCCCCTAGAGCTAAGACATATCCATGTCAAAAATATAAATATATCTTTTATTGTTCATGAGAAAAAGGAAGCCTACATGAATGCATTTAATTTATCACTGTCAAGATAGGGTCATCAGACTGCGCGAACATAATGTTTGTTTATCTAGAAATAATTCATTACGATTTGTTTTATCAGATTTTAATTACTGCCGTTATCTATTGATCACAGACATAGTGATTCTTTCGTGAACATGCTATTGTCATGCAATATTGTATTGAAGCCTAAACTGCTAATGAAAAAGTGATAAACGACTATTGTCACCGAAATATCTAGATGTAATCTCTAACTTCAAATTTTACCAGATATTCGTCTAGTTAATCACACTTCTTTCATTTAGTCGTAAAATAAATGTTAATGCAAATTAATAATTCACTCTTGCACGATTTTATTTTACAAACTTGCCTTAAGAGTTTTAGCTAAGAACATTTCGGGTTGGAACGAATGCTGTATAAAATCATACTATGAAGTACTGGATGTCCTCTGTGTAAATATAAGAATACCGAGTTCAAAATAAGATCTCGGAATTCGTTAAAGTAAGTTAATATAAAACTCGTAGTAAATATGAAACTAGTATTCCTCTCATATCATGGAATATAATTGGAATTAGGATATATTCTCTGGTGTGGATTAATGTCTGCACTCTTGAATGCTAAGTACATCCACAAATACCGTCCTCAAAATTTGATCAGTTCGTAATTCGGAGGCAGTGGTTTGGACTACACGTAAAACTTTAGGTTCCTTAGATATACCATTGACTGTTGGGCTATTTATTAACAGCTCTGTCTAAGGAACATGTCAGCCTCAGTCAGTAACAAGACTACAAGATTGCACAAAAATCATCTTACACTCGTACTCATTCATATTAGGCTTTAAATAACAGGGCAGGTTGCCATTTTAGTAACTAAGACAATAATTAATTCCAGGAATTACTTACTCAAAACAAATTACTATGGAATGATATATTGATCACACTCACAAAATAGAGGGACACATTTGACAAGAAAACGCAAGTAATGTAGAAAATGAATTCCATTTACGAATATTTTTATGAGTTATGCTCACAAGTTTAGGAAACGACGGATATTCAAGCGATAAATACCAGTGTGTAGAGACTGTATAGGAATTTCTAAAATTTTTAACTGATTAAAGATTAAGCATAAAAGAAGTCTGAAAATATTTCTCAGGGATTTATTTCCCTCGATTAACGTATCCTAAATGTTCGCAGTATTTCAAAATTTTACGTGGGGTTTGGGTAAATATTTTTCCATCACATTGGGAAAAAGTGTTGGAAAATATTTTATACTCTGTCATGTTGTAATTTTACATTTGAAAGCGAGAAACAAGAACAAATAAGAAACAAACTAGACGTGTTCTGGTTATTTATATTCGTACATAAGAAGAAACCAATTTCAAACATGAACGAATGTGATTGTACGAATAAAAATGGAACTTTTTGTTGAGGTTGTATTGAAGCCTCATTGAAATAGTTCTAAATATTTTAAGATAATTGTCGTCGATTAAGTTGTATGAGAATATTACGTAATAATTGAAAATTAATCGCTATTTTTCATCTTATAATTATGTTTTGGTAAAAACATAATGCTAAGATATGGAAAAAGAATGTTGAAGGATAATCCTGTTTTTGAACGCAATAATAACGTTAAAAATGGACACTCAATAGGATTTGATGAATGATAGAAAACTGTACTCGTGAAATTTTAGCTAAGCTACAAGTTATGGGCGTATACAAAATACCCAATTTTTCGTAATTTTATACTAACCGTTTTATAATCCGTTCCTCTCTGATAATATTAGGATTTATCTATCATTCACAATACAAAAGCTATATTGGTAACGCAACAAATAACCACAACACTCAGTCTCCGAGCTAGCGGGACGTGCGCTCAGAACGAGAGTTGAAACTCAACCTTCATTATATTTTTTGTATTGTGCATGAAGGGAATGTATAGTATTAGTGGGTTTCTCCGCCCCCAGAACAATTGTGTAGTTAAAACCACAGACGAGTTGGAAAAGCCCAATAAAACATATTAAATAATGAATAACTAATGCCGATATGAATAACAAACTTAAGAATCTTACCTGGAAATGCTAGGAGCGAAGGTGTTTTGAACAGGTGTTCTGCTCCTGAAAAGTGAAACCTATTAGACAAATTTTCAAATGTAATCTAATCTAATTTACTATAAAAAATATTAATTTAGTTTCATTCTCGCAATACTAGGTTAAATAAATTATTCAGGTTCCCTCAATACCTGACGTTTTTTCTTATATTTGAAAGGGATTCAAATGAAAATAAAAAATATTTATTTATGTTTATTAGATTAAATTAGATTATTGAAATTACAACCGTACCAAAAGGTAGGTATTTTAAGACAAGTATGAATGAGAAACGAGTGTAAGATGATTGTGGTGCCAAAAAGGTGTGGTTGCCAACAGTCAACGTTGGCTGTTTAACGTGGAATCCGAACCACCGCCTATGAATTACGAATTGGTTTAACTATGAGGATGGTCTTTGCGGATTTACGTAGTATTTAATAGTGCGGACGTTAATCCACACCAGGGAACACTACACCCACCGACCATCGCTCACAACTATCCACAATTCGTGACCTCCGAGTAGCTGGATTACAGAACGACGCCATCGTCCCAGTCAAATTATTCTACGGTTTGAAAAAAAGCTTTGTACAATCTTCCACATCGTCTTTTGAAATAACATGATACGACGCTTTAAAATGATCCAGGTGTTATGAGCTACCATAGTTTGGGAATCAACTACAAACTTTAAAGTTAAGTTAGTTAACATCAGACTCTATTTCCATATTCTGTTGATAGTTTATGAGTACAGTTTATGAAATAGTCTATGGAAACGTTTAATACTTTAATAAACGTTATTAGTGTTGTAAGCAAAAGCTATAATTGTTTAATTCATCACTGATTTTAATCTAAACGCCAAAACTTAGTCATACTGGAATGTCATTGACACTATGGCGTGTTCTGTACTCAGATACTTGGAGGTCACGAATGTGGATAGCAACTATTGTCGGTGGATGTGATATTCTCTGGTGTGAATTAGCGTCCGCACTATTGAATACTACGTTCATCCACAAATACCGTTCTCAAAATTAGTTTTAATTCACGGGAATAATTGTCCCACGTAAAAACTGTAGGTTAATTCAATGTCATTAGCTGTTAGGCTGTTAATTGACAGTCCTGTCTAAAACTCATGTCAGCTCTAACCAGTAACGCGAGTACAAGATAGTGCCACAATCACTTTAAAACATTAATTTCTCAATCATATGTGTTCAAAATACCTGAATAGGTTGCCATTCAGACTGGATCGGTCGCGTGTCCAGTAATCCAGATACTTGTAGGTCACAAATTGTGGATAATTATGAGCAGTGGTCGTGTGTGGTATATTCTGTAGTGTTGTTAATTTCCACACTATTGAATACACTATTTGAAGTCCATCCGCAAACGTCGTTCTCATAATTAGACCAGTTCGTAATTCAAAGGCAGTGGTTCGGACTCCACCTTAAATCGTAGGTCCCTTAGATACTCCATTGGCTATTGGGCTATTAATTAACAGTTCTTTCTAAGAAACATTTCAACCTTAGTCAGTAGCAAGACTACAAGATCGCACCACAATCGCCTTAAACACTCATTTCTCATTCATACTTACTCAAACTACCTGAATAGGTTGCCATTCCAGATAATGTAATTTAATTACTAATTTGAGTAATCACACACCGTTAGTTGCACTAGTGTCCGTTGGCGGCGCTGTAGTAGCCAGTTTTAATTTAGTATCTGCGGTGTTGTACATAACCGCATGATATTGCGATATATCGCCACAAGCTTAATATGTGGCTTTGGACTCGTTCATATGACAGATTGGCTTCATCCAATGTCATCACCATTGTCAGTAATTACCGTTTTTTGCTCTTAAGTCTAAGAAAAAAGTTTGAAACCATTAGGCGTGAGAATAGATTATATTATTGAAATGGTGACCCTACCACATGATAAGTATTTTAAGTTAATCGTGACTGAGAAATGAGTGTAAGATGAGTTTGGCGCGATCTTTTAGTCGTGTACTTGGCAGATATTTTCCTTAGACAGAACTAAGGAATTAACTAAGTTAATTAATAGCCCAACAGCCGAAGGCAACTAATGGACCTACAGTTTAACGTGGAGTTAGATTAGATTAGATTAGATCATTGAAATGGCAACCATACTACAATGTAGGTATTTTAAGCCAAGTATGAATGAGGATTGAGTGTATGGTGATTGTGGCGCGATCTTGTAGTCTTGTTACTGACTAAGGCTAACATGTTCCTTAGGCAGGACTGTTAATTAATAGCCCAACAGCCGATGGTAAATAATGGACCTACAGTTTAACGTGGAATCCGAACCACGACCTCTGAATTACGAATTGGTCTAATTATGTCTGTGTATCGGTCATAAGTATCGGTCGAGTCCGAGAGCATCGGCTTTCTCAGTATAAAAACATTTGTTTGATAAGTTTTTAATATCGTTATGGAGGTTTTATTCGTGTCCACTATTTAAAAACAAGTTTACGATTTATATTAATTGAAAAAAGTATAGAGGCTATTCATTTGGACAAATCATTTTAATCGTAATCAAACTGAAAAATTAAATTCTTTTTGTTTCTATTGCCCAATCGTTGACAGCCAATTAACTTGCAACGTAAAATTGGAGTGTTAACATGTTCCTTCATCTACTATCTAAAGCCATATTACTATCTGGAATGAACTACTAAATTAATACGTTTAGTCATAAAGGAGAAAAATAAGAATAACATCTGGCTCGCTCTTTAATGAACTATCAGAAATAAGAGCAGCTGACGGAAGCGATTTGTTGAATGGTCATTTTATCTTACAACAGCGTCTTTCAGGGGCAAAAAGTGTCACTTTAATCCCTCGATGCACAAATAACTATTTTTCTATCCTGAATCCTGAATGAAAACATAACGAATAATCACAAATCAGCTGTTACCTAGTCAGATCGTTTACACAAGTAATTTTCAATTTTCGAGAGCTAAATTTTCAAAAGCACGATCCAATGTTCCATAGAACGGTGAATGGTTTATACTTTCTCTTGCAATTTACAAATATACATAGCACCACAGAGTCTGAGATAAACTACATACAGGGAAATTGAAAAGTAAGTTGCACCAACCCTTAACATTTTTACTATTTAATATATTTGAAATCTGTTTGCGGTAAACTTCTTCGAAATGAAGGACTATAATGATGATTGTTATTTTAAATAAATAGTATTAGTCCAGCTCTTAACAACTTAATAGAAACGACTGGAATGCCAGAGGGAGGTCCAGTTTTTAACAGAAACAGTGTTCTTCCAGTAAGATGGAGCTCCTTCACACTATGCTATAGAAGTAAAGGACACTCTAAACATTGCATTTCCTAATCGTTGGATTGTTCGAAGAGGAAGTATTTAGTGGCCTGCCTATTCACCAGACCTGAATCCATTAGATTTTTTTCTGTAGGGTCATTTAAAGTCTGTGGTTTATGACTAACAGCCAAGATGAATGTAAATGTAGAAAAGTAAACAATCAAACGTTCCAGAATGTAAGGAACATGTTTGAAAAAAGATTGTATTACTGCATGGAGGTACAGGGAGAGCAATTTGAACATTTAATAACATGAAAGGTACATTTATTTACTATTTCTTAATTGACTTTTTTAAATAAAGAGACTATTATTGTTATAATTTATCATAGCCATATTTGTTTTAAATAGCTGCCATTTTGGTTAGGGGTAAGATATCAACTTGAGATTAGCGTCATTCTATTTATTTTAAGAAGGTCTTTAAAATATGGGGTCACTCAACAGGGCTTTATATTTAAAAAAATAATAATTTATTTATTTAAAATAATAATTATCATATCGGAGAAGTTTACTACAAACCGATTTCAAATATATTTAATAGTAAAAATGTTGAGGAGGGGTGTAATTTAATTTTCAATCACCCTGTATAATTTTGGCAAATTGTATGTCATCTTTGTAAATCAATCTGACTTGAGCGAATTCACCACTGGAGCGATTTGAAGCTTTTTGACTGCGGGATGTCACTAGCGAAGTGTATCGCAAACACCTCTCTGCGACTATCTTGTAATTTGTTTCATTTCAATGTTTCCATTTTCACAAATATTCCTACAGAACAAACCATCTGAGTCAATCAATAAGAGTTTTTATCGATTAATCACCGGTATATTGTTGTTCTTTTCGATCTGAAACCCTTAGTATTTTACTTGGTAAATCTATAATTAATTTATATTCGAATATTCCGACTCACTTTGGGGTCTTGACTTATTTTGTGTTTGTAAAAAATGAATTTAATTAGTAAATTAATTAGGTTAACCTCATTAACTAATGGGATAATTAATGCGTTTGACCTGCAAAAAATAATTATAACAGTTTACAAAATTAATTTTTTACATAAAAGTCGTCTCCTCCAAAGTAAATACTTTAATCTAAAAAAAATTAAACTTTACAAATCGGATAGACTGGTCAAATTATATACAGTTCACAGTACAGTATACTTAAGTATACTCATGTACTCATATACTAGTACTTAAGTATACTCATATATGGTAAGTATATGGTAAATACTAGTCATCCCTCAGGACTTAAGTCCTTAGGGATGACACTAATATTACACTTAGTTGCTTACATTATCTATTTCTTGTTATATGCTAATTGACAATTAAATTTAATCTTTTTATTTCTTAACTTTTAAAAAGGCTAGAGGGGTGATTTTACTTTTTAGTAAAATCACATATCTAGTAGACCACCAGTCAATTTGTGTCTTTTCATTAAGGTGTTAGTTTAACAATACAATCGCTCAGCAATAAGCTGCAAACTTTCCTTCGCAAATAATACAACATGGCCCAACAACCCCAGACTGATCAAACTTACGACAAAGTTCCTGATTGAATTAAAAGTCCAGCAAATTTCTTGTTCATGTTCACAACAGAAAATATCCTAAGGGACACAAATGCCTCTGATTTTAGTAATTATTTGTGCATCAAGGGATTAAAGGGACACTTTTTGTCCACGAAGGAAACTATTGTCGCCTGAGGCGTAGCCTAGGATGACAAAAAGGACTTAAATCCCATGATGTATACACAATTTCTCCTCCACCCACAAACATAAGTAACACGAGCTAAAAATGTATCCACTATAACCAACCTAAATCTCCAACATTTTTCAAAGTTGGATAACATAACCTAAAAGTAATCCAAACTATCAGCTGTCCATTCAACAGTTAATTTCCACAGTCAGCTGATATAATATCTGGTAGTTCATTTCAAAGCGTGCTCGATTTCTCCCTACCAAGGTATTATACGATGATGATTTTGTTTTGGATTTATATTATGTCTATTTGCAAATACTTTTTTCCAAAAACAAACAACATTTACAGTTAAGCACATATCGTATAATAGCCGAGATGAAAATGTACTGTGACAGATTTAGAGGTGTTTAAATTCGATATAATGTTGGAACCCTCACATTATACATAGCATGTTAGGAACTGCAACGTATTCATCATAAACGAGTCTCACATCTCGCACTCATGATTTACATCCGGCGACTCGAAACTTGAATATTGAATAACTTTCTGTTGAAACTTAACTTTGTTAATAGTTTTTCTTGTTTATTTAAGCATTTCACGTATCGTTCATTGTGTAAAATGAGTATTTATATCTTTATAACTTAAACTTACCGACTATTGGTAGTAAAAAATTGTTTCAAATAATTTATCTTTTAGGAGAACCGGTTTTAAACCGTAACAGTATATTATTAGCTTCATGATTCGGGTACATCAAATAAAAAAAGACTGATATATAAGTAAGAGAACCATGTTTTAGTTAAATTCATCTCAACAAATTAGGTGATACCTTTTAGAAAAGTATTTTTTTAAATTAAATGTTGCGGTATTAGCCTAACTCGCTTCGCTCGCTTGGGGGCTCCGCCCCCAGGCCCCTTTATGGTAGTCGTAAGCTTCGTGATGTTTTTTAAGTTCTAGTGTAGCATATTTCCTGTTTTAAATAAGTTAATAAAAAATATCCACAACGGAAACTCCTCCTGTTGGGCTATTAGTTAACAGTTTTGTCTAAGGAACATGTCAGCCTTAGTCAGTAGCAAGACTACGAGATCGCGCCACAATCATCCCTAACTCGTTTCTCATTTATACTTGGCTTAAAATACCTACCCTGTGGTACAGTCACCATTTCATGAAATTATCCGCTGAAAATATAATAAAATAAACCAATATTCAAGATCAGACTAAATGATTAGTATTTTTGAAAGTATTTACACTTTACCATTTTAAAAAGATTATCGCAACAATAAAAGGTTGAACATTTGTTGAGTGCTAGGCAACTGCATTCAGTCCAGGAACAAAATTTATTCCAACATGTTGTCTTCAAAATTCTCTGCATTTTTAACGTCGAAGGCCCCTCAGGGCTTAGCCCAGACGGCGGTCCGGCTGGTCAGTGAGAGTCCGGTGTTGTCTAACAAAGGAGGGTCGAAGAAGAAGGGATCGGCGAAAGGAGGAAAACACGACAAAGGAGGAAAAGGTGGGAAAGGAGGCAAAAGTGGCAAAGGAGGCAAAAAACACAATAAGTAGGAAGTTGACGTAGCCGACCGAGGGGCCAAGGACACCAGACAATTATGTAATTGAGATGATATTGTTCAAATAAACCTTTCATCTTAAAACCCAGATTCTCTTTGTGTTGAATATTATTAATTTATATTTTATGTCACTGGGTCAAGGTTATTTACTATATATATTTCGTATTTTTCAATTCTAAAGGAATTAAAACATTTTCGACGAGTTTAAGTGGTAACAGTGAAAGTGAAAAGATTATTTTTATCAACTCTTACGTATAGACCCTCTACTTTGATCAGATATGTATTATATACTTTGAAATACATATGTTAGCACCAAAATACGTACTGTACATCTTTCTGTTTGTATATGAATACGTTATTGTTTTAACCAAATGCATAAGAAAATATGATAGGATCGTTTGTGAATTGTAAAATAAAGAATAAATTATGGTAAAAGAAGGAGCTGTGTGATAGGTAAACTCCTTAGTCTTTAAGCAGAAGTAAAGTATAGGGTTAAGCAGTAATTTTCAGAAAATACCATTTTAAATCCATCCGATAAATAAATTACTTTTTAGGTAAGTAAATTAAATTGGTTTAAATAGATTAAAATATCAACAACTAATGCATACGAACCTTAATGGTTAAGTATTACCTAACTCTACATTTCACAACAATTCCGTTAAACTTTGATAATTTAGATTGGAATTTTAATATTGAAGTTAATATGGAAAGACGTAATGTTAGAAGAATGATACGACTTAATAAAATGCTAGAAGAATGACACATGGTACGAATTGGTATTTCAAAGTAATGGCGTTATTTCCTAGGAGGATAGAAGAAAGGGTTAATGATTTTTTCACGTTATCCCACAAGATATTTTGAGTTAGATATCTCTAGGTACGTGCTGGATCATCGCAATGAACTGTTTGTTGATCGAGCCACTCATTATGTTTTACTCTGTTGGAAAAAACGTATGTTTTTTCAATGATGTTGTGTTTCACGAATTAGTTTCACGTTACAGACTGATAACATTCAACAACGGCAAAGATATTTCTAACAACATAATCAAATTTCGTTTTTTATTATTCGTTTAAGCAAATTTTTCATAGGGAAAAAGCTATTACCATAGGTTGTATTGCAAGACTTAAGCCCGGGATTGTGTTAATTTTCCATTTTGAGATGCCTAGAGAAAATAAAAATAGCCGAATAGTCCTTAAAGCCGTAAAACATGATAACTATCGTAAAACTGGTCCGATTGAATCTAACTTTTGTAGATATGTGTATTCCTACCTTTACTCGAACGTGTTCGTAAGCCAGATATATCAGTCAATTGGAACGGGTAGTTTGGGCGTTTTGTACCCAATTTTTTTTTAGTTTCTATGAGTCATTTTAAAAAATTGTTCTATTTACTATTAGAATTACCTCAAAACTACATAATTTAGAACTCTAAAGTTTTGCTCTATTTCCAATGGTTTGCAAGGTATTCAAAAAACTAAACACAGTACGTTGCATCTTGGGGCTCCAATGTCAATCTTTTGGAGGATAAGAAAAATAATATTACACTTATTAACCTATATTTTTGGATGGAAATCGGTTTTTACCTTCATGTTGTTGGGATCTGCAAATTTATGCTAAAAATCATAGTTTATGCTTTTATCATGGCAGATAACCTACATACTCTTTTCCCATGTTAATCATATATAGAAAAGGCAAACTCCTTCATTTATGTACATATGTTCACAGAACTTGGTAATACGGTCAAAATAAAAACAGTTTATAGTAAAAATGTCTCCTTTCAGTGTTTCTCACAGCAGCAAACCTGCATACTCTTTCCGATGTTAATCTTATGGATAATAGACAAACCGTATTACTTATCGACAGATATTCATCAAACTAGTGATATGTTAGCCTATTATTGTTATATTATTGATTTAGAAATTCGCTGAGTACGCAGGTCTGCTGCAATGGGAATTTCGTTTTGACAAAGTTTCGTTTTTCGAAGTTTTTTCCTCATAAACACTGAACATTTTGGGTTTATGTTTACTTTTTCATATGCCAGCTCAGTGTCATGACAGTTCATTGCCACCTTGATTTACAATAAACTTACGTTTCAGATGCCCAGCATTATACTTAGATTTGCTTAACTGTGGTTTAAGTAATCAGCTGTTTTTAACGGAAACAATCATTAGCGTGAATTTGGTGAAATCCGGCCTAAGGAAGTAAAACTTTTTCCTGTTTCACTACCTTACCCGAGTGTAACTGATGAAGACACCCCAAAAACTATGTGCTTCGCAAATTTGTATGTTGTATTTTCGATAAAGGTTGTATTTTCGATAAATATTTGTGGTAATTAGATTAGATTAGATTATTGAAATGGCGACCATACTACATTTTAAGCCAAGTATGAATGAGGATTGAGTGTAAGATGATTGTGGCGCGATCTTGTAGTCTTGTTACTGACTAAGGCTGACATGTTCCTCAGACAGGACTGTTAATTAATAGCCCAACAGTCAATGGCGTATCTAAGGGACCTACAGTTTAACGTGGAATCCGAACCACTGCCTCTGAATTACGAAATGGTCTAATTATGAGGATGGTCTTTGCGGATTAACGTAGTATTCAATCATGCGGACGTTAATCCACACAAAAGAACACCACACCCACCGACCATCGCTCACAACTATCCACAATTCGTGACCTCCAAGTAGCTGCACGATGACGCCAACATCCCAGTCATTATGCCGATTTAATTTATTGGAATTATTTTGCAATTAGAAAGCAACTGGCACGCTATGGCTGACCTCGACCTGGTCGTATTGTATCAGGAAAGGAAGAGCGGGTGTTCTGAATGGCCAATTAGTGCATTAATAAGTTTTTCTTGAAACTAAAATAAATCAATGAATCAGCTAACTGCACAATATCTCCCTTGAATAATGTTTGGATTTGCGATACTTTTATAGCTAACTATAAAGTTTGTTATCAAAGAATACTTGAGATAATTATATAAAAAGGCGTCGTTATTAGTAATTATTATTGGTAATTATTTCCTTTCAAGTAATCAATGCCTTTCAAGTAAAAATAAGTGTTTTAAAAGTGAAGTCTTAAAATTTGTGTATGGATGTGTACAGAGAGTCATTCCACATCAACGGTAAAATTAAGATACTATTTGGTAGCTTTTTATTTTGGAGTCTTTTTAGAGAATCTGTTTATATTTTCTTCCTATTGTTGTTCCTTTAACGATTGCTTAGCAACAAAATCTAGTTCATGACCAAAATTATTTCCAGCATGTTGTCCTCGAAATTCTCTGCATTTTTAACGTCGAAGGCCCCTCAGGGCTTGGCCCAGACGGCGGTCCGACTGGTCAGTGAGAGTCCGGTGTTGTCTAACAAAGGAGGGTCGAAGAAGAAGGGATCGGCGAAAGGAGGAAAACACGACAAAGGAGGAAAAGGTGGAAAAGGAGGCAAAAGTGGCAAAGGAGGCAAAAAACACAATAAGTAGGAAGTTGACGTAGCCGACCGAGGGGCCAAGGACACCAGACAATTATGTAATTGAGATGAGATTGTTCAAATAAACCTTTCATCTTAAAACCCAGATTCTCTTTGTGTTACATTATTAATTTATACTTTACATCAGTGATATAAAATTCAGTTTTATATTAAATATTAGTACCAAGTCTGAAAAAAGAAGGAAAATCTTATGTTATTGTAGGTGAAATATGAAAAAAATATATTTACATGGCTGAACAAAAGGCTGTAGACTGGCATCGAAGGTTATTTTATCTTTTAACACCAAGTTTGAGTCCTCCCATTATTTCCTTCAAACTACCTTACTGAACGTAATGCAACACTTTGTTGAAACACCGCTCAGTGGTTAATAGTTAAGATAATTATTTACCGTGTCAGTTTGACCGACCAATCTTGAAATCTTACTTTAAAATCAAACTTAAACTGTAACCTTAGGCTATGGACCTCTACGATTTTACACGATATTTCTTTCATGCCAACTAGTTCTGGAATAGGATCTAAAATTTTCACTTTTTACCCAAATATCTTAACTCTTTATATAGATAAGACACCTTCTATGGAGGTATGTGAATAATTTTTCGCTTCATCTCTTTTGCAGTTTCGTTCGCAAATTACAAAAAATATTCTAAAATGAATCCAAATATGCAATATTAAATTAATTAAATTAGGGTTTTGAGTAACACCCGTTAAGATTTTTTATTTAACAAAAGTATTTTTCGTGCAAAAGGATTGAAAGTGAAATGTAGGTATAGAGGGAGTTATATGACCATCGTTCAAGTAAATAACCTCAAATCTATCTACATCTGCATTTGAACCTCGAAACACTATAAAAAGATCTAACCAAAGGACGTTTTGAGTACACTAACAGCAGAGGTACACCAAATGGCGTCTTTAATCTTCGTTTGATAGTTCCAACACATGAGCGTCCATCACCCTGTACGTCCATAAAAACTTCACCGAATGCCAAATAAACATGTTGTCTCCATGCGGAGGTAAGGCTATCTCCCAAGTAATGTGCAAGCTCGGATGTAAGAGAAGATACAGAATCAAGGTGACCGAAATGTAGGAAATACGGATAAGGTGTTTGTCATAAGTTTAGCGAGGTCCATGCCAAATATTGACAAATATTGATAAGGGTTGATAAATAATTGGAAGATGTTTAATTTGAAGTAATGGAAACTAAATGAGATGCAACGGAGAGCGGTTGAAACTTGGTTTGTCTCCACAAACCATGACCACTGTAAAGCGAATAGGAGTCCGATTTAGATGAGATTTTGTATAATTGTTAAACAACAACAAAAATACCTGTAAACATATGTCAAAAAATCCTTCGTTAGCCGTTATTTTGTATTTTTTACAAAAATCTTTATATCTCAAGAACTATTTAATCTACAGAAATCAACCTTTGCCCACAACTTCATTCGCTAACGAGTAAAATATTCTCAAAGTATCATTAAAATAATTTTATATTTAAAAAATGGCGGTGGTTAAAAAATCTTTTAATTTACATAATAACAAAACCATTAACTTTTTAAAATATAATCATCAATGTTCATCAAAGTATCGTTCGATTCGAAATTAAAATTACAAGTTATTTATATCTTGTACAATACCCTGTCATGTAATTGGGCATTACGCTTAGTGTTCCTTAAAGTTTGGGATTAAGCTTACAATCCCTTACAATTTGAGATGAAGCTTACTGTCACTTAAAATTCGGTATTAAGCTTAGTGTCCCTTATAGTTTGGGATTAAGCTTAGTGTCCCTTATAATTTGGTATTAAGCTTAGTGTCCCTTATAATTTGGTATTAAGCTAAGTGACCCTTATAATTTGGTATTAAGCTTAGTGTTAGCAATTTTTTACTGTTATTTCGTTAACAGGGTATTGATTTTTTGTATAATTTTTAATTGTTTATGTTCACTCGATTCACTTATAATTATTGTATATAACAATTTTTGAAGCTATGATGCAAGTGAGTCCCACTGAAAGTCTCGTGTTTTATTTCCCAGAAGAAATAAAACACGACCCATTTTCCCCGACGCAGGGCAGGCTCGCTTGGCGCCATGCAGCCGAGCCTATGTCCCATTTTTGTTTGTGTGCTCGGCACTGTGAAATCCAGCGGATTTATTTATTCTATAGTTTCTTTTTAACTAAGCAATCTAATTTCTCAATTATATTTTCTAATTTACTATTTGAACGATTAATATTAATTAATTAAAACAATATTTTTAAAAAACACGACCTCTTTTTAAAGTTAAAAATTCTATATTTTTTATTTTATCATAATCTATTTACCACAAGTCTACATAAAGTTAACTGCTTTAAACATTTTAAGGGAAATTTTAGGTGGGTTAAACACAAATTTCATGTAAAACTCCGACTTTAAAACGAAATAGTTAATTGAGATTCTTTTGAATTCATAACCCATGAAATTTAATAGTGCAAACTGTACTAACGTTGGACATTATACAGGAATACGAGTTTATACACGATATCATATTTAAAAGATCACCCTAAAATTATTTTTTTGTGTTTAAGCTTCTAGTATATATTTTCTCTTTAGAACCTCCTCTTTCCAATGATATGTTACACTTGATAATAAAATGGTACAAATCCACTAAAAAAATGTTTGTATTTATTTCCCTGTGGGAAATAGGTTAGATCATGGATATGTCTAAAGGGAATTTTGCAGTCCATCTAAACAGCTGTTCTTATTCTTTTACGTTAAAAATTCAATACAATACCTCTGCTAGTTTCTATGGAAACCTAATACATGTTTCCCACCCCAAATTCCCACCTTAAAAATCACAAACACCCATCCCAGAGCTAAGACATATCCATGTAAAAAACAATTATGTAACATATGTAACCTTACGTCAGATGAATTTTGGAAGATTTAAAACTACCACCACTTTGTTTAGGCAATTTGATACCAAATTAGACTTATTCTTCAACTTAAAAGTTACTTCAACTCCCAATAGCTCGAGCTATAAGGAACTCCAGAGTTAATGTAGTTTTTGCTATTATCAGTAATTTTAGTTTTTCAAAGTTTAAAGGCACATAACTCAGGAACCAGTAGCCTTATATCTACAAAATGTTTATGGTTTACTAACATTGCACATATCTAGTTTGACTACAGTATCTTTACAAAAAATTAAATAATTAAAAACTTGAAATTTCTTACAATAATTATATTTAATGAAAATGTACAATTATCTATACCGAATTGATTATAAACCAATGTTTAAAATAAAACAAATTTCATTTCAGATCTCTACGTAGTCTGGTTCCAGAGATATGTAGAATGCAGTTAGCATTACAACTCGTTGTGCTCTTAACCAATTCTGTTAATTTTAAATTTTAAATATATGCTAATAACATAAGACACCAAAGAACATCTAAATCTTTAAAAGAATTACATTTGAATGATTTTGAATTATTTTTTGCAATCTATCTGCTTCTTATTAATTTTTTCAAACAGCAACATAACTTTTACCAGTGCTGAAAACCAAAATTAAAATAACAATAGATACAATTTTTCGTAAAAAAATATTTTTATTGATAGATTTACACTATTACTTCAAAAATTCAATAGATTACAGAACGAAATTTTCGGGCTTCTTTCCCAACAGGCTAATTTGTAGTTAAGATTTCTTGCAGCGACATTGAGGCTGTTGGACTGACAAGTTTAGTGATAAAACCTTCAGAAGAAACTTTGATTACATTGGCAAGTTCCTATCGAGGAAAACCATTTACAATTACCAATTTCTTCAAGATTACGTTTAAAAGTATATAAGGCCATATGGTAGTAATTAATATATTTTGCTGTTTTACAACAAGGTTTTTAGTCTTTAGATTAAAATACCCCCGTCGCAGCAGACCTGCGTACTCAGCGAATTTCCAAATCAATAATAATATATATCAAGCATTATAAATATCTGTTGATAAATATATCAGTTAGTTATTTGCCAATTCTCTACAAGATTAACATGGAAAAAAGTATGCAGGTTTGCATACTTGTAGGGCATTTGTAGGGATACACGTCTCTACAACCAATGGTCGGTTGGACCATTTTTAAGAGAGTTATCGTGTTCACAGACACACACACACACACACACACACACACACACACACACACACACACACATATATATATATATATTATATATATATATATATTTATATTCTTGTTGACCTTAAACAAGAAGATAAATATATATATATATATATATATATATATATATATATATATATAAATTTTAACGACTATTCTTTTTGGTCTCTGGGCACCTAAAGAAGAAAAAATAACATGGTCCCGGGCTTAAGTCTTACCATGAGACCTACGGTAATAGCTTCTTCCCTATGGGGAATTCGCTATAAGCTGCTGATTATTATTTAACGAAATCATTAGTTAAAAATTTAAAATCATTGATTTGTGTTTACGTGAGTGATCATTGGACTAAGGATCGATAGGAATTTCATACAGTCCAGCAAAGATTATATCATAATATAGCTCTGTAACGTGTATTGCAGCTCAGTAACATTTAATTCAACCTAGAAACATTTAATCCCGTCCAGTAACTTGTAATACATCCCAGTGACATGTAATGGATCCAAGTAATATGCAATGTAGCCTAGTAACATTTAATGCATCCCTGTAACACATTATTTAGCCCAGTAACTTGCAATGTAGTCTAGTAACATAAAACACAACCCAGGGACATGTGATGCAGCCTAGTAATATACCATGCAGCCCAGTATCATGTATTGAAACCGATTAACATCTATAATATTATAAAGAAGAGGTGGTTTCTGTATGTTTGTTTGTGGGTTTGTGTGTTTGTGGGTTTGTTGTGGCAAGTGAATGCGAAAAATACTGAACCGACCGGTTTGAAATTTTAGGCAAAGGTAGATCTTAAACTCATGCAACACATAGGCATAATCATTTCCTTAAAATCCTCTCAGGCTACGCCCTGTGAACGTCCTAAACAGAACGAAATTTTCGGGCTTCTTTCCCAACAGGCTAATTTGTAGTTAAGATTTCTTGCAGCGACATTGAGGTTGTTGGACTGACAAGTTTAGTGATAAAACCTTCAGAAGAAACTTTGATTACATTGGCAAGTTCCTATCGAGGAAAACCATTTACAATTACCAATTTCTTCAAGATTACGTTTAAAAGTATATAAGGCCATATGGTAGTAATTAATATATTTTGCTGTTTTACAACAAGGTTTTTAGTCTTTAGATTAAAATACCCCCGTCGCAGCAGACCTGCGTACTCAGCGAATTTCCAAATCAATAATATTATATATCAAGCATTATTAATATCTGTTGATAAATATATCAGTTAGTTATTTGCCAATTCTCTATAAGATTAACATGGAAAAAAGTATGCAGGTTTGCATACTTGTAGGGCATTTGTAGGGATACACGTCTCTACAACCAATGGATGGTCGATTGGACCATTTTTAAGAGAGTTATCGTGTTCACAGACACACACACACACACACACACACACACACACACACACACACACACACACATATATATATATATATATATATATATACATATGTATACATGTATATAAATTTTAACGACTATTCTTTTTGGTCTCTGGGCACCTAAAGAAGAAAAAATAACATGGTCCCGGGCTTAAGTCTTACCATGAGACCTACGGTAATAGCTTCTTCCCTATGGGGAATTCGCTAAAAGCTGCTGATTATTATTTAACGAAATCATTAGTAAAAAAATTGAAATCATTGATATGTGTTTACGTAAGTGATAATTGGACTAAGGATCGATGAGAAATTTCATACAGTCCAGCAAAGATCATATCATAATATAGCTCTGTATTGTGTATTGTAGCCCAGTAACATTTAATTCAACCTAGAAACATTTAATCCAGTCCAGTAACTTGTAATACATCCCAGTGACATGTAATGGATTCGAGTAATATGCAATGTAGCCCAGTAACATTTAATGCATCCCTGTAACACATTATTTAGCCCAGTAACTTGTAATGTAGTCTAGTAACATAAAAACACAACCCAGGGACATGTGTCACAGCCTAGTAATATACTATGTAGTCCAGTATCATGTTTTGAAACCGATTAACATTCGTAATAACTCTTCAAACCTACATTAGAACATAGTAATACTTAAAGAAGCTAAGCAACAAGTAACAGGTGGTCGGTGGATGTAGGTTCTCGTGTGTGGATTAACGTCCGCACTATTACATACTACGTCAATCCAAAAACCACCAGTTCGTAATTCAGAGGCTATGGTTCGGACTGCACGTTAAACTACAGGTCCTTAGATATGCCATTGACGTTGGAACATGTAACCCTTAGTCAGTAACAAGACTACAAGATCGCACCACAATCATCCTACACTCATTTCTCATTCATCCTTGGCTTAAGATACCTACCTTGTGGTACGGTTGCCATTTCAATAATCTAATCAATAAAATTTAATACCAATACAACGCGATATGGTAACATGTTAAGTTGTCAATCGCATGCAATATACTATAAACATAAACGCAACCCAGTAAAAAGCAATACAGCGCAGTAACACACAGCCATGGCCGAGATTTGCGACTTGGATGTTTGTTGACAGTTTTATTGAATCACCTGACCTTAGACACCATTTACAGTGATGTTTACGAGGAGAAAATCTCCCTGATAAAATCCCAGGTTTACTGCCACACGCTGCCGCTGTGTCGATACGTGGATCAGCAACAGGCTGAGGCTGCGGCGGCGTCTGATATTCATATTCTTATTCATTTAGACACCAAACAATCCTTGTAGGGAATTTATAGTAAAACTGAATAAGCTCTCTCATTACTTTTAAACTGATATGAATATGCTATTTTTTGTAAAGTAATTTTATTCAATATTTTATTGCCTTTTCAATTATGGAGGAAGAGACTACTGTTTCTTACTTTAAAACTGAATGAGATTTGATTCTATCCTTCAGTATCCAACTTGCAAAATGCCTTTATAGCATAAGTATTTGAAATAATCCTTTTTAATTCATCACCGATGAGATAATAAGGTAAATTGAAGGTAAAGAGTTTTGTTTTCTTCGAGAAAAAGGGCAAACACAAACGGAATTGCCCGTTAAAGACTTCTTACAAGTTTGAATTCTTTGCTGAAACAATCAGTAGACACAAAGCCACCTCATTTAACTTTAGAAATCAAACGTTTTCGTCTCCACCACATCCAGTTGGAGAAGAAAAAAACTCACCTTAAACGAGAAGTCAGGTGATATGGTCTCGGAATCGGTTTACAGATAGACATCAGTCAGAAAATAAGTTTTTTTTGGATTCACGGAGTCTTAAAACATATACTTTTAACGTAAAACAATACTTTATCCGTATAATATTTTGGAGGGGATAGTAAAGAAGAGAGGAATCAAGATACAAATATAAAAAAGATATATAAAAAGAAAAAATAATGTTTTACAAAAAAAACTACTTCCGATCTACTAAAGAAAATTACGTATTTCCTCTTTCGAGCTATAGATTGTGAAAGAAAGTATTCATCTTTAAAACTCAAAATGGAGTTGTTATTTTATTGGACTTTTCCAAAGCGTCTGTACTTATAACTACACAACGTTTCTGGAGTGGATAGCGTGCGATCAAAACGAGACTTAGCAGTAGTGCTCCAACTCTCGTGAAAACGGGAGGCGTTTCTCCATCTCCAGAAACGTATAGTTAAAACATAGACGCGTTGGAATGGTCCAATAAAGTATATTAAATAAAGAATTCATCCATGAATTTAGACAGTTTTAACTGAATAATTTATTAAAAACTACATTAAAAAATCTCTTTATCAGTAATATGTCAAATGTAGCCTAAAGTTGAAAAAAAACTCAGCGCATTGTTTGTTTATACTGACAAGAAGAATTGAATTACAAAGGCCTGGCGACGACGACTAGAGGCAATGAATTTAGCAGAAATACAGAGCCGGATCAGCTGTTTGAACAACCGATTGTGATGCCAACGAAAAGCTCCTTAATAAACAGCTGATCATGTTTGCGTCCCTGTTTTTATTTGTGTTCTCCTCTCTTCAGCGGGTTTACCTGTGAATGAACCCAATCAAAATAGGTTTTTAGTTGTCATTTATATGAATATATTAAAATATATGAAATGTATTTAAATGA
The DNA here is from genome assembly GCA_023375725.1 of Nephotettix cincticeps. Lineage (NCBI taxonomy): Eukaryota > Metazoa > Arthropoda > Insecta > Hemiptera > Cicadellidae > Nephotettix > Nephotettix cincticeps. The sequence continues at coordinate 15,637,866 of CM041789.1, read as the reverse complement.
TGTAGCTGAAATTTTCACAGGGGTATCGGTGTTTTTTTATTTATTATTAATTTTTGAAGATAAAAATGAAGTGTTAAAAATTTTAGTTAAATTCTAACAAGTTGATTATAATTAGAGGCGTTCTGTGCCAAAGTGACTCAAGCGCCAAAAATTGCAAAATTAAGTTTTTAATTTCAGCTAGAATCTGTGAGATTTGATTTACATTGCATAGTAGTCTAAGTGACATGAAAGTTATGGGACATTTTATGTTTTGAAAAATTTACTTTGGCACAACTGTGTTTGCTTTCATTTTATTAGTCTGAGTTCCCGGATTACATGTGAGTTTTTCATAGTGACAGACAATATCTGTAATACCAAAGTACCTGTAATACCTATCCACTTGATTATATTATTGCTCCAAGTTTCGCACAAATGGGGTGCATGCTAAAGTAGAATAAGTACCACTTTTATAGAAAGTAAGCGTATTTAGAACATTTTTACGTGGTCAAATATGAAAGTGAATATATTTTTTACCTACCATCCAACAAGGCAGGTTTCACAGATAGTAGTTAAAATCTAATATACATCATACTTGTATGTGGTACTCTCTTTGACCACCATTTTCCAACATTTTTTTTTGCCGTTGAGCTACTTTGGACCACGACACCTAACTTGAATCACTATTATTGGTCTTTATTTCAAGTTCAAGATCGGTGAAATCTAATCTAGTCTGGATTACGAAATATTTTACGAAAATTGACTGTACTGTATTAAAGGAAACTTAAATTAAGTAGAGAATCATGACCATGGAAGGTTTATGTAAGGTTGAGTTGCCTCGTTTGACACCTAGAGGCATCGGTCCAATTAGCTTTCGGTTCAAAATTTCATTATGCAACCGGGTTAAAATATTGATAAAATCAGTTTAAAGACCCTACAGCGACATAAACTATATGTTAAAATACATTTTGAAACAAATTTCATGCGTAAGTGACGTAAATAATTGCACTAAAATTATGAATAAGAGACAATTTTTTTAGAATGCACTTTGTCAAATTTGTTAGCTATGTCATGGATTTTCAAAGGCAATATGCATGACAGTTCTTGTCTTCCACCCATTTTTGAGGTTAAATTATATTAGATTAGATTATTGAAATGTCAATCTACCCAGATAGGTATTTTAAGCCAAGTATGAATGAGAAGTGAGTGTAGGATGATTTTTGCGATCTTAAAGTCTTGTTACTGACATGTTCCTTAGACGGGACTGTTAATTAATAGCCCAACAGCCGATGGCAACTAAGGGACCTACAATTTAACGTTGAATTCGAACCACAGCCTCTGAATTACGAACTGGTCTAATTATGAGGATCGTCTTTGCTGATTAACATAGTATTCAATAGTGCAAACGCCAATCCACACAACAGAACACTACATCCACCGACCATCGCTTACAACTACCCACAATTCGTGACCTCCAAGTAGCTGGATTACAGGACCTTGCCACCGTCTTAGAACACTGAATAGATAACCTACTATCATTAATTATTAAAAATTCTTTGAATGAATTATAATATCAAAACAATCACGTACCAATTGTATTCTACGTAAAATCCGCATTATTTAAAAATAATTTTTTTCTTATAGCAATATTCACAAAAATATCGAATTCCATAATATCGATATTCGAAACAATTATATCGATATTTACCGTCTAATAATATCGAAACATCCCAATTAAATATAGGAGCTTAGAAACGATATTCGATATCGCGTATATTGGAAGTATTTAAAACGATTGACAGCCGGGGATTGAAGAGTGACGTTGCAGCTGCGTTGCATGGCTGCTATTGGTTCTTGTTTTATAAATTTAACTTTATTTCCCTTATCATTAAATGGGACGATGGCGTATCCTCTAATCCAGCTCTAATTACGAACTGTGGATAGTTAGTTATGAACGATGGATTTATGGGATATTCATTGGTGTGGATTAACGTCCGCACTATTCCATACTAAGTCCATCCGCATATACCATCTTCATAGTTAGACCAGTTCGTAATTCCGAGGAAGTGGTTTGAATCCCAAGATAATTTGTAGGTCCTTTAGATATGTAATTTACTGTTATTGGGCTATTAATTAACAGTTCAGTCTAAGGATTAGATTAGATTAGATCATTGAAATGGCACCCATACTACAATATAGGTATTTTAAACCAAGTATGAATGAAGATTGAGATTTAATTTAGTTATTGACGATTGAATGAAGATGAGTGTAAGATGATTGTGGGGCCAAAAAGGTGTGGTTGCCAACAGTCAATGGCATATCTAAGGGACCTGCAGTTTAACGTGGAATCCGAACCACCGCCTCTAAAGTACGAATTGGTTTAATTATGAGGACGGTCTTTGCAGATTAACGTAATATTCAATAGTGCGGACGTTAATCCACACAAGAGATCCACCGACCATCACTCACAAGGATCCACAATCCGTGACCTCCAAGTAGCTGGATTAGAGAAGATCATTGAAATGGCAAACATACTACAATGTAGGTATTTTAAGCCAAGTATGAATGCGGATTGAGTGTAGGATGATTGTGGCGCGATCTTGTAGTCTTGTTACTGACTAAGGCTGACATGTTCCTTAGACAGGACTGTTGATTAATAGCCCAACATCCGATGGCAACTAACGGACCTTCAGTTTAACGTGGAATCCGAACCACAGCCTCTGAATTACGAATTGGTCTAATTATGGAATTGTCTTTTGCGGATTAACGTGGTATTCAGTAGTGCGGACGTTTATCCACACAAGAGAACACCACATCCACCGACCATCTCTCACAACTATCCACAATTCGTGACCTCCAAGTAGCTGGATTACAGGACGTCGCCACCGCCCCACTCAACATATCACAGACATAAGGAATATATTACAAGACTATAAGATCGTGCCAAAAACTTCTTACACTTATTTCTCATTCATAATTGGCTTAAAAATACCTAGACAGGTTGCCGTTTCCCTAACTAACTATTCTTAGGTCCACTTTTTCCCAATTCGGTTATTTCATATTCGTGTAATTAATAAAATGTTACTTTTTCTTTAGTAAATTAATACTTTTTTCTACAACCCATATTCATTTTTTGTTTAGATTTCTAGCTTCTTTCCAGGTACGTGATTGTAAATATAGATTTTTTCCCTCATGTTGAAAGGAAGTGTCCAAATCAAGCTGATGAACCAGGGCACAACGCGGAGTCTACAAATATCGCTTGGGTTCCAGAAAAGCAACTTCAAACCATTACATTTCCTTGATAGAATTCGTATTCCAAACACGCTTAGTTTGTCTTTCTGTACGTGGAAAAACTCAGTTTATTTGTAGCTGTTCCAGACGTAGTACAAACAAAACTCTAGTTTGTATTTTATTTTGTACTTTTAAACTATTTAACTTAGATTAAATTTAACTCTTACTTTATTTTGGAAGAGGAGTAGAGATGTAGTTTTGTACGTTTCTAAAAGAAATATGTTGGTATTTACTTACCTGGGGAAGTAGGTTAGATCATGGAAAGGTCTAAAGGAAATGTTTTCAGTTCATCTAATCAGCTGTTCTTATAACCAAACTATGACGTCACTAACCAAATGACGTCACCGTTACAAATTTTGGTCTTAAAAATTGCCAACAACCCCCCCAGAGCTAAGGTTTTTTTGACATGTCCATGTAAAAAAAACTAATAACTGCAATGAAGAATTTTTTAGGATCAATTATACTTTTGACAAGTCGACATTAACCGGAAGTAGGTCATCCATTACCGTCTGGTCTAACCGCCCGCTGCGCGTTTGTCACCAAATATTAAGGGCGATGATTTATTAAGTCTTGAGTGACTGCAAAATCTAATAAGTTGTCAAGACGACAGAGGCTAGACAAGATAAAACTATCGCGGAATCTTCCAACGAAATACGTCACCGAAAATGTATTTTAGGTTTAATGGTTACACAGGATATTAAAAAAGAAAAATTATCACCTTGCTCGAATTCAAGCGAAGAACGAATTTCAACTAATATCTTACATTTCTGATCAATTTTTAGAACGTGGTAACTAGGGAATGTCGTAGTAAATAAGTTAAGATTGAATCTATATTTATATATAAAATTTTAAAAAATTATCACCTTGCTCGAATTCAAGCGAAGAACGAATTTCAACTAATATCTTACATTTCTGATCAATTTTTAGAACGTGGTAACTAGGGAATGTCGTAGTAAATAAGTTAAGATTGAATCTATATTAATATATAAAATTTTAAAAAATGTATCAAATAACCTAGTTATTTTATAGTGAAGAAATGAATGTGAAATTTATGCTAACATAAAAGAGTTCTGAAAAATACTATCCAGTAAAATGTTAAGAAACAAATTAAGTTTTATTTTAAAATTGAGGATAATTTTTTTATGTATTTTGAGAGTCTCAGTTCCCTACCTTCAATACACATACCATCTTTAAAATGTAACAAATTAGATAATCCCGTAGTGACTAATTTTTTGATAAGTACGTAAATTTAATTGAGTAAAACTTCTTCACAATTTTTTTTATAATTCAAGTTATCACTGACTTAATTTACAAACAAACTGCTTGTTAATTGCTGTGGTAGTAAAACTCACAGAAATCGTCCAAATTAGAGAAAATTATGATCTAGGCAACATGCCAACAAACAAAGACATCCATCAGAAGAATGTTTAAAACGGGAATAAAAATGTTTAGTTAAGTTTATATTGTTATTTAGTAATATTACCGTTCTTGTGTTAGCCAATACAATTTACTATGTATTTAATACACAATATTATGTATTCAACACTTCTACTGTAATAACCTGTATCTATTTACTAATGATGAAATAGTAACAATGTAATTTTACGAAGTTGAATGACCTGTTAACGTATCAGCTGACAGGTCAGTATTTGAAGCGGTCCTCGGCACAGATAACACTCAAGGATGGAGCGACCAGATTAGTGGCTGAGGTTAGTGACTAAGGGGTGAGATTTACTGATAAGCGGGTCCGTGGCTTATCTGTCTCCGAGGGATCACCTCCCAAGACTCCTGATCCCCTTAAAAAATAATACCGCGTTATTATTTTTGTTGAGGACGTATGTAGATTATATCATCTACGTTATTCGGGTACTACGATATTTAATATAGATTAAACAGCTGATTTTATAAACTACGAAATTTAATAATTTATAGTACAACTGGTTTCAGAAACTACTAACCTTTCGCTAAATAAATAGTTTATTTCGATCCAATATGATTTTGAGATGGATATGTCTTAGCTCTGGGAGATGTTGGTGATTTGTAGGATGGAAAATATCTAAAACGTTTCCATAACTACCAGAGCTGTTATATTGAATTTTCAATATAAAATAATAAAACAGCTGTTTATATCAACTGAAAACATTACCTTTAGGTAATAGGTTATATCCATGATCTAACCTATTTTCCACAGGGAAGTAAATACAAACATTTTTCGTTTTTATTTAACTTTGGTCTTTGTATTTCCCTTTTATTAGTTACCATTTGAAATGGCGACCTACCAATGCATGTATTGCCAAGTATGAATGAGAAAATGAGTGTTGTATGATTGTGGCGCGATTTTGTAGTCTTGTTACTGACTATCACTGACATGTTCCTTAAAACGGTCTGTTAAATAATAGGCCAACAGTTAATGGCATACCTAAGGGACCACAAGTTTAACGTGGAATCCGAACCACCGCCTATGAATTACGAATTGGTCTAATTATGAGGATGGTCTTTTTGGATGAACATAGTATTCAATAGTGCGGACGTTAATCCACACAAGAGAACACTACACCCACCGCTCATCGCCCACAACTATCAACAATTTGTAACCTCCAAGTAGCTGGATTACAGGACACGGCACCGTTCCTGTCTATATTTCTATTTTACTTCCTGTTTCAATGTAATTTCTTACGTCTCTTTGTCAACCTTATGTTCATATAAAAATAACCTTGACTCCTATTAATATCATTGAATGTTAAGAGATTTTTTAAAAAATCACGTAAAAGGTCTGCTTTAATCATTTCGACAACAATAATCCATTGGCTATATATGTTGCAGAGGATCGTTGTCATTCTGGAACTTTTAAATCGTAAGAAGATACAAAAGACCAATCATCATTTGTTTATTGATATTTAAAGCTTATAATTTAGTAAGGATAAATAGCTTTGAAAATCCTCTTACTGATATTCATGAACTGACTGTTGTTGCTAAACATTACACCTACATTTCTATAAATTAAGTTTCTATATTGTATGTAAAATATTTGCATCAGCTTTCAGTACACAAACCCTAAAACCATTTTTAGCGCAGCGTAAGTAGTGGCATTCCATATCTGGATAAAAATATTTTGATTTAATCGTCCAATTAAAAGTCTCAATTAATCAGTGAATAGGTTTTGTCACCAAAAATACGCTACGAAATAGGGATTAAAAATCAAATGTTTTAAACATTGAGGCTGAAAACTATGAATAAACACATAAAAAATATAGAAAAAGTTTTAATTTAAGAAATAAAATCATTGACTCCGAGGATAACTTTAACTGGTTCGTCAACTGCCTATCTCATCATTTTATTGTGAAATATTATTCAACTTTGATCGCACTTGACTTTTACAATGTTGAAATATCAAGAGAAAACTTTTAATTGAAGCTAATAAGTAATAACATACTATTTTATTTGGATAAATGTTATCTTTTTTGTCGATAAAAATTATGTGCCTACTAATAACCTAAAAGAACAATAATTTTGGTCTAATAAAACAACTACCACTTTAAAAAATCTGATTTAAACTTAGCCAATTCTAAATTAAAAAGTAAAATCATATTTCAGCTAAATCAGTATAGAAGCTGGTAAAATATTCCCAGTGGACCTTCTGTCCGACCGGCTTCTTTTAGTTAGATAAGACTTGATAAGTGGGCTCACTCAAGTTTTCGTCAAACTTTATTTAAATTTTGTTTTAAATAATGTCTCCACTTTCTGAATAGTCAAAAAATAGAATATTTAGAAAATATTTATTATATAGTATTCCATTGTATTCTCTAATATTTTTAGAACGATATAATGTTTGTTTAAGCTTAATAACTGCTTATTGCTGCTTATAAGACACTTGTAGCCTTAAAATCAATATATTAATGTTGATCGAAATCTTTTTTCGATTTTAATTATGTTATAATTATTTATGAAAAGTAATTCCTTGGTGAAATAAATTTCAGAAAACTTTGGAACTATTTTCTCCTTGCAGGAAAACATTCATGTTCAAATATGTATTTTTAATTTTCCTTAGAGTATAACACAACACGTTAAATGAAACTAAAAGCTTAACTATTTTGTGTATTTACATTTGAAATCATAAATTTATTCGTGCAAATTAAAAAGTGAAACACCTATTTCTCATTTATTCTACAAACCAAACACAAAAAGACTTTGATTTGACGAAGAAAACTTTATGACATTGAACATCTTATGAAACAGCCACGTTGACAATATTTTAAGGAAAGTTTAGTAGATGAGAAGTGAATAAAGTTAGCGTTGTGACTAGATGATATACAGAAGCATAAACCTCTGGGCACGTACGTTATGAATATAACTTGAAAATCACTTTACAGTTCTCCACTAACTTTGACTAATGCAGCAAAATATAAATCAATATTCTTCGCTTGAACTTTATTGGCGATGTAGTTGCGGGAATACCCACAAAAACAAACTGCAAAGCCAATTAAGCCTAAAAATGCCGTCAACTTCCACACATTTATTTAAGATGGGCCCTTCCTCCACCATACCACACTTTTGCAAGCCAAAATGGGATTACTCATGGTCGGGATTTGGACTCTAGCACTTCCGAATGGCTTCCCACATTTCCCTCGTCAGTGTAACGCCGTAACCACCTCGACCACTGTGCATAGTCGAAGAAAGCGCTTACTTGGCTATAAAACGTACTCTAGCGGTGGACCAGTGAACTGAATGAGTTAGTTCCTGTACCAGTTCCCAGAGGGCAATACGGTCTCGAAGGCAATGATGTCTAAAAAGTATACCAAATTGACAAAAATTGTTTTTGGGGACATTTCCATCACGATTAGTAACACAATGTTTTACAGCGTTTTGGGATGTGATTATATCCTTGGGTGAACTAGGACCTAGAACAACAATATTAGAAAAATCTGGACTTAGCCGGAGTAAAACTGAAAACAAAAAATACTTAAAGCAGTCAAAAACCTAAGCAATAAAAGTCACACACAAAACTTCAGAGCGTAAAAAACAAAGTACCTCCACACGTTACAAGAACTCAAGAAGCACGAGCTTTTTGAGCATTTCCTTTAATCTAGACCCTTCCTGATGACGGGATCAGATCCCAGAACCTTAAACGTCGTGAAACTTTGTTTGACTAATCGTGGCGAAAATTCCCGCAATAACAATCTTAATAACAGAAATAATTGTAAGATTATTTTGGCGTGATTTTATAGTCTTCATACGGATTAAGACTGACGCGTTCCTTAGACAGAACTGTTATTTCAACAGCCAATGACCTGAAGCACTTATAGTTTACCGAGGATTCCGAACCACTGCACCTAAATCATGAACTGGTTGGTCTTTGCAGATTAATATTTACGTCATTCAATATTGCGGACGACTATCCACACCAAACATTTCGCATCCACCGCCCATTGCATATAGCTATCACAATTCGTGACCTCTAAATAGCTGAATTACAGGTAGCGCCACCGTGCAACTTTTGTCTTATTTCTTTTTTGTCTATAATGAGCTTGGAGCAGACTTTTTTACGTTTGATTCACCAGGAACGTCAGTCAAAATGGGGTTGTTTAAAATCACTACAAAGTAGGCAAGTTTAATTTTCTTGTCTTCTAATTTTTACGATTTTAATTTAATACTTTGTAGCTATAAAAAGTACCTTGCTACCTAACACTATGGTTTGTACAAACTGTGGAAAAGTACAGCCTTCCTGTTACTGTATTACTTATAAATTAAGATTTCACTAAAACCTTTTTTAATTATTGTAAAAATACAAGTGTATTTAATAGTCCCATTTCTACCTTGTCACTAAAGTAAGAACCACGAAAAAGTCATGTTTTGGCCTATGATTGTTGGCATATCACTGAGAACCGACGGTTCCTAACTACAAGCTAGTAGATTACCAACAAACTAAGATTAGTTAAACTCTAGTTTAGTGTGGTTAACCTTCAGGGATAGTTCAAACTGATATTCGATGTCAACTTCAATAACTTTATAAACGTCGGTACTAAGTTCAAGTTACTAATGTACTTTTCGTGTACAATTTAATTACTAGCGAGCATTTTTTATTTATTCATTACTGTTTGTTGAACTGATATGAAAGTTAAATTTTACGATTATGTCGTCAGTATAAATATGAATAGTTTTTAGTTATAGGTTTAGAAAACTCCATTTCAAACTGGTAATATTTATATGTTGATTAATTGACGAATTGATTTCGTAACAATCAACATAGTCTTTAAACTTTTAAAAGCATCCTATTTAAGATGTGATTTAAGAAGTCAAGTACCAAAAATGTCTTAAAGGTACTATACAATTTAGTTCCTTAAAGTCTTTCCCTATCTCCAACGGTTACCGAGATATTAAAAATCTAAAGTTTTCTTGTGTGTACGTTGTATTTTGGGGCTCCAATGTTAATCTGGAGTATAAGGAAAAAATTAATATTTCACTTAAAAATCAATGTTTTTGGATTAAACTTGGTATTTACCTTCATGTGGTTAAGATCCATCCGTTTACGCTTAAAATCATAGTTTATGTGTTTGTCATGGCAGCTAACCTGCATACTCTTTTCCAATGTTAATCTTATGGAGAATAGGCAAATAACTAACTCTCATATTTTTATCGATAGATATTGACAAAACATGATTTTTATTATTATATTATTGATTTAGAAATTCACTGAGAACGCAGGTTTGCTGCGCGTATTTCCTTTTGTCCACATTCGTTTGGGAAAGTTCTTGGTGAATTTACAGGAATCAGTAATACGTTTTTCAATTAAATGGACAGTTTGATTGAAAATCTAGTGAGTTTATTTATCTTATCCTATTTATTATTCTATACTTGCAGTTATTCCTTCCTGTGTACGGATTGAATAACTCAGTATTGAGATGAATTATTAGTATGCATAAACATATTTATTACTATGCATAAACATTGTTTTTACTTATGAATATAACTAAGAACTAAAACAACAATGTTTGTATTTACTTCCATGTGGGAAATAGGTTAGATCATGGATATACGAGATCTAAAGGGAATATTGTCAGTTTCTATAAACAGCTGCCCATATAATCATATAACGTCAACGTTTCAAATTTTGGTTTTACGGATTGCCAATATCTCCCCCACAGAGCTAAGACATATCCACGACAAAAGAAAAAATATACTATCAGCTAAATTATTTAGTATTAATGTTAAACTAGATAAGTTAGATTAATGTATTAAAACATGAATAACTAGTTAAATGTTGTTTACATTGATGCAACATTTCATACAATATGATTTTAAAATAGGTTTAAAATTAATAATCAAAGTAACATATCAGTTATGATTTTCATTTGACCGCTGTTTGTTTCTTTTTTTTAAACCATTTTAATGGATCACAAGTTGTTGTTGAGAAAATGTTGCAAACATCGCTAAAATCAAATGAAATTAAATAAACGGACTCAGTGGACTGACACATACTTTCTCCCTTACTTAAATTTAAAAAAGACAATCTGTAATAAAACTATCATGTTCTTCAAAGTTTATCTGAGTTTAAGGATAAGTTCATTGAGTGTTCCATTTTTATTTAGGATAGAAAGGTTTCAACTTTATATATAAATTTGAAAAAATTACAATCGTCAAGGAAAGATAATATTTTAAAAAGAAATATATTATTCTGAAGATGTAAAACTGCCTCCTGAATCCCTGAATTGATGTTACATAGAGCTAAAGGCCCTTACTGCACTTAAAGGGCTTTTAAGTTGTGACAGCGCTTACCCCTGAAGTGATTACGGCAAATAAATTGTTAAATGACATCACCTGAGTTGTGGAACACTTACGTCACTTCGTTAGGTCAGCTTGTCAAATACCTTTTAGGTTAGATTAAACCTTAATTGTGCCGCTGTCTGCCTATTATCGTGCACAAGTGATTTTTTATTGTTACAACATTAGCAAAAACTATTATAAACATTTTTAAAGTAGAAATGTACGTACTACAATTACAGTACTCGGTGAAAGCTTCTAAAGTTAAATTTCATACAGAATATTTCGAAATTACTTGCAAAATACAGAATTTTCATACATTAATAGGGGATTTTACTATGAAATAAAAATAAACGAGAAAAAATGTGTGAAAACTGCGCATTTTGTTAAGGATTTTATACATACCAAATAAACTTCAACATTACCACAAATTCGTTCTCTACAGAAGTCCAGACTATGAACTTTTTCAGCCCACTTACTGTGCAACATTTTTCTAGTAACAGTCGATGCTGAATCTTTTAAAGTTTTTGTGCTGGCAAGAACTTTAAAATAAAATTAGAGGGGAATTGATAAAATTTATCCAATAAAATCGTGTGTGCTTTTCAAACCATTACATCTATTCCCAAAATGTACTAAAATTAAAACATCATTGAATGAACTTAAAACTTTCAAGCGAAGCGAGTTACAATGTTCTAACAAACTAGACTACAAGACAATATATTCATGATCATATCTAGTAGAACATTAAAAAATTTTATGTAAATAGAATAAAAATATACTTCTTTCAAAATGCATCCTAAATAAATACAAAACTGAGCCAATTCTTCCTACACAATAATTTGTGGAGGTATATGATATTTTACAGTCGGGTTTTAGTCACTTAACCGAAATTGTGCTCCCATGTGCGGTAAGAGGAAGTGCTCATATAAGCGGATGTAAGGCGGATAAGTGATAGGAATCAATATTATACTCCATCCAATACATAAATAAGAAGCGAGCTGTGCTCAGGTACGTACAACCAGCTGTTACCTCAAATAAATTGCAAAAATTCTACAGAATAAAATTGTAAAGCGAGATCGCACGCAGCATGAGCGAGTAGAACGAATTTCACAGAACTTATATATTAATCCCATCAACATGCAGTGGTACTAACAGTACCACTGTATTAGTAATCTTATAGAACTGAATATGCAGGTTTGTTTTAACAGGGTTGATTTACTTGGTAATGTGCTTATATTAAGGCTGTTCACTAAGTAAAAACGCGAACATTTTATAAAATTATGTCAAAAACTAGGCGAGTCATACCAATTTATCTATTATCTGAAAGAATTACAATGGATACGAAGGTTTGCTGCAGTAGAAACATTAAATTTGGTAAATTAGCTAGATGGACTTGCATACCAAATTTTGGAAAAAAGAAAATAAGTGATTATTGATTTTTAGCTATTCTCCGTAAGATTAACAATGCACAATATACTGCCTTTACCATTTTAAATATTTCAGTAAAAAATTGGCCTAGATTCATGATGAGCCAGCGTAAGTATTGGTTCAAAATAATTTATTGTACTATTTTAAACTTTTAACCTTGGCCCACAAAAGGATTCTCCCAGTGGCTCCTTATTATTAAGTACGTTAAATGTAGAAAGACTATCTAAGAGAAGAAAATTGTCATGTTACAATTTGTATACAATGTAATAATAATAGAATTGATAGCTCATATCTTTCAAGTCAGTTACATTTTCTTCATGTTCCTAGAAGTAACTCAAAAGCTTTTATTTTGTTTATTACTCTGCAATGTAATACTATTGGCCATTATAATTTCCCTTTTATTATACTGGTAAGAATCTACAACAGTAATAGTACATTTCTTGGCTTTTGCTGACAATTATCGAATTCTTTCGAATTATTAAAAAATTAACGACTCAGCATTTCTTTTCTCTCTTTTCAGTATTTAAGTACACACATTTTTATAGTTCATTGTACTGGAAGTTTTTTCAGATACTTGATTATTACTTCTTTAATACTTCCAACTACTGTTATACAAGGGTGATTCACGAAGATATGCTTGCATTAAGAGCTCATTCTACATGTAAAAACCATGAAAAAAACATATAAACATAGGTCCGAAAAAGTTTCGTTTGCGACTTAGTTAATGACAGCGCAAAATTAACCCAGATTTTAGTACTTTTGGTTAATTAAGGGCTTCCTGGAATTCCAGGTAGGTAAACTGAGGAAAATTTGAGTTTTCTATTTGGTATTTCATGTGAAAATTTGAATAAAACAGAACTGTAAGTTAAATAATTTTCGAGAAAACCAGTGTACAATTCATGAAATTGCAGTATAAACACATTTTTTTTACAATGGACACAAGAACTGTATTATTCCACCATCAAACAGATCAAAATTTAAAATAAACCTTGCAGAGAATTTAATTCTGAACAAAATATTACAATAAAAGTATACAACAAGCGAATAAACGATTGATTAAAAGAACTTTATTCAGAACAAAACTACACACGTTTGTATTTTTTTAGTGTAAAACAGAATCAGTTTCGTTATAAATGAGAATACTTGTATTATTATTGAAATAAATGATTCCAAATACTGAAGTGTGTTTTTTAGATGAATCCATTGCCTAATGAATATTAATATTTTGATGTAGATCAGATAGTATGAATAATTTTGTATATGTTGTTTAGAACAATTGATAATCTTATGTATCGATTGTATGAATATGTAGAAATAATTTACCTTTTTATTGATGTATATCTGGCCAGAAAGCAGTAAAATTTTTATTTAATTATGTATTTATTTATAGAGTGTTCCCGTCAGTGTATCATTGAATGCGAATAAGAATATGAATATCAGACGCCGCCGCAGCCTCAGCCTGTTGCTGATCCACGTATCGACACAGCGGCAGCGTGTGGCAGTAAACCTGGGATTTTATCAGGGAGATTTTCTCCTCGTAAACATCACTGTAAATGGTGTCTAAGGTCAGGTGATTCAATAAAACTGTCAACAAACATCCAAGTCGCAAATCTCGGCCATGGCTGTGTGTTACTGCGCTGTATTGCTTTTTACTGGGTTGCGTTTATGTTTATAGTATATTGCATGCGATTGACAACTTAACATGTTACCATATCGCGTTGTATTGGTATTAAATGTTATTGATTAGATTATTGAAATGGCAACAGTACCACAAGGTAGGTATTTTAAGCCAAGTATGAATGAGAAATGAGTGTAGGATGATTGTGGCGCGATCTTGTAGTCTTGTTATTGACTAAGGGTTATATGTTCCAACAGTTAATGGCAATTCTAAGGACCCTACAGTTTAACGTGCAGTCCGAACCACTGCCTCTGAATTATAAACTGGTAAATTATAAGGATGGTCTTTGTGGATTAACGCAGTATTCAATAGGTCGGACGTTAATAGACACAAGAGAACACTACATCCACCGAACATAGCTCACAACCATCCACAATTCGTTACCTCCAAGTAGCTGCATCACAGGACGACGCCTCTGTCTCAATAAACTGGGAAATAATCAATACAAACACACACACACACACAAACATACACCATTCTCTGAAGTTCCGGTTATTTCCGGTTTTGGGTATTCACGTGTTTATTTTTTTTACCTTTTTTGTTGTTAAAAGAACTATAAAAAATAATAAAATAAACTCCACCCCCCAAAAAGGTAGATGAGGTAGAGTAATGTAGATTCTAATCACTTGATAACGAGATTAGTTTCCTTACCTCCCGAAACGTAGTGTAGTTAAACACTTGACGCGGAAGAAAAAGTTAAAAAAAATTAAATAAATGATTATTCCTCTTCACAAAAATTGAATCCCAATCCATCAAATCTGTTTTTCCTTAAATACCTCTTAAAATAAACTTTATTTTCCCGCCTGAACTCTACTCCATTCAGCCTCTGTTAAATTCCAAACATTTTCTCCATGGTAATTGGGAAGTAAGTATCAGATTGTATTAAAATTGTATTGGTAAGTATCCACTGTTAATGGTATGTGTCCCAATAACACTTCTAATATGTTAAAAGTCATTGGGAGGTTTTATTCGTAGCTAGAGAAGTATTTTATGTTATTGGGGCAAACAATAAGTTGCAAAAACTACAATAAGATATTTAGTTTTAATATTAGCACACTGATGATCATAATTTGTTTAATATTTAATTTACAGTATGAAAACACTTATTTGGATTGCAGTGTAATAAAAACCATTTCAAATACCTCTTTGGTAATAATAATTATCCCAAGAATGAATTCAGATACACTGGGATTTATTGATACTTAGTTGAACTAAATAGAGTAATAAAGTATTGGCATACATTTACAAAGTTATAATTTACAAGATCGTACCACAGTCATCATACACTCAATTCTCATTCATACTTGGCTTAAAATACCTTCCTTGTGGTAGGATTAACATTTTAATAAACAATCTGATTGATTAATATGTTAACAATAACTAATCACGCGTTTATTACGTTATTCTCATCTTTTCCTTACACACGTGTGTAGAAAAGTTTAACTTAGTCAAACAATAACACGTCTTGGGGAAGGAAATTAATTTTGTTCACAACTTACGAAAGAGTGTCTAGATATTGATGATCTAACTTCGATGATGCTCTTAATATACGTAGTACGTAGATAGGTCTATGCAAACATAGTTTAACTAAAAGCTTTGAGTATCAATCTGTCACTACCTAGCCATTTTTACTCATTTGATGAAATAATAATTTACTTGAATATCTCTCAACCAATTTCATACTAACAGTGTTTACGTATTTATTTTAATGAATCGTCACTGTAATTTTGTCAGAATTGCATTCTTTTTGTTCACGACAATGGTCTTCAACTAATCGCTTTAACAATTAGGCCACTTGATAATGATATTGGTATTCAAACACCATATCCTTAATCCCTATTGTGTTGAGCTATCTGACAGTAGCTAGGTGTAATTAATTTGGTCTTACATTATGTGCAGCAGCTCAGGGGCTGATACATTATGTCCAGCAACTCAAGGGCTGATACATTATGTACAGCAACTCAGGGGCTGATACATTACGCCATCAACTCAGGGGCTGATACATTACACCTTCAACTCATGGGCTGATACATTATTTACAGCAACTCAGGGGCTGATACATTATGTCCAGCAACTCAGGGGCTGATACATTATGTACAGCAACTCAGGGGCTGATACATTATGTCCAGCAACTCAGGGGCTGATACATTATGTCCAGCAACTCAGGGGCTGATACATTATGTCCAGCAACTCAGGGGCTGATACATTATGTCCAGCAACTCAGGGGCTGATACATTATGTCCAGCAACTCAGGGGCTGATACATTATGTCCAGCAACTCAGGGGCTGATACATTATGTCCAGCAGCTCAGGGGCTGATATATTATGTCCAGCAGCTCAGGGGCTGATACATTATGTCCAGCAACTCAGGGGCTGATACATTATGTCCAGCAGCTCAGGGGCTGATACATTATGTCCAGCAACTCAGGGGCTGATACATTATGTCCAGCAGCTCAGGGGCTGATACATTATGTCCAGCAACTCAGGGGCTGATACATTATGTCCAGCAGCTCAGGGGCTGATACATTATGTCCAGCAACTCAGGGGCTGATACATTATGTCCAGCAACTCAGGGGCTGATACATTATGTCCAGCAACTCAGGGGCTGATACATTACGCCATCAACTCAGGGGCTGATACATTATGTCCAGCAACTCAGGGGCTGATTATGTCCAGCAGCTCAGGGGCTGATACATTATGTCCATCAACTCTGATATTATGTAAACTCAGGGGCTGATACATTATGTACAGCTCACATATTTGTACAAGATAAAATTTATGTCCAATGCTCAAACAAACACCCCCCAGAAATATAGATATATTGTACAAAGAAAAAAAGAAAATGGATAAAGTAAAATTTGATTTTAAATATATAATTTGTGATAACATTATTTAAGCAATATGATAATTTTGTCCAGATACTGATACATTATGACTTAATTAAATTTTGAAAATCAAGATTTTATTTACATTTATATATATTGTTATAGCGGATTTTGTAAAATTTCGAGTACGGTATTTACTTTTTATGGGGAACTACCCTTAAATAACAAAAATGAAAAGAAGACTGGAGAAATATTCCTCCTCCAAACCCAAAACGAGGTAGTATAATCTTTTCACCAAATTTACAAAACTAAGACCATTATTTTAGTATCGGGGTCTGTTGTACATAGATTTACAGAAATAAGTACAAAAACCACCTTTTCTATACAAGGAGCCTCAAAAGAGATAGTTTTACTCTTAACAAAAATTCGAAAATTTAGTTAGAAAAAACTTTTTCCAAAAAGGAGATTAATGCAAAAACTAAGAAGATTGTTTACAGATACACAGCATTTTCATTAGTTGATATTCCTTTTAAACTGAGGTCGTTATTTTTAATCAAAACGTGTCCTGTCTGACATATATTTTTCAATAAAACCAATCAGCAAAGCGGAATTAGGATATAAAACATCGCATAAACTATTAACACAACACACCCTTGTCAGTAATGTATGATTAATGGTTGAAAACGTGCTTGCATCGTAAAAGAAGCATGGCCAATAAATAACTGTTCTTGTATCCATGAATCTCAATCCATACGAGATAAATGAATATAATGGCTGAGCTATGAATTGCACATACGGTTTATTGTGATAAAAGCTTATTACTTATTATATATACTGGCATATGAAAAGAAAACACGAAATATAAATTTAGAATTTAAGGTCAATTTAGTTTCAGTTTCAATTTAAAATTAGAATTTCGAAAATTAATATTTCAAGTGCTTTCTATGAAAACAGTATGCAGTGTACGCTCTTATCATCTGGCAAAATCCACCCAAAACGTTTCGTATTATACTATGACCCCTGTGGGGGGTAATAGCCCCTTCCGGTTATAACCTCAAAAATTAAAAAAAATTATACCTTTTTTCCTTTATGTTAATTCAAGAAATCGGATAGTTATTCTTTTAACAAGAACTTTTTAAATTATACTTATATGGCATTTTTAGAATATTACAGTTTTATTAAAGGTTATAGTTTTAAATGTTCTTCATTGGAGAAAGTATATATAAGACTACTTACTCCGTTTTTTATGATTTACTATTTATTAGTATTGGTTGAATATACTTAAAATGAGGTTAAAATGACACAGGAGGGAAGTCATATGGAACAATATCTAAATATATAAAACAAAGTCGTGTTAGTTACACGCATTATAACTCGAGAACGGCTGGACCAATTTTAATGATCTTTGATTTTTTGGATTCGTCTCTGCTCCGGTCATGCTTAAGGCATATTCAGTTTCCATAAATTCAATTAGTTTCCATTTTATAGCGTTTTAAATTTCTAATGTTAACCTTATGGGGAGTAAGTTTGTTTACAAATGTTCTACAATAATAACAGGTGATTTCTTAAGCTACAGCTGTTGTTTTACTTTCTATTAGCAATATGCTTTACTATCCACTGCATCTGAATCATTCATTAATGTAACACTATGGAATAAATGTGTACTGTACAAAATGAACAGCATTATTCGCCACGTTAATAGGTTACGGTGTTTAGAAATTATGTACTGTATTTATATTTGTTTTATTTTCTGTATGATTAAAAGACATGTGTGTATATGTTTGCCAAATAAAATAATTACAATGTTTATACATATTAGGTTTATTATAATAATCAGTTGTTGAATATAAAGCTTTCACAACGAAGTCGCAATGCTATTTGACTTCAGAAAATGGCCAATCTTAAAGTTAACATGTATTTTCTGTTAGGCGTTACGAAGTTCGCCGGGTCAGCTAGTAAAAAATAATTAATGAATTTCCTATGGAAAAGTCAACTATTCACATGACTCGCATTTTAGCAGTTAAGCCCGAAACCATGATAAAAGTTCATAGTTCAATCCCCTGAACAAGTTTTGGGGGTCATTCAAAAGTTTATTTATACAACGGCTCCCATTATTGTCTGATTATTTTAAATCAGGTTTTTCCTTTCTGAGATATCTTGGGCAAGTTTGTTCGGCAGCGCAAGCAGACTACACTAACTACACTTTTTGGGGGTTATTTACACCAAAAATGGGGTTTTCAATTTATTTATGTACTAGCTAAAGTGCCGGCCTTCGCACGGGTAAAATGGCTTGAGAGAGGTTACCTTTTCTCTTCGGCATGAAACGAATATTATAAAACATTAAAATTTGATAAAGAAAAAATACTTTATTTGAGGTAAAATAATATTCACATTAAAATAGGTGTTTACTAATGGTATTTTATATTAAAATTATCTCAAAATTATAAACACGAGTGTCTACAACATGACAAAGTACCACCTGTTAAGTAATAATATTGGGAAAGGATAAGGAATAACGTAATAGAGACAGGCATCTGGATAAAACTTAATATCTACTATTTTTGGCAATATTAATTTCGATTCAGCAATTTAACTGGAAGAATTACCTTTATTTCTTCTTCTTCTCGAACTGTCAAAATGTAGTGTAAACGGACGTTGACATTAGAAAATTTAAACATTGAAACCTAGGACGGTCACGGCAGCTGTTTCTTCTTATTCTTCCCGAACTGTCAAATTTTAGTGTTCACAGCTGTTGACGTTCAAGTAATTTTATGTTTTCATTCTATGAAAATGTAAACATTAAACATTGAAACCTAGGACGTGCATGGGGCGTAGCTTGAGGGGATTTTAAGGAAATGAATATGCCTATGTGTTGCATGAGTTTAAGATCTACCTTTGTGTAAAATTTCAAACCGGTCGGTTCAGTATCTTTCGCGTTTACTTGCCACAACAAACACACCTACAAACAAACCCACAAACATACAGAAAGCACCTCTTCTTTTTAATATTATAGATAATTTTTGAAAATATCTAATATTTCTTTTCACCACTGGATTCAACTAAAAACATAAATTTAATATTTTGAATCATGACTCTAGATCGATTGAATGGGTGTAATTAATTTGTTATGATCATTAACTAATAGCGCAATGATCAAACGGCTGAGTTCAATATCAAACCATTATGCATACTATACATGTATTCTATACACATACTATACAGTATACTACCAAACGTCAACCTGCTGTTAGATTTAATAGTAATTACAAATGGAGAATGATCCGTATTCGGACGGGAGACCCTCGGATTACGAGGTAAGTGTTGTTTCTAAGCTAACCAGAGACACGAGATTACGTCATTACATTTCTGAATGGTTACCTATCCAGAAAGATATTTTGAAGCAAGTACAAGGTGCGGCAAAAAACTACCTATTTTCTTCCGCGCACCGCTCAGCGACAGAACGTCCGGGGAAAGTGGGAATAGCTTTGTTTCAAAGCCAACATGATGCCATTTTAATTACCTTGGAGCAGTGGTCACCTGTGCAAAAAAGTTTGTTATTGAAGCATATTTAAAATATAGTGATTCTACCATCGCTACCCAGTGGCAGTTTCGTGCAAACTTTCAGTTAGGTCGAAAACATTTAGGAGTAAACGCATAGTCCTTAGAAGAATTTGGTTCCACCAGGATGGGGAAACTGGACACACAACCAATGCTGTGATGGGGTTCTTACAACGGAAGTTTTGTGGGAGAGTAATCTCACGTTTCGGTGATATCGCGTGGCCAGCACGCTTCCCTGATCTGACTTTCGGTGACTTTTTTTGTGAGGTTACTCTAACTTAGAGTATACATAAGTAAGCCGCACACATTGGGCGAACGAAAAGAGACCATAGTGCCAGAGGCCGAACTAAAAGAAACCATAATGCCAGAGACCGAATTAAAAGAGACCATAATGCCAGACACCGAACTAAAAGAGACCATAATGCCAGACACCGAACTAAAAGAGACCATAATGCCAGAGACCGAACTAAAAGAGACCATAATGCCAGAGACCGAACTAAAAGAGACCATAATGCCAGAGACCGAACTAAAAGAGACCATAATGCCAGAGACCGAACTAAAAGAGACCATAATGCCAGAGACCGAACTAAAAGAGACCATAATGACAGACACCAAACTAAAAGAGACCATAATGCCAGAGACCGAACTAAAAGAGACCGTAATGACAGACACCAAACTAAAAGAGACCATAATGCCAGAGACCGAACTAAAAGAGACCGTAATGCTAGACACCGAACTAAAAGAGACCATAATGCCAGAGACCGAACTAAAAGAGACCATAATGCCAGAGACCGAACTAAAAGAGACCATAATGCCAGAGACCGAACTAAAAGAGACCATAATGCCAGAGTCCGAACTAAAAGAGACCATAAGAGATTGTCATTCTCACACCTGAAATGCTAAGTAAGGTGTTTGACAGTTTTGGTGCGAGACTGGAAGAATTCTTATTTTAATAAAGACATCATTTGATGGACATAATCTTAAAAACCTAAACCTAAATGTTGATTATATTATGAAGGTGTTCATTAATGGCAATCAATAACAGTCTGTAATAACCAATAAAACCTATTGTACCCCTGATCATCTTTGAGTTATTCATAGTTTAAATTGTGTCGGTATTTTTGCCGCACCCTTTATGATTGAGAAAAGAGTGTAAGATGATTGTAACACAATCTTGTAGTCTAGTTATGACGGATTAAGGTTGGCATGTTCCTCAGACCGGACTGGTAAAACAATAGTCCAACAGCCAGTAGCATCTAAGGGACCTACAGTTTAACGTGGGAACCGAACCACGGCTTAGCCTGCGAATTAAGAACTGGTCTTAATTAATTAATTAATTAAAATTAATGTCATCGATTTCAACCAAAATGATTCTTCAACGAATACTTTCAGTAACACAGTTCTTAGTGGCATAATTCACTCATGTGAACGTTAAGTATCGGTAATATACGAAAAAAGTAAAAATTAAAGATAAAACATGTTAAGACGCAAGTCACGTGGGGTGGTAGTGGGTGAGGGTGGTATTTGGGGGGTGGGAGGTAAGGGCTCATTAGCCTACCCTGTGTTGTAATATTCTAACGAGAGACGGCATGCGGGAACAGCTGTGATTTCCCAGAGTACAGATCCTACATATTTCCACACTCGTGTAAAATTTTATTAAACATTCTCTCCCTTGATAACAAAACTCTTTAAGATGAGGTGTAACTTTTGATTCTGAAAGTTACGGAACATTTGCGATACCAGAGTTGACTTGCTGGTGGTGTCAATTTTATTGTAGTTTCATTCTATCGCTTTGGTGATTTACTATAGCTAAAGATGTAGCTATAGTAAACCACCAGAGTAAAGGGGTTTACTGTAGTAGACAGTGTTTAAGAGGATTCGCTACCCAAAAACAATTTTTTCTTTTTTTCTGGGTCCGTGGCGTGTCCTGTAATCCAGCTAATTGGAAGTCACGAATTGTGGATAGTCGTGAGCGATGGTTGGTAGATATAGTGTTCTCTTATGTGGATTAACGTCCGCACAATTGAATATTACGTAAATCAGCAATTACCACCCATATCATTAAACCAGTTCGTAATTCAGAGGCAGTGGTTCGGACTCCACATTAGTATAGAGTATGCGCCGCATACTCTATATCTGATCTGAGGCAAGATCAGATTCCATATCCGAAACGTCGTAAAACTTTGTTTTACTTAAAATCGTAATGGAAAATGTCCGAAATAAAAATCTAAATAACAGCTATATTACCTTTTTGCTTCAGTAGAAGTCTTAAGAACTGTTGGAAAGTCACTCCGAACGAGTGATTGAAAGTCGCAAGCTCCGCACCGCTGCTTAATTAGATGCTGGTCGCGATGATTTGATACAGTTTTTCATCAACGGAAGTAATTTTCACCGCCTCGGAGTAAGTTTGTTACCCGCGACAGCTGGTCTCGAGTTGCTAACCGAGGAAATCGAGGACTGATATTATAATCAATATACTCCTACCCTCTACGAAAACAATCACTCTTAAACCCAAGTAAATTATTTTAGACTCGTTACCCCAGCGTGTGGTTGCACCCAAATTGAGATTTTTTACGTATTCAGTGAAAAGGTAGTAGTCAATGCTTGACCTTGAAGTGGATAAATGGGAATGTGGAGGTAATGAATGTTGGACATTGGAATATTGACTGCTACCTTCTATGTAAATTACTGAAGTAGAGGGCGAAACGAGTAAGGTGACACGATAACTGCAACTGTATGTATAAATTGACATAACTTCAAGAAAACAATTTGAGATTGATGTGAGTATAAGTGTTGAATGTTACGGATGCTAAAGATATGGTAAAACTGAAATAATACCAACTGTATGATCAAGGTAAGTGGAACGTACTGGGAATATTATCTCGAGCCCGATCGTAGCCACACAGCCCTGAACCAAGCCAGCTTTGATGGCGTGATAAATTTAATACGTATCTTGGCTAACCTATCTAGGTAATTTCGAATATAAACTAATTATTTGACATAGGTGTGAATTGGTAAACACATGGGCTTTGAAGAAGTCCCTGCGTACCTTGCTAATTATTTTCTAAGTAATTGGTGGCATCCCTGTTCCCTACTGATCCCTAACATTCCCCAAACTTTTCCTTAACTAATTCATCATAATTCTTGTATTTACGGTTAAATTATCTAAAAAATCGGAGGCAGGCTGCCGGTGAAAATTTTGGGTTGTTCAATCGTCGGAGGTCACCCCCTGAAGGGAGGGCAACAGGTTGTCCGAAGTTATGACTGCGACACGGCCGACTATATCCCGCGTCAACTGAGTCGGCCATATACTATAAGAAAGTGGCTAACCGTCACACATAAATAAAGATATTTTAATAGTCTTTAGTGAATTTCCCATAGGGAAGAAGCTATTACCGTAGGTCTCATAGCAAGACTTAGACTCGGGACCAAGTTATTTTTTCGTTTAGATGTGCTCAGAGACCAAAAACAATAGTCGTTAAAAATTTTATATATGTACATATGTGTGTGTGTGTCTGTTAACACAATAACTCTCGTAAAAATGGTCCGATCGAGACTAAATTTAGTAGAGACGTGCATTCCTACATTCCCTCGGATGATTTCGTAAACCAGACATATAGGTTAATCGGTTTAAAACCCTTCGTCTTTTGATATAACAAACATCAGAAACTTATCAAACAACAGTAAACAACGATTCATGCCTTTATAGTGTCATAAATCCTATTACAATTTATCAACAACAATTTTAACTTACTTTAGATTATAAAGTTCAACCCAAATCAACTTGAAAAATAATAGACCATACCCCTTTTTTATCACTCTCAATACTATGGATATAATAATACTACTGGAAATTTACTTAGAACCCTTTTGTACTGCTTCGAGGGTATTAATGGAATTTAATTGAAACTAATAAAGTTTAAATTGAACGTAAATATGTTCATTATGGATGTGTCATGGGATATGTTTACAGAGGTTTGGTAAAGTGGTTGGTACTGTATTATCGTCGGTTTGATGTCTCAAGGTCAATGGGAGGTCGGACATTTCAGCAGATTGCTGCTAATGGACTTTCACAGCGAGAGATGCAGTTAACATCGACCTCAGATTACAACTCTGCTCACAGTCATGACCGATTAATATATTACCAACCTTAGAACAAAAGAAACCCTCTTAATACAGTTACTTACCTTAACCTATATTAGCTTTCTGGAATGGTTTACACATGAAGGTACGTACCTACATAAGTCAAGTATTTGAGCCTAGTGAACTTGTAGTCTAGTTACTGACTAGGATTGGTATGTTCCTTAGGGACCTACAGTTTAACGTGGGATACAAATGCTAAACCACAATTCTACCTCTGAATTACAAACTGATCTATGTGGATGGTTTTTGCGAAATGCAGTATTCAATAGAGTGGACCTCTATCCACACTTACACCCACCAAAAATCACTTAAAATTATCCACTATTCGTGACCTCCTCGAAGATTACAGGACACGCCAGTGACGTCACTGTTCCAGTACGTTGTTGATTGAAGCAATCAATTGAACTGTTAAATATTCTACAAAATATCCGCAATTTGTCAAACAGTGATGTAGATCTTTCGCAGTGTGTTTGCCCAGTAACCTTGGTCGTCAGCTGTTTGTGACCTCCGGATGCGGGAGGGTTAATGCCCGGGAAACACGTCCTACCTCACAGGCTTACCAACCGGGAATTGAACTCTCAGTGTTTCCACCTAACAACATTGGAATCCCATTTTCAAGAAAACAATTCCCTCATCTTGTGAATCGTTTTAAAAATATTGTTTAATCCCTAAATGTGTCAATCCTGCCTTGTAGAATTGGGGAGATCCAATAATATTCTTATTTATTTTCAATATAACTTTATCAATACATCCTTTTTAATATACCGTAATTAAATTTGTAAAAGGTAGATTAAAAATGAATATTTTCACGTCCAATACTGTATTTTCAAATGTTTTCCTTAGTTTATTTCACCTTTGAAGAAATTCAATCGAACTACTGGCAACTGTAATTAAATATAAACTATAATTCAGTTGGTGTCTTTTATTTGATAAATTAGCCTTCATTATGTTTTAATACTAAGAAAACTCATTATACATGTACAGGGTATTAAATTAAAGTTATAAAAATTTAAAAATTACTATTCAAAATGAAAATATGTAAGCCTAAAAAAAATTAAGTATTTAATAGTTTTGGATTGGTTACAAACAACATGAGTAAAAAACAGACATATTTTTTCAACATTATTCTTCAAATTATGCTACTGTGGCTTATAAAATATTTTACTACGATTAAATATTTTATAAATTTTTACATACGTATACTACATTCAAGATTAACATGTATACGGTCATATTCGGGTTTCGCCTGGACGGAATTTTGATTTATACCTGAGCATAAAGGCGTGGCTTATTGTATTCAGGATATGATTATATATCGTGGAACTTTGCCAAGGAGAAGAACAGATCCGATGTTCCACAACCCGGTATTGTTTGGTAGAGAAACTGCACTAGATTAAATAACACTTGTGTCTAATATAGGGAGTTTTGAATAAAAACAACCTGTTATTCCAACACATATGTAAAAATAATCTATTGTGTGTATTTTAATTTTTATTGCCATGAAAACAATCACCCAAATTATCACGGGTTATTTATATGCATAGCATTATGTCCCTATAAATAACAACCTAACGTAAAACGTAAATGCTTATCTATATAAATAAGATTAGAGTTTTGTTTGTACATTGCTCAGTTATTCATTTTTTAGTTATTTTTACGTTTCGTGAGTTAGAGAAGCCGAAACAAGTATTATCTCAATTTGCGTCTGTCTGTCTGTGACGCTCCAAGAGGCATTCTACGCCGTCTTCTCCTAAAAAACGGGAAAACTAATAACAATTAAACCTATTTAATACATTCTCTACATTTAAGAGAAGGTTTTTCAATGCTTGAACTAGTCCGCCGCCCCTTTAAAAGTATATAACAAGTATTTTAATCCCCATCTTTCACGCGATATTAATCACATTTTCCTTTCAGTTTTCAATGAATCACCTACTGGTAATAATCAGCTGTCTAGTTTAACACTAAAATGGTTTAAGCATTGGTCATTAATTTCGGGAATATATTGTGATGTATAAAGTGATTTAGTGGAAAAACAAACAGCTGTTAAATTAAAATGAATATTAGTTTGTTAACATTGATAATTGATTTTAAATTCACGTCGAAATCATACTATATTAAAATGTGTCGTATAACGAATTTTAATAATTATAAATATTTTCTGATGTAATCTAATTAATTTTATCATGTTAATTATTATCTTTTTCCCCTAACACAGAATCCTACAATCCGTACAAAGTACACGCGAACTGCTAGTTGTTGTACTAAAAGATTAAAATAACTATATAATATGACATAAATTTTAAATTCAACAACGAGAAAGTATAAATTTATAAACTTCAAATCAGGTGAAATTTCAATCAAGGAAAATATACCAGAAACCTTCTTGGTACTACTAATACTTTGAACTCAAATTTCGTATTCATGTTTTTAAGTCACCAACACTCAGGAAGGCATTTTTAAGGAGAATATAATTACTGTAATTAATTGCAAGGCGAGAGTGATGGATTACATGGCAATAGATTTTAAAAAGCTTTATTATTGAAAAATATCAGTTTATTGATTTTTTTGTCATTAGTGTTAAAGCATTTTAGAATCCATCTGAGGTTTATAAGAATTATGGGTTTAGATTAAATAGCCCATTTGTATCAATACAAAAACGATCTAGAGAAAATTTATTTATTTTTTAAATAAAAGAATAAAAACGAAATCCTAACACGCGGAGAACAAGGCATTCAGTTTTATGTTTACTTCATTAGCAGGTGAAAACTTGTTTCTGTGAATAAAAATGTGTTGTTTCATTATGAAACCTTTTAACGTCGACCAACAGTTGTAACACAATTAATTTCATGACTGGCTTTTTTTTACTGACTATATAAATATCTTGCGCTCTACCTTGGTATAAAAAAAATAACCGAGACTCAAAACTGCTCTGAGGTTAAATCACATAATTTTAGAACATTTTAAATGTAAAACTCCTATATTTTAAGGTTTTTATCGACCAGATTCTGTATTTTTTGTGAACTATAATTTATGATGGTTTAAAATAATATATTACTCAATTTTATACAGTACAGTAAAATACTCAAAGAATACTCTTAATCTGACATTGAAATTTTAAACAACTGTTTTAGTGTTTGAGCCTTTAATATTTGTATTTGAGCCTTTAGTATTTGAAGTTTCAATAAGTCTGAAGCCTTGAGTTTCATAAACACCTGTTTTAGTGCTTGAGTTTCATACTACTGTATTTTTCAGTTATTTTTCCCATATTTTCTTCTTCTTTGACATAAAAATTTCTTTCAGTTTTTGCCACCTCCTTTACCATTTAGTTTTATTAAAATGTATATGAATTTTTAAAATATTAAATTAAAAGCGAGATGTGAAATATCTATTAAATTATTTTAATCATAATTAAAGGAAAATTATTAGTTTTTACTTTCTCCCCTTATACATAATACTGTATGTGGAGAAAGTATTGTTTTGTCAAAATTTTCAAATTTGAATTGAGAGAGTATATATCCGTTTTAGGGTCCACTGGGTCCAAAAAAGGGTTTCAACGAGATGTCTGTCTTACCCCGTTGTAAGTATATCACCGTATCACTGGGAGTTTTTTCATTTTTGATTTTTAAGGGTATTTCGCTCCTAAAACCCTTAAAAACGTGAAAATCCAAATTTCTCAAAAATATATTTAAAGATTAAAATTTAGTAGTTTATAGTGCATCGAGTACTAAATAATATAAAACCACCCAAATGATGGTTAAAAGGTTATGGGCTTTTAAATGTCTAAAATGTTTTTATAACATATTTTGACTTACAATCTGTTCTAACTAGTTGGAACAATAAGTAAATATGAATTTAAAGACATTAGTAGGACATCTTTCACTAAAAAGCCTACATAACAAATTTGATCAAGATAAAAATAATTGGATTATTGTTTACATGAAACGAGTTTCAAGTTCAAGAATATTGTGTCGTTTTAGTCTATATACATTATCACTATTGTTCAGAAGATTTAGGCCCAAGTGTTTGGGATGGTTTTATAATTTTGTTAAATATTTTTTTATGAATTGAAATTTCTTCTTTCACTGTGGGAATTTTGCTGTCTCGGTGTAAATGTCTGAAAATTAATTTTTTAAGTCTTCCGCGAAAACGGTAAAAGTAAAATATAATTTGACATATATAATATAATTAAAAAATAATAGATCCAGAGAAAAGTTAAATTTACTACGCACGGTAAACGCAGTGTGCTGTTTGAGAGCGCCCAATGTTATTCTAATAGAGAAAAAATATTCCTCATTTCCAACCCGTTTTCCATGAAACTTGGTATGTATGCAGTGTAAGCTCACACCACCCAACAAAACCATATTAAAAAACTTGTTATTACCGGTGGTGAGTCCCCCCCAAAAATTCTAACAGTTAATTGAACTTTGTTTCTTCTGTTGTTATTTTATAAATTGGATGATTATTTTTCAAACAATAAATTAGTCATTGAAATTTAGATAATATGATAGTTATATAAAAGATTTCCGTTTTTAAATCCACCCAAAGTAGAAAGAATGGGCAAGTCCACTGATACCGTGTATATCTGATTACCAAATTGTATAAAGCTAAGTGGTGAAGAACTCAGTTGTCGCCACCAACGAAGCTTTTGTTCCTGGCTTTTAATTCCTTGTCACTAACAAAGCTACATAATAAAATACAATCATACCCATATTTCAACCATATTCGTGCTAAAAACCTATAAATATAAAGTTTTCTGTCTGAAAAAGGGATAAAGGGTTTTCCCCGATTCTCCCAGCTCTATGTACTCTAGTTATACCATTCACAACTATCCAACTTAACATGGAGAAGACCTCCATACACCCAAACATCCTACTTGGCTATAAGACATACCCTAGTGGCAGTTTAGTGAACTGCGTGAGCAGGTTCGGTAGCTTTCGCCCAGAGGGCAACACGGTCACGAAGGCGCTGGTGTCTAACAAGTTCACTAAATTTACGACAGATGCCTCCACCTACCACTTATTATTGAATTTTTTAAATGCGTCTCCAGTTCTAGGGTTAAAGGAAAGAAATATTACCTTTTAACTAAACTAAACGATTTTTTACTTTTTATTATATTTTTCATATATATGATATTACGATTGACGACTAGTATATACCCTATATACATTAGATTTAATGAATAAACATGGCTATGGCTAAACTTCCTAATTTGTTCAAAGGCGGAACTGCCAGAGTAACAAGTATCAAGATTTAATTAACATTGTTCGCTACGTTTCCTTATGACTTTCCTGACAGTAAACTAAATGTGTAGCTTTGAATTTGAATTTGTGATATGTCACGACCTGCTCCTAATTTCCCCCTTCACACTCTTGGCCATAGATACCCTTCCTTAGTACTATTTATACTCTGAACTACCCCTTGTCACACTAGGGTCTCTTATGTGACCTGATGACTACTTATTTAGCCGGGACCAACAGCTTAATGGATCCTCCGAAGCACGGTGGTAGTCTGAGAAATTACATTTTATATAAGTCATAACCAGGGATTGAACCCGGGTCTTTTGGGTGGTAGACAAGAATTGTACCCAAAAAAGGGTGAGTGAAATGGATTTGACGACATGAAACATTATCACTGGCAAAGAACAGTGTTTAAATTTTCAGGTTTAAATAACTAGTGTGTGGCTGTGCCTAACTACCGTCATACAACCTTCCAGCAGTGGCAACACAGTTGGAAGCACGACGCCCGAGGACGATGGACTGTGCGATTCATATAGCAGGTCCAACCGTGGGTAGAACGGCGGCACGGTGAGGTTGATTACTTCCTCACTCAGTTTCTGACAGGCCACGGCTATTTCAAATCGTACCTGTATGGGATGGGCAAACCCGGTTCACCGGATTGCACTTACTGCCCGGGCGTTCCCGACGATGCGGAGCACACTTTCTTCCGCTGCCCCCGTTGGGAAAGGCCCCTATTGGAGGTTGGACGAAAACTTGGTGTTTACTAGGTGGACACGGTCTGCCACAAGATCATTGAGGACGAGGGGAACTGGGATTGTTTGTCACAGTTCGTCCGGGGCGTCCTTCTAGAGGAGAAAAGCGATCTTGACCGCGAAGAGGACCAGATCCCCTAAAAAGAACCTGGACATGGAGTGAGCCCCAAGAGCTTAAGCTAAATTTAGACCTAGCCTGTTGTAATGTGACAAACGGTTCCAGGTTAGAATCCTAAGGAGTAGAGGAAGCTTTTTAGTGGGTAACCCCGCTTCTTAGGGGAGTCCCACACTACAGGCGGCCACCTGTGTGCATAAAGCATTTATTCCACCTCTCCCTTAGAAAAAAATCTATTGTCATACAATTTATTTATATCTATAAATCATAAATTTATTTAAATTTTGAATTATTCATTGTATTTGTGATAAATAAACCTTCTGATGTACTGTATGTGATTCAGAGAATTAATTAGTATTCTTACTTATCACGTACAATGCGTTTTAATCCTTTTGCTCCCATCTTATTAAACAGTTTAGAATTTGAAACAGTAAAGTTAAAGTGAATATAAGACGAACACTCAGAGTGAAGGAGGCTCTAATGATAGTTGCATTGTTGTATACGATTGATTGTTTAATCTAGAGCTTTGCGAGGAGCACAACTACAGTATCATTCTCGCGATACTCGCATACCGTGCGTTTGCGAATTGTTTTAGGACCTCCTGTATATGTACCTGCATCACAATAAAGTAAATTTCTAGAAAAGCAAAGCTATGTTATCACCTACTTTAAAAATATTTGGTTTGGATTTAGACCTCTTCCCATAACTTTTGATTTAAATCATAACTACCCGCCTACATAACCCCCTAAAGCTTATACCACAAAAATAGGTCTTTAATTCAATTTGTCACTGAATGGTAACTAATTTCAAAACCTTATGATCGTATAGTTCTCCAAGGTCGTCAAAGTTACGTGAGTGATACAAATTCACAGAAGAGTGAAATATTTTACTACCTTCGCAATGACACCATTGGATGTTGAAACCAGTTGTCATTTATTGATACACAGGAACAAAGATGAAAATTCACGAGTTGGATATTTTACAACCTTTGTAATAATATCATTAGATGTTTTGTGTTGCCATTTAGTGATACAAAAAACAAAGAAGTATATAAAGCATTTTTACTATGTAGTAATACAGAGGTGAATTTAAAAAGGTGAAAAATACTCTAAACCTAGCGGTAAATTAATTATTATTAGTCTAAATAATGAGATCGGCGTCGTAATGCATCTTGACGATATCGTCGGAATAAACAGGAGGACAATTGGAACTGCGATAAACAACCGAATACATAACATTCGGTTGTTGCATTTGCACTTGGTTAAGCGTTAATATGGATGTCCATACTTTGGGCGAAAAAGCTCCACCTTGATCTGCTTTAAAACTGTGACTATCCCGATGAGGAAAGCCCTAGTGGTGTAATAACCATACATCTAACCGAAGTAATGTGCAAAAACGTCATAGACAAATCTTAGGAGATGGAAGGTTTCGAAGGTGTGAGTCTCACAATACTGGGATTCTCTGGTGTGCTTTAGTTAGGTAGTAAGGTAGTAAAAACTAGAAAACCCCAACTGATTTATTTGCTATGGTCATTACAGCGAACACATAACAAAATAGAAGCGCTACTTGGAACGCCGAAGTGAAGCCATCTGGCGTGCAGCAGATCATACCAAGATGGCGGCGCAAGCCTACTCCTGAGCGTCTGCCTCGCGCCAAGTCGGCTGTCATTTCGTTGTTTCGCGTGCATTTTTTATAAAATGTAATTGTTTTATTTTACCCTTTACAGAATCTTTTGTATGAATGAGAACAATTCTGTAGTGTAAGCATTTAAAATTTTTAAACAGATTAGTCCTTATTAAAATGTAGTGCTATTAAAATTTTTCCTGGCACATTAACTGGAAAAAATAAATTTAATTTCTTAAAAAACAAATAAATTTCTAAGATGGCGGATTTGGCTTCACTAGCAATGCATTGGAATAGAACGCCGTGTCCTCTCTATTGTATTATGTGCTCGCTGGGTCATTATTAACCCAATAAAAGATAACAACTGGGCGCACACAAAGATTTTCCACAGAGTAGAACCATAAGGATAGTAAAACCACTTAACCACAAATCCATATTATTACGTAGTATGTTTCCACATCATTAAATACTATGTTCATTCAAAAAGACCATCCTCATAAATTGATAAGTTCGTTATTAAAAGGCAAAAGTTGCTCGGATGCCACGTTAAACTGTAAGTCCCTTAGATGCCATTGACTGTTGGCTATTAATTAACAGTCCTGTCTATGGAACATGTCAGCCTTAGTCAGTAACAAGACTACAAGATCGCGCCACAATCATCTTACACTCATTCATACTTGGCTTAAAAGACGCACCTGTGCAGTTCACCATTATTAATGAATTTAAAAGTTCGATATTAAAACTGATTGTATGAATAGAGGGATATACTGTAATGTTTGGTGAAATGTGGCTACTGGCTAAATCTAAGCAATTAATTACTCAGGGTTAACATTACTGAAGCTAATACTGTCTCTATTGTTTATGATTTCAACTGTTTGTAAAACAACTACTGCTTTAAGGTATTTATTTTCTTTACAGCGCTATATGATGTCTGTTAACTTTTACGCAACTAAAAATAATGTCAAGGGATGTTGACTTTAATTGCTACTATTTGAAATATATAAGTAGGAAATGATATTAAATTTTTGAGATTTGCGTAAATGTATAAAAATTGAAAAAGTTTTATAAAAAACTTTATGTTATTCTAAATAAGATAATAAGCACTTCAAATATGATAATTAATTTTTTAGTGGCGTAATTACAGTTTTACCTAACCTTTAAATATCACACCCACCTAATCTTACAACGTGAAGTGCTGATTATCCATACTTAAATTGTTTACTATGTTTTCAGGACTTCAAATTGATAATTCGATAGAACCGTTGAAGTTAGGTGTATGAAACTTTTGGTGCTTATTAACAGTGATATATTAAAATATTTCTCCTATTTTGAATGTTATTGGAATGCTTGGTTTTCTGAAAAATATTTAAAATAACATAATCTTGTTTTTATATTTAATTTTCAAAGTATTTTTTACTTTCTTTAAACACATGAATTTTAGTTTACCTAAATTTGATACCAAAATGATCGATTTGGAGTGAGATTTTACAAAATATCAATTTAAAAAATTAACGATTTCAAAAATTGTACATTTTGGTTATCAAAAGTGAAAAAAATCAAAACAATTTTTTAATGATAGGTTACGCAATCGGCAAACACATATTATTTAATTAATCCATCCACAGTGACTTTAAAAAGCTTCTATTGGTTCGTGGACACCATGTACGTTTTTGATTGGGATAGTAATTATCAGAGTAAATGTGTCGGAAAAACTCGCCCTAATCTCACGGAAAACAAAATGTGTCATCGATCAAAATGGTGATTGCTTCATTAGAGGATTATGACTTCGTTTAGGATGATTAAGGGGTTTGTGATGAAAGGAAATATTTAAACAAAAATTTAAACAGGAGGCAGCAGTTCTAGTTTGTTGATTGTTCACAAAGTCAGTGGAACAAAAATTAGTGTGATTGGGGTGGTAAGCTAGCCTAAGGGTAGTGTCTAATACTAGTGTCTAGGGTTCAAATTTTGGGATGCTTTTTTGGGTTGGACCGCTTTCCCAAAAGTTGCATTACCTCGACCAAATTTTGACCCTTTCAGTGCAATCGTCTGTATCATCCCACTATACGGACGTCTATAAAAGACAATATTTTTTCTTATGACAAGTTAGAGATAGTAAAAAATCTATAACAATCAATTTTTTATATATTTATAGTGAGTGGAAAAGTAATGTTTTCAAACTAAGAGATATTGTTACATTTTCCGTACAAGTTTATTCCACCCACATTATTCACACCGGTAGTGTCTATGTTTTCTGGAGGTCGGACAAATCCAGTAAGGAATTAACATATCAAAGATTCCCCACATACAATAGGGGATTCAGGGCACACAAAATCTGTAAATCCTATTTTAAAGAAAACCAAGAGAATATCTTTTGTCTCAGTTTCTTCCAATAACGACAAAGACTGGCTTCTGATCCTCTTTAACGCGGTTCACCAAATACTTACAACTTTTTTTAGCTTATTAGGATTAATTTGTAACAATATTTTTTGCGTTATTTTTTCGTCTTTAGGTGCCCAGAGTCCAAAAACAATAGTCGTTAAAATTTTTATATATATATGTGTGTCTGTTAGCACGATAACTCTCGTAAAAATGGTCCGATCGAGACCAAATTTGGTAGAGACGTGTATTCATAATGCTGTCCTAAACCCAACAATAGATTTTTTTTTGTATTTATTTAAACAATTTTTGATATTTTAAGTAAAAAAATAGTTTTTTTTAAGATATATAAATATCTATATATAAAGTTAAAAACTTTTATTAAAATTTTATTGTATTAAAAAATTTAAAAATAGTATATTTATATTTGTTCACTATACCACTTATAAAATATAAATGTAGCACGATTTCTCATGTATAGCGAAATAATTCCCATGTTAATTACAAAAATTAATCTAAAATAGTTTTGAGTAAACTAAATTTTGTTTTGTAAAGGTTTATTTTTTAGTTAAAAATAATGATTAAAACACACATCAATCTAACAATAAAAAATATTTTAATCTCTAATTGAAACAAACATATATAAATTAGATTTGGGTAGTTGTTATATTTTTGCAAAATTATATATTCCTTATGAATAAGTATGGTAATTTAAAAATTTATTTATGTGGTTGGATTTTTAGAAGATGTTAATAATCGTACTGCCAACACTTATACCCCCCATTAATCCTCACACAGGAAAGAAATCTGATAATTTAAATTGATAATTGTATTGGAAAATATTATTATAAATATATAAAATAATTTAGAAATGTTATATTCATCTTTCTACGAGGGGAAAATATTAATCTATATTTGGTTGTTTTATATATAATAATCTATTTATTATTATCATTTGAATAAATTTATTTTATTTAATATGTAGTAAAATTAATATTTAAAATAAATATTTTTTTTTTTGTTTATTAAAAATCCAAAGAATTAATTGTTTTGTTGTTTGGAGGTAAAAATAATATTTTTGTATTTAAAATATTTTAGATATTTTTTTAAATGTTTAGTAAAATGTATTTTATGTTATAAATGTTTTATTACAGATGTTTAAATATGTTTTGTAAAATAAAATTTTGTGTATGTATTTTTGTAGAATAATATTTTTTTATATAAATTTTTTTTTGTTTAAAATATATTTTTATTTTTTATTTTTAGATAATAAATTTTTTTATGATGTGTTAGATGAATTTTGTTATTTGTTCAATTTGTTTTTTAATATATTTTAATAAAAAAGTATTTTTTGAGTATTTTTTAATTTTTTTTAATTAAATTTATAGGATATTTTTATTAATTTTTTTAAAATAGATGTGTTTTTTTTTTTTTGATTTTATTGTTGGGTTTTTTTTTGTTGTGATTGTTTTTGTAGTTGTTATTTGTGGTATTAGTATGGGTATATTTATAAATTTTTTATTTTAGTTTTTAATGTTTTATTATGATTTGGTAAATAGTTATATTTTTATTTAGATATTTAATTTGATATTATTAGAATTTAATTCTAATCAAAATATTAATTGTATAATTTGTTATATTTTTGAAGGAGAATTCATTTTTAGATTTAATTTTTAAATTATAAAATAAAATTATAATCAGTATTTATTTAAATTGGATTATAGTAATATTGAAATGTTTTATAAAAAAATTAATATTTTTTTTTATTTGAATGTTAATTAAATGTGATTTTAATTGATAGTTGATATTTAGTTTTTGTTTTTTGTTTTTTGATTATAATTTATATAAAATTATTGTTTTTTTATTTTTTTAGATTACAAATGGTAACGAAACCACAAGGTAGGTATTTGAAGCCAAGTATGAATGAAGATTGAGTGTAAGATGATTGTGGCGCGTTCTTGTAGTCTTGTTACTATCTAAGGCTGATATGTTCCTTAGACAGGACTGCTAATTAATAGCCCCACAGCCAATGGCAACTAAGGGACCTACAGTTAAACGAAATAGAATCCGAATCTGTAGAATCCGAAGTAGAATTCGAACCACGGCCTCTGAATTACGAACTGGTCTAATTATGATGATGGTCTTTGCGAATTAACGTAGTATTCAATAGTACGGACGTTAATCCATACAAGAGAACACTACACCCACCGACCATCACTCACAACTATCCACAATTCGTGACCTCCGAGTAGCTGCATTACAGGACGGACGTCGCCACCTTTCCAATTAATGGTATATTTTACCCAAATTAGGCTTTAATAACTTATAAAACTGGTCGGGAAATAATTAAAACAAAAACATTACAATGTACAAAAACATGTGATCAACTGATAATAAATTAACTAATGATTCACAACAATAGTTAGATAAAGTTAATTTGTATAAATCGTAAACTTGCTTACTACTGTGGCCACTCAAATCCAAGTCAATTTTTGGCCTCACCAACTAAATGTCATCGAACGCATCCTCAGCCATGTTAATCTCTCCTCCGATTCTTCTTATGCCATCCATTACTTGATCCCACCTTAAGCTTAATCTACCCAAAGGGCGCCTCCCTAAGCCACCTAATTCTTCTACTTCTTATTACAGCCACAATTTTTGGTCTTCTTTCAAGGTCCCTGAGCTCTCTGTTCTTCAATATTCTCCAAATTTTGATCCGGATATTCTTCTCAATATTATGTTCTCAAAAGTGACAAGGTAGTTTTAAGTATGTTTTCCAAGTACACTTTACTATTATGGCTGTGTACATTCTGATTCTTGTGCTTTTCAACAGAAGCTAACTAATTTTGAAATAAGTGAAATTGGAAATTGGTCCTATTGGTTATATTTAACCTCATTTGGGTTTCCAAATCCAATCTATTTTCACTTTTTATGCTAACTCCTTGGTAACTGAACTTCGTTGGTTATTGCAAATTTGAATGATAAAGTAGAAAAAGTCAATTAAAAATTTCAAATTTAAATTAAAAAAATCTAAAAGATTCAAGAATGCAAATTGAATTGTTGATATACCTAAACCAAAATCCAATCAGAGTTGAGAAGATTTGTGACAAGTAGGGCGCACCTCCTTATATATCGCTTTTCGAATTTGTCCCGACGACAGGTGAACGTTTTTTTTTTTAGGATTGAATCCATAATTATATTTCACGTGCAATAAACATAATTTGCACAAAAGTACAAGCAACTCCAATAGCTCTTTCCTCATTCATACTTCCCTTTGACGTTGTCAATCCGGCAGTAGGTTAATCTGCACCAGTACGCGTTTCTTCTACTTAACTGCTGGTAGAATGTTTCTTTTGATTGCCAAGAATTATTTTATATGTAATAAAAGGGTTGTGTTAAAGTTATTCAGTTTCAACAGTAGGTTAAATACCTTGATTTTTGTTCTTCTTAATTTAATATATCTGTTTAAAATATATTGATACCGCGTCATTGACTATATAAAACTACTAATGGTATATTATCGTCAGTTCCATATCTCAAGGTCAATGGGAGGTCGGACATTTCAGCAGATTGCTGCTAATGGAGATTCACAGCGAGAGATGCAGTTAACATCGACCTCAGATTACAACTCTGCTCAGTCATAACCGATTAATATATAAATAGCTTTGGATCCATAACAAAACAACAGAAACACTTTTGTTAGAGCAACTGACCTTTACCACTATTACCTTTATTAAATGACGACCAACACATGTATATATTTAAATCAAGTACGAATCAGAAGTGAGTGTATGATAGTTGAAGGTGATATTTGTTTTGTTACTGACTAAGGTTGACATGTTCCTTAGACTGTATTGTTAATTAACAGCCCAACAGTCTTTGGTATCTAATGGACCTAGTTTAGGTAGAATCCGGACCACAATTTTGCATAATCGTATAGCTTCTGTACCATTTATACTACTTAATAAATTTTTATATAACATTAACCAGCAAATTTGTTTGAAGAGTGGAGAGAAACTACCACGATTTCGAGTTCTGGAAACTCATTTCAAGGTTAGGAAATACACAAATCACTTCCTTCACACATTAATTTCCTCTACATGACTAGATTTGATTTAATTACTTTTGAGGTAATATTGTTGACAAGAGATTACTTTTTTAATGTATGAAATTGCAATCTACCGAGGTAGATATTTTAAGCTAAGTATGAACGGAAAATTAGTGTAAGATGGTTGTGGGACGATCGTTTAGTTTTGTTACTGACTACACGACAGTTAATTAATAGCCCAATTGCTAATGGAACCTAAAACCAATAGTTTAACTTTGGATCCGGACCAAAATGTTGCCCCTGATTTACGAACTGGTCTAATTATGAGGATGGTCTTGTGGATGAATGTAGTATTCAATAACAATTCATGACCTCCAATGGCTGAATTACAGGACACAACACTGTCCCAGTCTTGTACAGCTTGCACAAAGACTAAAACTAAGTAAATCCTACACAATTATAGACTCAATGAATAATTATAAAATCTTCAATGTTAATAGAAGTTTTTACTTGTTGAATTTTAAAAATAATCACCACCGGAAGATTGCGTATCTCAGCAAGGGGTCAGCACAATGCAGAACACCCGCTGACCATCCAACAACATCCACAACAACCTTTGAATACTTCCTCGTCCTTTGTCTTCACCATTACACCTTGTTCTAATTAAGGCCCGTTTCTGAAAATAATACGTATTTTTGCATCTTCTGTTTCATAACGGAGTGTTTCGTACATTTACATAATAGGGATATCTGTGGTTTTTGTTTACTGAATACTTCGTTTAGAGTACCACTTGTTATTGGAAATGGAAATACAGGTTTCTTCTAAAAGGAATTTTTTCAACAAAAATTAATATGAAAAAAATATTTAGTACAATCAATATCTGGAGTTTAGATTAGATTAGATTATTGAAATGGCGACTCTACCACAATATCTATCACATTTTAAGCCAAGTATGAATGAGGATTGAGTATAAGACGTTTTTAGTCTTATTACTGACATGTTCCCCTAAAATGGGTTATTTTGTGGGGTAACTCAAATTAAATTTAAAATTTTTGTATCTAATTCCCATCGAGCCATTCTTAATTTTTGAGACTAACTTAATTTTGGAACCTTTTCGTCTT
Organism: Nephotettix cincticeps; assembly: GCA_023375725.1. Classification (NCBI taxonomy): domain Eukaryota; kingdom Metazoa; phylum Arthropoda; class Insecta; order Hemiptera; family Cicadellidae; genus Nephotettix; species Nephotettix cincticeps. Next base: position 15,597,938 of record CM041789.1, on the reverse strand, counting down.
TTTTCATCTCAACGAAGTGGAATTGTCGCACCAGAGTGAAATATTTTTCAATAATCCATGAATGATTTAGATTCAGATAGGTAATTTACTGAAGGAATATAAATTCTCGAGGACGCAGGTATGCTGCGACGGGTGTATTTTGTATTTTCACCACATCACAATTGAACCACCGATACACCAAGAACCGTGCTTATTAACAGCTATAGCAACCATTCCAACAACAAACTAAATGGGGGCTTCACGTTAATATTTCATATTTGGGTAATGTGCTATTCAATATATCCAGTGAATCCGAACTAAAAGCAGGGATCATCTGATACATTCACTCTCTGTACTGATCCTCTCACAAGATACCACCTACTTTTGTTATTCAAATAATATTCATAAATAAATGTAAAGTTTGCGATTGGTAAAGATTTAGAGCTTTTCTTGGAACAGAATTTAAACTCCGACGACATGAAAATAAGTAAATACCGAATAAATGAGTCATATTAGAGTCTTGGAATAGTGATATTTTTGGATAATTTTAAGTTTTATATCCCAGAAAGGCTGAAATGGGACTGAGGTCAATTTCTGTCGTTCTGGAACGCTAAGGGAGGTTTTTAGTAACACTTCTCTGTGAGAATTAGAGTAACCACACTTATAAAACTATTATAAACTTATAAAACTATGTCTACTGTTCCACCCACTATAAAATTAAAATTACGAGATCTCAAAATACTAGTTTCGAGCAATATTAGACTTTTTTGTTTTACAGTTCATGAGTCATAAATATTTTATCATTGATTGATCTTTTATCATGAGTCTTTAAGTATTAATCTATAAAGTTTATGCAGCGATTATGTTATGAATGTATTAAAATCACGAGTGAGATGTAAGTCTCACGAGTTATATATGAGTTTTACAGGAGTTACATGAGTTATGAGTTACAGGTTATGAAGTCCATTCCAGCCATATTATTTTTTTATTTGTTATAAGAAATAAATAACCTTTGGGAAACCATATACACTTAACTCAAAGTATTTCTTGAAGTTATCAAACATTTTGACTGTCCCCCAAAAATGGGGGATTTTAGGGGAACTCAAAATTTTCATATGTAAAGCCTTATTAAGATGTACTTCATTTAAAAGGTCTTAAAATTTAAAGACGATTGGCGAAAATTTGGGACCTTTACCTCAGTACAAAAATTACCCAGTACAAAATGGTGGCATTTTGAAAATTATGACCCTGGACCAAAATCATCTTACACTCATCCTCATTCATACTTGACATAAAATACCTACCTTGAGGTATGATTGCTATTTCAATAATCTAATCTAACACTCAATCATATTACCCTTACAAAGACCGGGTTTGTTGCTAGTATCATATAGAATTTCTATAGGCTCTCTTCGAAGCCCAAGTTCACAAGAGAATTCAATGGACCTTGCATAATTAATTACTCTCAGCAGCTTTATTAACTAACTTATTTCCTTCCTACACTTTCCCCTTTCTACGTATTTATCCTTTATCCCTCAAGAATACAGTATCCTACAGAGATTTACTGTGTGCATATTTTTGGAAAATTTTACGCCGACTTAAAATATATTTTAAAATAATATTTTAATGACCTTTCGCAAAAACCAATGTAATTTCAATAATCGAGATGATACAAATTAAAAATACTTTTTCAAACAAATTGTATTTTTATGAGCTAACAATTTAAAATACTAAAAACCTCTGATGATGCAAAATCCCACAAAATTGTTCAATTAATGTTAATTTTGAAGTAAGGAAAAGTTTTCACGTATGAAAACGTTTATGGATTTAAAGAAAAAATATATTTTAATTACATTTTTATACTTTGCCTAACATTTCAAATTCCCTTTAGAATATTCTTCATTATTTTACATATTATATCTGCATAGCTAATAACAAATAGTTATTTTTCAGTGACAATGATTTATTTTACTCACTCACTGACAAGTAATACAAATTATAACCCAGTTCTAAAAGTGCTGGAGACTTGAAATTTGGCACGGACCATCCTTTCGGTACACATCCAACAGGAAAATCGCCAGAAATCAATTTATTTTCATTACGAACTGAGAAAAAAATGATAACATTTCCCCATATAAAATTCATTGGGTTATTTCGTGAAATGTCGGGTTTCACATCTTCGCTCAAAGATATGACTTCCTGACGAGCTAGAGAATTTTTTTTATAACCCGAAAAAAATTCAAAATTTAGAAAAAACATCTTTGTTTTTCGGCAATATATTTTTAACGAAAGATTCTATCGAAAAAATTGACACTTCGTACCGGATTTTGCAAGATCTACAACTTTGGTCTCTTGACTTATTCTCGTATCTCGTCTCTTTCACCCTTAGATAGCGTTAGATTTTTTAAAAAATCAACTTTTTTACTCACATTAAGCTCCCGTGTTACGTTATATTAGTACATAGAGCTTTCATATCTTACACATACCTTCCTTTTCTCGTATCTCGTAAAACATGATATAACAACATTAGTTTAAAAAATTGGCTAAATATCAAATAATTGATTTTTCCAAGGGGTATTTTGGTCTTTCGAATTGCCTCAAACGTATCCATGTCAAAAATTATTTGATGGAACCATCAATTCAATAAGTTTTACAAATGATTAAGGCAGAAACCTAATAATTCGGAAACAGCTGGCTCAAGATTTAATAATTCAAAGTTCATTTCAATAAAAGATTTAATAAAGAGCGCTAATGAAACAGCGAGTGTTGTTTAGTTTCCCTCAACAATAGCGACCTCAAATCCGGCGACAACGCCCAGTCGATATTGGTTGTGTGGGACTGAATGGGACGTAACCACTGACTTAAAATTACTCTAGGCCTGCAGAAAACCAATATAGAAAACCACATGTTGTTCTGCTTGAAAATAATTTACCCAAAACGTTTATCGAATTTGTTCTATTTAATTTTTTGCGAATATCCCTCGAAAAAGTGAGCTATTCACATGACCCTCATGGTGACATTTAACCCCGGAACTATAATAGAAGGTAATAACTCAACACCTGAACACGGTTTGGGGGTGATTCAAAATTCGAGTTGTTCCTTTCTGTAATATCTTGGTTCATTATTGGGTAACGCAATCTGACCACATTAAAAACACTTTTGGGGTGGTTTTGTACGCCAAAAATGGGTGTTTGAATGTGTATAGATGAATATGTATTAGCTTTGTGGGGGTGTTAGCAATGTGCGCGATCAAAATTTAAAACAGTGACGAATGTTTTGGCTGAAGATGGACCTAATTTCTTGTTTTTAGGAATTATGCTATAATTATTTACTATTTTAGGCCTAAAAAACTAGTGTATTAAATTTCAGCCTCCTAAGTAATTTGGAAGTAGGAGAATTAGAAGTGAGTGAGTTAGTGAGGGCTTTGACATTTATGTATACAGATATAAACATTTTTTTGATCGATTTATCTAGCCTCGGATATATAATTACAACTGAATGAATAAATTGTCCAATTAGTTCTTCATTATTTCTGATTCTTACATTATTTATTTTTTTGTATTAGACATAACGTTCAGGGTTTTTAACGTTCCGGTTTTCAAAAAGTTAAATGACTCCTGATCGACCACAACAAAAATCTTTTTACAAAAATCAATAGCTATTATTTAATCCAGAAGGGTTGAATAGAAAGGTTTTAATAAAACTCGAAGCATGTATGGAATAGGTATTTTATAACAATGCACGAAGTTGTGAAGTGAATATAAATTAGAATATCTTTCATAAGGAAAAATCACGTTTTTCATTTTTATTGCACACAATGAATTCTTATTTGAATGTTTATGCACCCAACATGTTTAATTGTTAAAATTAAAATTTTAACTAAACCAAGATGGTTTAGTTTAATGTTTCTGTAATTCTGTTCTTTTTCTGATACAAAGCTACAATAATACACGCTACAATCTTATTTTATCTTATTCTTATATGTCTATAAAAGAGGATGTTTGTATATATGTATGTATATATATTTGTATGTTTGAAGTTTATGCGCTTGGACATCGTTGGACGATTTAGCCATGAAAAATGGTACACATAGATAAAATTTTATGGAGAAGGTTTATGGATCATCCATTTTATTTTAAATCAATTGGGTTTCACCCTAGAAGCCCAAAAAGGACCCCATACCGTGGTACCAGAACTTTGTTTACATTATAACTATTTTTTTCAACAGCTGATTGCTTTACTACATCTGTTAGTTAAGATATACTCCACAGATCGAAGCACTTTCAATTGTTTATGTTTTTTATTTTGATTACATTTTGGTTTTTAAGGTGACTAAACAGTTTACATTTTTTTACTGTGACTTCTTCTAGCACATTTTGATACTGTGTTACGTTATTATAGTTCATAATGGTTTTTTTAATGGTTCAATTTATTTAGGTTAAGTTTATTTTTTATTTATTTAGGTTGAGTTATGTATTTAGGTAATTTTTTTACTTTATAATGAAATTTCACACGCACATTCCCTTACCGCCATTAACCGTATTCTAATTACTAAGGACTTGCGACAACAACCACGCGGGCCTGAGGGCGGAGCCCCTAGCTAGCGAAACTAATATCTTTTAAATAATAACACAATTATCACACTCATATTCAAATTAAATTAAAGTTATATATCAAAGAGGATTTTTATAATGGAATCTATATAAATAAAATTGGAGTTTTGTTTGTAATTTACTTCGAATAGTGATATTTTTAGTAATTTTACGTTTAAAACCCCAGAAGAGCCGATATGAGTCTTTTCTCAATTTCCGTTTGTCCGTCTGTCTTTCCGAAACGTTAAACAAGACGTTTCTGATTGTGTTCTCCAAAAAGCTAGAGCAGGATTTTGGTTTATCTTAAACCAACCAAAGCGCTGTGTAAATCAAATAGTAAGCTCTAAAAATCCCAGTTTTGAGACATATTAGACGTATTTTTTAAGTTTTACAGGACTTGTAACTTATAACAGTGATACCATGGTAAAATCTTATAGTTTATCGTAACGTATAAAAATGTTAATAATGATACAATTTTTCAAATTTTATTTAATTGTGAAATAATGCTAAATCGTAACAACTCGACAATTTTTCTTTGTTTTTGTTTTATTATATTTTCTCATGATAACTTTCTTCCCTACAATGACCTCTACAACCCGTACAATGGACGAGTACATATACTGCTAGTATATATTACTGTTTAAATATAGTACGTATTAAAATTAAATATAAAACATTCAAACGTCTTCAGTAAATTTTTATTTTATACATCAGAGTTTCTTTGTTGCAACACGAATGGTTGAGAATCATAATTTCGCATCAAGATAACATTTTTAATATTCCACACAACTCCAGCCCTCTCTTGCAGTTAAGTTAAGCGAGCATGTGCTGTGTTTCCATGCATAAAAGTTAAGACGATCTTGGTTACATTTTAAAATTCCTATATTGTTAAAAATTATCCTAGCTGTAACTTTATCCTTCCCTTAAAAGTAATACTAATCTTCTTAGTATATCTATTGCAAAAGTACTTCACATATCCATTATTCCTGAATCCATTTAACCTTGTAGTTCATAGGTTTTTTCTAATTAAGTTTTCTTAAAATTTGTTAGTTTATTATTTTACCAACAGTCAAAAAAGGTACCTATGACATTATTTGTCAACTCCCTACTATATTTTAAAACTGATTGTACAATTCTCAATGACCGATAGATTCAGGCGGTTTAGCCATGAGGCCTGTAACTACGTGGAGAACCGCGGTGGGACGCCAGTATCTACTCTGGGATGATCTCGTCTGGTTTCCGTCGTTGGATCAACCGATGATCCTTCTTTGAGCTGGACTTACTGTTTTTATTGTGTTCTCTCCCATTGGAATGAAAATAACTTTTAGGTTATATTTATAGCTAGTAAAACAGGAAAATTGGAACTTTTAACATGTGCTCAAAAATATGCATTAAAATATGTTAATATCTGACGGTCTGTTTGCTTTCTGCAGTTCAAACAAGGTGTTTTTGTAATGCTTCTCCGCGAAAAATCATTATGATTAAGCTTATTTTCAACATTCTTTACCTTTTGAGAAGACTTTTGTACTTTTTAACCCATACACTATCAAAAATGTTTGTATTTACTTCTCTGTGGGAAATAGGTTAGATCATGAATATGCCTAAAGGGAATGTTTTCAGTTCATTTAAACAGTTGTTCTTAGAACCAAACTATGACGTCATGACGCCACTAACTAAATGACGTCACTGTTTCAAATTTTGATCGCGAAAATTGTCACCCCCCTTCCAGAGCTTCTTGAAGGAACTCTCAATTTAATAATTTAAAAAAATGATTAAGCATCCTCCCAGAGCATGTAAAACATGTAATTTGGTCTGTTAAGAGTTGGCAAAAATAAAAGTTTTTACTTATTAATTAATTCTAGTGGTATCCATCGTCCGATTACTTTGACAGTTACACCATGATTTGAAATAAAAAAAGGCTACAATAAAGAGTTTTTGTAATTTTTTATGAAAGTTAAAATTGTCTAGTAATTTTTATTGACTTTTTTAAAATGGCCGCCATTTTGAAATTTATTGTCAAACTAAACTGGTTACTTATTATTAATTAGATCTTGACCAAAGTAAGGACCATACCAAGTATGAACCCAATCTGTCAAATGGTTCTTCATATATAATTTTTTTCAAATACAAGATGGCGGAATTATGGTAAACGATGCATTTACTCGAAAAAATGTTATTCTTTATTTTAGTTTTATTTTGACCCATAAAAACATTTGACAGAGATAGACCCTTCAGGACATCATGTATACAGTATTTCAAATGAGTTTCGGTGAACGTTGAAAACATTTTATTTTATTTTTGTTTCGGTTTTTTTATGTTTCATTCACAAGGTAATAAATGTGGTCAAAATAAATATTCTTTTATGCTTCAATGTATACTCGTGTAAAGTTTTATTACATGTTATAAAAACTGTATGTTTTAAAAGTCTTTTAACGCAAAGTAACCACCCAAAAACCACCATTTAAAAATCAGCCTATTTATATTAATACGTATAAAAATATAGTATGGTTACAGTATAACTGTTGTATAGTAGCTTAACCATAAATAATACAAGCAAAGATTAAACACATAAAACTTACGAATAACCGGCCACAAGAAGACAAGCTCAATTTACCTGCAACAATAAACCATAGTTTTTAAATACTGTACACCCAAGTAAATTCAATTAAGATATAAGTTTTGAAAGTCGATTTTTGTAACTTTATCTAATTTGTAGTTAGTATGTGTTATTAATTATTTTCATATATAATGAAAGTAGCTTGTTCTTAAAGGCATCATTAGAGAGAAGAGCATGTATTATTGTTTAATAAGTAGTATAATATAGTTTATACTAACAAATAAAAGTCACAAAAAGAAATCTTTAATTAATAAATGGGAAAGTTGCTCTTTAACCAGTGTACCATACTGGTTAAAAATATTTCGTACAAAATACAAAAATCTAGAAAGTATTGAATTTTAAAATTACTTTGTCAGGTACCTTTAGATTAGATTGTTTCCACGAAACAAATTTGTTTTCCTTGGCGATAAACTGAAATATTTTTATTTTTCCACACGTTTGTCCGACGTAATATGACATTTTAAAACGAAATCGAGTTTGATCTTGTTAGTGCTCCGAAAAAGATTAAAGTTGACAATTTATTAAACGGGAGAGTGAATCCTGAATTTAATAACTCTTTCCCGCGAAAACTTCGCTGAGGCGGGAAAATAGGAGGAGGACAATATATGGGGGCAGAGAGACTGAGAGTTGAGTCAAGTTTTGAAATTAGTTTAAGTAATATTTGAAATTTTTCTAAATAAAACAAGCAACCAACCATTATTTTTTACGAACGACAGTTCATAAATAGGTAAAAACTAACTATTTGGTTAGATAAATCAAGATATGTTTCCATAAAGTACAAATTGCATCGGTGTCATAACCAGAAATCAAACCCGGGTCTTTTGGATGTTAGGCCAGTACTCTACCCACTAAGCTATGACTGCAATATAAGGTTTTATGATAAATTATAGAAATTACTAGCGTTACCCTGCAAACTTCGTACCGCCTAACAGTAATGTAGTAATACCGTTTTAAGAAACTTACAAATTATTTAATCACATTTGTAATTTTGTAAACAATAAACTAACACTTTTATACCCTCTGGAGTGAAGCCCTTTTGATGGAATGCATCGAATTGTAAATCTAAACCATTCCCACACCATTCTAAACTAATTATTCTAAACCATTCCCCTTGAACGCAAATAAAAAATTTCATCAGAATCAGTCCAGCCGTTTAGAAGGAGTTCAATTACAAACACACGTACAGAAGATTTATATTCCGGGTGTCCCACGAAGAGGTCCTTTTTTGTTGGTGTGACGGACGTGTGGATCGCGCTACAGTCCTAACATACACATGTGCGAAAAAAACTACCCCCGAGTATCAGTTAGTTCTGACACATTAAAAAAAATTGGCGGAATATTAATGAAATAGTCCAAACTGGAGACAGTTTGGGCTGCTGTTACAAAGGATGGTGTTTTGTCGTATGTCGTATCCCGATAAACAATGTCTGGAGAAAGGTATGCATCATCACATAGTGTCTTATCTTTCTCAGCCTGAGATGAAAGACGTTTTTTCCAACAGGATGGAGCTCCTCCGCATTATGCTAATGTGGCCAAAGCAGTTTTGGACCAAAATCTTCCTAACCGTTGGATAGGTCGTGGCAGCAACTTCATGGACTGGCCCCCAAGGTCTCCAGACCTTACTGTTTGTAACTTTTTTCTGTGGGTATTTTGAAGGAGACGGTTTACTGTCATAACATTGCGACACACGATGAACTAACGAGGTTGATTGAAGAGGAACTGTTGTTGATACCTCGAGAGTTGTTCCGTAAAGCGTTTGACTGCTTTATATTTCGTTGCTATCAGTGCCTTGCGATCGATGGACATGGGTTTGAATAAGGTTTATGGATCAAATAGATTTAATTTATTTATGAGTGAATTATATCTTTAATTCCCTAACGTTGTTTAGTGCTTAGTAACATCGTTAAAGTTCAGTAATTTAGTTAAGTTTTACTACAACAAAACTACAGTATTTTAATGTACTACTTCTTCAATATCCCGCCATTTTGTCCTAATGTGTCAGAACTAACTGATACTCGGGGTATTTCTTTTGCACATGTGTATGTTAGGACTGTTGAGTCCCAGGTCCGTAGCGCGATCCACACGTCCGTCACACCAACTCAAAAGTAGGGACCTCTTCGTTGGGCACTTTGTATATTAAGATACACAATTTAACAATAGTCAGTGATACCAATGTTTATTTCATCAAAGCGCTTTGAGACACGAAGATCAACCAGCTTTAATAGATTCTTATTTTAGAAAATAATTTCAAAAGGTTATAAGTAAAAAATGAAAGCCTACATTAGTTATCTGAGTGTTTTCAAATAACGTTAGATGCATTTTCACAATCGAATGATGTGTTAGAACGTGCTCTGAAATAAAAAAAAGTGAATAATCTAAGCCATACAACAAGGAAATATAACTGATTTGTGACGAAATGGTTTGCTTATATTAAAATTACGAAGTGTCACAATTGATTGTGGACAAATGAACTGGCCAATCACAGTCAACCGAGTAAAATTAATTAGGCAATTAAATTGTTTTTAACTCGGACAGTGCATTCGTTAATATGCTACGATGATTTGTACAAACCTTTCTAGGGAAAAGTTTATACAAATCATGAAATGAAAAATGGTTGGTATATATGGGTTTCATAAAATAATGGTAGGGTTTTAACTGACTGCAAAACTCATTATAAGACGAATTAAATATTTCTAATTGTTACTCCTAGATTCGATGGATAAAAGTGTTTTGACACTTATTGAAAAAGTTGTGTTGATTGTGTACTAATCAATAACCTCATTATTCTTTTAAATACACACCGGGTTGTGTTTTCTTTACAAATACGTTTTACGATCCAGAAAAGGCTGTGTGTAATGTAGTTAGGTTTTTTTTAACTGAATGTTTTATTTACAATCTGTTTTTTAAATACAAAACAATAAGTAAATATTATACAAGAACAAAATGAACATTAACGTAGGTGAACAGATTTTTTGACATGGATACGTCTTAGCGTTAGGGGAGGTGTTGGCAATTTGTAAGATGAAAATTGAAACAGGTTTCCATAGAAACTACCAGAGCTATTGTATTTTTTACTATATAAGAGTAAGAACAGCTGTTTATATGAATTGAAAACATTCCCTTTAGGCGTACCCATGATCTCACCTATTTCTTACTGGGAAGTAAATACAAACATTTTTCACGTATGTTAAAAACTTTTTTTATTCTATAAAATTGTAATTTGGCCCAACTAAAACGAAGAATTAGAGTTTCAGTGTCCATAATAACAAGAGATATGTTATTCAACATGGATGGATGTTGGGCTTTATTAGCTATGTATAAATTCTTTTTCATATCAATATTTCAAAAATAAATAGTTTTTTGTATCGTTTTTATTTTTTGTGCCATATGATTTTTATGGTTTGATGTTTTCGTAGGATAATATAATTAATTTATTTATTTAAGTTTGATTCTTTCATGGTCAAAATTTTTAGAAACAGAAAAGAAGAGTAGATTGTAAAGTTTTTTTGTGAAGTGAGTTAATTCTAATATAGATGAGCATAAACGACAAATACATTTCACATAAATTGTTTGACCAGTAGACGGAGTCTCCCACTTTGTGATGCTCATTATAAGAATACACTCAATAATAAATACATAAATACAAACATTCGAGATCATACGCAAAGGTTAGTGACCTAGATACTATTATACTGCTTCTTTTAGATACCCAACAATACCCTAGTTAACAGACACGTGGCTAGTGAGGGCGTAGCTCCACGGGTGGCGAAACTCCAAGATAATCCCAACATCACAGCATCTCCAGCTCAATTCATCTGATTTTTATTTGTCTCTTTGACTAGGAAATAGTTTAATTCAGCCTGGTTGGTAGTGAGACGAATTTCGAATGGAATTCTTAAAAAGTTTCTGAAATATTAATTCGTTATATTTTGAAGACAGTAAAAATTTAACAGTTAGTGTATTTACTTTTTTCCTTACACATAGTATATGGAGAAATTTTTGTTTTCGTCATCATTGTTTAGTTTTAGTTGAGAGTGCATATAAACATTTTGGGGCTCCTTGAATAAAAAGTGGTTTTCAGAATGAATTCTGTCTTGGCACCCTAGACCGCATTAATCATCATTATAGGGGGTTATGTCCCACAAATCGTTTTTAACTTTTTTCTATTGTTGTTTCTTTGAGAAATTGGATGACTATTTTTGAAACAATACATTTTCAAATCTTCTTCAATAAACATTAAAGATTATGATAAGAATACATTATTAATGGTATATTTTTTTTATTTACTTAAGGAAGAATGTATGTGTTAGTTCATTGATACCGTTTACTTATTACTATTATGGTTTTCTTACGAAAAAATTAAAAACACTTTTGGAAACAGCTGTTATACATATACCATACTTCATTAAGGTTAAGTTTTGTCTGTACATTGCTCAGAGTTATTAATGTTTTAGTTATTTATTCGTTTTGTGCGTTGGAGAAGCCAAAACAAGTCTTATCTCAATTTGTGTCTGTTCGTCTGTGACGCTCCAGGAGGTATTTTACGACGTCTTCTCCGAAATAACGGGAGCACTGATAAGAATGAAACTTATTTTATGCATTCTTTACATTCCAGAGAAGGGTTTTAAATGCTTAAAATTGTCCGTCGCTCCTTAAAAAATAAATCATGAGCATTTAAACCCCACGTTGTACGCAATATTAGTCGCATTTTGCTTTCAATTATCAATAAACCACCTACTGGTAATAATCAGCTGTCTTAGTTTAAAGATTTAATAGAAAGAAAAACAAATAGGTGTCAAATCAATTAGTTTATATTGGTCATTGATTTTAAATCCATTTCGAAATTAAAAAGTTATTTTAACGCATAACTAATTTTAATAATAGTAATTTAAATAATCTATTCAATTGTAAAACAGTGCTATAGAATAAAGCTGGGTATTTATTTATTTTCTTTGTACTGATTTGTTTAGGATTTCAGGTTTACATTTTGGTATGATAATCTTTTTTCATTAAATTAAATCCTACAAACCGTACAAAGGACGGGCTTACTGCTAGTTGAAGAATAAAACTCTAAAGAGTAGGGAATGTATCTTTCAACCAAATTTTGAAATTAATATTCTTGGCAAAAGATGATTAATATAGCACACAGCGATTGTATTTACAAAAAGTCTATTTGAAATGTCACCTTAATTTTTGCTGCTCCGACTTAGTTGGGAACAAACATTAAACTGCCATCAGCAGCGGTGGTACCCGCCAACCGCCTCGTAACCCGTTTAAAACACTGAATATTTATTACAATTACCTGCAGTTTGTACATTAAATTACATCATTACAATTAATTACTTTACTATTGTAACTGTTGGTACCTACGGAATTGATAAAAATTCATAATGGTGTTGGTTATTAATTATTCAATATCTTTTATTGGAATTTTCCAACACGTCTGTGTTTTTTACCACACAACGTTTCTGGAGGTGGAGAAACTCCTACCGTTTTCAGGTGATAATTACCCTTTATTAATTAATTAGGTGATAATGACTTAATACTAACTTACATTCAAAATTTAAAGTTTACGTGACAGATATTAAATATATTAGATTAGATAATTGAAATAGCAACCATTCTACAATGTAGATATTTTAAGCCAAGTGTGAATGAGGATTGAGTGGCGCGATCTTTTTGTCTTGTTACTGACTAAGGCTGACATGTTCCTTAGACAGGACTTAATTGATAGCCCAACAGTAGATGACAACTAATGGGCCTACAGTTTAACGTGGAATCCGAACCACGGCCTCTGAATTACGAATTGGACTAATTATGAGGATGGTCTTTGTGGATTAACGTAGTATTCAATAGTGCGGACGTTAATCCACTCAAGAGAACACTTCATCCACCGACCATCTCTCACAACTATTCACAATTCGTAACCTCCAAATAGCTGGACTACAGGATGACGCCACCATTCTAGTCAATAATACAGTACCATACTTATTTATAATGCACAATAACATATCAGTGGTAGTCAGTAACAAGACTACAAGATCACGTCACAATTACCTTTCACTCATTTTTCATTCATACTTGGTTTAAAATACCTACATGGGTAGGGCGCCATTTCAGCTACAAGTATGAACTATTATGCTGATTATGTATTTTTATTCAAAGCATGTTGATTCCCTGAACGCATTAACCATGGGCTTAAGTAATAAGCTATTTATCATACCGCATGGATAAAAGTTTTTATTCAATTCGAAAAGAAGTGTACAACCAATATAGCGAAACTTTGCCGTTACTTTCAAATCCTTCAAAGTATAACTACGTAAGATTCAACTTTTATATTAATACTTCATTCATATTCGCCTTATACTTTATGAAGTAGTTTATGTCTAAAACAATCAACAGAAAATTAATGTAAATTAATGTTTGAGAGGTTCTATGTAGATACAATCATTATAAGTATAACGATCTGGTGTAATAATTTACATATTAATGGGCTTTTTAAATTTTTTTAAGAATTATAGCTTAATTAATGAAAAGATTTGTGTTTATGAAATTGTTTTTGTTCTTTTAATGATCTTGACAAATTAATCAGCTGTTTTTTCTCATATTCACGTTTAAAAATTTGATGGTTATTAGTTAGTCAGATATTTACTGAAATAGTAACTTAACCAAGGAAAGTTATTTTAAGCAAAGTACTGTATGGATGAGAAATAAGTGTGAGATGAATTGTGGAGCGATCTTGTAGTCTTGTTACTGACTAAGGCTGACTTGTTCGTTAGACAGAACTGTCTAACAGCCCAATAGCCAATGACATATTTAAGGAACCTACAATTTTACTTGGATTCCGAACCACTGCCTCTGAATTACGAACTGGTCTAATTATGAGGATGCCATTTGTGGATGAGCTTAATATTAAATAGTGTGGACGTTAATCCACACCAGAGAATATCCCATCCAATTGGATCATCGCTCAAATTAGGCCATATTATCGTTTACCGTCTTAGACTTCAGTTCAACAGGTCATGACCAACATTACGTGAATACTCACTAAAAGGTTTGACGGGTTTGGACAGTTTCCACTGCAAAGCCATTAGGTCTCGTCTATGAAAAGACTAAAATATTTACCTGGTTAGGTCAGTACTTTTCCTGGGTAAGAAAATATTTTATAGGAAAAGGTAATTTAGCTACTTTTAGGTCACATATTGTGGATAATTATGAACCATGGACGGTGGATGTGATATTCTCTGGTGGGTTAAAGTCCGTACTATTGAATCCGCAAAGACCATCCTCACGATTATACCAGTTCGTAATTCAGAAGCAAAATTATGGCTTGGATCTCAAGTTAAACTGAATGTTCCTTAGATATGCCATCGACTGTTGGGATATCAATTAACGGTTCTGTCTAAGGTTCATGATTCAAGATGTTTATTTCCATAATAAAAAAGTAAGCGATAGGAATGTTTCAGTCGTATTCGATAAAATTTTAAAATAAACAACACAAGATACTGTGATACCAACCGTTGAATCGAAAATTCGTTCACGGGTAAAATTCATTTTGCAATTCCCGAAGAGTTTATCTAACGTAAAATGAATTTAAACGCTGATACGAGCGATCGCTGCGCCCCCTAGCCGCGGTGGCGGGAAACACTCCAGACTTGGTTTTAATATTCCTCTCCTAACCACATGCTCAAATTTGTTTAGGAAAAATAAGCTTATACAACATTTTGAATATATTAAAATAAATCAACCAGCCTTGGTTGTAATTTGCCTTAACTTAGTTTTTTATAATTTAAATGCACTTACAATAATAATATTCAGATTATTAGTTAAACACAAAATAAGTATTGACATTATATATTTATTAAAATTAATAAATATAATGTGAAATTAAATTAAATATAAAATTGATTGTTACTCAGGGCACCATAAAATACAAGATACAACTTGGTACTTGGTATTTTGCCTGGCTTTGAAAACTTTTAGTATCAATCAAATTATTGCTTTAAATAAATTACGAATAAGGTTAAGGAGGAATGAGATTATGTTATTTAAAAAAATAGTTTGTAATTATGTGTGTTATTTTATTACTTTATTAGGCTTAAAACTATTTTACTTAGTATTAAAAATAAAAAAAATTCCCACATTTTATTTTTTAATTTGTTTTGCTATTATATTCCATTTAACTCCTTCCTGTTTAATTTAGATTACATTCTGCATAGCTTGAATGACGTTTAATACCCTTTGCAAAAATGTTTTAAACTATTAAATTCTATGTATTTATTTTTTTGAAATCTATAGAAAATGTTATTATTGGCTATGTAAATGTGGTGTACAATTGTTAGGTAAATTTGCGTAGTGAATATTTTACAAACATACCAATCAATTTACGTGATTTTCTATAAATCAATTGATACTACCCTTATAAAAACTTCACCCACAAATCTGTTTGTACCGTAAACTAAATGAATTCCAATAATAATCTAACACAGTTCTAGTAGGTGACAGTTAATAATTGTTCAATATTAGAAAAATCTTATTGTGCTTAAAAATCTTAAATCTTATTTCATGAAATACTTGTATGTGAACGTATAACAGTTTGACTATAAAATATAACAACAAAATTAATAAATGAATGAAAATGGTTTAAATATTATCAAGAAAAAATATTGATTTGAATTTTCATTTAGCTTGATGTGAGGTTTTTTATATTTAACAGAAATGTTTCTCATATTTAACATACACAGAAAAAAACCTTTTGCAAGTTAAGTTCAAGAACTTTCCTTAAACACCAATTAAAATTATTATCACTTAGAGGTTGAGTTTCACTTGAAATTAGTTTTAATCTAGTTGTCACAGGTTGTATCATAAAGAATCCTTCCTTAAGGCAGTGTCTTAAGTTATACAGTAAATGAAAATGAATACGAACTGCAGAACATAAAAATGTAATGAGTCCTGCAAACTTTTTTGTTTGTTTAAACTTCAGACACATATTTATATTCAGCATTTTTTGAGTTTCCAAGTACGGCTTTCTTTAAAGTAAGTGTTTTTTTGTAAACGACAATTTAGTTTGAACCCATCCTCTATTTTCGGTAAAGGTAAACCGAAATAGGTTGATTTCAATGGCTAAAAAATTATAAGTAACTAAACAAATTGTTTTTAAGTACTGTATTCTATGTATAAAACCAACTAAAATACTGTACTGAGATTTTTTTAATAAATTAAATCAAATATACTAAACAAATTTAACCATAGATTTAAAAACTACTTTGAGTTCATTTTGAGATAACGAAAACAAATAAAATTATTAAATTAAGTACACGTAGGTAAATACAGCTTTTTATAATTTCTAAAATATAAATGTTTAGGGCCAGTAGAATGTTTTTATAAAATTTACTTTTTGTACTAGAATTAGAACCAAAAATAATGATTACTCCGGACTAAAAACGTCAATTATTAGAACAAACTTGGTCGTTGAAAATGATTCACGGTAAAATAACTTTTCGAAATAAAAGCAGAGTAGATCTCCAAAATATATCGTGTTTTGATAGAAAACTTAATCATTGTACTGTTTGAAGCCACTTTAGTAAGCCAATTGGTGTAAATTAAATTTACCTTTTGCTTTTCAACCCTCAAAATCAGTTGATCACTGGCTAATAATAACTGTATGGATAATTAAACCGTAAATGATCGGCTAAAACAATTGAGGTTGGCTAAAAGACCTTAAACGGCGTGCCTTATTTGTCAGACGCCGTGGTCCAGCGGTAGCGCGCCGGCCTCGTAAGCTAATGGTCGCGAGTTCCATTCCCGTCAGGAGTAATACTTTTTGTTCAGCGTATATTAATTATTTTGTATTAAATTGGTTTTATTTAAACCACATAAATTTTTTCATTGAGTAATAAATGTGTTTCAATTTTTCTAATTAATTTTTATAATACATGTCTTATTCTATACGAGCAAAGCTCGGTCACCAGGTACTACATAATTATGAAACCTACTAAAGGTTTTCATTTACATCTATAATGATATACTGTCTTATGTCATTTTAAATTTAGGTCACGTATTTTTATAGTATTTTTAAATGTCTAACGATTGTTAAACTGACTGCAAAATGTTCATTGTTATAAATGCATCTAACATTCTCGTATGGACGAGTTGTAAGCGTTGGTTAGTGGACGTCCATACTATTGAATAGTATGTTAATCCGCAAAGACCATTCTCATAATTGGACCAGTTTGTAATCCAGAGGCAGTGGTCCACGTTAAACTGTAGGACTCTTAGATATGCTATTAACTTAATTAATAGCTCAACGCTATTAATTAACAGTTCTGTGTAAGGAACATGTCAGCCTTAGTCCAGTAACAAGACTACAAGATCGCGCCACAATCAACTAAAACTCGTTTATGATTCATACTTGGTTTAAAATACCTACTTGTGCAGGTCACAATTACAGAGTATAAATGGTTTCCAAAATTTTTTTCGCGACCTCGAAATAGTTTAAATTAGCAGAATCTTTGTCCTTTGTTCGGGTTATTGTTCGGGTTATGCGTAAGTGTTAACAAGGTAGATTCATATTAATCTTGATAAACCTGATATGATATCTTAATAATAGTTTATGCAACGATTGTAGTATGATTGCCTTAAGGCCACGAGTGAGATGTAAGTTAGAACACTCGCTTTGCTCGTGTTCTAAATATCTCACTAGTGACTTTAAGTCATAATACCATCGTTGCATACACTACTTTTTCTACACTAACAATATTTAGACTTTTAAAAACAACTTTTACTAAATACGGTATTATAACATTTTCCGAAAATGAACGGCCATTATTTTATTTTAACCACTTGAAAAACTAACTGTGTTTTTCGTATCTAAATGACATTACTTTCGTCAAATGCTGAGCTCTGATTGGTCTAGAACCTGTATCGTTATGGTTTTCAATTTCTAAATAAATTCACAGCTGAATTATTTTGTATTATTTCGTGGTTACAAAAATTAGAAATTTTTAATCATAATACAAATTATTACTCGTACGAGTTGTATCGCTCAAAACAAATTTTTAGACATAATCATTTGTTCCAAGGAAATAAATTTAGTTGTATGATGTTAAGGAATCTACAGACAAAACTTTGATTTTATTTTTATTTATTACAACAATATTTGCTCACTACTATACAACTATTACAACAAACACAATTCCACTATCTGTGTTCCGAATTAGGAACAGGAAACTTTATATGTTTGATCAGGTACAATGAAAGAGACAAACACTGGAGCTAGACTATTGCCGCAACGGTATGTACACGCTAAGCTTAATGGAACTTCATATCCAGAACATACTGCAAATTAAATACTTCTTAATGTCTCCCCGTATATAGCAATGCTTATAGTCTCCATTCCGCCAGTCTGTGCAATTGAATAACTATCTTGTACAAACCCCCTGTATGAATTATTATACTTCTAGTTTTTAAAGAATAAATCGTTTACTTTGTTAGGTGAAGGTTTAGATGTTACATTAGTCGTTAATGTACATTATAACATTAATGACATTAAATAGTTTTGTCTGTACACTACTTGGTATTATGGTTATTTTTACGTCTAATGTACTAGAAAAGTTGAAATCATCTTATCTCAATTTGTCTGTCTTTAGTTGAAATTTTTTCAACTTTGTTTTCCCAATAGCTACCTGTAGAATTACGTATCAGATAATTAATTATAAAGTTGTTAGAAGTAAATTGAAAATGTATTTGATCGGAAAGGCTCTTTATAATTTCACTAAACTGTAATAAAAAATGGTTGTTTTCATTAAAAGTGAAAAGTTTAAATTATTATTGTAGATTTAGTTTTAACACTTGGATAGTATTAAGGACGTCATTCGATGTATACAATTTATTCAATTCAATTAAGTTCAATTGATTCCGGCGTTAGTGTCTCCAAGCCACATTACCCGCTCACTGTAAATCCCCCCTGTATCCAATAATTCTAGTGATATTTGGACGTACTTCGATCTTTGCTTGGCTTTTATTGCTTAGTATTTTTTGTAAGATTTTTACTGACTTCAAGATTTTTGTTTCCATGTTGATTCCGGCGTACTACGGATTGTGTAATGATATGGTCATCTTCTAGATTATAGTTCACCTGAGGATGACAAGTCAGTGTAATTTAATTACACAATGAGGTGTTAATGGTTCTGAATTAACGTCGCCTCTATGGTGGGAGCACATTATAAGGGCAATGTCCACAACAGTTTAATTTTCCAAGCGTCATCATTAAGCTGTTTGCAGCTCGTCTGCTGTTTAATGGTTATGTTTGTCTGGACACATGTCTACAACGGTGTGTTCAATTTGTTCCATTTTTGTGTTAATTATAAGAATGCCTGTATTTTAATCGGTGTTATTTAAAAGAATTGTATCTTAGAGTCACAAATCACTGTATCTTACTGTTCCATAACCTATTGTTCCGGTTAAACTTTTTCCAGAAATGTCTCAAAAACATAATATTCTAAAGTATTTTACACTACTGAAGTAACTTATTTCTCATGGCTGTCATAAAATTTCCCAATATTATCACGAAATATATTGTATTTAATTACACGTTTTAATTTTCTGCCATCGTTTGTAATATCTGTCAAAACAACCTATTTTCCGGTATTTATCCACAAAACATACTGTAATACAAAATAAGTATTTGTATTACTGTCACATCTATGTTCGGAATATTACTGTTACAAAAACATCTTGTTTCATATATTTCATCAAAACAACTATTTCTATATTTTACACAAATAAACCTCTTGTTCTATTTACAAAACAACTATTGTTGAATATTACTGAAAACCTATGTTCGGATATTACTGTCACAAAACAACCTCTTGTTCTGGAATATTACTGTCACAAAACAACCTATTGTTCCGGAATATATTACTGCCACAAAACAGCCTACTGTTCTGGAATATTACTGTCACAAAACAACCTCTTGCTCCGGAATATTACTGTCACAAAACAACCTATTGTTCCTGAATATTACTGTCACAAAACAACCTATTGTTCCTGAACATATTACTGTCACAAAACAACCTATTGTTCCGGAATATATTACTGCCACAAAACAGCCTACTGTTCTGGAATATTACTGTCACAAAACAACCTCTTGTTCCGGAATATTACTGTTACAAAACAACCTCTTGTTTCGGAATATATTACCACCACAAAACAACCTATTGTTCCGGAATATATTACTGCCACAAAACAGCCTACTGTTCTGGAATATTACTGTCACAAAACAACCTCTTGTTCCGGAATATTACTGTTACAAAACAACCTCTTGTTTCGGAATATATTACCATCACAAAACAACCTATTTTTCCGGGTCATATTACTGTCACAAAACAACCTATTGTTCCTGAATATTACTGTCACAAAACAACCTATTGTTCCTGAACATATTACTGTCACAAAACAACCTATTGTTCTGGGACATAATACTGTCACATAACAACCTATTGAAACATCTTACTGTGATGACCTATTGTCCTGAAACATTATTGTTCCAAAATATCATACTGACCCTGAACAATATAAACACGCTACGACAACAGACTATCACGTTACAATTTACAGCACACATTCTGATATATGAAAGGTTATATTACATTCCATGTCCAGTCGTTACTCTAATTATTGGGCTTAATATAAAAAAGAATGTATATAACAAATGAACTACTACCACTTATGCACAAAACAAAGATTTTTTCTATACTCTTTCAACATTTCCAAAATTTCAACAAAAATTCACTAGCAGAAAACATACAGAAGGTAAAACGAAAGTTCTCAGTGATCACAAACATGCCTCCGATAATCGAATACATTTTATGAAAACAACCTTTAATTTTAACCCCTGAAACAGAAAAAATCAACTTTACATAAATATAAAACTTAAATCGGAGTATAAGCTCAATTTAATTACCATTAAGTTAATCCAATTAGATTTTCGATAGTCTCTTTTAGCTTAAATAAGATAACTATTAAAATTATATTCTAACAAACTTCATGCCAAGGTTTTTTAGTTCTGTCCTTCAATTTTTTGCTCTTCTTTAACTTTTGATTTAAACAGACTACACAAACAATCCACGGTTTGACATTCAACAATAGACTCAGCCCTGCAATTTAGATTGGATGACTTGTAGAGGTTAACTAGTATATAGCTTATTAATCCTTCTCGAGCCGATAGACAGTACAACATTTTGATCCTTAATTAATTGGGTACTAACTTAATATCTGTAGTACCAGAAAGCGAAACACCGTTCAAATACTATTAAGCCGGTGCCGACGTTCCATCTGATGTCGAAAGAGTGATCGTAAGGATTGAAAAACATATTAATTTATTTTATTTATGTCCCATCACAATTACATATCATACAATAAAATAAAGCACTTGGGAGAGAGTTAGGAAATGTCCCCACAAAGACTGCGTGTAGGGAAAGTCAAACATACACTTCTGAGCCTAAAAAAGTACAACAAAAGGGGGGTGTTATTCAAATACATAGCAAAACCTATGAAAAATTATTATTTAAAATATTCAAAAAAACAGCAAAAGTACAAGAAAGAACAATTTTTAATTGAGGACTTTTAAGAATGTTTGAAAATTTTTTTGAGTTTTGAAAATTTTAAAGCAGCAAAAAATAACAATCAACAAATGAGATTACACTAAACATATTGTGATTTGATTAAGGCCTCAGAATCGCTGCCATCCATATCTAGGAGCCACCTCCACATTCCTCTCCGGGATTCCCCAGTACTATCATCCCGTCCACTAACAAGATATGCTAAATTACTATTTATGATGTGGCCATGTCAAAGAATTTTGCTAAAGTGAGTATTTTCCTCATCTCTAAATAAGGCGGAACTATAAAAAAAGCCTTGTCGTTCTCTGACTTGTTTTTAGTAGTTCAGAGATAAGAATTGAGTGGTAAATTAAAAAGAAGCTTAGAGAATAAATTATTATTAGTAACGAATGCATCGGTTGTCCTTTGTTACAGGCTTCTCTATCACCTTGGTTCCTTCTAGTTTCTCCAGGAGACTCCTGGGGCTGTCGGTTGATCCTGAACAACCAGTCTGATCAGAGTTCCCAAGGAGAGGTGTATCACTGTCTATATAGGAGGAGTGCCTAGGAAGAAGGATACTAACTAAGCTATTGGGGTTTGCCAGGCGGAGAGGGTTGTACAGTCTTAGGACGTGTACCCTTGAATGAAAACTCAAGGATAGTCTGTTTCCTTTTTTACATTGTCACCTTTAACCATAACAATCAATTATTTTTGTATTGTTACCATGGTAAATAGAAACACTTTCTCAAAAATAAACGAAATGGACGTCAAGACTTTCCAAAAATAAATAATTTTCTAATCAAATAAAATCATAATCAAAAGCATAATCTTGAAGAAAGGCTATATGAATAAATGAAAGTAAATAATATGACCAACTTAAGGCAGCGAGATCGTAGTGTTTTTGAGAACAAATAGATGAATTAAAACTTACGCATCTAACAAAAGGAAGATTGGCCTCAAGAGGAAATAGAGGAAACGACTTGGCTTGAAGATGGATTCAGTTTACTCGAACAAGAGGAATCAACGGAACATTAAGCGAAGATACGTTTTGTATTGTAATTAGTATAGTCTAGTTGTAGTAGGCCTGAAAACCAGGCCGGCCATTCCGAGGTAAGTTTGTATGGTTCCTTACCTCTCTCAGGCGAATGCCGGAATGGTTCCCTAAAGGGCCATACCCCGCCAGGACTTAATCCTGGTTATAAAAAAGTCCCCAAAATCCCAATTGGCTATTTTATATTATTGCTATACAAAGTTTTTTGTAATTGTATAGCAATAATATTATTTTCTGAATAAACGTTTTTAACCACTATACAAATATTTTTATTTTTAAGTTGTACCACTCACATCGTGGGAGTTAACTGATAGAAAAATACTTAAAATATGACAAAAAATATTTTGTTTCGATTCATAGAGTTAGGTGGTAAATTTAAAAAAAAACTTGGAAATATAAAAATATACAATACATTATGGTTAAAAAAAGGTCCTCAAAACTTGAATTAGCTACTTTATATTATTGATACACCATGTTTTTATTTCGTAATTGTATAGCAATAAAATTTTGTTCCGAATAAACTTTTTTTCGATAAACAAATTTTGTATTTAGAGTTGTAAATTCTTTCGCTGTGCTTATCTTGGTGCATCACAACTTTTACACATCAACACGTTATACACACCAGTAAATAACTTTTTTATATTATTATTTGTTCCCAATTAAGCTCTTTAGATGGTTCACTAGAGATGGAAATAGAGCATATTAAAAAGACATTCCAATTACTGGTGCTATCCTCAGTGGCGGACTCCCTTAACACAATCAGAAAATGATGATATAAAGTATTTTATTCGTGGAACATAATTTAAAAAATCATATTGTATAGTTTGATATTCAATTATTATTATTGTGTGTACTGGTATTCAAAAACAGAAATGCCATATCTCCTTTGAACCGGATGATGCGATTCTTTAACGAGGTGCTTTTTAAATAATATAGTTTTAGATATTTTCAATACCAGTAAAATTAAATTCAATTCTTTTGGTGATATTTATTTAAGTTCTGATGGTTTTTACATGGCCAGAGGCAGTTAAGAGTATTGAACTGTCAAATTGTAATTGGTCTTGTCCTGTATGTTTGATATGTAAATAAATAGAACTAAGTAATAAAAAAATGTTTCAATATCTTTCATTAACATTTTCAAACGCGTCTGTTTTTAATCACACGACTTTTGTGGCGGTGGACATACTCCCCCCGTTTTCAAGTAATTACCTAATAATTTATACATTAAACATTTTAAGTAACATATATTATATTATGTTGTCAATAACACTATATTTATCGACTAGGACCGCGGCGTATCCTGTAATCCAGCTACTTGGAGGTCACGAATTGGTGTAGTGCTCTCTTGTGTGGATTAACGTCCGCACTATTGAATACTACGTTAATCCGCAAAGATCATCCTCATAAATACCAGTTTGTAATTCAGATGCAGTGGTTTAGACTTCACGTTTAACTTTAGGTCCCTTAGATAAGCCATTGACTGTTGAGATGTTAATTAACAGTCCTTTCTAAGGAACATGTCAGCCTTAGTCAGTAACAAGACTACAAGATCGCACCACAATCTTACACTATTTCTTATTCATACTTGGCTTAAAATACTTACCTTGGTAGGTCGTCATTTCAAATTTTAATGTAATCTAATAGTATCTACAATACACAATACAAAAACTATATTGGGGGCGGTAGTGCTCCAACTCTCGTTCTGAGCGCACGCTATCTTGTGTCACCCCGAATGTTGTATTTATTTTTTGCGTTATCAATATAGTTTTTGTACTGTGCATGATAGATAAGTAAAATATTATTGACAACATAATTAATACCTATAACTTAAATTTTAAATTGTTTATGTAAATTATTAGATAATCACTTTAAAACGGAGGAGTTTCACCACCTCCAGAAACGTTATGTAGTTAAAAAAGTAGATGCTTTAGAAAAGTCCAATAAATGATATTGAGTAGTTATTAACCAACGTTATTATAAATGTTAAAGGATCTGTAAAAATAAACTCCTAAGTGTAATGTAATCTAAAATAAAATCTTTAATTGAAATTAACTTACAAAAAATCACATATGACAAAGCCGTAACAAAATATTAAACATTTTAAACGCCATCTCACGTCAAATTAGTCACAAATATTTAAACTCCTTTCCGTGTTTTTTCTTTCCTTTCTTTAAAAATTTCCATAAAACAAAATTAACAAAAGTAGTTTGTTACAGGGTGATGGACGGCATCAGTCTCCTGAGATGAACTTGCCGCTTAAAAGATAAATAGTTCAACTCTTCTCTCCCAATGATCCAGAAGCTCGTAAGGATTCCTCACCTCATATACCATTCCCCAGGGATTTGTATTCCTGAATTCTTCAAGTCCACACGTCACATCTACTTTGTCCCTTTTTACCATGATAAGTTAAATTTATTTCGTAAATGATACAATATATCTTTATTGCTACACTATTTCAAAATGTTTTCATTCAATTTATATTAAGAGAAAATAGTTTGTATAACTTATATAATCTGTCCTTCTCCACCCAGACAAACAGAATATAGATCTAAAGTAAATTCAACTCACTGAACGTCGAAAGTCAGTCGTCGTCAGTTTTTTCATTCAGATTCCATTAATCGGGTTTTTTTCAAATAAAGTGGTTTTATACTAA
This sequence comes from Nephotettix cincticeps, assembly GCA_023375725.1. NCBI lineage: Eukaryota > Metazoa > Arthropoda > Insecta > Hemiptera > Cicadellidae > Nephotettix > Nephotettix cincticeps. Next base: position 15,572,446 of record CM041789.1, on the reverse strand, counting down.
GCTTGTTAATAATTTTGACAACATTAACCAATATGTTCAACAATGTTTAAGGGGCCAAATGAATCCGTCTTTTACATTTTTCCCTTAGTTGCCAAACCAAAACAGAAATAATTAAGGCTTAGGAATCTTTAAGAAAAAGTCGTCTATAAATACTCAAATTATATTTTATATTTTCGGTGATAAATTAATACCTGCGTATGTTATGGTTTGAAAAAAATTCTTATTATTGTCTCAAAGCAAATTCTTTACGTTATAAAACATCAAAATTTAATGTATACTAACAAATTAACCAAACTTATGTTGTTATATTTCCGCTGATAAATATACTATATACGACAATTCTTATAATCAATAAGACACCAAAAATGTTTTAGAACACACATCAAACAATTTTTTATAATCGAAAACTAATTTTCGTACGAGAACAGACCTGCGTTTAAAAAGGAAGACGATTGCCAGGAATTGCAGGAGTAATCTACAGAAACGCCTTTGCAATCCTTAACATATTAAAACAAAAGAAAATTTATATTTATTTCGCAAAGATAGATAATTCATTAAAACGTTTACATCCTTGAATAGTTTGCTGAAACGATTCAGTAAAGTATAAATAATTAATGATGCAATTAGAAAAACGTAAGCTTCTCAGAAAACTAACAAAGAGCTATCTCGTCGTAAATTTTAATTTGTAGAACCCAAGTTCACGGATTGGAAAGCATTAACGGATTACTTTAAATATTAACTACAACAATAGTAAATTAACTTTAGTCCTCCAAAATATCTTATTTTTAACTGGTACATGAATTAAAATGTTAGAATACAATAATTCAATTGGTTTTGAAAGGTTGGTAAACACGACAGTAAGGAATTTAAGGTTCCACAATCCCAGAAAATTACTCTTTAGAAAGAAATGCCGCTAAGCCAATTCCGATAATCTTCTTACATTATTTTCCGATTCAAATTTATTTTTGAACTCATTAAGCTGTTCAAGAGGCTTATCTGAGTGTAATAAAGTTTTCTTTCTGATGTAAATAAGAAGTCACAATAATCGTGTTATTGTTGTAAAGCTTAAATAGTTATTTACTTAAGTAATTACCTTGAATTACAAATTGTCTGCATGAGATGACTGAAACTAAGGTAGGTTTCTTTCTACAGTTTCAGGAAAACAGGAATATACGAGTATAATCAAACAACAACAAGAAAAACCCATTATGAAACAATATATACTGCACCAAGATTGCAAGGGAATCTTAGTATAATTCTATACTTTTTTCAATTAAACAATGAGAAAAAATCAAAATAAAGAAAATATATGAAGTAATTATCTTGATTTCGTCCCAGATCAGTATCTTATTAATTTTCAGTGGTTAATTTTAACTTGTAGTTGACTAAATACACTTGAAACTGTTGTTTATAAATGGTTGTACGGAAGAAGAGGGAGATGATGACAATATTTGATTTTTCCTCAGAGGAATGTGAATAAGAGGAAACCTCTTTGGCTTCACACACAAGGTTCTACCTAGACGTAATACCTTGATTTGTTATTTAAGGTGGGAATCAGTCTGAGGAAAGGTTAGCGGGAACATTTCCTACACATCGGAGAGTATGTCACGGTTTCCCTTCCTGATGCTGCATATTATTTCCCCTAAAATTGGTTGTATGGTAGGTTAAGACTTATTTACCTTCTCAACAGGTGCACAGTTGTACTATTGTCTAATTAATTTGATTCCAAACTATTTGGGTTGCTGTTTCTTGAAGATTGAGGCTATATATACTTATTTCATCATAAATAAATATTATTTGCATATCTGACCACTTATATTTAATTATATTTTAGCTATTGATTGTTTAAAGATGTGACGATCATACGTTAAAACACCGCATAAACAAACGCAACCTCAAATTATAGGCGATAAGAAATGTTTCTTGGAATCTGTTAATTTTTCAAAGGGTCAAAGGTTCACGGGGGTCCTGTGTTTAAAAGGTTCAAGACTGACAAGTCTAAGGACCAATTAGGAGTATTTCTATGATTTGTTTCGAATACAAGAATAAATACGTTTCACTGGGACCGTGGTGTGTTCTGAATTGTGGATAGTTGTGAGTGATGGTCGATGGATGTAGTGTTCTCTTGTGTGAATTAATGTCCACACTCTTGAATACTACGTTAATCCATAAAGACTATTCTCATAATTATAACAGTTCGTAATTCAGAGGTAGTGGTTGGGACTGTTAAACCGTATGTCCCTTAAATATGAAATTGACTGTTGAGCTATAAATTAACATTTCTGTGTAAGGAACATGTCAGCCTTAGACAGTAACAAGACTACAAGATCGCGCTACAATCATCTTACACTCATTGCTCATTCATATTTGGCTTGAAAAAACTACATTGGTCGCCATTTCACTAACTACATGCGTTTGTATAATGTTGAGAAAACTTCCTTAGGTTAAGTGTAAACTCGGAAAAGTTCCCCGTAAAAGGAATTCAGAATAATCGTTACCCCTCTACCGGTATTGCTTCTAGGCGTTCTGATGGGTAAATGTTTATAGCCTGGCTTTCCTTAGAACATAGTGGCTCTAACTAAATGGTGTTCTGACGTTGTAAACCGTTTATGAGGTTTTAAAAGGGGATTTTTGTAGAATGTAGACCTATTTCTCGTCCAAATGAAAATGGCAACAAATTATTTTTAAATCATTTTAAAAATTCTTCGAGTTATATAACAGGAAACCTTCTTAGTTTAAATCATTTTTATTCATTTTTTCTGTGTGGCTTACAATGATAGGACTAAATGTATGAGAAAATACCTAGTATGATGTAAAATCCGTTTACATGATGAGTTGAACTCACATCCTTTGAAAATCATTAAACTTAAATTTCTCTACGTTACCCTCACCTGAACTCAAATTGGAAGCCTTCGCAACATAAAATATAACTCCAAAAGCTTTCCAAAATTAACCCAAGAGTTTCAATTCAAGGACAAGTTTATTACCTGATTCCAATTTTTGGAGTTAATCAGTTTGTCAGTTAAGAACTATATCTATATTACTTTAGTAGATTAGACGATTGCTAATTAGATTGGAGTATGCCAAGTTTCGATACAGCCTACAGAACGTCACGACCGAGACGTGAGTCCATGGTTTGTTATTCTGTACAGACATTTCAAGTTAGATTGCTTCTCTAATTACTCATATCACGAGATTACAAGTAGAACCCTCGCATATTACCTCTGGGCTCCCTTCTGTTGAGTGATTCCGTTGTAGGATTTGCTTTTTGGTATTTGGTACCAAAAAGCCACCAATTCGTTAACATTAGCAATTTTTTCGTGGAAGTTTGTTTATTTTGTGCAGCTTTAATGTGTAAATAGATTTTTTATTGTGTATATTTTCCATTACGATCAGTAAAACTTAGTTTCATGACGTTCCTCGAGTATGTTGGAACCTGCGAAATAGAAAAATACTTTGTGAGCTCTGATGTTATGAGCATGACTTTCCTTGCTTGGTGAAAATATTCCTTCAGATATATCCATGATCTATTTCCCACAGGGAAGTAAATACAAGTTTGTTTTCAGCTTTATACTTTACCGTATCATGTACTAATCATATTGTCCTAGATTCCAGATTATCTGAGAACGGGATCAGATTAAGTTCTAGATTCCTGATCACCTAAGAACGGGATCAGACTCAGGTCTAGGTTTAAGATCACCTGAGACGAGGATCAGATTTGGTCCTAGGTACCTGATCACCTGAGAACGGGATCGGATTCAGTTCTATGTGCCCGATCATCTAAGAACGGGATCAGATTCAGTTCTAGGTGCCCGATCACCTGTAAACGGGATCATACTCAGTTATAGGTGCCCGATCACCTAAGAACGGGATCAGATTCAGTTATAGGGGCCCGATCACCTGAGAACGGGATCAGATTCAGTTCTAGGTGCCCGATCACCTGAGAACGGGATCACATTCAACCTGAGAACGGTATCAGATTAAGTTCTAGATTCCTGATCACCTGAGACCGCGATCAGACTCAGTTCTAGGTTTAAGATCACCTGAGACGAGGATCAGATTCAGTTCTAGGTGCCCGATCACCTAAGATCGGGATCACATTCAGTTCTAGATTCCTGTTAACCTGAGAACGGGACCAGATTCAGTTCTAGATTCCTGATCACCTGAGACCAGGATCAGATTCCAAGTCTCAAAACTACGTGAATGAACTACGTTTTACTAATCGGTATTGAAAGTGTCCACAATAACTGTACAACATAAACTCACCATCCCCAACAATGAATTTCAAAGAAATAAATTTTATCTTTAGCTAGAGAACGTTCTAAATCCTGGTCTAGAGTGAAACTCGACTAAAAGCTAAAAATTTAAGTTGTTTTAGAGTCTAATTTATAATCTTAAGGCGCCGGATCAAATTTGATATGAGACCAAATGCTTTTAATCATTAGGCAAGTAATTAATAATCCTGTCGAATGAATTACTTTATTTTGTCTATGCTAGAGACACCAGAATGGTTATAACCGCTGAAAATTTTTGACGAAAACAATACTTTCTTCGTAATATTGTATAGGTGGAAGAAAGTAAAAATACGAAACTCACACTTTGTAATGTTGGCTATACCTGACGAAACTTGTAATTAAGTTATTATTGTTTATTTTGGCTTGGATATTTCTAAACTTTGGGAAGTCTTGGCAATATTCGAGACGCAAAGTGTGTAACGGAAGTGACGTTGCCTGGTTATAAGAACAGCTGTTTAGAGGAACTGGAAGCATTCCCTGCAGACACATTCATGATCCAACGTATTTTCCACAAGGAAGTAAATGCAAATTTTCACGTGGTTGTAATGAAAATTAGGATTGTAACTTCGATTGTTATTTTTATAAAATTATACCAACCGATGAATAGAGTTTTGTTTGATTCAAATTTGCTGAATGGAGTTGTATTTGTACCGGCAAACGTACACATACAAAACCACAACAATCTATTTGACAGTCAGAAAATCAGCCAACACAACCTGTACACAGAGTAAGCCCACGCAGAACCGACGAACACGCGTGTTCAACAGTCGCTGTTGTTGTTACTCTATGGAAATCGCGGGTAAAAGCTAATTACTATCGACAATCCGCTCGAACGGTTCAAATTAGTGAATAGCTCTCGGCAACAATTGTAATCCATTTATGTAATTACGTTATATTTCATCTTTTTATTTAAGAAATTACTTTTGAATTTAATTTCAGTATCATGAATACAAACTAATAGCATTCTCTGGTAAACGAGATATAGTTTTGTTTTACATTAGTTTCTAAATTTTGACAATAAAACCATTTTTTCGGGTATATAAATAAAATTAGAGTCGTGTCTGTACATTACTTGGAATTATGATATTTTTTGTTTTATAAGCACAATAAACAGTTGATTTTCAATATGTTTGACAACACACAAGTTTATAAAATTAGTTTTAGAGTGCAAAAGTGGTTTTAATTGTAATCTGTAATCTTGCAAAAGTTGACAATTGACTAATGCTATAGCAATTGAGCTTATTTAAGAGATAATAGTGGAACTCAGGTTTTAGTAACTATCCTAAAACAACTGTTGAAATAGCTGTCAAAAGAAATAATCCAGTTATAGTTTTTCGCTTTCTCAAAAGTTTGTTAAGGTGGTTTAACCTATCGAGAAGAACCGCGGAGAGAAAATGTTTACCAGTAAATCTTTTGGATCAAGAGTAATGAAAAAGTAATTCAGAAATAACCAACCTACTCGAAGGACCAATAAATTATAAATGTTCTTTGACGATATTGGAAGTTGAATAAGGTAGTTAAATAGAACTAGACCACAATACAATATAGTTTTCTCATTCAATTAGACACTTGATATCTGAAGTAAACAAAATGAAGTTGAAATCCAATTACACGGATTTGTAAAAGAAAAGAAGAGCATGAGATGAATTTAATTAAACGGATTAACTTTTGAACAATAAAAGTATTTCTTAATTGGTGGCGCCATTCTCACTGACTTATATTACCCCCTTTAAAGATGTGTATGGAACCTTTGGAAGTATAGGACGTCAGGCTCTTATACATATATATCTCTGGTATCCAAATCATGACCATCGTTAAATAAGTAGTCCATACCGATATCAACGAGCCAGCTGAGTTGGACAGCTAAAATTAAAAATTCTCTCTCAAATTAAAATTTTATATTAAGTGGTTTATTTTAACTTTAAAGTTTTTACAACTGAGATATACAACACCTTATATAAATTCAGTGAAAACATAATGAAATAAAGCAAGTCAATTGTATATATTACCCCATTTTTATCTACAAGATAGATGGAAGGAAAAATAATGATTTATGGAACCTTCTAGCCAAGAGCCAGTGTTTTAGGTCACAGCAGTTCCGCTGACGTAAGCTATTGACTACTTATGTAGCCGAAACCAATGAATGACCTTTTAAAGCACTGAAGCAGTCTTAGACACAGATATCTTTTTGTGATAACCGGGAATCGAACCCGGACCTTTCGGGTGATTATGACAGAGACTAGGAGGTCATGAATTGTGGATAAGGGACGGTCAGTGGATGTGATATTCTCTTGTGTGGATAAACGTCCGCTCCATTGAATACTATGTTTGTTTACCGGCAAATAACATCCTCATGGTTAGAGCAATTCGTAATTCAGAGGCCAAAATGATTCGGATCAGTTATTAACTGTAGGTCGCTCTATCTATAGTCTTTTTATTAACAAGGAGTTATCTAGGAGCATGTAAGCCTTAGTCAGTAACAAACTACGAGAACATACAATCATGTTACATTCATTCCTCATTCATACTTGGCTTAAAATACCTACCTGGGATATTTGAAAAATAACCCGGACCTTTCGGGTGATTATGACAGAGACTAGGAGGTCATGAATTGTGGATAAGGGACGGTCAGTGGATGTGATATTCTCTTGTGTGGATAAACGTCCGCTCCATTGAATACTATGTTTGTTTACCGGCAAATAACATCCTCATGGTTAGACCAATTCGTAATTCAGAGGCCAAAATGATTCGGATTCAACGTTAATTAAATTGTAGGTCGCTCAGATGTCATTGGATAGTGGGCTATTTATTAACAAGGAGTTATCTAAGGAGCATGTAAGCCTTAGTCAGTAACAAAACTACGAGAACACGCTACACTCATGTTACATTCATTCCTCATTCATACTTGGCTTAAATTACCTGGGCAGGTCGACATTTTAGAAAGGTAATAATACCTACTTAACTACAACTACACTCTTTAACTTCCACCAATAAATCATAATTTAATATAGAAGAATATAATTTGATTTCACGAGATAGCCACATAGATTAGATTAGATCACCATTTGAAATGGCGACCTACACAGGTAGGTATTTTAAGCCAAGTATGAATGAGAAATGATTGTGGGATGATTGTGGCGCGATCTTGTAGTCTTGTTTATACTAAGGCTGTTTGTTCTTAGACAGGACTGTTAATTAATAGCCCAACAGCCGATGGCAACTAGTGGACCTACAGTTTAACGTAATCAACCACCTCATTACGAACTTGGCTTAATTATAATGGTATTTGCGGATTAACGCAGTATAATAGTACGTTAATCCACACAAGAGAACACTACACCACCGACCATCGCACAACTATCCACAAATAATTTGATTTCACGAGATAGCCACATCAAACAACAATAGAATTTTAGAACTTAAGGTTCCGTTTAGTGACTGTATTTTTAAACTTATCTGATAATGTTAAGTAGTGGAATTCAGTTTATTTTTCCTTAACAACAATAAATTATTTTAATCCACTACTCGAGGACTGTCAATGTCGTTGTAAACCCAGCTAATTTGTTGTGCAGCTTGATAACATTAACAGATGTTATGTGGTTGGCGGTGTTTTATATTTACAGGACACTAAAGCCGTTTTGTTTCTCTTGCTTCCATGGCAACTAATTACACCCTCGTTTATATCTAGGTTTTCTTTTTTCCAAATTTTTATCAAAACATGTAGTATGATTAGGCGTTAGGAATCGGGTGCTTATAATTATGCCAAACACTAAACCTGAAAACCTAAACAAATGCAGATAAAGAAAAATAATTTCTCAGCTCAGTTATTTAGCATTAATTTACAATTAGATAAATTAGAACATTTTTATCATTCTTAAATTTGAATACGTTGAGATAGGTTTACAACCAATTATCAATAAAAAAGGTAAAATTGATTTTAGGTTGAGCTTTTGGTTAGTTCTTTCTATTAAATCACTTTTATAGATCACAAGTTCTGTAAAGTCACTTTTAGATGGGCCAAATTTTGAAGTTTTTGGAATAATCATCGTTTTGACAGATCTCCAGAGAAAAATGTTTGTATTTACTTCTCTGTGGGAAATAAGTTAGATCATGCATACGTCTAAAGGGAATGTTTTCAGTTTATATAAACAGCTGTTCTTGTTCTTTTATATTAAAAATTTAATAAAATAGCTCTAGTGGTTTCTATGGAAACCTGTTACATATTTTCCATCTTACAAATCACCAACACCCCCACCTAGAACTTAGACATAAAAAATCCGTTCACTTAATCAACACTTACCTTTTCTTAATCAAAAAACCTAATTGAAAATAAAACACAGATTAAAGTTCGTGTTGAATTATAAAGACATTATCGATTAGTTCAACAATCATTACAGCTGTTTTAATGCAGAGGATTATTGGAAAATTGTTAAATGTGCAATATTGAAATACATAAAATACTAAGTAATAAATATTTGTCAATTGTTTTCCAGACAGTTAAAACCTCACAATTTTATGAAACCACGTTATTATAATTATACGGATAGAAAACCGACTTGAAACCAACATTGTGAATGAAAGAATGCGCCGGCTCTATACCAGATATGTTGGCATAAAGGGCGGGGGGTTTACAGAGAGCCGGCAGCGGTCTTTTAAGAGATTGTAAGTCCAGAAGAGGGATGAAGGGTTGGAGGGGTGGAGGGGATGTGGGGGATACTTAGGAGGGGCGGAGGAAGAGTATACCACGCGGCAATCTCGCAAACACACTTTATTGCTAAATAAACCTCACGGAGCTCTCAAAAATGTTCTTTTAAAGACGATTTACATGGTAATTGGAACTTTCCCCATTTTGTTAACTTGTCTTTGTTGTACTTTCAAAATTACGTTTTAATTTTGATATAAAAAGGTTGTCTTAGAATTTCATAAATATGTTTCTATAATTTTTTCGTTGGAAATTGTTTAAGAGCGATAATTACTAAAGTTGAATATTAAGTATGCAAAACTAAATTTTACCCAGAACAACAATTTATGTAATTATAAATTCATCTAAGTAATGCACGTGTATTTTAAATCAAACATAAATTAAAATTATAAATCAATTAAAATAAAATTCAGCTTTTAGTAACTGTAAACTGAAGTAATAACTAAGAATGAATTGAATTCCAAAAATCAAAAATCAATTATTTCAAAATCAAATATCATACTTTTCCCTTTACAAATACAGAATAATTTGTTGCAGTATTTTTAGCGAATAAGCATAGTAGTCATCTCAAAAACATCAATAAACTCTTTAAGTGAACTAACAAATACAAAATATAATATCATAGATTTAGTGAAGAATCAAAATAATAAATAAAATAGAATAACAGTTTGCCTAAAATTAAAATTACAAAAATTTTAACCACCAATCAATGACAGGATTATCTGGTAGTACTTCAACACTATTAAACAATGGTTCTCGACCTTTTTGGGCCCGCGGCCCCCTTTTTACCTTTTTTTAAGTTTGAACAGGTTGGCGACCCCATTTCACCCTAAAATAATTTATATCTACAATAAATTATTGCTCAAAAGTTTACCGCTCCTATATTGAAGGATAAAAATAAGTATCTAAACCCGTTTTGATAAATCGTGTATAAATTCATAATTTTTTTCGGGGCTTCCGCAACCCCACGGGACCCTGCCCGCGACCCCCAGGTTGAGAAACCCTGATATAAAACATATTCTTGACTATTCAGACATTTAACACAATTGATTAGCTTATTATAAAGCTTTTAATATTTGAAATTGACTCAAAAATAGTCATACAAAAATGTAGTAGGCTCACTTGGACTAACCTTTAAAACGAATAATGCACATCAGGTGTTTTGATTAAAGTAATACTTACTGAATCTCGTAAAGTGAGTAACATTACAGTAAGACGTCGAAGATTTAAAAGGAAAAGGAGAGAGTAAAGGAGCGAAGGCATGAATGTTGCAAATGCCCGAAGGCGACGCCAATTACCCTGACAGAGCTCACGCTTCTATCACCTGACGCCCCTATCAGCTAGCTGATCCTTACAACTGACAACCGGATTTTTGACAGTTCGCGGAGCTTGTGAGTCCTTCGGCTATCCGGTGTGACGAGCTTTCCTCCAACCTTGCTTTCACCTTGGGCAACTGAAGAGTGAGTATAAATAAAGCTGAATTTGCAAGAAGTGCCTAAATGCTCTATGATCACCTTATTATTGTAGTTTACTAAATTCCTGAAATGTTTACCTACCCAGGAAGGTATTTAAGCCATGAAGATTAGAAGTGAGAGTAAGATTATTGTAGCACGATCTTGTAGTTGTGTTACTGTTTAAGGTTGAAATGTTCCTATATAGGACCAAGGATCTACTAGGAGGTCACGAAATGTGGATAGTTACAGTCGGTGGATATGATATGCTCTAGTGTGGATTAATTTCCGCCCTATTGAGTATTAAGTTCATCCGCAAAGAACATACTCGTAATTGGACCAGTTCGTAATTCAAAAGTGGTCCAGATTCCACGTTAAACTGTTGGTCCTTTAGATGTCATTGGTTGTTGGGATATTAATTAACAATACTATCTAAGGAACATGTCTACCTTAGAAACAAGTCTACAAGATCGCGTCTCAGTCATTAGCTGACACTCATTTCTCTTTCATACCTACCTGTTTAAGTTGTCATTTGAAAAGATAATTGATTTAATAGTCCAAAAACAAAGGCATCTAAAGAATTTACAGTTAACTTGGGATACGAACCACAATTTTAACTCTAAATTACGAACTGGACTATTTATGCGGATGTACTTTGCGAATTAGCGTAGAATATGAGCAATAGATCTGAAAATACAGCACGACATTGTCAAAGAATCTTAGGTTTCATCTAGTACCTAAAATTAGAGAAAGTGAAGTCCTGAATGAGGACAAAAATTGCACATTAAGATGTACTCTATAGCTGTGTAGCAATGCTGAAGTAATGAGGAAAGTTTCTCTTAGTAAAAAAAACTGAGCCTCCTCATCCATATGGAGGTGTACGAAAAAGGGGTTCTAAAGTCTTCATGTTCAGTCTTACTCCCATAAGAATAGATTGGGACGGTGGCGACGTCCTGTAATCCAGCTACTTGTAGGTCACGAATTGTGGATAGTTGTGAGCAATGGTCGGTGGATGTAGTGTTCTCTTGTGTGAATTAACGTCCGCACTATTGAATACTAGGTTAATCCACAGATTAACCTCGTAATTGAACCAATTCGTAATTCAGAGGCCGTGGTTCGGATTACACGATAAATTGTAGGTCCTTTAGTTGTTGCTCTCGGCTGTTTTGCTATTAATTACTAGTTCAGTTTAAGGACAGCCTTAGTCAGTAACAAGACTACAAGATTGCGCCACAATCATCTTACAATCAATCCTCATTCATACTTGGCTTAAAATACCTACCTTCTAGTATGGTTGCCATTTCAATAATCTAATTTAATCTAACGTAATCACACAGATCATTGGCCCTTTATATTATATGATTTTTTTAAACTATTTTTGACACGTACACGTCACCAACGGTGATCATCTTCTATAACTGTTAGTTCCTTATATTCTGTCTTATTCCCTCAACGAACCCTTTTAAGGGAGAAACAGATCTCACATTTGGCTTTAGTAAGAAAATATTACAAGTACTGTGAATGAAAAATAAATTGAATACCATTTCCAACAATAATTTAATTTGATCTTTGTGTGCAAATCAATTGATAAACTACAGAAGTGTTTAGTATTAAATTAATTAAACTATCGTGTAAAATACAAATACTTTTATAAAAGTTTAATAAATAAAACCATAATCAGCAATATTCTAAAAATTCAGAGGGAATCTGCAAAAAAGGCTTCCCTGCAATTTGAAAACCGATAAGACAATCGAGGAGATCGGAATAGACATCTCTTTGCGGTGAGTGATCTTCATTTCTGCAGAGGTCTTCAATTTGTTTCATCAAGCACCATTGATCATAACCTAATCTCTTTTTCTATAATTTAATAAACGGTATCAGTGGACTGACACATACTTTTTCCTCTAAGTAAATTCAAAAACTACAACTTTTAATGAAACTATCACATTCTTTAAACTTAATCTAAATATTATTTAATAATTTATTGTTCATAAATAATCATCCAATTTCTAAAGGAACAACAAGAGAAACAAAGTTAAACCAGCTGTTAGAATTTTGTTCCCCCACAAGTGAATACGAAGCTTTTTTGAGGGTGTTTTGTTGGGTTATGTGACCCTACACCCCATCAAAAGGTTCATTTTAATATTCTCCATTAAAACATTGAGCGCTCTCAGACAACATATTGCGTTTACCATGAACAGTAAATTTAACATTTCGTTGGAATCGTTAGTCGTAGACAAATGATTCAAGATCCTAATTTGTTTAGTCTTTGAGGCTGGTTTTACTGGTGGTAGAGGTTTTGCATTTAAAAGCCCATAACTTTTGAACCATCATTTTTATAGACATGCGGTTGGAGTAATTATATTTAGTAGTACCCTATGCATTATAAACTACTTATTTTTAAGTAGAATCGTCAGAGCAATTTTTTTATTTATAATTTTCACGTCTGACGGGTTTAAGGTGTTTTAGGGGTGAACTAACCTTAAAAATTAAAAAGTAGCAAGTGATACGGCGAATAAACATAAATACGTATCAAAATGTCATACAAATCGGACTAACAGGGTAGGCTGTGGTTCTGTGCACATACATACATACACACACACACACACACACACACACACACACACACATAAACACAATGCAGAGAGTAAATATGAAAGGTAAAAATACGTATACGTGGAAGAAAGTAAAAACTGAACGTTCATTTGTTGAAATCGTTATTTAATCCAACATACAGCTGGATCCAGAATCGAACCATAAACTCTGTGTACTTGTTGCGTTCCTCAGAAGCGAACCGAAAACCTCCATACTACAAAGGAATGCTGTAGCTTTACAAAAACAACCAATATGGAAAGAGCTCAATAAAAAGATTTTACATAGTTCAACAGATGTTCTGTATTTATAATTTACAAAACAACGTGATCTATAAGGAATTACAAAGGAAGACGCTAACAAACATAGTTATACTGTGGTTTGTTTTAGTTTAATGGTCAATTTTGTTCAATTTCAATTTTTGCTGATAATTGAGATTTGTATTTTGTCGTTATGATAAGTATATTTCTTCTCAACACTGAATCAAAACCCATAGCTGTTATTTTTACGTTACATAAATTTGATTAAAATTATGTTTTTCAACTTATGCTATAAAATTTGTAGCTGGTTTTCATTAAAATTGTTTTAAAATATGGGAATTCTGCATTGCAGTATGACAAGTAGACTAAGACATAGTTTAAACGTGTTCAGTTTGTAGCCACCATCTTTGATGTGGGAGGTCTCGGGTTACCAAAGACTTGTAGAACTTCTGCAAGTCGTGTCTTGTGAATGTAGCTTGTGTTTACATTGTACTTACGAAATTTGAGCCTATAAACCATAGTCACCAATTATTCCTACTAACTAAAATGTATGGATAGCAACCACATGAAGCTAAATACAAACCTCTTTACAAGTTAGACCCAGTGTTAAAACCTCTGATACAGTACTTTTTTACAACTGAATATTTACCAGATTTCGTACACAAACAAATAATAAAAGAAACCTGAGCTCAAATTATTAAGTGTTAGTTTCAGTTAAAAAATTTGCAACAGTAAAATTTCAATAATATTGTGGATAATATAGTGATATTTTGAATAGGTTAACAATCAATGTTCAATGTAAAACAAACCAATACTTATACGCCAGGTTATTTATTTATGTTAAATCATTTTATTTTCAATTTTATTACATCACGTGATAAAAATGTTTATATTTACTTGTCTGTGGGAAAATAGGTTATATCATGGATATGTTTAAAGTTAATGTTTTGAGTTCATCTAAACAGCTGTTTTTATGTTTTAAATTTTCGTCTTACAAACTGCTAGCACCCTCCTAGAGCTAAGACATATCAATGGTAATATGTCTAATGCAGCTCAAAACTGGCGTTTTGACAGCTAAAGTGTTATTTTAATAGTGTGGGCAACAAAAACCTCCAGAAGGTAAAATAAAAAAATATAGCGAATAAAAAACAAAAAATAGTGAAAATGGTTTTGACAAAGTGGGTGCTCGTTTTTTAGGAAGAAATGTAACAAAAAGACATAGTTTATCGTTACGAAAATACAGATTGACAAGAAAGCAAGGTATTGATTTAAGACCTAATTTGTCTTTTTGGGGTATAAAACGTAAAAATAACAAATATTGTCATAATTCCGAGCAACGTACAGAAAAAAACTCTAATTTTATTTATTTATGTGGTACGTTCTATCGGTACAACAGTGAGGACACAACAGGTGGGGTTTGTTTGTGTGCATCCCTCGAGAGGTTTGTCTGATGGAGGCGTAACTCAATCTGCTACCATACGAGATATATTGTCGGTCGCCTTCCCACAACAAAACAGCTGTCACTTCACTGCGCGGTCAACAGCTGATCGACTGTCATCTCAATAAACGATCACGGTCAACAGCTGATCAACTGGCAATTCACTACTGGAAGACGAAATTCCTTACGTAAATTCTGTCGGACTGTTAAATTAGATATGTGTTCCCTATTTAGAAATATTGCTAGCACAACTGTGTTTGAGTTGTAAGTTGGAATTCATGTAATTAGTGTTGTCTTACATTATGTCCAGCAGTTCAGAAGTTCAAAACATAGATTTTAAACTCACTACTTTCACACGATTTTCAGATAACCCACTGTAAATAATCTGCTACTGGTAAACAGCTCATCAATGGTTCTTAATTGATGACGTTTAAAAAATTAAATGGATTATCCAATACCCGATATTTTCAAGAGAAAACAAAACATTTGTTGTACATTAAAACTATTGAGTTCAAGACCGCTAATAACTGTAGACAAATATTTCAAAAATATAATTATAAATTTAGTTCAGCAAATTTTGAATCATTATCGTTTTTTGAAATTAATTTTTGTGGATGGTGTTTTTTCCTAAATTGCTATTGCGATAATCTTTTTATAGGATTAGTACATTCAAAGTTTTTTGACATTTCGGGATCTGGAATCTAATCCATCCACAAATGAGCTGGAACATAGAACATGTCAAGACTAGTGGACTGGGACCGTGGCACATCATTATAATTTTCACTTGTTCTGCTGATCCCTGATCTGGAAACCAAATTACCATCTCGTAGAAAATGTAAGATTCGTTAATATCATGGAACAGATAAAATGTTAATAAATTGGGTACCATTAGTTTAGTTTATAAAATGTTACCATTGATTTTAAGGCAAACTTTGGTAGATAGAAAAATAACATTTGTAAGATTATTATTAAAAACGATTCAATGTATTTTTATGACACTTTTTTATTTATTATAACAGGTAAACTCACATGTATCTGAGGTAAATTACAAAATTAGTAATTTAAGTAATTAGTAATTTTAGTAATTAGTAATTTTAGTTAATTAGTAATTTTAGTAATTAGTAATTTTTTAGTAGTTTTGTTTTTCATAGAAGTTTTCTGTTGTGAATTTTGTCCACGATAAAATATAACATAACCTATAATTGCTGGTATCATTTAAAATAATATAAGTGAGAACCTTAACATGGGCTACAGAAAAGAGAAAAAAAAATTGAACTGCTTATTATACAATTTGCTTAATTTATTCATACAGCTAATTGGCCACTGTGTTTATAAAACATTTTTCACCTTAATTTAAAATTTTATCATTACATTTAATTCTTTCTTATTCATTTTTGAGACCTAACCTTACATGGTGCACGTTTAAAAAAACTAAATGAAATGAATGAAAGTGAATTGTATTAATAAAAGAACCTCTAACGCTAAATGAAAATATTAAACTGAACTGTTCCAAAAACTACCTAATAAGAATTAAAATATACTCTATGACATCGTAAGCGAAACAGATTAAAGTTACTGAGGGCGCTCACAGCGATACAGCGGTTTATGAATGAAAACAACTCCTTAACGAGGTCCCTACTGGAGGATTATGCTAACTGCTTCGTAACGGCGGTGGTACGTGCGATAGCGTGCGAGCTTCCCCAATACGCTGTTGGCGTCGTTACACCGATAAAACTAGTAAACGTCAACTTACATAAGTTGTAATTTTCAATTCACAGTTTGTGTATTTTTCTGGTACTAACACTGCAACAGTGACGTACCTACGGGAAATATGGATACTAATTATCGACCTATAAGTTGTTTACTGGTATTTTTTAAGAATCTGCAATACCGTCATTAAAAAGTAACGTGACTGAGTGGCTATAGTGCCTTCCTTCAAAACTGAAGGTCGTTGGAACGAATTTGAAGCCAGATGTCATTTCGTCTTTGGACTATTAATTAATGATGCTTCTTAACAACCCCATCAAAACATTAAAAAATGTCGAGAGACGTAGAAAGACACAAAAAACTGATTTTTTTATCCCAATAACAAAAATATAAATTTTTACAGCTAACACCCCCTTAGAGCTTAGGTATTTCTATGTCAAAATAATATTATAATACTCTAGATAAGCACTTGACCTTAATTAAACACCTTAACAGTTTTTTACGACTTTCGAGTAACTAGTAATTCTGTCACAAAAATAAAATAACGTCCTTATGGGACTAGAATCCAATAATTTTGATTTACTGCAGATAATTAAGTTGAAACATTAAATCAATTTTTTTAAACTACGATTAACTTTAAGGACCTGTCTATCCTACTAGGCCAGCGTAAAACAAGGGATGAAATAAAGGTTTCAAAACGCATACAAACTACACAATTGTTTTGTTTTTCGCATTTTTTCTTTTTATTTTGTTGTTCGTTTTGTTTTTATAACCAGTACGATAGCTCATGGGTAGTAGGCCCAGTAACAAAAGGGGCCTTATGATACTTGCCGATATTATAACCGTATCGAAACTGGTGGACGGTTGTCAGATTTACTATCACCTCTGGCTTAACTTATAGAGAATTGGTAAAATGCAATAGCTCACTTATTTACATAAATATTCTTCCGTGGTTCGGTATTAAAATTCACCTAGTTATCACCTAGTTAAGATATTAAACTTACATTTGGTGTCAATACATAAAAAACCCTAGATTCATATTTCCTATGGCCGAGGTACTTATTGCTCATTTAATTCTTACGTAAAATAGATAAATTGGTACAGTATAACTCGCTTAGTTATTGACATAGTTTTACTTAATGTTTTTACTTAATGCCTTAATATAAGCATTTTTTACATTACTATGTAAAACAACCCTAATTTCATCCTTCAAATATAGCACTATTCGATTATTATAATGGGAATAATATAAGTTTTATGAAACTTACTCACGCCAGAGTGCTGCGTGCGATCTCTTTTTTCTAAATTTATAATGCTAAACCTTATTTGGTGGAAGTTTTAGAGGGCTTCTTTCAGCAGTAGGTTCTTAAATTTTTCCTGAATGCTTATGATACTCCTTTATCGACTAAAAATCCTGACCCTGTAAAAACTTCCTCAATTCCCTCCTGAGGACTGCTGAGAAATAGTTAATTCTCCCTTGACAGGATGGAAACACGAGGCACATTCAACGATTCTCGCCCAATATTCAATAGACTTGTTAATATTCCCGGTGTAATATGTAAGAGTGGATGGTGATATGCGTTTTGGGGTAGGATAGAGGGAATGGCCGGGGGGTGGGGGGAGGGCGCCCTTTGACAAGTCTCCACTCTACGGCTTCTGCTATTGTAGTCTTTATAAGACTCGATACTTCGTTTCGAACCTGTCTTCCGAACCGTGATCACATTTTCGGTCTCATATTCAATATTAGAGAATATCGCTTTTCTATTAAGTTTAATGCTTATACTTTATACTTATACTTTTAACTGAAATGGCGACCTACCAGGTAGGTATTTTAAGCCAAGTATGAATGAGGAATGAGTATATTATGATTGTGGCGCGATCTTGTAGACTTGTTACTGACTAAGGCTGACATGTTCCTTAGACAGGACTGTTAATTAATAGCCCAACAGCCGATGGCAACTAATAGTTAAACGTGGAATCCGAACCACGGCCTCTGAATTACGAATTGGTCTAATTATGGGGATGGTCTTTGTGGATTACGTAGTATTCAATAGTGCGGACGTTAATCCACACAAGAGAACACTACACCCACCGACCATCTCTCACAACTATCCACAATTCGTGACCTCCAAGTAGCTGGATTACAGGACGTCGCCACCGTCCCAATGTGACCGTGGTTAACGTTAATTTTGAAACTTTTCAGGGTTATTGATTGGTACGTGATTATTTTTAATTTAATAACTCAATTCCTTTTTTTAACCATGTATTCGAAGGCGCTTCAGATCGCACTCCTAAGTTTCTCTTTCCTAGAGAATAAGGAATCCTCGAAGTGAAGAGACCTGGAAAACTGCAGCAACCTGTGAACAAGCTTGTCGGGAGGCAGGAAAATACCCCCTTCCCAAATTGCCTTGAGTACGGATCTCTCCTCTGCAAGTCCTATGCAATCAAAGAGTAGATAATCAGCAGTTTTCTCCTGCAGATAACATTTCCTGTATAGAGGGTTCCATCAAAGACCCGCATGCGCAGTTTATGCTTCCTCAGATTATCGTGTCCAGTAACTACCAATACATGTGACTAGTTTGGCTTCCTTCCTGTCAAGTAAAACCTCTAAGAGACCTGTCGAGATTCTATGCAGAGTGAGCTCCGCCCATGTTTTGTTATGGAAATTCCTCGCCCAGGAATTGATTGTCTGCAATGCCGTAGCGCGGGAGATACCACAAAATGGCTGAAACTACAATGGGAAGATGATGTAGCTATTTTGTCTAAATTCGTGATCACCATGGGTTTAAGGTCAATGCGGTTAAACACAGTAAAGTATCCTCGTGAAATGAGTCACATAGGCAAGCGAGAGGTGACCGCTCATGATCTGACAGGAGTCGCCGGCAACTGGTTTCGATCCAACAACCTTTGTCCTTTCGCCGTGTTATTAAGGTTATTAAAAATTGTTATGTATTGTCTAAATAGACTTGTTCTATAAGTTATTAGAGAACCACAAGTTACAAGTTAGTATTATTATTGAATATCCCCGACCTCAGTGAACAGGAACCTTGAATTAAGCCAAATTAGTACAAATCCCGGGTGAAACCGATAACATTCTATGAAAAACCTTCCTGGCGCCAGATGAAATTATTTTTCAATATGATTATATCCCGAAACATCGTGAAGCTTGTATTTCACTCACTGTTTGTGGAAGTACAAACTAATCTCTGTAACTCATAATATTAGCTAATTATAACCTTTCTAAAATAGCTTCCTACATATAAAGGTATTTTAAGCCAAGTATGAATGAGAAATGAGAAATGATGATTGTGGCGCGATCTTGTTGTTTTCTTACTAAGAATTACATAAATTCTTCATACATTAATGTTTAATCAGCTGAACAGGCAATGATATCTTAGAGACCTACACTTAACGTGGGTTACTAGCCACAACTGTTCATCTGAATTACGAACTGTTTTAATTATGAGGATGGTGTTTGGGGATGAACGTAGAGTTCAATAGTGCAGACGTTAATCCAGACCAGAGAATTTCGCATCCAAGGGCCATCGCTAATAACTGTTCACAATTCGTCACCTTCCTATAGTTAATAAAGAATTGAATTCTGAGTTTTAAACTGTCACACTATTGTGCACTATCCTTTTCGGTCATTTGAATGGATTCACAATTTACTTGACTATATTTTTATGTTGTTAACTTTGATTGTAGCTTTAGCTATATTATTCACCAACATTATCGTATTAAAAAATGTCATTTCCCAACAGAACACAGGAAAATCTGGAAGACAAGAGCGAGAGGCTGGAAATCTGGTGTTTACTCTCTCCTATCTGTTTGTTTATAGACACCTGCCAATGTTTGTTTCCCCTTAGAACCACCTGGCGCCTTCAGATATCCCGGTCTTTCATATTCATGTTGAATTGCGATTATGCCTAATCAATTACTTATTTGACCAAAACTAGTTTCATGCATGAAATGTTTTAAACAAATTATTTTGACTTGGATATTTCTTAGCTCTGGGGGCGGGGTTTGGAAATTTTTACAACATGGATCATCGCGATACTCCCCGGAAATTGGATTTATGGCATTTCAATTTTATCATTGAGCATGACTAATAGATTCGTCTCAGAAGTAACGTGCTGGACCAGTAAGTCAAAGGTTGCTGAATCAAAACCAGTGGCCGGCAACTCCTGTCAGATCATGAGCGGTCACCTCTGGCTTAACGTATATGTGACTCAAGTCTCTACGGTAACTCGCTGTCTTTAATTCACCACACAGGCTCTTGACCAATGATGATGAGCAGTTGATGTATAAAAAAGTAACTTTCCAAGATTCCAATTAGTAGCTCGATGAAAAAATACATCCAAATGCAGTCACGAAACAACTCAAAATCATGATAAAGATTTGACCCAGAATTAAAGCGGTGACTTTAGATTATGAAGTGGGTACTATAGCTTTTGAACTACCAAATGGTTAGGTGTTAGCCAAAACATTTACTTCCCTTTGAGAAATAAGTTAGATCAAGGATATGTGTAAAGGTTTTGTTTTCACTTCATCTAAACAGCTGTTCTTAATATTTTGTATTAAATATTCAATACAATAGATCTTATGGTTTCTATGGAAACCTGTTACATATTTTCCATCTTAAAAATCGTCAACACCCTCCCCCCAGAGCTAAGACATATCCATGTCAAAAATATTTGAGATAAACGTATATGCAGAAGAAATCAACTGATTCAATATTTTAGAAACAAAAAAACTTTTAAAACATATATAACATGTTTCTTAATGTCTTCAATTTTATTGTTCAATAATTCGGTGAAAAATACCATTTAAAATCAATTAAATCTCTATTGCCTCTCCAAAACCTAACCGTTTAGGTTCTAGAGCCATTCAAATGATAAATGTTGACATGTGAACACTGTTAAATAATCTTGTTTGTTAGCGAATGCAGCGCACAGCTGTGCTATAACTGTGCACACGCTGATACAGAGGGTTCCTTATCTCTACAACTAGCGCATTATATTGACCTTAACAAACGTTTATTGTTTAGGTAATATGCAATCTACATCTTTCCTCTTTATTTTTCACCTAAATTAAATAATTATTAAATTAAATAATTTTTATAACCGAGATTGAAAAGTTATATAACTTTTTCAGTCACGGTTATAAAAATATTGTTGGTTTACTTATTTTAGTTTATTGTGTTTTTTCATAATTTTAGTTTTTAAAAGTTTGAAGACATAACTCTGGAGCCATTAGACTTACATACACAAGTATACAATCAATATACAAATATGCAAACGTACAAACATCTCTAACTACATTCATAGTAAACCAATAATTAAAATAAAACAAATTTCAGGTCTCTATTTAGTCTGATTTCAGAGATATCTATAATATTATAAAGAAGAGGTGGTTTCTGTATGTTTGTTTGTAGGTTTGTTTGTGGGTTTGTTGTGGCAAGTAAATGCGAAAAATACTGAACCGACCGGTTTGAAATTTTACAGAAAGGTAGATCTTAAACTCATGCAACACATAGGCATATTAGTTCCCTTAAAATCCCCTCGGGCTACGCCCCATGAACGTCCTAAATTTCAATGTTTACATTTTCAAAGAATGAAAACATAAAATTACTTGAATGTCAACAGCTGCGAACACTAAAATTTGACAGTTCGGGAAGAAGAAGAAAGAGCTGCCGTGACCGTCCTAGGTTTCAATGTTTATCTTTTCTAATGACAATACCGTTTGCACTATATTTTGACAGTTCGGGAAGAAGAAGAAATAAAGTTGATTTTTTTCATCATTTTTTCAACTGCTGGATCGAAATTAGTGAATTATTTGAAATAGTGGAATAGTAGATTTTAAGTTTTTTTCCGACGACTGTCTCTATTACATTAATCCTTATCCTCTCCCAATATTTGACAGATGTTACTTTGAAATGTTGTAGACACTCGTGTTTTGTCATTTTGTAAACAATGAAGAATTAATTAACAATAACTTAAATGTATCAGTAGAGCCCACACCTTTCAGCCTTTTTAACCCGTGCGAAGAACGGGTACTTTGGCTAGTGAATAATAAAGTTAACATTACGGTTAAATTGATCTCGGGATAGCCTAAACACCCTTTTCAAAATTAAAACTTCTTTATGTTTAAGGATATTATTTACAAAAACGTGAACGTAAACACCTATTTTACGTATGTTACTGTATTACTGCGTATCGGAGAAAAGATGCAACATGTGGAAAAAGAGTACCTCTAAAAAGGAATATCCTCTTTCTAACTACCTAATATAATCTGAGTATATTCAAAATAGAAAACAAAGTGCATTGTGTGCTAATATTATGGAGGATAGCTAAAAATCAATAACCCACTTTTTTAATTAAATATTCTCCATAATTTGATCCATCTAGTGATGTTATATCAATTTCATGCATAAGAAACCTGAATTTAATGATCCTTACCACAGAATACCTACGTATTCATTGCAGTTCTTACGGAGAATAAATAAATTGGTATAAATCCCTTATTATTGATATAATTAAAAAAATGCTATGTGTTTTTCTTTAGTTAATTGTATCAAACCTGCATACTCAGTGCTATTCAATTACTATTTTGGGAAATTATTCCCAAAATAGTACTTATGAAATACACTCATACTCACGCCAGTGTGCTGCGTGCGATCTTCATTATTATTTAATGTTAAAATATAAACTGTTTGTCTCAAATCTCAATTGTTATCATAAAAAATTAAAATATATTTCCGCAATTTTGGCAAAACCTTTGTAAAAAACAACATACACCGTATGTTTGACAAAACAATACAGTAAGCACAAATTAGCAACTCGCCATTGATCTTAGCTTTGTCCTTTATTTACGTACAGAATCGATCAATTAGTGAGAGGTTTCGTTTGATTGTTGTAGTTGACGAGACGGTCAAAGGGCGACGCTGCTGCCAGGTGTTGTTCCTGTCTCTCGGTTTGTTACACCGTGTTTGTCCGGAAAGACTAATCAGTATTGCCAACGAAACTCGGAACCAGTGTTGCCAACAAAACCAGTGTTGCCAACGAAACCAGTTTTACCAACATACTAAATATATGTGCTAGGTAATTTTATTTAAAGGGTTATTAAAACAGAATACCCCCGTCGCAGCAGACCTGTGTACTCAGCGAATTTCCGTATCAATAATAATATATATAAGGTTTGATCAATATCCGTAATAAATAAGAGAGTTAATATATTCTCTACAAGATTAACATGGAAAGAATATGCAGGTCCGCTGCTGTGAGGAATACTAAACTAAGTTTTATGAACATCTGTCCATAAATGAATGCGTTTTCCTATTCTCTATGTGATTAACACGGGAAAAGAGGATGTACGTTAAATAAATAGAATAACAAAATATGACACTAATAATATATGAAAATTTGGTTAGTATCTGTTAATAAATAAGAGAGACTGTATATTCTCCATAAGATTAACAATGAAAAGAGTATGCAGGATTGCTACTGCGAGGAACACTGAAAGTAGGTATTTTTAGCATAAACTATTTTTATTTCGATCATATACTAAGTTTCATTAATACCTGTTAATAATTAAAGGAGTTTGCCTATTCTCTATATGTTTAACATGGGAAAAGAGTATGCAGGTTAGCTGCCATGATAAACACATAAACAATGATTTTTAGCATAAATGTATGGATCTCAACCAGTCGACACTAAAAAACCAAGTTTCATAAAAATTATAGGTCAATAAGTAAAGCTTTTTTCTTGTATAAGAAATGATCAACAGAAAAAATAAATATTACTGAAAGACGATACGATTTTGAGCAACCTAAACATGTTTCTTATGCATCGTTTATCCGTATCATATTTAGGTAAAAAATTACACATTTATATAAGTTTATAAAACTGCAACTCATAACCCCTTGAAGTTCTAAAACCTCCTTTTGTCATGTGACATAAAGCAAAATCAAGCTTCTACCAGTTCTTTACAGAGGTTTTTACGATTTATTCGATAGCATCAATAAAAGGCTTCTGTACTCCATGTTATCTGTAACAAAGGCGGTGTATATAGATTGAAATGTTATTACTCTGAGGATCAGAGATTTTTTCTTTTTACTTTACGCACATCTCATTCATACTTTATACGTTTGGTTTCCTTTTTACTTTCTCCTGTAGAGAAAGTATTTCGTAAACATTTTTCAATTCGAGCTGAGAGTGCATATATCTATTTTGAGCTCCAAAATAGAAGAAAAAGATTTTTTTTTATTTTTTAGAATAGTTTACCCCCCAAAACCAAAGTAATGTAAAAACGTAAATTTCAAAATCCGCTGTAACAATTTTGATATAACTTTAATGGTTTATAGTTAGTTACTAATGTCTCAAATAACATAAGACCTTGTATAACTGGAGAACAAACTTTTCTAATATTACGGACTTTTAAATGTCAAAAAAGTATTTTTTGGCAAAACAAGTAATTTTGAACAGTAAAAAATTATGAGACCACCCATTAACACTAGCTTTAAAAACTAAACATATTAATTTGTAGAATTATTAGTCTACGATTAATGTATCCAGAGAAAAAGGGAATTTTGCATGTCTGCGAGCACTCGATGCGATTCTTTTAGACAATGTTCAAAAATCAGTTTTTCCTTATTTCTCAACCGTTTTCTTTCAAAACCCACTCAAAAAGGTTAGGCACTAACGGGTGAAGGTTATGTCTCCAGTAACTTTTTAACTAATATTTTAACTTGTTTTCTCTGATTGGTAGTTTAAGAAATTGCATTACAATGTTTATAATTGTAAAAAATATCTAGAAATTATCTTTAAACAAAAGCTTAAGAATATTATAATTTTATTAAATATAATTGTTTTATCATTTACTTAAGGTATAAAGTTTGTGTCCGTCCTCTGATATCGTTTATTTATTTAAATATGTTTTATATGTGTTCACCTTTAACGACATTTAACTCAAGTGACTTAAAGTGCTATTATATCTTGTTTTTCTTGATCTATTGTGACATGTTGGCGTCATTTGACTGGGACGGTGACGTCACTGGCAACGTCCTGTAATCCAGCTACTTGGAGGTCACGAATTGTTGACAGTTGTGAGCGATGGTCGATGGGTGTAGTGTTCTCTTGTGTTGATTAACGTCCGCACTATTGAATATTACGTTAATCCGTAAAGACCATCCTCATAATTAGACCAATTCCTAATTCAGAGCCGTGGTTCGGATTCCACGTGAAATTGTAGGTCCCTTAGTTGTCATCGGCTGTTGGGCTGTTAATGAACAGTCCTGTCTAAGGAACATGTCAGCCGTAGTCAGTAACAAGACCTTAAGATCGCGCCACAATCATCTTACACTCAATCCTCATTCATACTTGTGGTATGGTCACCATTTCAATAATCTAATCTAAACTAATCTTGACTTATCTTTAGCACTCTGGATTTGTGAAAGTGACTATTGTTGATTGGTAACTTTTGTAAGTTTTTGACAACACTAAATATTTTTGTTTTCAGCCCTTTACTGGCTCAGTTCGGATTGTACACTAATCTTGTCACGTTCAAGGTTCAGCTCACCTGAGAACGGAATCATGTTCCAGATCGCGAAACGTTGTAAAAATCTGCTTTACTATTCGTGATGCAAAATTACCGCAATAACGATTGGAATAACATAAACACACCATTACCATTTTACTGATGTTTAGTTTGGGAAAAACTTAAAGTGTTACTGCATGGCTAAGAAAATTTAAAATAAACTGGTAAGTGAAAAAATAAAAGCACATAAGGTCATTACGTCCGTCATCTGTTACAGAAGGAAAATTAAGTTTGCCAACAATCAATGATAAAAATCAAATCAGTGAGTGTGGGTGTTAGTATACGTCAATTAATTAGTACCTAGGTTGTCCACCAGGGGGCAGGACAAGTGGTCTTTGAAGAATATCAAATCCTCGTCTTGTTGATTCTGAACTTACGTCAACAACTTCGAGGAGCAAACAGCCTCAAGTGTTTGGGCTAATATTGCCCGTGTCTCCTCATCTCGGTTAAAGTGTGTACTAACGCTCAACCCGCCATATTTAAGGGTGGTAACACCCCTGAGGTAATCTAGGGAGAGGGGTACTACAACATTGTATATTACTAACAACTTTGTCTGTTTTCTACAAAAATATGCAGGAGATATTTTCTAGGTTTATGTTTTTTAAACCTATTATTTTAAATTCCTCATTAGTCGTGGTATTGTAATCTTGTCCCTGCCTAATACATGTTCCTTAGACAGGGCTAGATTAGATTAGATTATTGAAATGGCAACCATACCACAAGGTAGGTAATGTAAGCCAAGTATGAATGAGGATTGAGTGTAAGATGATTGTAACGCGATCTTGTAGTCTTGTTACTGACTAAGGCTGACATGTTCCTTAGACAGGACTGTTAATTAATAGCCCAACAGCCGATGGTAACTAAGGGACCTACAGTTTAACGTGGAATCCGAAGCACGGCCTCTGAATTACGAATTGGTCTAATTATGAGGATGGTCTTTGCGGGTTAACGTAGTATTCAACTGTGCGGACGTTAATCCACACCAGGTAACACTACATCCACCGACAATCGCTTACAACTATCCACAATTCGTGATCTCCAAGTAGCTGGATTACAGGACGTCGCCACCGTCCCAGTCAATGAAAATTAATACGCTAAGAGGCAATGACATTTTCAAGACCTATAGTTTGACGTAGGATCTGAGACACAATTTTGCCTCTGAGTTTTTCTCTGATCAATTTTTAAAAGTATTTTACGAATGGACGTAGTATTCAATAGTGTGGACGTTAAACAATACTAGGGAGTATTACATCCGCCGACCATCGTTCACAACAATCAAAAATAGGACCTCCAAGTAGCTAAATTATAGGACAAGTCACCATTCTAGTCAACAGTATCCTCCATAAGAACAGTGATGCTCATATAACGCTATTACCGACCACATAATGGCCGTAAAAGAGATGTCCGAAGTGTTATGTTAAAGTTAAGAAATAAATTTATAACTAGATTCAGTGTCCTATAATGCAGCTACTTAGATGTCAAGAATTGTTGATAGTTGTATTCAAAGGAATGCAAAAATGTGTTTTAAATTTTCTTACTACCACTGATGCAGACTCCTAACGTCCGCACTATTGAATACTACTTCTATTCACAAAAATAATTCGTAATTATACTAGTTCGTGATTTAGAAGCACAATTTTGGTTCGGATTCCACGTTAAAGTTTAGGTTCCTTGGATGTCATTTGCCTATTAATCAACAGTCTTATCTAAGGAATATGTCAGTAATAATACTACAAGATCGCACCACAAACACCTTACACTTATTTCTCATTCATACTTAAAAAGGTATTTTAGTAGGTCACTATTTCAGTTAAACGTATTAAAGTTCAAAAAATCCAATATCTGGTGCTGATGACGATCTGTAGACTGAAATTGACAGTTTCAGGAAATTCTTAGCTATATTTTATTATAAAATGCATAATCGAGATTCTGTGTCTCAATTTTATGCAAGGAAACACAACACTTGCTCACTTAACTCAACTGCAAGACGGGACTGGAGCTGTGCGGAATACTTAAAATGATATCTTGATGCGAATCTTATCCATTCGTGTTGCAAAAAGAAAGCCTGAATTGAATAATAAACAATTATTGAATGGCTTTAAATTGTTTCTCAATTTAATTTCCCCACACGTGTAATGCAAATATTTTGTATATTCAATCATAAAGACCTTTTAAATTGTATCTCCCTCTACCGAGAAGGATTTTTAAAAGGTTATATCTTAGCTCTGAGGGGGGGTGTTGGAAATTTGCGCGACAAAAATTTGAAACAATGGCGTCATTTGGGTAGTGACGTCATATAGTTAGCGATATAGTTTGGTTATGAGGACAGCTGTTTAGATGGACCGAAAACATTCCCTTTAGACATATCCATGATATAACTTATTTCCCACAGGGAAATAAATACAATATGATTTCAACATGAATTTATTTCTAAATGATTATTGTAGATTTAAATTTATATAACTATTAAATTATATGCTATGAATATCAAGTAAGGAGTATTGTGGAACATAATTTGACTTTGTTCTCATGGGAATGAAACCCATCATTGCAGAACTAATAAAAATTCTAAAATGGCATTCGAAAATTTCGTTTATACATGGAACACCTTCCTACTACTAAATTATGCAATTAAGCTTAAATTAAACCCTCAAATCTATACCTAAATTAATGATACATAGTTATTTCAAACATGAATTCAGATTAATTAGTCCAAGTATCATCATAAAGTCTAAAAATCTCTTAAGGAAAATTTTAAAGTAAGTCTGCCTATAATTATATTTTTAAATAGATATCTATTTTTTTATTCTATAAATGCAAACAGTACTTCCTTCGAGATGGTCCCTTGTTAGTTCCAGAGACAACCAGGACAAAATTGTTCTAATGTGTTCTGTGTGTGAAAATGTCTTTACCGTAATCCCTCCACAATAATGTAACAACCCCGATGGCTTAATATTCAATTTTTACCGAGCCCCCTCAAGTTAGAGCGTGTTTTCTTTTCATCTCCCAACACAAATACCGTGCTAGAGCACGAATAATATCTGCATAGACTGATATCGTATCCAGTTCGGCTTCGGCTTCATTTCACAGGCCAACAATTTTTTTTATGAAAATCTTTTTTTACTTTGCTGATCTTTATACATTTTAATGAGTTTAATTAAAATCTAGCCTTAGTTTATTTGTATCACTAGTAGTTTTTGCGCTGTATGCGTAGTATTTTAAAGCACTGATTAAGAATCTGACGCTTTATGATATGGGACTAAATTAATAAAACGTATTATAACAACATAACCATGATCCACGGCCATTCTGAGTCTAATCCCAGAACCGATTTTCCTTGCTGGGACGCTGATAAGGGTTACTGCACCAAGTTCTTCCCCAAGCCGGCCTGTGAAACCACCCACGTCGATGAGAGGGGTTCGTCCAATAAAGAAGGGACTACCAAAATGAGGGGATCATAAGGACCAGAAAGAGGCCCGTTGAGGTTCATGACGGATGGGTTGTGCCATACAACGTTGCATTGATGCTTAAATATGAGGCGCACATTAATTTGGAGCTTGCGTCTACTCTTCGGGTAATTAAATATATTTTCAAGTATCTGATGAAGGGAGGTTCGCTACAGAATGTGACTGTAACTCCCTTCAGCAAACAAGATGACGAGGTAAATCATTACTCGACGAAGAGAATGGTCGGTGCTAGCGACGCTTGCTGGAGGCTCCTCGAATTTCCAATGTCAAGATCCGAGCCTTTAGTATCGTCCTGCCAGTTCATCTGGAAGTAAAACAGGCAGTCCGCTTTCGTCCAGATGAGCTGTAGAACGTAATCACCAGAGCAAACTCCAAATTCATTGTGTACTTCGATCGTCCACTCGATCAAATATTCGACGACGTATCGTATCAAACCTTCTACGAACGGTTCATGGTACATTCGCAACGTCCCATCAACGCAGGTATATCATCCTGACGGCCAGCATTCCATAACGGCTCTCCAGCGTGGGGAAAGGGTGTGCAGGTTGTTCTGGGTCCCTCCGAGCTGCAGCGAACTGTACTACCTAAGGTATACTAACTCGACAACTAAGGTAAGGCCTTTAATTATTCTCACGTTACTTCAACAAAATAATAACACTACGGTGTAGTCTGCTGTAATAATTCGTTATATGCAAATACTGTATACAAATTCACTTCCACTACAAGCGATTATGCCGACAACTAGAACGGGGGCCTGAGGGCGGAGCCCTAAGCGAGCGAAGCAAGTAGCTTTTTCTATGAGACACTTCCTGAACTTCACGGTAAAGTGACCAGCAATAGTCTTCCATCTTGTTCGTGACCCAGCGGCATTGGAAGCGTTTTTCTATTACTTTCTATATGGCTTCTATGACAAAAAATCTAAAGGACCCTTTTTTCCTTTTTTGGACCATTTTCTCATCCCTTTTTTATAAAAGTTTCTCATAAAAAAGTGATTTTCAGAATAATGTAATTGTTAGTATCATTATTTTGTACTGTTATTAATACTAGAAATATCTGTATTGTGAGTGTGGTTATTGAATAAAACTCGTACAGTGCGGGACGTATTAGGACTGTAAACGAGTGACAGCGCTTTACAATAAACGAACACGAACTCCAAGAGATGAAACAAAGCAAATGAACTGGAGCAAATAACGACGGGCGACCATCCTGTGTCTGTGTTGGCGTAGCGAGGGAGTCTTGTCGTGTGTGTGTCGCGAGTATAGCACGGTACGATATAGTTCTGGCGTGTTAGGTTGCGGTCATTTTACAAAATCACATTAATTTGGGGTTCCTTTAATTTTACATAATTACATTAATTAGGCTTTACATTTAGGTTTGCCACCATTTTACATAGTCACATTACCAATTTAGGATTGCTGTGGATTTAGTTGATTCTAGCAGTAAGCCCGTCCTTTGTACGGGTTGTAGGATTTAGTTTAAAGAAGAAAGATTATCATACCAAAATGTATACCTGAAATCCTAAACAAATCAGTACAAAGAAAATAAATCAATAACCAGCTTTATTATTTAGCATTACTTTACAATTAATTAGATTAGAACATTTATACCATTATTATAATTATTTATACGTTAAAATAACGTTTTAATATAGTATGATTTCGAAATGGGTTTAAAATCAATGACCAATATAAACTAACTAATATTGATTTGACAGCTGTTTGTTTTTATTTCTATTACATCTTTAAACTACAAAGACAGCTGATTATTATCAGTATGTTATTCATTGAAAACTGAATCAAAATGCGAGTAATATCGCGTAAAAGTGGGTTTTTAAATGCTCATTATTTACTTTTCAAGGGCGATTTCAAGCATTTACAAACCTTCTCTGGAATTTAGAGAATACATGAAATAAGTTTCATTGTAATCATCTCTTTCGTTTTTTCGGAGAGGACGGCGTAAAATGCCTCCTGGAGCGTCACAGACAAACAGACAAAAATCGAGATAAGACTGGTTTCGGCTTCTCTAACGCACGAAAAGTAAAACTAACTAAAAAATAAATAATTCTGAGCAATTTACAGACAAAACTCTAATTTTATTTATATAGATGTTGCATAGTGAAATTAATGTGGAGTCGATTTTCTTTTACATGATAATAACAATATGGTGAGGTTGCTGTCATTTTACGTGACCATATTAATTTAGGCTTGTTGTAATTTTACATGATCCGAATAAATCTCAAGAATATATGACAAAATAAAAGTTATCACGTGATGCGTTGCTGTCATTTTACGTAATCACAAAACTAGTCATGATCATTAAAATTATTTTGGTATTAAAACAATTTAAGTGTATTAAGTTTGCATCATTTTAATTTGTCAATAGTCAAAGTCAAGTTAAAAAATGTAAAACAAAATTATTTTTCTTATTTTAGGTTTTCTACAAGTTTTACTTTCATCCATTTAGTCACGTATTAACTGAACGTTTTAATTTTTCATTAACCTGACGTTAAAGTCTGAAACTTTAGGCTATCCACTATGAATATAACATTAAATAGAATTTAAATGGAATAGCTAATCTTAAGTAACGGAATAGACTGTAATCGTTCAATAAATCAACTAACTTAATAAGTTTAAGAAATCTTTAAGGGTAAAATTATGAAAACCCCATATTTTTCTTTTATGTACTATGACGACCCCAAAACTCCTAAATCAAATCATTCCCCTTGTTTTTAGTTGAATTAATTTGTAATTTTTGAGTAAAATTATAAAACTGTGTCCTTCTTTCACTTGCACGTAGTGTAAGTGACGTGGCATAGCTCGTATGTGTAACCAATCTTAGAACTTCATCACATATCTCATTAATCTCTATATATAAAATTGAATGTATGTATGTATGTATGCATGTCCTTTATGCATTGCCAAACTACTCATCCGATCACCAAGAAATTTTAGGAAGTTGCTCAATATGAGTCCGGGAAGGTTTTAGTGAAAAAATATTTTCGAAAACTCCGTTAGTTTCTATTTTATGGCATTTTAAATTTCTAATGGTAACCTTATGGAGAGTAAGTTTGTTTACAAATTGTCTACAATGAAAACATTTGATTTCTTAGCTACAGCTGATTGGTTTACTTTCCATTAGCAATATGCTTTACTATCCAATGCCATCTGAATCATTAATGAAAAACTATGAAGTAAATGTGTGCTGTAAAAAATTAACAGCTTTATTCACCACGTTAATAGTTTACGGTTTTGGGGGATTATGTATTTATATTTTTATTTTCTGTCTGATTAAAATCACGTGTTTACATGATAATTACAATGTTTATATTATTACGTTTACCATAATAATCAGCTGTTGTATATCTTTCCTATAAAAGCCGTATTGCACTTAGTTTTGGTTTGGATTGGATTTGAAAAGTGTGATTAATTCACTCAGATTTATTTGTTTTATGGGAACGTTATTAATATGTCATATCGTTTCAATATTGTTATTCACTATGCCGCGACCTAGAATATATATAACCTTTCACAATGAAACCGTAATGCTATTCGACTTCAGAACATGGCCAATCTTAAAGTTAGCACATATTTACTGTAAGGCGTTACGAAGTTCGCCGGGTCAGCTAGTATTATATAAACACTTTTTTATCTAATTTCTAAGGCAACGATGTGTTTTTTAATTACTTAAATTATGAAAGTATAATTTTATCTAAACCACCAAAACTCTCTTTCATTTAACTCTTTAATAAAATACTTATCTAAGTATTGATTTTTACCGAAAAACGAAGACTTGCAGTACAAGCTTGTTTTACGTATTAACTCCAAGAATCATCCATTTAGACGAAATCCCTTTAGACAAAAGTGACAAGTACTAAATGACCTTTCAACTTACGTAATCGTGTCTCCACTAAGGAAACTATAACCCAGAGTTATCAGATGAGCTGTGGCCAGGTGGAACTGGCGTTAATGATGAGCTGATAACAGGTAATCAGTGATAAGAGACAATAGCTTGCCTGATCGGTTCTTATCAATGGCCGCCTACCGCGCGTCCGACGCAGGCAGAAGCCATTTTGCTGTACAATGGTCCTCCACGCCGGATTGGTTGTATTTGTTCTATGAGAAATATTTAACTTTATTAGCTCTCGAATTATACTGTGAGATAATAATGTTTTTATATATTTTAAATATGTAACTAAAAGGTCCTACTCATAGACGTAGGTAAGGGCCAAAATAAATATATATGTTACAGTAAACATAAAATATATTTTTTGAACAAAGGAAGATAGTAGCGGTGGAATGGGAAAAACTGTTTCCTACAATCTATGTCCGAAATATTTGAATGAAAAATGTTTTTATATTAAGTGTTCAACATTAGTTTTTCAAATTTAACAAAAAAATATATATGGGTAAAAATTGTATTTTTTGAGGTAATTATAGAGAAAACTGGGGAAATATTTGCTTCGCAGCCATTATGTCTTGTTGGTTCTTAAGTTCAAATTTAGTTTTTTTTATGAGAGAGGACCAACTAAGACGTCTATGAGAAATGAGTGTAGGACGATTGTGGCGCGATCTTGTGGTGTTGTTACTGAATAAGGCTGACATGTTCCTTAAACAGGACTTTTAATTAATAGCCCAAGGGACTTTTAATAGGGGATCCAAGGGACATATAGTTTAACGTGGCATCCGAATCACTTTTCCCTATGAATTACGAACTGGTCTAATTAAGAGGATGGTCTTTAAGGTGATCATAGTATTCAATAGTGTGGACGTTAATCCACACAAGAGAACACTACATGTACCGACCATCTCTCACAGCTATCCACAATTCGTGACTTCCAAGTATCTGGATTTACAGGACACGCCACCGCCTCATAGTATTTGGAAATAGCCATATTCTAATTACGCATGTCTGCAATAATTATATAAAATCCACATTTTTTTTCTTCTCATTGCGTTGTACTAATTTTTTTGTGTTCTACGGGATACAGAGACTTTTTAGAAACCAATAACAAAAATGTATTCAGGCCTACATGAAGTTTGTTTGACAGTGGAGAACTCATAAAATCAAAAACAATTTTCTTCGACGGGAGTATTTTCATTTTGGTATTGCTATTCATTCTCTGAACAAACTGAAATTCCTTTCTCAAAATATCTCTGTAAGGGACATTAAAAATACTCTGGTCAATATGACTGTTGTTGAATTCATAAAACAGTTTGTTTGTCTCGATACCATTTACCACAGGGGCGTCAAACAAAACATGTCGAGTGGTGTTAGTGGTCATCTGTCCTGTGGGAACTGTTTAGTTGAATAAACAACAGAAATTAGACTGTTTAGTTGTTTCTAGTTCCGGAGTCATTTTGATAATTACAAAGAACCCGCATTCATCAACATCATCTGTACATGTTTCGTTTACGAAAATGTAATTTGGTAAACGTAAACAATTACAAATTGACGATTCGTGGATAATTAAGATAAAGTAAATTAATCTGTCTCTTGTATTTGAACGATCACAAGGTAATATGTTCCTGACTCGAGGCAGCTATGCAAACATGTGATACAATCGTGATTAACCAGCATTACGTGTTGGTGGGGACTTGATAACAAAATTGCCAAAATACTTACCAATGAAATTACAGATTATTATAACTATACAGAATGAGCACCTGCTACAATAAAACATGTAACATTTTTTAGAATAAGTTTATTATAGTCTATCGTAATCTTTGTTTTGTCAAATGAGCCTTGTCATTATTTTCACAACGTTTGGAAATGTGAGAATTTTTAAAGAGAACACTACTATTGAAATGGCTGTAATTTTTGTTAGGCGCAACGTAGAGATTTCTAGTTTGTACCTTTTGATCTATTTAAAAGGTCTCAAATTTGTATCTCGGACCTTTTAAATTATATCCAGCTGTGCCAGGACATAAAACTCACTCTGTATATTACATTTTGATATTGATATGTCTTAGCTCTTGGGCGGGGTGTTGGCAATCCGTCATTTTGTAACGGTGACGTCATATGTTTATAAGGACAACTGTTTAGAGGAACTGAAAGCATTCCTTTGAGATATAGCCATGATCTAACCTATTTCCCACAGGGAAGTAAATACATTATTTTTTTAATTGTAGGTTATTCCTCAACGAACATACTTCACCCTCAAACAGAAAAATTATTCCGTAGAAATCTAATGATTAATATTTTTGTTTCCATTCATTTTACGACTTTTTGGTCCTAATAAAATATACTTATCCCCATGGTATTCTAGAAAACCAGTTCAGACCTGCTTAGGACTAAGCAGTTTTAAAGTATTGAATTTTTCCCAATAAACTACTATTGAGATGAGACTCTCAAAGTTCATAACAGTCAACCAACTACTATCTTATCGATGTAATTTATTATTATCATAATCCCTCTACACTGATACGCCAACACGTCCGATACTCAATGGTGTTATATTCTAATCACATAAACCATGCTGTGTTGCCCTGATTTAACTATACCTTTTTATAGCGTCTATCTGACTCAACCTAGTTTTATATACAGGGTGTCCATGAAAAACGTTTCAGGACTTCGCTGAGTGATTAGGTACATTAAAAGGAAGAAAGAAGTTCCAATAGAGGTATGGCTTGAAACGCTTATTTTTTCAGATATCCGCCATTTTGTATTTTCCACAAAATATTTTTATTTCAAATATTTTTAACAGATTATTTTAAAATTTGGTACATGTTTTAAAGTAGTAGACTACTATTAGTAAAAAAATATCTAGCATGATCCAAGCTCAAAATTCAAACTGGCGGCCATTTACATTTTAAAACTAAAATACTTTGTTAAAGGTAAAATTTAAAATGGCCGCTATTTTGGATTTGGTTTTTTGATTTTTTTAATAATACTTATCTACTAGTGTAAAACACATACGAAATTTCAAAATAATTCGTTAAACAATAATTGAATTAAAAAATATTTTGTGATAAATACAAAATGGCGGCTATCTGAGAAAATAAGCGTTTTAGGCAATACCTCTATTGGAACTTTTTTCTTTCTTTTAATGTACCCAATCAGTTACCGAAGTCCTGAAACGTTTTTCATGAACACCCTGTATATTGAAAATTTATAATTATTAAGAATCTTCATACTAAGGTCTTGGTGTAGACTAGCTTTTCACTGTACCATTGTTATTTTAATACCACTTTCCCACATCACACAGTGTTTAATTATCCAGACGTCAAATTCAAAGTCAAAATTCTTTATTGTCTCTATATATGAAATACATACATTGACAACGCCAGAATATACATACGTATCTTTTAACTAAACAATAGTTTTGTCATTAACAAATTTATGTACAGAGTAGAATCTCTTTCTGAATCAAAAACTCCCTTACCCTGCCCCTAAAAGTTTTTGGATCTGTTATATCTTGAAATTGAGAAGGAAGCCTATTAGGAACACAGAGGAATAAAGTATATTTTTTATAAAACAAATAGTGTGTTCACGTATAATAAACGGCAGTTTTAAATCTTTGATTTTTTGATTTTTATTTTTTTATTACTACAAATCAATATTTCCATTTTATGTTAAAATTTTAATGTTAACCTTATAAGTTTTTACAAATATCTAATCAAAACATTTGATTTCTTAAAGTTTTGTTTAATGTCCTTTTATATCGTTTTACTAAAAACCATAATATTCATTATTTAAAAACTAACAAATAGTCGACAAAATGAACAGCTTTTCTTAATAGTTTACTTTTAATTATGTACTATATATTCTTTATTTTATATGATTAAAAGCACTTTTATATGTTTGCCAAATAAAAAATATCAATGTTTATACATATTGAGTTTATTATAATAATATGTTTAATATTTAAATTTCACAACGAAGCCGCAATGCTATGACTTAGACAGAATCTTGTTAACATGTTTAGTTAGGACAAGAGGATGTTATTTTTATAAAAGGTAGTGTAGTGTGGTTTCACGTTAGTTTTAAATAGAGGATGGTTTTTGAAATCTATGACGGTTTATACAAGGTGATGTACTCCAGAGGATGTACATGAAAGGAAAAGTTAGAGTTTTATTGGCCTTAAAATAACCCTGCATGAAGTCGACGCCCTTAGCCTAATCATGGCTCTGATATCCTTCTTTTGTAGCTTTAAAATACAGGAAGTTGATGTTTTTCTATATCCCCATATAGGATCAGGATATATACATTAACAACAAGACGTCATCATGAAAATGCAACCAATCTCCGAATGATAGATACCATAGCTTTTGAGAACTTTTATATATGTTCTAAAAATTTCAGGTTTGAATCAATTATTAGATTAGAATATTGAAATGGCGACCATGCCACAAAGTAGGTATTTTAAGCCAAATATAAATGAGGATTGAGTGTATGATGATTGTGGCACGATCTTGTAGTCTTGTTACTGATAAGTTGATATGTTTTGATATAGTTGGATAATAAAGATAGTTAGAAAGTTCAATACGAATTTTCGATGTTTTTACGTTAGAATTAAATATGACGTAAATAAACAAGAGAAATATGACCGTCGCACACTTTCACAATTTGATCAAATAGCTGGATTTTCGTTTAGTCAAGAAAGAAAATTGGTTTCGTTACAGGGCTCAAGTTCAAAGTTACCTATCATATCAACACTATCAGATTAGAGGAAACTTAAAGAGAAATACATGTGCTTCGTTTTTCGTTTTGTCCTAATTAATAAAAAGATTATTCAAGTCTGTACTTCTAAATATGATTTTTACAAAAGAAGTAGTGGATGGATCGTTACCACAGATATGAACATGTATATGAAAAGTTAAAATTTAAATTTTGTTTCATCCCCGCAGAAAAACACCAATCAATAAACACATTAAAGAAACAAACGCGTGCATCAAACGATAAGTTGCGATTACCGAATACTTTCAATCATTACGATACGATATCAAATTCCATTATAAAGCCGGAGCTATCAGTGACAGTATAAACGACCCAGCCTCACGCCACATTGTTGAACGCAGACAAACTCCCACCAGCCGTCTCTGTTATTTGCTTCGCTCTGATTTACTTTGTCTCAGGATTGTTTTCTGTTTATTTATCACCCCGAGTACACTTTAGGATTCCGTTGTTCTTCCTCTAAAGCATTCCTTCGGTTTATTCCTGGTGTGTGATTTACTTTGGTGAAATGCGTTTGAGGTTGTCACTGATGTTTTATTAATTTTTATTTTTAAAATTAAGGCTCTACCCCTGCCGCGCGACTGAAATGCAAGGGTTTACAAAAAGCAGTTTTTCTCTTTTAATACTGAGGGTAGAATCTTTTAATACTGAGGGTACTGAGAGTACAAAGTTAATATGTCATATTGAAGAGAAAGAATTTTTTTTTCGTTTCAAACAAAATTCCCTGTCAATTGTTATAGTTATTCAAAATAACCTGTTTTTCATACATTACAATCAACTATTTCTAAGTGTTGTGTCAATAATATCAAAATGAAATGCACCTTCCAGACTACAAAATTTCTTTCTCTTTCATATGACATATTAACTTTGATTCTACCCTCAGTATTAAAAGAGGAAAACGGCTTTTTGTAAACCCTTGCATGTCGGTCGCGCGGCAGGGGTAGACCGGAGCCTTAATTATATATTTATTTATTTTTATAACATTTCAGACTGGGTCGGTGGCCTGTCCTATAATCCAGTTACTTGAAAATGGATGTGACTATCTTTTATGTGTATTAACGTCCACACTATTGAATACTACGTTCATCCGCAAATACCATCCTCATAATTAGACCAGTTCGTAATTCAGACACAAAAGTGGTTCAGATCCCACTTTAAACTGTTTCCTTATATGCCATTGACTTTTGGGCTATTAATAAACAGTCATGTCAAAGGAACATGTCAGCCTTAGTCAGAAACAAGACTACAAGATCGTACCACTTTCATCTTACACTCATTTCACATTCATAATTGGGTATTTCTTAAAATAACTATCTCGGTAAGTTATGTCAAAAAAAGGTAAATGTATTATAATTAGCTGTTTACCCCTGCTTTGCTCTCTTATGATTCAGTTTTAAGGAAAAAAGTAGCAGTAACCTAAAATTGAAAAAATGCCGGAAATTAAAATACGTACAGGAAAATTCAGTTTAATTTTTAACTAGGTAAATTGGATATGTTGTTCTTCCTTTATTTTGTTGTCATCTATTTTTATTCTCGAAACACTTAAACTAGTTTTAAATAATAAAATAAATGAAAAACATTCATTCAATTCCAAATATAACATAAGAAATTATGGCTCATTTAAAACCGGTTTCTACGCTGAAAAATATTTTATTGCAAAATACGTATTATACAATTAATGTTTTTTTAGATAAGTAGAACTGAGCTAATACATTATTGTTCCATGAGAGAAAATAAAATAAATAACATACAAATACGATGTATTTTGATCCTAAGTATCTGTCATGTGTTACAATTTTTTAATATCCTATAAATAATGTTCATTGACTTTGTACCAGTATTTTGTATTACTTCTGTAATCCAAAACAACTGTTTGATGCAATCAAATTTTGTTTTTTCTCTATTGTTAAATATTCTAAGTAAGGTTAAATCCATAGATCTCTAACTTTACGTTAAAGACAGACGGAAATTAAGGACACATTTCAGCTTTTATGATGTATAAAATGAAAAAATAACAAACAATTGAATAATTTAATGAAATTTAAAGACAAAACTCTAATCTTATTTATATAGATTGATAATTACAAAATACGTTATTGTGACATTTTTTATTATATTTGCACAAGTTTTTTTTATATCGAAGACGTCACTACACCCACCCCAACACGACGCCTTAGTAACGAGGTATAGGCAATCTCTCAGCACGGTTTGTTAGGTTTATTATAATTGACACTTATAAATGCCACCGATAAATGCCAGGTTGTTAAGCGAAGAATTGAAATTCTCTGCATCGCAGGAATCACCCTTACTCTGATTTTGTGTCTATCTTCGGTTACAATTTACCCGTGCGTTAAACATTTTGTAATTTGAGATTGAAAGTCATTACTTACGTAAGAATAAATCATTAAACATCGAATATGGTAAAATTGTAGTTGAAAATTAGTGTAATAATTAATTACAGACACCGACAGGGTAACTCACAGATAAAGTGCTGGCACATTAAGTTTTTTTAGTCTGTAATATCTCCACCATTTTAGATTTTAGTTTCATAATAATAATGTTAATAAATTTGTGACATCATTACCTACCGTAACCTACCTACCTAGTCGTAAACAGTTGGTTGAGGTGTCAAATTAAACACCTTTAATTGTATTGACATAACAAGGGTAGAGCATTATACTCTCTCCCTTTATATACAGGGTGTTCGTTAAAGTTTGGGACAAACTTCGAGGGATGATAGAACTCATCAAAATAAACAAAAAATATCCCGTAAACATATGTTGAAAATCCTTCGTTTATCCGCTAGCCACCATTTTAGACGGCTAAATGATACTTTAGGAAAAATGTTCTCTTTGGCGAATAAAGATGTTTGTAAAGGTTGGTAGCTTAATGGTTCTTGAGATATAACGATTTTTGTAACAAATACAAAATGGTGGCTAGCGGCGTTTTTCGACAAATGTTTATTGGATATTTTATTTATTTTTTGTTCATTTTGATGAGTAATATCATCCCTTGAAGTTTGTCCCTGACATGAATTAACAACCAGTATAATTATTTGACAAACAATAAAATTATTAGTTATAACACTATTAACGTGGATCCATCTCATATTTTTATACAAATTAATGTATAAATATTTTCAGAAATGTCAGAACCAATTCATCAGAAGAAAATCCGCGCACAGTTACATGCATCAATAACTAAAACAACTGACAAAAATTTATATTTTAAGACAAAACTTAATTTTATGTTATTTCTAGTTTTAAACAGTTAATGAACACTTAAGCTATTTTTACTGTTACTGAAAGTTCCAACGATGTACTGTACTATGATGTCGCAACGCTTGTAAATGTATATTTAACGTTATCAACTAAATAAAACTTTTGTATCCGTGACAACAGAAGTTTGTTCCATGCGGCTCCTACGCCTAAAGATCCTTAAATGTCAACGTTGTCAAACTGCCGACAAACTTCCGAGAATCGTTTGTAAAGTTAAAATCAACTTCATTTGATAAGTTTAAATCCTTCAATACTTCATAAGCTGTAAAAAATGTCTTCGAAAACATCTGTTTAGGTTAATCTTTAAGAAAAAATCAATTTACGTACACAATTTTATCAATACAGATTTTTATCGTTTTAGGGGTTTTTACATGCATGACTTTAAAAATCCAAAATTCAAATTATACGATAGAAAATAATTTATTTATATTTCATAATAGTTGTACTGATATTCCAAAGTTTTATTGCAACTATTTATGAACTTAAATCTTCCAATATTCTCGCCATTCTTCGATACCTCTCCAACAGAAAAAAACGAACAAACTCATTTCAAAATCTCCCTGTTGCAATTTTCAAAACGAATATTCCTCGACACTAGTAGTTGCTTATATATTTTTTCAAATTTTTATATTTGTATGCTGGATCAATTGGTAAAAATGTACACAGAAGATTGGTACATTGAAATAAGTTGAAGGGGGTCGCTCCTTTCTTTTTAAAACCCCTTTTCTGTTAAATTTTTGATTTGTTGATTTTTGATATGTACGTAGAATTGTACTCAATGTCAACCAAGGTATTGATTTAGTTGGTTGTTGTAAATGGTGACGCTGCAGATAATCTGATATTTTATCATGGTTATTCATAAAATTTTGAACATCTTTTTTCTTTCTCCAAAAAGCACACCCATTTGATCAAAGGCCTAGAACCTTATAAATAAAAAGAGTGCAAACAGTTTTCAAAAAGATTTCGGTTCATTTATGAAATGAGTTTGTGTGGAGTCTTGTTTAACTTCTACTGTTGTTTACGACCTTTCAGGACAAGGACCTACCAGGACAAAGGTATTGGTTTCTAGGTCAAGGTTCGATGCAAGACGGGATACATCCTACACCACATAAGCCTGGATCAAACTGATCCCTGCCCTCGACAAGTGGTACTATGGTCTGGCTGCATTAGATCGACAATGGGTCATAATGGGGCTTTAAGCGGTTGACGTATTATCTTCACGTCAAATATACAATTTAAATTCATTCTCACATTTTGTGGTAAATACAATATTAAAGCTTTGTTTGAGTTTAATTTTTTGTGATGATGGGTAAATTTGATTTATATTTTGAAAATTTTCACGACGTTTCGGGATCTGGAATCTGACCGTCCTCAGGTGAGCTGGAATCTAGAACAACAAGATTAATAAATAATCCGATCTAATCTGGTACAGCTGAAAACAAACACGCACGCGTAAAGCAGTCAAATAACTAGAGTGGTCAAGAAGCAAGTGCTTTAAAAATTTTTGTTTTCAGCTTTATACTGGGTTCAGCTCTCCTGAAGACTTGATGAGATTCCAGATTCCGAAACGTTGTGA
This sequence comes from Nephotettix cincticeps, assembly GCA_023375725.1. NCBI lineage: Eukaryota > Metazoa > Arthropoda > Insecta > Hemiptera > Cicadellidae > Nephotettix > Nephotettix cincticeps. The sequence continues at coordinate 15,529,413 of CM041789.1, read as the reverse complement.
AACTTTGTTTTACCAATCTTTATGGAAAACTTCCACAATTTACTGTACAATCTAAGACAATACTGAAGATTTTACAAGAGAACAATAAAATTGTTTGCCATCGTTTTATAAAAACAAGTGTAAAATATTTTTACCATAATAACTCCAATATCCATTTCCTTTTCATAGTCCATATTTTTAGTAAAGAATTATTACTTATTATTTATCCCTAACTGCTCATAATTATTTTGAATTTATAATCGCTAGATGTGTTAATCATATACATTAAAATTTAATGTTTATTTCCTGATCTGTTAATTATTTTATTTGAAAAGTACAAAATTAATACTTGGTCAACAGCTATGTTCATTATTATGTTCCACACAAGAGAACACTACACCCACTCACAACTATCCACAATTCGTGACCTCCAAGTAGTTAGATAACAGGACGTCGCCACCGTCCCAGTCATGTCACCTGACTAGCCAGAAGTGACCGCTTATATTTTGTCTGGAGACTACTGGTATCAAACTGTCAACGTTTGACTCACTGGGCCATCGCGTTGTTTATTGAAAGAAAACTGTTATTAAAAAAGGAACTATTTAAATTACCCCGCTCACGTATACACATATTGTTTGAAAATGTCTACACCAGAATACTTTTAAATATTATATGAAAAATGTTTACACTTTCCTGTGTTGTATATTTGTTAAATATAGCATATTTTTATAAAAACAATATATGTCATACAGCCTATGCTGTATTTTAGTGATACATGTTTCTACAGAGTTATTTTATATAATAAAACGAGGAAATATTTAGCTTAGCTGAGGTATTTTTTATCATATCCTCTCAATAAGAGTCTTTGATTTACTACGTTTTACATTTTCCAGATTTTAGCACGATCTGTAAATCAGCACATTATACAGGGTGTCCACGTTATGGGAAACACCCTGTATGAGAGGGAGGGAGTTAATCTAGAAATGCACCGTCTGGCTAGCCGTGTACCAAACTATCTGACCCACTTCGCATGCATCGAAGACATCTTAAACTTGTGAAAGTTGTTTTGCTATCAATCATATTATCACACAAAAAATGCGTAAGTATTTTATACTAGATAAATATTTTGACTCTAGGATGGACGATTAGCTACTACAGATTGGTTTGGATTTGGATTTGGTTGGATCAGAAATTAGAAGTGGAGAGGACAGTCGATATTTGGAAATGTTAATAACTGATGCTAGTAGGGTGATGGTGGGGTGGTAGGATGATGGGGAAGTCATGATGTGAATTAATCAAGGAAAGGCTGTAACTAGGAAACTTCATTCGGTATTTTTAGTTTAGGTTTTGACGAAGATTATGGAGAGGAAGTTAAATAAGATGGAGATGAGCTATTGGAGAGAGTGCTGTAAGCTAACTGTAGAATATAGGGTAAGAAATCTATATAAATAAAATTAGTGTTTTGACTATACACTGCTCAGAATTATAATTTTTTAGTTATTTTTACGTTTCATGCGTTAAAGAAGCCAAAACAAGTCTTATCACAATTTGTGTCTGTGACGCTCCAGGAGGCATTTTACGGCGTCTTCTCCAAAAACGGGAGAACTGATAACAATGAAACTTATTTCATACATTCTAGAGAACATTTTTAAAGGCTTAAAATTGTCCGCCCATCCTTGAAAAAAATAACGTGCATTTAAAACCCACTTTTTATTATCAAGTTTAAAATATTTATCAAGCTTGAAATGACTCACTGCATCCGACGTATTGATACTATTTTTATAGGCCAAAATGGTTTTAAAACAATGTGATGCAAGATGTGAAAAATGAAAATTGTTCCGTATCAAAACATGACTTGAGTAATATAGTAAATTTTATTAAAATTGTCGACAGTGATGCTTTTCGTTAAGATCTGGCGGTTGTAATTTTGACAGAGTAACAACAAGACACTTTAAAACCATGTTATGAACTATATTTTTCATCAGACTGCATAATATATTGAGCTAACTATTTTGTACACTAAAATAGTACATTTCATCAATATAAACAAACCAATTTTGGGCCATGTGATGAACTATGTTTTTCATCATACTGCAAATAAAATGAAACAAACTCGTAAAACATAAATTATTACCTGATTTCAATAGTTGTCAATTGTTGTCGACCGTTTTCGTCACTTTATACTAATCAGCTGTTACTTACTTTATAGCGGTTCTTTATTGATTACTGATTGGTTGTTTAGGTTATGTCAGTGTTAGTCATTATTATCGATAGTTCACTCTCAACCATTCGTTAGTTCGATTTAATAGTCGATTACCAGTTTCACAATCGATATCCGGATCGCTTGAAATACATAAAAAAACTATAGTGATTGTTGCAGTTACTTTATTGATTTTTTGAAATCGAATGCTGACCTTGAAACAAAAGTATCAACAACAATGATATTTTGCAGCCCAGGACTATTACTAGGAAGAAAAAGAACAACTTTTGATTTTCAACAGCATCTTTTACTTTTTTTGGAGCAATGTGACAAAAATATTTATGAAAAAATTGCTTGCATCTTGTTTTCTTTTTTGTAATAACGAACATCAGATGGCCTTGACATCAGCTGACTTTTCCCTAACTAGGGTGGGAAACTTTCGACCCGAAAACATATACCGTATTGAAAAAGGTAGTTTAGCAGTAGTATATCAAAAATATATTTTTAAATTATCCATTTATTCGAAATTTCTAAGTAAAAAAATAAGTACAATCATCTCCGTGATGAATATACTGTATCGTATCAAAAATGTATTTTTCAAATACAGTTGGGAACTATTTATAATGTATCTTGAAATATAGTTTACAAATTTTCCCCTCGAACAAACTCGTAATCATGTTTATTTTTACGACTGAATGCATTCACTAGTAAACAACTCAGCTGAATTATATGAAGTAGCCCGCAGCTTTATGAAGACCAAGTCATTTCTACAGCAGTAGTGCATTTGTAGATTAACCCAACTCCTTCCTTCCATACTGGCTGGTAAATAATTTCTTTATACTGGACAATTTTCTTTCTCTAATGTTTCTTAGTCCCTTTCTCACTTCCTTGATTAATTCCTACAAAGCTGTCTATTGAAAAATACAAGACATAATGGAATAAGAAATTTGATACATAAACAACTAAAAAAATACCAAGTCTTCCTAGAGGTTACTGTCCTTGAAGGTAATGCGTTAATGAGAAGAAGTGATGTCACTGTCAATGACAGAAAAATTAAAGCTTATTTTATCGACCCAGTAATTAAGTTTGAGTCAAATGAAACTAAGCATACAAATTCATGAATGAAAAAGATTTTTAAAGGAAAACAGTTTACTACCATCAAAAGATTTTTTGGTATAAAAAATTTCTAAGTAATTGCAATTGTAATTGGCACTCGAGGAACACTGCCAAATTTTTTTTAATGTTCGACAATAAAGCTTTTAAACGATTGGAATAAACTACAGTACGATTCTCAATCAGTATTTGAAGAACCATTTGTGCAAAATTTGAATAATATAATTTAAATTATTTGTAACAATATTCTTTGTGTTTGAGAATTCTTTACTTTACTTCCCTGTGGGAAATAGGTTAGATCATGGATATGTCTAAAGGGAATGTTTTCAGTTATTCTAAACAGCTGTTCTTATTTTCATATATTAAAACTTAAGTACAATAGCTCTAGTTGTTTCTATGGAAACCTGTTTCAAATTTTCATCTTACAAATTGCCAACACCCCCACCCCCGGAGCTAAGACATATCCATCTCAAAAAATAAATAATTAATAAAGTGCTAAGTTTGGTTTCACATTTACCAGATTTGGAAAAAATATGTTTTTGGTTATCCAAGTAACGGTCGAACTCCTAATCTTGTAGCTATGTAACGTTGTGGGACCTAAATCATTAAACTCACGTAGAACTCTTGAGACTATTTATTACTTTTGGGACGGGAGTGTGTCCTGTTCTTAGAATCTATGTCCTGCCCTGAATGCTGAAATCCTGAATTCTGTACTTGGTAATCCAGCTATTTTAGGTCACGAATTGTGGATAGTTATAAGCTATGGCCTATGTGTGCGGTATTACCCAGTGAGGATTAACATCCGCACTATTGAATACTAAGTCCATCCGCAAAGACCGTCCTCTTAATTAGACCAGTTCGTAATGTAGACGCAAAATTTTGGTTCGGATCCTACTTTTAATACGTAATTGACTGTTATTCAGTAACAAGACTACAATACCACGACACAATCATTATATACTCATTTATAATTCATACTTGGCTTAGAATACCTACATGTATAGTTAACAATTTCAGTTAAAAACATAAGAAAACTTAAAAGAAAATCTAAAAGTATTGACTTTTACTCCTCAAGGAAGCAACTTCGTACAAATCCCCGGTTGATTTTACTGTACTCCGCCTCGGTGAAGCCAGAAGAGTATGTAAATGACGCATACACCCGCCGCAACCTTCCGAAATTGAATTTAACACGCAAAAAATGTTGGATCTATATTTTATCCAATATCTTTTTATTGATGCATATTTTTTGTAAAATACCATAAAATTTAATATTTATATCTTTAGAAATAGGATTTGAGTTGAAATAGAAATTATAAAGTAAATTACAAACAGGCACATTATTTTCTTTTATTCCCATACTCCCTTATCAAGAAAATTTGGACACTCACAACCCTATTGCGATTGTTAAAAACCATTTGTGATTTCATTTTCTTTGAATTCAATAAAAAAGTAATGTATTTGGTTATAAACCCGTCTTTATCCAGTTAGATATTTAACTAGTTGTGGTAACAATTTAAACTTTTCAAAACGTCTGAGGTCAAAAGCCAATATAAAGGTCTTCAAGATCAAGTATTTTTTGAATGAGGTACTTTAAAAGATCGTGGCCCAAGAAAAGGAAGTCTGAAGGATTAAACATAAACTCGAAACTGACAACTTTTCAAAGATCCAGATATAGTGGGTGAGATCAATGCTGAAAGTTACGTGTTTCATTGGACACGTATTGTGGAAAGATGAAAACTCGATGGTGAGCTACGTGTTGAGAAATAATCCGGAAGGCAGAGTATAAGCTGGAAGGACCAAAACAAGATGGTTGAAGTAGATTCAAAGAGATATGAGGGAATTGGAGCTCCAGGAGGATGAGGATACACAAAACTTATGAAATACACACAATTAAAACATTTTAACATGAACTTACATTTTTAAAACATACACTAAATTGCACTACACTAACACCCAGCACAACGGTTAGTAGAACATGAGCACTAAACACGATGTTAGGGAATACATGTGACATGAACACAATTAAAAGGAAATAATTGATACGTCTTTTGGCTTAAATATGTTTAGTTTATTACTTTAAACCTGCCCAATTTTGCAGCATAGACCAGCAAAGCAATCGACCTAACCTCCAGAAATTTGTAGGAATAGAAAGTGAAAGTTGTAATGCTGGTGCTGCACTTCAAGTCGCACTTCAACAGCTGGCATCAGGTTGCCGTACTACCAACTTGAAAAAAAATTTACCGGACTCATGTTTCGGTTTACCTTGTTCAAGCTTGTTAATTTTATGTTATATTATCTGTAGTTGATGTCTATTGCTATATATTTTTAGGTTAACTGTTAATCTGTAAATTATTGTATAAACGTTTAAAACGTTATTGTTAGTTGTTATTACTAGTACTTCTTGTTGTTGTTTGGTTGTTAAAACTGTATTTTTATATGTTTAAAAACACCACTTAATGTCATTATTGCCTGCCCTTAACCGCTATTATTGGATTTGAAATGCATTAAACTTATAGAGAACTTATAGACCCTAAGGAAAAGTTTTTTTTAACTTGGTGGGGCCACAATTATGTAAAATAATGTAATCAAAATAATAAATAAATAAAAGTACGTGTAGTCGTTTCATGTTGTAACACTCGCAGTTTAGATGCCGTTTCATTTAGGTGACTGTATGATGACGTCAGCATGCAATCCATTACCAAACAAATCGAGCGAACTATTAATTGAAGTGGAACATTGCAGCGATGAAGAATCGATTTTCTATCATACTCATTGTCGTATTGACAACGTTTCCTTTCTTTCTCCATGCATTAAGTAATTAAATATTCGGATTACGAAATATATCGCTACTAGTATTGTGGTTTCCAAAATTTAACAGTACCTAAAATGAATCGAGAAACTTTTTAAATATACATATGATGCATTTACATTGGTTAACAAATGAGTAAAATTAGGTATAACCTAATTTTTTTTAAATTTTTATTTTCTTTTTAAACTATTAATGTAACCTGTTTTTGTTAACACTTTTCAAAATGAAAGTAAATTTTTACTTTAGTGTTACTTTCAAGGTTTAATTTTTTCGCTTATGTATTTAGTATAGCATTATTGAAATACGACTTTTTTTACCTAAGCTTTAGATTAGTTCCTACCACCCTGTCTGGAACCAAAAAGTGAGGGGAGAGAACAAAAAATGTGGGAAAACCTCTAAGAGCAAATGATACATCCTGATTGGTTGCTACTCAATCCCACTGTCAACACCCATATTCGCATAAAAAAAAGCTTTATGAATAGTATATTTTAAGTGCCTAAATTAGAATTTTCCTGTGCTCGCTCAAAATTTGAGCAAGTGACGGAAAATCACTTTTGGTACAAGTTATAAACGATACTTGCATCACAACTCAAAACACAAGCATCTCTCTCTTGACTTCTGGGTAGAAGCTTTTTCGTAATATCCGAATCTTTTTTAAATAAATTTTCAGGAATACTATACATTTTTTGAGTAATTTAAATCCACACTATGCTAAAACACAGGAAATAGTAGCCTGTTATCGTCATTTAATTTGTAAAACAGTTGATTTAAATCATACAAATTTGTTTTGATACGCTAGTACGTCTAGTGGGCAAATAGGGAACTAATTGAGAGCAAGGGAAAATCAGCTGATCGTAAAATAAATATTTTGTTAAAAATGCAAAACGGTGGATATTTGGGTAAGTATGTATTTTAGGACATACCTTCATAGGAATATGTTTTCTTAGTTTGACCAACTAAATCACATTATCAAGTTTGGTGGCGGACATAACACACACCCTGTAGTAGGGGCAACCAAGTAGTAACCCAAGGAAATTTTTTTTTAAAAGCCTTGATCTAACTGACTTGTACTGATTTGTAGTTCCTATAAGCTCTAAATTTTCGTAATAAACTTAAAGGTTTTATATAGGAAAAGTGTTATATTTCTTAATAGTTTGAATAAATAGATTTTTTAACTCACTAAAGTTTATTTGATGAGAAACCGTTAATTATATTTTTACTAAACATATAATATAAATAACCGTTAATAAAAATCACCAATTTTATGATAAGCTCTAATTTATATTTTATATAGACAAGGAAATTTTTACATAAGTATAATGAAGACATAAAATGTATTGTTAAGTCAAAAAATGTGTACGGATATTATTTGTGATTTATAAATATTTTCGGAACTTCCACATATAAATCATCGTGAGGATTACAGTCTGTAAAATGTAAAATATGACGCCAGGCGGCAACAAATCATCAGCTGATAGAGTTTGGAAAGTGAACCAAAGCAGCGAACTCTTTTCCCCTACAAAGTAATCAATGCAACGGTACTCCCTCTTCAAAAAATTACTATTTATTCATCAGTAATATTGAATTTTATCTTTGTCACTCAGTAAATAAAATTCATACTAAATTTAAAGTAAATTAAATTCGTTACAATATATATTTTTTAGTAAGTCAACAATTCAAAATGTTTTTGGATTACAAAATTGTCAAAAAAAACTCACTGTCTTATGTTAAATATATATATAGCAAAGTCGTGTTATTTACAAAACTTATAACTCGAGAACGGCTGGACCGATTTTAATGATCTTTGATTTTTTGGATTTTCTATGCTCCGATCATACTTTAGGCAAATCAGTTTCCATAAATTTCATAAGTTTACATTTTATGGCGTTTTAAATTTCTAATGTTATCCTTATGGGGAATACGTTTGTTTATAAATTTTCTACAATAAAACATTTGATTTCTAAACACGGCTGTTGGTTTACTTTCCATTAGAAATGTGACTTGCTATATAATGTCTTCTGTATCAATCGTCAATTTAAAACTACAAAGTAAATAAATACTGTACAAAATGAACAGTTTTACTTGCCACTTTGATACTTTACAGTTTTTGGGGTTTATGTACCTATTTTCTATTTTTTGCCTCATTTCTGCTAGCTTAACGGTTAGCTCCTTGGACTTCGGTGCAAGTGGTGACGGGTTCGATCCCCTGGATGATCACAAAATTTAGATGAAAATAGTCAATAAAACAGTGTACTTCGAGGCTACCTAGCGTAAAGCTGAGCCTGCCAAATGACAAACAAGTTAAAAAATAAAAAAGAAGAGTAATGAAAAACATATTGTATGCACATTCTAGTTAATAATGAAAGAACATTTAGCGAATATCAAAGGCGGCCGAATCCGTGCAGGTGTCACTCATCCCTCTCCTTTCACGAGGGATTGGTGAGGGGGAGGGGTTGGCGCCTACTAATGAACTGTATAATGAGAGGGTTACACAACACACCCCGTCACCACAACTTTCATAATTACTACTTTAATTGTCTTCGTTACAGGTATTAATTTCCTCTTTTAGAATAATTTAAAGACTTTCCTGAGCTTTTCCGTGAGTCAAATTGCATAACCAAAATCCTACGATTAGATTCTGTAGCCCAATTGAGGTTTCATACAATCCTACGGTTATTCCATTTGAAATTCCATGTTCATGAAGAATTCCCGTTTCAATAACTTGGATCATACTTCCACATTTATTTGTAAAAGTCTCTTTTTAGCGTTAAGGGGACACCAAATTAATTATTTTTATTATAACTGTTATTATTATTTTTCAGTATTTTCTGAACAATAAAATATAAGATTGATAAAAGCTTACCCCGAACATACTTCAATAGTTTTTTAACGTAAATTTACCTTTACACTCTCATTTTGAGTCTGCAAGCATCATAATTTCATAAAGGACTTTATGAACTTTTTTCAGTTTTTCCAAAAAATTAGATTTTTTCGTATTAATGACCCGTTTTCTCAAGAATTATTCAAGAGATAAATCTTAAATTTTCACTGAGTACTACTAAGTAAACATTGTAGATGCCACTGATCTACAATGCAGATTTGTATTGAAATTTAACCGAACTAAAACAATAAATAAATAAAATAGTTGTTATTTTTTAGAAAGGTTTGGTAAAAATAATTGTAACATTTTATTTTTGCGATAAAATTAAAAAAGTATATCAGCAGGTTTTTCAAATTCAACTGAATAAGTGATAAAAATTAAAAATTTGTTGGGTCTTTTGGACAATTCAAGTTCCCTTAAGGGGGTAAGCTACACTATAAAGTACAAATTCCAAAAATTGAGTCTTCTACAAGACAGCCCAAAACCCCCCACTATTAAAAGAGAATGACGTTTGTTTTGTGGTCTTAAACACTCAGAATAATTTCTCGCCTAAACAATACCTTAATCAACTAAAAATCGTTTTAATAATCAATTTTAAATATGAATAAATCTTTAAAAGGTTTACGCTAATCCATGTGAAAATTTTAATTGAAATTTTAATAAACATTTTTATAATATCAATAGTATTATTATTTAATGCTGTTTATATACAATTTTAAATCCACTAATTAAAACGATAATTATCAGTTACATTACCGGAGTTACATGTACTCCTTTCAAAAGACACGAAATAAAAAATATTCTAGAAAACAACTTTACGCCAATTTTTTTAAGTATATTCGTTGGGGAAAATGAGTAAAGGAAAGCAAATGTATTTCAGATATTTAAATAGCAAAAGCATTATTGAAACTTAAACGCTGAATATTAATTCGAGGTCCATTTTATCAGCCATTTTTTAGAACTGTAATTAAATCAAAAATATAATATATATCTTGTCAGTTTGCAGTTCTAAGGTCTGTTTTCAGTGTTACATGTTTTGGCTTATGCCATTTTAATTAATTAAAGCTAAAAGCTATTTTAATTAATATTTGTTATGTAATGTGTTGTATAGGCTGTATAGGTTTTATTTACACTAATTTTAATTGTTAGAAAATGGCATAAGTCGAAACATGTAAAACAGAAAGTAAGCCTTTGATCTGCAGCAGACTAAATTATTTAGTAAATTCAAGAACCAGTTTAAATATTTATCAATAATTTTCTAATGAGATTCAACAAGAATTGTGTAAATTTTTTTACAAACTGATGAAACTGGAACAGATGACTGGATCGATTGAATTGAAACCTCTTCGGACCATGTTGTATAGTTGCGCCGTGTTGAGGCGGTAGGCAATTTGAATACTGCTACAATCACGCGTCGTTTGGCCGGCAGGCGATTTTATACAATTAAAGGTTTAAAATTTTGAACCTATGAGTACACACAATTATTATCTTTCGTCAAACAAGATAATTTGGCCTATATTAGATCGAAATTTTATTATTTAAATAAAATTAATAATTATTCAATTATATGATAATTAAGAATAGAGTTAGTTAAAGTTCTTCAATTTCATTTGATTTTATATTAGTGACTTTTATTTCCAGATAACTATTGAAGTTATTAAAGCTAAAATCACATTCAACTTGTTCAATACAGGTGATTACTTACTAATCAATAAACTCTAACAATGAATAAAATTAAACTCTGTTTCCATGGAAAAATATATTCCTCTACAGATACTTTGAAGAGCCAGGCCATTACGACAATCTTTGGAAAACAAATAATTCTGTCATAATGATAACACATTAGCTAAATATTGAATATATTTGATCGATACTCTATGGTGAAAATAATTACAAATAGTTTAAACCAACAAGCCTTTTGAGGAGACTCCAATGAGAAAATATAAATTATTTGGACCAATCGAACAAAGAGGAAAGAAGAGAAACAGCCCAAACGATCTGGAGATGTCCTGAGCATACTGGAACAAGAGGAAACATTGATTACGACCTGTCCTGGAGATGTCCTGAACATACTGGAACAAGAGGGAACAACGGAACATGAAGCGAAGAAGATACGTTTTGTATTGTAATTAGTATAGTCTAGTTGTAGTAGGCCTGAAAACCAGGCCGGCCATTCCGAGGTAAGTTTGTATGGTTCCTTACCTCTCTCAGGCGAATGCCGGAATGGTTCCCTAAAGGGCCATACCCCGCCAGGACTTAATCCTGGTTATAAAAAATTCCCCAAAATTTCAATTGGCTATTTTATATTATTGCTATACAAATTTTTTGTAATTGTATGGCAATAATATTTTTTCTGAATAAACGTTTTTTACCACTATACAACAATTTTTATTTTTAAGTTGTAAACCTACTTCATTGTAATTACCTGATATTTCAATACTTAATATATGAAAATAAAAGAATATTGTGTAAAAACAATCCGAAAGTTAACGTTGAAGTTTCAATTCACACTTTACATGAACACTGAACATTGTGGTATCTTGTATTTGTGACTTAATACTGACTGATACTTATAAATTCCCGAATTCTGACCTTTACGTACCCATTCTATCCCCACCAGAATTTTATCCATCTTTTTTAAAACCCCTAAGATATCAATCATCAATTTTAATTTTTTTTATGAAAAAATTATACTTGTACCACGATAAAGATTTTTATAATATGTTTCCCAGTGTAAAAATGTTTTATTAGTATCAGTTTTCTTAATTCAATGCTCATTTACTTAAAAGAAATTTTATAGATTTAATATTATAAAAAAATAGAATTTGTTTTTTACTTTCAATGATATTTTGAACAATGAGTTTTTCCTATGACATGCTTTCTCCCTTTGAACGTAATTAACATCTTATGAACAGACATATTCCGTTGTACGAGGAGTTTGATATCACAAAATAGTTTAATGCCTTTTAAATTCATACTTAACCAGTATTTTCAAGTGTTACCTAAGTTTTTTTGGTGTGGATGAGGAAATGCGTTATGCACGGAGTGTATTACCCTCACCCACTAAAACCTCCCCCTCAGCTCCGAAGGACTAGCCTGAAACCGTTTAGCACATTATCAAGGCTAGGCCACTATTTGTTTGCTGAAAAAGACTACACCGGAAAGCTATCTGTCGTTGAAAGCGATCAAAATCTGTCTTCTTGGCCTTCAGTACAGCCTGTATGAAACGTGCCGATTCAAGGTCTCGTTCCGATAAAGCATTACCTCTACTACACTGATCGGGTAGAAAGGTCCGACCTCATGCACCAGTACCGCCTACTGCGTTTGCCATCTGACGTAGGCAAAGATGGTGTACTCTAAGGTAGCAGAAACATCCGCACAGTATATAAAATTAGGGCTGTCTGTCTTCCCAATCTTGTTAAGGAATTTTTGAAAGTACTCGTGATCAGAAAGAAACTGCATTATGTAGTACCCCACCTCTCCAAGCTTGGCTCAATCCACGGGTGTTAGTATCGTCGTCCATTGATTCCTTGAATCTGCCCTACCAGCTGGTCTACCACTCACCAAGTTTGTTCTCACATTCCTCAGTGGCGACTATTGCCCTGTCAGGCTCAAACCTCCAGCGGTAGATCGGCTTTTGCTCACGGGCCAGAGGCTGTTTAGGGATAACCCTAGCGATCACAATCACGGTGTTTTCAGAGACTATACGATACGCAGTTGTTGAGGTGAATACGCATTGCTGAGGTTAACCCAAACCTCAGCTTTAATCAGAAGGACAGAGTTGGCCGAAGACATCAGCAGACGACGCTTGCTAAAACCTGGACCACCGACAATTTATTTCCACTACGCTTAATCTAGGGAGTAAGAATTTTTGAATTGTTCAATAGGTTAAAGTGAACAGCAAAATACAAAATTCAATTCTAATCGAGAAAGAATGTGAAAGTTTTTATTTCCTAGAACACACAGTACCTTAAACCAACGCACTGCGTGGCAAACTTCGAGAAAACTCCCACCTTAAACCGTGTTCATGTCCAAATGTATGCGGGTAGTGTCCTTGTATTTGGGACCACAGGTAACATATAAAAGTCATAAAAATTCAACCATCTGTGCAGACCCGAGGTCAATGAACGTAACTGATTGGAAAGAAAATGTGTCTAATAGATTTGAAAACAGTGTTTTGTGAGCTTGTTAATTTATTTCAATAAGGCGTAGGTTTATTTGAGGGATAAGTTACTTTTAGCGATCTCGTGTTAAATAAAGCGATGTTGGTATTTTAGTAATCTATAACTCATCAATGGTTTGATCTTACTGAGATTTTTACACAATGTATAGAACATGTAGTTCTACCACATTTGTCAATAATACCAAACCTTAATTATCAGGTAACATGCTGAAAAATATTTATATTCTATAGTTTCGCAATTGTAAAAAATACTAATAAATTAGTGTATATTTACCATACCGGTATAACTATACTACAGAAACCTCCTGTTATCACAAATGGTATTTTAAAATTTCGGGCTGATAGCATTAGTAATTTTTTAAAAAATTAGCTAAACCTAAGAAACCTATTTTGGGAAATCACAAATGGTAAAATCCAGTCACAGTTAAAACTAAGACTGTAGCGTAACTTTAAAATATTTTATGTAAAATTCAAGATATATTACTATACATTTCCTTTAAGAGAAGATTTGAAATAAATGTAAAAAATGTCAAAAAATCTCCTTGTACGTGGGGTATACAATTAATATTACAATTTCAAGGGATGTACAGACAAAACTCTAACTTTTTTTAAATAGTTAAAATAGTTTTTCACCGAGTTTGTCCATCCTGTTAGCTAACGTTTGAGACTACTCATGGTAATATCGACAGACGATAAACCAATACGAATGCGATGTATCGATCCGAGCTCGACCTGACCACCGTAGATGTTATGGCGGTCATATATTGTTGGAGCGGGAGCGCCTTACGCCCATTTGAGGCCGCCCCAGCACCTGTAATTGCCCTATTAAGGTTTCTTGTCTTCCAAAGCCCAGACTGAAATGGGAATGGGCCTAATACCTTGGATTCAAAATGTAATGCACTTGGAAGTGGATCTACCATTGTGTTTTCGTTGAACTTATACCTTTTTCTCTCAACGCACAAACGCTTTTAGTTTAGTCGGTAAAAACCACTCAAGCTTTGAGGAATTTAGTGAAACTTTTACTTTGTTTAAATATAGAATTTCTGAGTTTAAGTGTAAAAAATCTACAGATTAAACTATTATCATTTTAGAAGTAGTGTCTATAGACCGGATAACAATTTTATTTTTCTTCCTAATTGGAAATAGCTTAGATCATGGATATGTCTTAAAGATATTTTTAGTTGCTTGTTCTTATAACCATATGTCGTCACTTCCGTTACGGTTTTTGCGTCTCGCCAATTTATAATAACCCCCCTCTGAGCTTAGACATATCCGTGTCAAAATTGAATGTAAATATTTTTTTTACTAGGCTAAGTTTGTATTTTAATGAAGGTTGGCCAACGTTCTAATGAAACGAAAATTTATACAAAACGCTCGACAGCATACGATCTCTAATAGTCACCAGTTCGAAAACGAAGACATCTTCTTTAATGTATAAATTAAGTTGTATAGTTTTATGTAACTATGACGTCCAATACTTGTTTTAATGTGAAAGGATAGTTCTCTTAAAACTCCTTTATTTATTTCATTTAATAATGTGTTCTGTTTATAATAACAAAATTACAAAATTGTCTTAACAACTCTATCTATCAATAAAAAGTACTTTAGATTGAGGCACTTTCAAATCTATGATTGCGTAAATTAATATTCATTCTAATTTATTTAGATATTTTTCTTTTTTACCTGCAAGGCTAACTATAGGTTAGAAACTATGAGGTCAATTCATCACTTAAAAAAAAATGTAATTCTCTTCTAGGGTTGTCTTTGGAAATTTTAAAGGTACTGTAATTGTGTATCTTTGGAACGACTCTGATTTTAACCAATTCAATATTATGTATACGTTTGATACTCATTAAAACATAACAAAAGAAAATGTCAATCGAAAAGGTTAGGATAAAATTTGAAAGTTACCTTTGAAAGATAAGATGAAGCCAACATATAAACGTTGTTAACGATTTCCTTTGCTATTTCTTCCACGTGAAATATATTATTTGTTTATTAATAAACTAGTAATGTAGATAGAAATATTATTTTTTTACTAATTCAGTAAATTCAGTGCCTTATGAAAATTCAACTACCCTGAAATTTCAAACAGATTAAGACATTATACCTGATCATGATATATACAATAGTCGAGTAAACTATTTAAAAGCACAGTATAAGGAATTTATGGTCTTACCTTAAATGGACTGAGTAGCTGGTCCTGTCTGAAAAAAATTGAAACATTAATATCTGGAGAAAAGAAGTTAAAATGTTTTAAATTTAATTTAATAATAGAATAATCAATCTGGCACTTTGTCGCTTAAATATATTCTTTTTTTGTCAACAATTATCACTAGAGGTAAAACGTAAAACAAATACTTGTACAAAATTCTTTGTTAATTATATAATACGTTAGTGGGTTCAGGAAAGAAATTTTAATTTATACTATTAAAAAAATGTTAAAACCTGTTTCAACATTTACTAAATTGTTTTACTTACTTCTAAAATACTCAAAGATTATAATTAATATATTAATTCATCGAAAGTAAACAGTTAAAAGTGTTATTTATTTTCCATACACACTTACATATTTTAGACTATATATTAAAATTCATTCCGGTTTGAAATAGGTTGTCCTAAAAAGTTAATAAACCCGCTTTGTTGATCGGGTTTGTTGCGAATTTGTTGTGATGCAATTAAGTCAAAAATAGACCTGGATAAACGTTCCAAGGTGATGTTTTTATTTCAAATTACATCGGCTGGGTTCAATAATTATTCATGAGGTCCAATATAGAGGTGAGAAGATACGTTTGAATTTTATTAGGAAAATCCCAAACCAAACCATTTTTTATCTTTACGCCTATATCTCATCATACTCATAACAAATCAGCCGATGAGTTTAATAACGATTTCGTTAAAAATAAATAATTGTTTAGTTGAAAAATCAAACTCAAATTTCATTGTTTGTGACAGGCAAACTAACTAAATAAGTTTCGATTTTTTTATGCAAAACTTTCTCCGCAGCAACAGAATTATCGTAAAGGTAACTCGTTAAAACCTTGACACTTTTGAAAGTAATTAAACGATTTAACAGTAATCACAATTAATTACTACCGTGTTAATAGTACTAAAAGACTTAAAATATGTTAACAGGAAAAGTGAACGTGGAAATCTATATAAATAAAATTACAGTTTTGTCTGTACATTGCACAGAATTATTCATATTTTAGTTATTTTTACTTTTCGTGCGTTAGAGAAGCCGAAACCGGTCTTATCTCAATTTTTGTCTGTTTGTCGGTTTGTCTGTTTGTCTGTGACGCTCAAGGAGGCATTTTACGCCGTCTTCTCCGAAAAAGCGGGAGAACCGATTACAATGAAACTTATTTCATGTATTCTCTACATTCCAGAGAAGGTTTATCAATGCTTGAAATTGTTCGCCGCTCCTTGAAAGATAAATAACGAGCATTTAAAAACCCACTTTTACGCGGTATTAGTCGCATTTTGATTCACTTTTCAACCTACTGGTAATAATCAGCTGTCTTTATAGTTTAAAGATTTAATAGAAATAAAATCAAACAGCTGTCAAATCAATATCAGTAAGTTTATATTGGTCATTGATTTTAAACCCATTTCGAAATCATATTATATTAAAAAGTTATTTTAACGTATAACTAATTATAATAATGGTTTAAATGTTTTAATGCATTTAATTGTAAAGTAATGCTAAATAATAAAGCTTGGGTATCGATTTATTTTCTTTGTATTGATTATAATCCATATTAACTATAATAGAATTTAACTGAGGTTTACTGACCTTTAAGGCTAAACGTGATTCATAAACGTTGGAGTCTAAATAATTCAACGCTTGACAATCAAAATCATTTGCCATGAATGAGTAGGCTATGCATGATTTACCTCCAATGGATCCTGGTTTTTGTTTTATTGGGCGTTTTAATTTATCCAGTCATCAAATGTTCACACTCATTCAATCAGAACCTTTACTCATTATACTTAATACGTTTAGGTAAATTTTCCGCCTATTCGATAAAAATATATACTGTGTGAAATACATCGACGAATAAAAAACCCAAGTTTATTGTTCCTATATGTTTTTATTTTATTCATACATATATGTGTCTGTTTCAGAAACAATAACAACTTTATATTAATCAAATTCAGATAAAGACCTGTAACTCAATAGGCAAGATAAGAAACTTCATATTCTAATCCTAAATTGATATTCCTAAACCTGAATTTTTGGGATAAGCTAGAATTTAGTAGAATATTTAATTTTATAATTTAATTATAATTTAATGTTTTTATTTTTTAGATATTTGTTATTAATTATTTATATATTTTTTTAGTTAATAATTCTTATTTTAGAGAAAAATGCCAGTTGCTCTAGAAAAATGTAGATGAAGAATGGACGCTCGTGAGTAAGGAATTTATTACTCAATATATTATTCCCTCATAGAGTCACAATTCAAATTCCTAAATTGTATGTTTTTTGAGGAATCCAATAGTAAAATTAGGTTTACAAAAAATTATACATAAATAAATTGAAACCCCATTTTTGGGGTGTATAAATGTGGATAGTACATGATAAATTAATTAGAGATGTTTAAATATACACTAAATTAATGGTGATTTATGTCATTTTATAAACCATTTTCTCAAATATCCAAGATTAATTTAATCAAACCTCTTGGTAATAAGTTAACTAATTTCTATATTTACAGCTTCCCAATCAGTTAACTGGTGATGTTAATATACGCTTAATAGTTTTGAAATATTCAATTACAATTCAAGATGAACTAATGACAAATTTTAGAGATATTATAATATATACAATGTGTATAACATGTACAAATGTTTGTTCTTTTGACATGAATAAGTAGCTGTGGAGGGGGGGTGTTGGCGATTTGTAAGATGAAAAACATGTAACAGGATTCCATAGAAACTACCAGAGCTATTTTATTGAATTTTTAATATAAAAGAATAAAAACAGCTGTTTAGATGAACTGAGACCATTCCCTTAAGACATATCTATGTTCTAACCTATTTTCCACAAGGAAGTAAATACAACAATTTTCTTTGTTCAGTTAAGGATAAAATAACCAAAAATTACTCTATCTCACTGTCACAAAATTACCGTTAAACTTGTATATATAAAAAACTGCCAGAATTCCATTTATATTAAAATATATATACATGGAATATAAAAATTATTTCACGCAGTAATGTACTATAAGCTTTGATTTCATTAAAACACCACATAGAAACGTTTTAAGTGTGTTCAAAACATAATTATGTAAATTTTCCCATTTTCTTAAGAAGGAATACTTTTTCTATTCCCTATTGTAAAATTGCATAAAACAACAAAAACCTCAGTTTAATGAATACGAAATACAACACTTTACATACACGAGTGTTAGCGTTTCTTAATAAAATTTCTATACAAAATTATATTGGCATTTGATTTTTGAAACGTTTTTCTCAGATAATAATGAATTTAAAAAAATTTAGATTTATTAAAGAAAATATTCTTCATACCATTCATTATTACACCCACAAACTTTGAATGTTTGAATGTGTGATTATAAAATCATATTAACATAACTAGCAAAACCATTTTCAAATTTATTAGGAAATTTTTGTGGATTCCTCATTATAAAATAGCGTAAAAACGAACACTTCAAATTCAAAATGGAAAACCATAATTTATAAAGCTTTCAATATTCCGTATTATAAACTAATTAAGAATTCAGTTTAATTTTCCAAAAATTTAATTTAAGTTACAAGAAACTTTGAGGTTATAGATGTTTGATAAGCTTTAAACTGGTACCGAGATGTCGAGCTTTGCAGGATGGGATAAAATATGTATTACAAAGAATAAAACATTCATTGTTAAATTATTTTTACTATAAAAATAAAAAACTCTTGAATCAGCTGTTTCTGTTAACTAAAACTACAAAAATTAGCTACTTTAAGGCTCCAAGCCTTGTGACTTTATAATGAGTTTCAATCGATTTTTAATGACCTATTACATTGCAGTACACAAAAAACTTTTATATTGCTTTTAAAGTATGAGATTTCAAAATTTTACTGTATAACAACCTATAACAAATTTTAATAATGATACAAATTTTCTAATTTTACCAAATTCATCTAATACTTTGTAGAGTTTTTTTTTTATTTCGATAATAAATATCTTCACTCTTAACACTGTATTTTACCGGTACAAAAGGCTGGCTTACTGTTAATGATCAGATAAATAATTTGCTCAATTAAAAAATACGTAATTGATAATTGGGAGCGTTATTAGACGCGTATGTGAGGCTTACCTGTTTCGTGGACTCTCTGGGCGTCTGAACGCTCTAGTGTCCCGCGCCCGTCGCCGTCACAGCCCTTATACTCTCACCCCCTCCACCCGCCCGCCCACACCGCGCCGCCCAACTCATCCCTTAAACCTCTAACTTGTCGTTAGATTCACTTTGACGCCCCCCAACCGCTCCCCTAACGCGTTCGATGTCGATCATTTAATTAGCGAAACTATTCGTCAACTTGTTGAGCTTTCTTAGTAATTACCCAAATATTTTGAATATTTTTTAATTTTTTTAAGTTTTTGGTTTTCGGTGGGGGTGCTCTGATCGATAGGGTGTCTAAAAATTAGCTAAAAGGAAGAATCTTTGGGGATTTGAAAGACCCCTCAGAGTTTAGAGGCTTTGGAGAATTTTTGAAAACATTTAGAATACTTGGAGGAATACGTTGGAGGAATAGTTTTGAAGAACTTTTACTAATTTTAAGAAGACATTTGGAGGATCCTTGAATATATTGGAGGGATTTTAAAGTATACTACTAGAGGTTTAGAATACCCTTACAAAATTTAGAGTACCGATGCAGGATCCTTACAGCATTTTTTAGGACCATAACAGAGTTTTTTTTCTCTTACATTACATGTATAAATAAATTGATGAGAGGTGTGTTGATCCATAATGATTTGATTTATGGATAGGCTAAATATGTTTTTTGGTACTTTATTAAATGAGAAATATTTTGGTAGGAATTATTCAGATAAATAAATATTATATCATATGGTAATAATGACTTTCTGGGGAAGGGTGATGAACTGATCATTGACATGGATTATATAATATTATATAATAAATGGTTACATGGAACTATATCACACGACCCAATATTGGCTTTTGAATATATACTCCCACATTTAACAACCTCGGCACGCCTTGGCTGTTAAACCTTTGCTCGTATCAAAATTACCTGTTTTTGGTAGTGATGAAATACACTATTATATGTAAAAAATAGAAATAGAAAAATGAAAAACTATCTTTATAAAGATAGTTTCGCAAATAACTTATATGGAAAAACACATGGTGTAAATTAAAATATGAAACATTAAACACTAAAAGCATCAAACCTTGATCATTTCTGATATAAATTAAATGTACTTAGATTAAAGTTGAAAATGATAAGGAGGCCTATTCCTCTTGTGAATAAAATATTTGTCAGGAAATAATATAAATATTTCACATATAACACATAATATTTCGCTGGTAACCTCATTGTTTTAGAGTCATACCTTGGTCTAATTAAGGTTCATGTAATTTACAACTGCATGTATTCACTAATTATGTTACACAAAAAAAACATTCCTATCATATTACGAGTATGTTTGTCAGGCTTAGAATAAAATTATACGAAAAAAGTTTTATTTAAAACTTTTATGGAAAGCGAATGTTTTTTAGAAAAAATTTCTGAGAAACATTTTTCAATAGGCTAACTCTCGTTTTCTTATAAATACACTTTTCACCTCAATTATCTTGTTAAATAAATTTATGATATAAAAGTGATTTTATGTTATAAACGAAAAATGTATTTTTAACTGAGTTTGTTTAGGAAAAACTGTGATCTTTTCCGTTAGTCCACCACCTCTTGTGATATAGGAACACATATCGTCATGAGTATTAAGTAGTGATTAGTTTGGTTTTTATCTGCAGGATTGTAGAGAGTTTTATCGCTTAGCGATAACAGAACCTAACCTAACCTAATCCAACTTAACCTAATATAACCTAACCTGGTAGTCCTCAAATAATTTATACTCCAATTTTTTTATATTAAACCTACTTTAAGTATAAATAGTATTGGTTGTGAATAAATGGAATTCTAAGGTAGAAAGCTGGTGGTAAAGGGTCTAAAAACTGTTTCATGGTCAAGTTTTCAACATGTTTATGCTTTCTAACTTATTGGGAGATGAGAAAATTACATATTACACACTTTTATCTCATTCGATAACCTATTTCTTAGGATCGTACAAATTACCCAGAATTCCCGAGTAGTGTAGGCTGATCACTGCAGCAATGATGTACGATTTCCAAGAACATCGTCAAGTGCCATAACACTAGTAATGCATCTGGACAGGTCCACGATGGACTAATGGTTCTGTGGATGCGGCTATTACTAAGGTTTAAACCTAGCTGACATCTTAGTTAATTACATTAGCTACCCAGTACCATACTAAATGGGGATTTGATACAAGATTTGAACTGGTGACCCTCATTTGATGGAACACCCTGTATCTATAAAAATTTAAAGCTATTTTTACGTTATTCCTTGGGGTTGTTTTAGTGGAAATAATTCGACTTCATCATTGTAGGACCAACGGTTTGTCTGGAATCAATATTGGACACCTTTCCTGATTCACTCTGTAAATGTAAAACGTACTAAAATACAAACATTTAAAACAAAAAAACTCAAAAACTAAGTAACAGTGGAAAAAAGTAATCAACATTATCTCTTTCTATTAAAAATTTCCACAGCTGTTTCGAAAACTGCTCTCTACTGTTACACTTTCACTCTCCATATTAATAGTGTTGGCAATTAACCAAAACCTAATAGACTCTTCTGAGAATCTGTCGATTACAAACAAATGATAACATTTAAAAAATTCTGACACACTTAACTAACTTATTTTGTAAATAGTTAATGTGACTCAGTTAATCCTTGAATCGAATATTAGAACCAAATACTTTATTTCATTAACCTGTCTTATGTTAAGACAATTACAATTTATATCTTAATCATGACATCTCACATTATTATACTTTAAAAGGCTCGGAAAGTGTATGTTTCTTGTAAGGTTAAATGTTTGTATTTACTTCCCTATGACAAATAGGTTAGATCATGGAAAAAGGTAATGTTTTCACTTCATCTAAACAGCTGTTTTATTCTTTTATATTAAAAATTCAATGAGCCCCGGTGGTTTCTATGGAAACCTATTACATATTTTCCATCTTACATATCGCCAACACCCCCTCCCAGAGCTAATACAATTCCATGTCAAAATATATTTTGTTTTGATTGTATTACTGTATCAGTGTAAAATATAAAACCACCCTAAATATCTGGCTTTAAATCTGCTAGTTCTGTGTCTAAATAAGTTTAAAATTTATAACAACCTTGATTTTACTAATCGGTTTTTAGGATTATTTCTCCTCAACACTGTTAATTCTCGTATGTTAATTAACACAATGGTGATTATCTATTCATATAAAATTGTCTTATAGTAGTGCTAACATTACTAATAACATTTGATCTAAACAATTGGGTTCATGTCTTTATGATACAGTCAACATTTAATTCACATTATCTTATCTCCTTTCACTCCTGCACGGAGCATAAGGCCTCCACGAAACAATGCCATCGGACTCGGTTTGCAGCCAAGGCTCTCACTTCCCTACAGACATCTTTTATTTCTTCTTCTATAGTTCTTCTCCTGGTCTTTCTAGGCCTTCCTCTTCGTCTATGCTCCTGGGGATTCCAGCTGAAGACCTTCCTCTCTACAGCATCTGGATCTTTATGGAGAGTGTGTCCAATCCATCGCCATTTGCGTTTTTTAATCTGTATATCTACATGTTCTACATCTGTAGATTAATTTAATTCATATAAATAACCAATAAATATGTTTTTTCAAGTAATTCATTGTGCCTGAATTTCAAAACTTGTGTTTTAAAATAAACACTTTTTTATTTTTTAACATTAATTTTAGCAGACTCTTATAAAAGTCCAAAACTTGATCAATTTTGAAACAACCCCGCTTTAGAGAAAACCCCGATTTAAATTATCGGGTTACACGCTCGACCCAATTGAGCTAAAAAACAAATATGAGATGCAAACGAACCGTTTATGATAACCGCTTTGCAGTCACGTTCCACAGGGTTAAACTCCTATTATTGATCTAAATAATTACGTTTGATCATAATATGTTGCCGCGTAAAGTTATGAGGTCCATTTCAAAACGTTGATAACTTACTTAAAACGCACACAGAAAAAGACGCACGTACGCAGACGTCTGGAGAAAAAATCGCTCCATGTGATTAAATGTAAACATCTGCATGCAGACGTCGGCAGATATACGGACGTCTGTGTGCGTTGCAACATCTAATAACATGGAGAGCGATATTTGTAAAATGTACAGAACTTACATCCTTATAGGAAATATGTTTGATTGTAGATATGTCTAAGGGAATGTTTTCAGTTCGTCGAAACATCTGTCCTTATAACCATACGACGTCACTTCCGTAAAACTCTTGCGTTCCATAAATTGCTAACTCCCCCTCCCAGAGCGTAGATGTATCCTTGTTAAAAGATAATTATATTTCACAATTAAAAAGTTCTAAAAAAGGATTATTCTAAACCTAACCTAACGGTTAATATCACTTAAGAATCTCCCAGATCTCCATCTCTTAATACGTTACAAAGTCCACACGTGAAATTCCACGTAACAACCAGCCAGCCAATACGAGGTTTACAGCTTTGGCCGGCGCCGCGCCTAAATCACAGCTTAGCCCGGGATACGGCTGTTGTTGTTGGCTGCGACAGTAAATGCTGTCACAGAACTACAGCTGTACGATGTTAACGTTATCTGGCGAGGCGTTAAGCAATCACTGCTCTGATTAGTCTGTCCGCAGCTATAGTTCAATTATTTGGAAACTAGAACTGTGAACGAGTTGTCTTTGGGGGGGGATAGAATAGCGAGGTTGCCATGTTGAACAGTATTGTGGGAAGCATATAGTTTCTTACCTAATTACCTGATTTTTATTATTTACAGTAGATTTTTATTACAGATATTTTTCATCACCATTTTAAGTTTCACGACGTTTCGGGATCTGGAATCTGATCCCGTCCTCAGGCGAGATAGTACCTAAAACATGCGACTCGTCACAAAGACTCAAAGACAACTACATAGGACTGGGCGTGTGTCCCGGAACCGGAAACAAATGGCCGCGACAAAAAAAGCTGAAACCCAGGTGAAGTATGTCTAACACATTTTTATACTTAGAGAAAAAACTTAGATACACTTCTCCTGAGTTACAGGGTTTTTTCGCTACGACCATTTTGTTTCTGGTTCCAGGGGAACACACCCAAATGACGTGGTTTTTTCTTGTGTGTTTAATTTGTTAGTGAATGGTAATGTTTGTAAGTTTTATGACTAATGTAAACCTTTTTTCAGCTTTATAACGGTTTAGTACGGATCGTGTTATGTTACGTTCATGCTCGCCTGAAGACTAAATCGAATTCCAGGTCCCGAAACGTTGTCAAACTTTGTTTTACTTAAAATCGTGATGGAAAATTTCCATAGTAAAAATATCATTACCAATAATGAAGCTCAAAGAAACTTACCTTACTGAAAAGTCAATCTACCCAGGTAGGTATTTTATATTGGTATTTAACTATGAATGAGAAATGAGTTTTTGTCGCACGATCTTGTACTCGTAGCCTTGTTATTGACTAAGGCTGTCATGTGCCTTGGACAGGACCTTTGTAGATAATTCTATAAAACTATAGTTACTAGAACTCTCGGCCAATGCACGAAACCATCTTACTCCCTCCTTCTGGATGGGCATGGTGGTTTGCAGAGTTATCAATTCGTTGGTGATTGGTGGAATTTGAACACGGGATCTCTAACTCGCTTTCTTTCCGTGGGGTTCAAGTTTAATTAGTTATAATTGGGTATATTAAAGGATGAGACAGTTATACTTTTAAAGTGATGATAATTTCTTCGACATCAGGGAAGGTTATTTGAACTCAAGCTCAGCATGTGCAGTTCAGCCAGTGTTAGCAGCCCGAAATCCCGGAAGGCATTATGACACGACTCTCAATTATTGAGTTTCTATTATTTTGATAGTATTTTCTGGAGAATAAACACGCGTTTGAGATTTCTCTGTGAGCAACCACCCCATAGAGCTTTCTCACTCCTATCATCCTACGCACAAATAAGGCCTGGCGATAATGTAAGTGCTTGGATAGATCAATAATGAGATCCATAGGAAATATTCCTGTAGGTTGGAATAAGATTCTGGGCTCCAAATTCTCCCTAATCAACAAAAGCCCAATTATCCGCTAGACCAGTCCCATGTATATACTGAGGACGTTTCACATGCTGAAGGTGGCCTTTAAACATGTGGAGTTGGCCTTTAAACATGTGGAGTTGGACGTTTCCACAATACTATTACCTTACGAAAACCTTACGAAATCGCACCTTACATATGATAACCCTAAATTAATTGGTATAGTTTCTTGGAAATCAAAAAAGTTTACGTAAGCATAATGGGTGGGGCAGAGGATAATTTTGTTTTATAAATACAGTGTACTTTACTCAAACACAGTTTTTACCATCATACTCTAACAATTAACCTAATTTTGTCCTGTTTCCATGGAAAATATCATTTATTCCAAAATGCTTCTCACGATATGACCGGAGGATTTTTCGAAAACAAGTTGTCATTACATTACAAAATTAAAATTTGAAGAAGGATGATGGATAAATAATAATTAATACTAACAGAGTAAAACAGCATGATTCTATGTTTTTCTGGAGAACTCATGGACGAATTATCTGCACCAATCGAGGATAAAGGTATCAAGAGGAAACAGTGATAACGACCTGTCCTGGAGATGTCCTGAACATACTGGAACAAGAGGGAACAACGGAACATGAAGCGAAGAAGATACGTTTTGTATTGTAATTAGTATAGTCTAGTTGTAGTAGGCCTGAAAACCAGGCCGGCCATTCCGAGGTAAGTTTGTATGGTTCCTTACCTCTCTCAGGCGAATGCCGGAATGGTTCCCTAAAGGGCCATACCCCGCCAGGACTTAATCCTGGTTATAAAAAAAATCCCCAAAATTTCAATTGGCTATTTCATATTATTGCTATACAAAGTTTTTGTAATTGTATGGCAATAATATTTTTTCTGAATAAACGTTTTTTACCACTACACAAATGTTTTTAAATGGGTGAATGAAGAACTTGATGAAGAAGAATGATAACTGACTTGGAACTGGCAGAAGACAGAAGAGCGAGGAGACAAATGGTTGACGAGGCCAAAAACCAACTAGGTCTCCAATGGCCTCAGGAGTAAGAGAGTAAGTAAGAATGTGCTTGAAAAACAGTTTAATGAACCATTTCCTGTAATCAGCTGGCCACTCACTTACTACTTAATTAGTTATTTTTAAAATCTTATGAATACAAAAAATGTTTGTATTTACTTCCCTGTAGGAAATTGGTTAGATCATGGATATGTCTAAAGGTTTCACTTGGTCTAAACAGCTGTTCTTATTCTTTTGTATTAAAAATGCAATACAATAGCTCTGGTAGTTTCAATGGAAACCTGTTACATGTTTTCCATCTTACAAATCGCTAAGACCCCATGTCAAAACCCCATAACATATTCCAAATATATTTTTCTATTTACATGATTGTTATTTTTAATTCATTCGTTTAAACTCGACCCCTCATGAAATTTTTTTAAATGTTTCACAACAGATCAAAGGCTTGGGTCGCAAATGTTATTTCAGGGGTCTCATTTGTGGAACCTAGGTGAGTAAAAAATTAATTAAAACCGATGAGTTTTGCACTCAAAAAACTAAGTGTGTGGTTCTTAAAAAGAATTACTGAAATCATATATTTTACGTCGTGTTTCGATTCGGAAAAGCAGCTTTCTTGGTCTGACGTAGAAAAGATAATTTAGATTTAATCCTAATCTGTAATGATTGAAATGTTTATATTAAGTGATTTTAACATCTTGTTTTACCATACATTGTTTGACAAATAAAATAGTTTTATATCATCACTCTTTTCAACAGTTCAAAACAAAAAGGGGTTTTCCTTTGACAAATCATAGGCATTAAAACAACATAGCTTTTTAAATGGTTAAGACGTGTTATCAAATGTACTTTATCCTACCTTAAGACTGGGTACTAGTACAAGGTCAATCGGTGGTGTAGGGTTATTTTTACTTTTTTATTTTTAATATTATAAAGAATTTATTATAACCACATATCTGATGTTAAATCATAGAAGTAAACCCTCGTACACGTAAATTAAATAAATTAGACTATAAACTTAGTTTACCAAACTAATATTTACTTAGTATGAATACAATATTCCTACCACTATAATCTCATTCCTACACTGGTCAGTCCTAACGAAAAACAGGTCATTATATAAAAGTTTAATAGTACAGTACTACCATGCTCAGGAGTGGTGACGGCATTTAGGCAGCGCCTTCAAGTAGCGGCAGTGAACCGCAGCAAGGTTATGCGTTTAAAATAGTGTTACGTGTGTTTCAGGCGCTGCATGTGGCCTATGAAAAACATTTTATACATTTCAACAGTAAACTTTAAAAATTCTAATACAACACATTTTATCTGCACAATAGAACTATTTTTTGTAATTTAATCAATTACAAAAATCGTAATCAAATTTATTTTCAAGATAAAATGAGACAAATGTTCCAAAACTATTTAACTACGTAACACAAAAAACATTGTAATTGCTATCGAAACAATATGGCTGTAATAAGTTGAATAAACGCTACGTTTCCCTTATTTAATTTACTACTAAAAGGAGACAGAAGAACAGTCTTTTGGAAGACCAGAACAAAAGCGTTGTAATTAAAATACAACTGCTTTCTTACACACGAACACTTTATCATCTTCTCATTTCGGGCCTTATTTGCTTATATTTTCCTTGAAAAGTAGCAGTAATATCAATTGAATAGAGTTAAGTACTGTTAGTGTTTTTTTTATATATTAAAAGGCTAGTATATACATCCTTGCGAAGAATGCTATATGTTCATCTGCAAATGCAATCCTCATATTTAGACCAGTTCGTAATCTGGAAGCAGTCCCTTGGATATGCCATTGACTGTTGGGCTATTAATTAACAGTCCTGTCTAAGGAACATGTCAGCCTTAGTCAGTAACAAGACTACAAGATCGCAGGTTGCCATTTAACTAACTAACGCTGTGGCCAGGGCATCGCTAGACATAGAAATCGGTGAAACGTTAACATTTTGCAACTGGATATTTATTATTTGTAGCTTAACACAGCTACAGGTGATTTTCTCCCTAGAACCTGGCTCCATCATGTTGTCTGCAGATATGAATATTGATATGTTGACGTCTTCCTTTCCACCGTCTACCACCTTTCGTAGCGAAAAATGTACTTTCTCCACAAATTAGTGAAATAATTAGTCAATTAAATAGTGAACACTGTAGATAATACGAGCTTATACTCGTATTAATAAAATTTATTCGAAGACATGAAGATAAAATAATTTTAATTTTACTCCGAGTATTCTCATTTTTAGACCTCTAAAATGACATATGTTTTCAAGAATGTCAGATCAAAAACTTGGCTTTAAAAACCATTTTCTTAGTACACGAAAACATTTTTCTTATTTCAAAATTTCACATAGGTTATGTGAAAAAGGCCTGTTATTCATCCATTCCAAAATTTCAGCTTAAAAGCATAAACAGTTTTCTCACACTCCTGAAAAACGTCAAATTTCTGAATTAATCACCCTCGAAAAGTTTTCACTAAAAACATTTTCCATAATACCACCTTAAATTAAACTTACATCCTGTTGTTTAACCAATAACAACTAGGCTTGAGTTTAAAAATGTAGTTGACTGACTTTATAATATTTTTTAATTATTCGTCGTAATTCAGAGGCAGTGGTTCGGACTCCACGTTAAACTGTAGGTCCCTTAGATATGCCATCGAATGTTAGGCTATTATATAACAGTTCTGTCTGTTGTTCATACTTAAACCCCAACCTGGGTAGGTCGCCATTTAAGAAAGGTATTACGTACGTACTAATAAAATCTCTAACAATTCGAGTGATGTTATCTCCGAGGTGAAAACATCAAAGTTAAACTAAGTTCGACGAGAACTCGATCGAAGGAGGGATAAACAGTTTGCTGGACGAACAGATTGCGTTAATTGTAGTAATCTTCTCAATCCCTGAAACTCTTGACAAGAGATTGGGATTAGAACAACACAGTTTCATTGTAAATTAATTTGGTACATCAGGACAACTGAGTCTGGGGTTGTCTTTGAGTCTCCGTGACGAGTGGACGTGTTTTATTTCTTATGTGTGTAATGGGTTAGAGATTTGTTTGTTTGTAAGATTTTTGACTACTTTAAACTTTTATGTTTTCTTTTAGTTTACTTGAGTACGGGATCAGGTTCCAGATCTCGAAACGTCGTGAAACCTTATGCTATGTAAAATCGTGATGGAGAATATCCGCAATAAAAATCTAAAATGGATATATCCTTCAGAAACCCTATTTCGAAAATTCTGACGAAAACAATACTTTCTCCTTATACCATCGTAGAGTGAAAGTAATAAAAATTGTGTAAACACCAAAATTAAAACATTTTTAGTTAGTTTTTCACAAAGATTGGAGAGGTTGAGGAGAGAAGCAGGCAGGGGTCCACGCATACACTGGAATGCTCTCCGAAACAACAAACTCTGGCTGGTTATACTGCTTTATTTAATTATTTTCTCCTTTTGTCAGTAGATTTCACAAAAAAATCATCAAACTTTATTCTATATATTTCAAATATAACAGGTTTATTGCTCTATGTTTTGTTTTGTTTGATCTTTAAGTATTACAGATTTTATTTTTGTCTGGAATCTTGCACAATCTTGAAAAAAATTAGTCCCATAGGAAAATTGTTATTTTTGAGACAGCATTACTTACTACTCGATTGTAAAAAAATATTGTTGAGGTCATAAAATCATAAAAAATTAAATTTTTCGTTAATCATCGGATATAATTTCGTAATTGTATTTTTCCGGAAATTAAAATAAAAAATAATTATGTAATTTTGGTAATTACCAATTAAGCTTTAAACTACGACTATCGTGTAACCAGTAATTGTGTCACAAAAATAACATTGCTCTTATAGGGCTAAAACGAAATATTTCACCAGAAAGGCTCTTGAGTGGTTAAACACTCTAATAAATTATTTTTAGAATAAAATCGTTTGATACTTCCCTGTGAAAAATAGGTTAAATCATGGATATGTCTAAAGGAGATGTTTTCAGTTCCTCTAAACAGCTGTTCCTATAACCACATGACGTACTTCCGTCACTCTTTTTGCGTTTCGCAAATTGCTAACACTCCACCCCCAGAGTTTAGGCTATTGTTGCCATGTTAAAAAATCCGTTTGTTAACATTTCATTCAAAACATATGTTTTATATGGATTATTTTTAAAACCAACCCATTTAAAAATAAAGTTTTCCTTTATTACTTTTTAAAATTAAATTCCAAAGTTTTTTGTATTTTATATCATCATTTTTATATTTTACTAGCTGACCCGGCGAACTTCGTAACGCCTCACAGTAAACACATGTTAACTTTAAGATTGACCATTTTCTGAAGTCGAATAGCAATACGGCTTCATTAAGAAAGGTTATATATTCTGGGTCGCTGCATAGGGAATAACAATACTGAAACGATAAAACATATTAATAACATTCCCATAAAACAAATAAATCTGCATGGATTAATTCATAATTTTCAAATCCAATCCAAACCCAAACGAAACCTAACTGTAATACGGCTTTTATAGGGAAGATATACAATAGCTGATTATTATAATAAACGTAATAATATAAACATTGTAATTATCATATAAACACGTGACTTTAATCAAACAGAAAATAAAAATATAAATACATAATCCCCAAGACCGTAAACTATTAACGTGGTGAATAAAGCTGTTCATTTTTTACAGTACACATTTACTTCATAGTTTAATATTAATGAATGGTTCAGATGGCATTGGATAGTAAAGCATATTGCTAATGGAAAGTAAACCAATCAGCTGTAGCTAAGAAGTCAAATATTTTCATTGTAGACAATTTGTAAACAAACTTACTCTCCATAAGGTTAACATTAGAAATTTAAAACGCCATAAAATGGAAACTTATGGGGTTTTCGAAAATATTTTTTCACTAAAACCTTCCCGGATACATGTAGAGCCACTTCCTAAAATTTCATGGCGATCGGATGAGTAGTTTGGCAACGCATAAAGGACATACATACATACATACATACATTCAATTTTATATATAGAGAAATCAGTGTAGCCAACTTCCCCCATCATAATCATCATCATCATCATCCGTTTTTAACTAAATCCAGTCTCCCGGATCTGCTGGAGATTTTCTCTATCGTCTTCTGCCTAGGTACTGACAGGTACAGTAGGTACAGTCTGTAGGTAACATTATTCTGTGACGATTCTACACTAAATCAAATTTCTTTTGATCTCTAGGCTATTATTTAATATTCCTGGTCAATTAACTTTGTCATCAACAAATTTACATGTTATTAAACCAATTACAACGTATGAGTTTAACCCTTATAAAACATTTCTTTAGAATAAACATTTAATCTTAAAAAATACTACAAATTATTTACTGTCTAAAGTACAGTATTCAAAATCGGGGATTTTCATTTTTCCATCGTCAAACAAGAAGTATAAGTTAAATATTTATTCATTTAAGGTATGGATTAGAAAAATTATTAATTAAAGCGAAATAGATGTAAAACTGTCACTAGTTTTAGAAAATTATTTTCAATTATTACCACCTATCAATGCAAATTAACATTGGAAAACATCATTACTCGTAATAGCCAGTAGTGCAGAAACTTTCCCATCTGGCTCAGCTAAATGTACATTTCAACTTTTATTCCAACTTTGCTTTAAATCCATTAACTTTTTGAAATAAAAATAGGTGCGAACTAATGTGGAACATGTCCACTGTTTTAAGAGATAAAGATTGTTACAAATTTCACAGTGTTAGTATTTTATTTATTTATTATAATATCTAAAGTATGTATGTAAAAATAAGTAATATATATATAGTTCAAAATTATTCCACATCTATGATTGAAACTAGAAAACATGGCTGCTCAGGTCAATCACTGTCCCGAACATTCAACATTCATAGTCGGACATTCGACCGAGGCCGGCCATGGATCACGTCAGAAGAAAGCAGAAATCACACTTCTGACCGGCGATTGACATTCAGTTTTGAGGGGAACGAGAAAAAGTTTTCAGGGAAAAGATAGAACAGGAAAGAAAACCAATAAAATCATGAGAAAAGTCAAGTGTAATTGTATAGCGCTATCGAAGTCAACCAATTCAATCATGGTGCGGCCATTTGCGAGCTAATGCATGCAACTACCCTCGTAGTTCCCTGTTCAGACGCTTGAGTTCGTTATTTTGCCGCTAGAGTATGCTTTTTATAGCCAAATAAGTGCTTTCTCAGACGGTGGTCCTTTATGGTGTAGTGGTTAGTCCTTTGTGCTTTTTTATTTTATTTTGTGTATTTCTACGCCAGTGGCATTTTTAACATTTTGATGGGGAACGGTCCAAACCCCGGTCTTGTTACTACCTAACGTCGACCGGTTGTTAGGAAGCATCATTAATTAGTAGCCCAATGACAAATGGCGACTGGGTCCAGATTCGACCCTTGCGGGATTCGATCCGGCGACCTTCAGTTTTGAAGGCGGGTATTATAACCACTACACCACCCAGCCAGTTGTGCTGATGAGTACAACGGCTGAAGCCATTCGGAGGGACGAGGGTTCGAACCCCAAACATGAGCAATCCCAATTTGGCTTGCAAATGTGTGGTATAGTGGAGTGGAGGGCCTTAAATAAACGGCGACTGGCTTGGGTGGAAGTTGGCGGCATTCGTAGGCTTAATTGGGATTGCAGTGGACACCTGTTTTGCTTTTATAGTTAGTGGTCATAAGAAGGGGCATGTTTTTTTGTTTTTTTCTTGTTATTTTAAGAAGAGTCGCATAAAAATAAAAAAATTAAGTAGTCATAGCACTTGGAAGGTTAAACATTTTTGTTTCCAGCTTTACAGGTTAGTCCGTATTATGCACTATTGTTGTCATTTTCTAGGTTTTAACTCATCTGGGAACGGGATTAGATTCCAGATCTCGAAACGTCGTGAAACTTTTTTTAATGGTGATGGAAAATGTACGAAATAACAATCGAAATAATGTGATTCCCTTATCACAAAAAAGTATTCAGTATAACAGATCATTTCGCACAACCCCATATTTCATATTTTATTTTAACAAAGAAAACTGAGTTAAGTTATTAAAATATTTTTGAAACAATATTTTGCCAGTGTAGCACAGTTTTGTAACAATGACAGAATATAGGTTACAGTGGAAACTAATATTCGCTATCGAATCAATATTAAAATCCTTGCACGCTTCACAAGTCCTTAAATCCGTGAATGAGTTTCAAACTTAAAATGAGAATAATAAGCTGGTTTATGAAATGTATTCATTCAATTTTGAAGTTCCCAAGACGAGAAGTTATTGTGTTTTAAATAACAATACAATGTTTTGTGGTTAATTTTATTATATACTAGTGTCACCCGTCGTGCGTTGCAGCGTTGTTCAAAACAGATTTATTAAGTTTAGGTTCGCTGACAAATATAAGAAATAATATAATTATTATTACCTTTCAGAATTTGTGGCCTATCCAGGTATTTCAAGCCAAAATATTTGTAAGAAATTAGTATATTCATGTGAACTCGAAACATTAAAACATATATGAAAAATTGAGACAGACGATCCTCTTACACTGGAGTACCTTTGATCATTACTGGTAATACACACTCACACGCGCGCACACGCACACATACACACACACACACGTGCGCGCGCGCACGTAAAATAAAATATTCGATAATAATACACAATATCAACCTTTCATACATTTCAGTTGAGGTTAAAAAAACTAGTGGGCAGTTCTAAAACTAGGACAGTGGCTTTTCCTGTAATCCTGGAAAGACCATCCTTATAATTAGATCAGTTCGTAATTCAGAGACCATGGTTCGGATTCCACGTTAAGCTGTAGGCCCTCAGATACGCCATTGATTGTTTGGCTATTAATTAACAATTCTGTCTAAGGAACATAATAGCAACAGTCAGTTACAAGACTACAATATCGTACCACAATCATCTCTCATTCATACTTGGCTTTAAAATACCTGGTCCTGGACAAATAGCCAGAAACCAGATTCTTTGAGTCTGCATTCCCAACCTTGGCCGGTCACGTGTAAATTTAATAATGTCTCAGTGTATGTGTTTGTGTAAATGTAAGTGTTTTTTTATCAAGAATGACGAATGAAGTGCTTAATAAACAAGTACGTTTGACAAAAAGAATTTGAAACTGGGACCATTACCCCTAAACTATAGTCATCTTAAAACTAATCAAGGATTGAAAGGCGACAATCCTTGTCTCAACGGTGGTACAGAGGTTTAGGATATGTGCTATGTATGCAGGAAGACCGTCGTATAATGTTTCACTTTTACTACCAGAGCGCAATTGCACGAATCAAGGAAGATACAAAACCTCAGGTTTACCTGGCTTTAGGTTTAACTCGTCGTAAACCTATGAGATACTATCCCTGTCTGTATTGTACCTGTATAAATAAACTCGCCTCACCCCAGGACAGTTGATGTCGGTTAAGTTCTAGTTTAATACATGTCGTGGTGTAAAAATTATCTTGTTGTTGCTGATTATATAATTAATCATTTGATAAATTTTATTGGATTTTTCCAACGCGTCTGTATTTTAACCAAGCAACGTTTCTGGAGGTGAAGAAACTCCTCCCGTTTTCAAGCGCTTACCTAATAATTTTTATTAAAAATTGAAATCATTTCAGTTACAGATATGAATTATATCATTTTGTCAATAATACTATACCTATCTAACATTCACAATACAAAAACTATATTGATAACGAAACAAATAGCCACAAAACTCCGCCTCCGAGCTAGCGGGACGACACAAGATAGCGTGCGCTCAGAACGAGAGTTGGAACACTACCTTATCAAGTACCTTATGAATATCTCTCTAGAGAGCGCACGCTATCTTGTCTGTATTTTGCATGATAGTAGTATCATTGACAATATGATGAAGTGAACCCACGATCTGTAACTTAAACTTTATTCTTTTAATATAAATCGTTAGGTAATCACTTGAAAACGGGAGGAGTTTCTCCACCTCCAGAAACGTTATGTGGTTAACAACACAGACGCGTTGGAAAAGTCCAATAAAAGATATTAATTAAAACCTAGTGGTCGTAACCACAGTGGAATAGGAATAGTAAATACAAAACAACCATGATTGCCCAATACCTAAACCAAGAGGCTAGACGTAATGATCGCAACACGAATATATCCACATACAACACAGAATCAGAAGCTAAAACTAAGGCCACCCTCGACAGGGTTGATATAGGAACGTTGGCACGCTCTGAATAAATCAAATAACCTCCCAAAACCTATAGTTAAGAGTACATGTATATAACTGATATCAGTAGTGTAATAGCTTGCAACACAAATAAATCCACATACAACATATAAGCCCTAGGTACAAGCAAATTCCACATTTATAGCATCCCAGAAACCATTTTTGGTAGTTTTGCTCTAAAGGGTATAGTTAATCTACAGGATAGTTAAGGAAATTCTATGTAAAATCAAATAATTAAATAACTATTAGTCAAGGCAAAAGGAAGGTTTATTTGAATCTACAGGTACGAGTACAGATATAATTGACAACCCAAGAAAACGCACGGAACATAACGAAACTCAGATTCTAAGTGCTGTAGTAATATTGTAGACCACGTATATGTAAATAGTATTGTAAAAATACTAAAATATTTTCGACGTGTCTTGTAATTAATTTGCAGTGGAATTTATTTGGATGCCGGTAGTATTTTACACAAATAAATGATATACCATGCTGTCTTATAATTCGGCCCAGATTTCCACTGTTGTGAAGAAATATCTCCTTTCAATAAATATTGTTTTCTTTCCTTGTTCTAGTCATAACTTGATATCTTAATCACCTAAACACAGATAACAATGGAAACATAAAATAAAATTGCGTTAATTTTTTCCCTCAATTAATTTTCGGTCAGGGCGGTACCTACTTGTATATGTTTGGGCTGTTTTTTCTAATCACAACAATTAAGTAATCATTTTGCTGTTTCCATGGTAAATAATATAATTCATTTCAAAATTTAAAAAGTCAAGTCTGTCAAGCTACAAAATACTTTTATTTGCGAGAGGAGAGATCATAAGAATATTCTGTTTAGGCAAATCATTCTGTCACTGTTATATGAACCAGCCAAACCTCAACAGACGTTTGCTGACAAAAAGGTTGAAGTTTTTGGAGAACGCATGTACGAATTATCTGCACCAATCGAGGATAAAGGTATCAAGAGGAAACAGTGATAACGACCTGTCCTGGAGATGTCCTGAACATACTGGAACAAGAGGGAACAACGGAACATGAAGCGAAGAAGATACGTTTTGTATTGTAATTAGTATAGTCTAGTTGTAGTAGGCCTGAAAACCAGGCCGGCCATTCCGAGGTAAGTTTGTATGGTTCCTTACCTCTCTCAGGCAAATGCCGGAATGGTTCCCTAAAGGGCCATACCCCGCCAGGACTTAATCCTGGTTATAAAAAATATCCCCAAAATTCCAATTGGCCATTTTATATTATTGCTATACAAAGTTTTTGTAATTGTATGGCAATAATATTTTTTCTGAATAAACGTTTTTTTACCACTAAACAAATATTTTTACTTTTAATTTGTAATACCCTCTTCTAGGTGATTACTTGATACATCAATACTTAATATATTGCAATAAAAATGTCTTGTTATGGCATGAAGTTACATTGTCTCACTAGATGGTAGTGGTTAACATGCGAAAGTTAACTTTGGTGATTAAATTCCTACTTATCAACGCTTTAATATAATTTTACGTTAATCACGGAGAATATTTTATCTGGTACATAATTTCATCCTGGTTAAAAATACACTAAAATTTCAATTGGTTATTTTATATCACAAATTACTATTTTGATCCATCTAGGACTTTGAAAACCAACTAAATTTCCGATATTTAACAATTTTTCATTTTTCAATCAAGTATATTCTAATATGTTTTCTATTTTAGGGTGATAAAAGGAATGTGTGTGTCAAATATGAAAGCTCTATGTACTACAATAACGTAACACAGCAGCTTAATGTGGATAGAAGTTTATTTTCAAAAATCTGACGGTATCTAAGGGTGAAACAGACGAGATACGAGAAAAGGTCAAGAGACCAAAGTTGTAGATCCTGCAAAATCCGTTACCGATGGTGCCCTCTGTTTTTTTCGATATGACCTTTCTTTAAAATATATAGCCGAAAAACTATGTTTTTTTAATTTTAAGAATTTAATGGCAGTAAAAAAATAACGAAAAATAATTAATAGATTAGTCAGAGTAACCTCTTAGTAACTTCTAAAAAGGTTTTAGGTACCTAGCTTATCAGGAAGTAATATTTTTGAGCGAAAAAGTGAAACCCTGCATCTCACGAAATAAACCCAAAATGTGTTTTATATGGGAAGATTTTAACATTTTTTTATTGGTTTGTAATGAAAAATTGTTATATCTGGCAATTTTCCTGACGGCTGTGGACCAAAAGGAAGGTCCGTGCAAAATTTATAGTCTCCAGCTCTTCTAGAAGTGAGTTATTATTTGTATCACCAGTGAGGCAGTCAGTAGGTTTCACATTGGGGTACAACCCCCTCCCCAAGTGTAGTTAATGTAGTCCAATTACGTCGCCCACCGAACTCGTCCAAGATATTAAAGAAAGGAACAACTCCAACGAATTTTATTATAATCAGACATTAATTACGGATGTTATCGTGTCCGCACACACATTAGTTATGAACATGTTATGTATTTGAGTTATGAACTTCTATCATGGTCCCGGGATCAACTGTGACCATGTGAATAGCTCACTTTTTCGTAGGAAATTTGTTAAGAAATTGAATTGAAAGGAATACTGATGGTGGAGATTTTAATAAATTATTGCCCAAAACAACTACTCCTTTAAGTGTTTGAATACTGATTGGATGTTGTACTGGTCACTAGTGAAGGGACAGCCGATTGAATCCAACAACCGAGTGAGTGATCAGTCGGTTTATTTTCTTGTTCAATCGGTTTTTTAATCGAATAATCTACCGATCGAAACCATTTATGAGAAGCCTATCAAGTTGTTTCAACTCTTCACTCATATATTTCTTTTTTAAATTAATTTAGGCTAAAAATGCAAAATAGGTTTTGTTCTATAATCAAATGATGAAGAACTAGACACCCCTGTCAACACAGGGGATTAGATTAGATTACCATTTATTTGAAATGGCGATATAAGGTAGGTATTTTAAGCCAAGTTTGAATGAGAAATGAGTGTAAGATGATTGTGGCGCGATCTTGTAGTCTAGTTACTGACTAAGGCTGACATGTTCCTTAAACAGTTAATTAACAGCCCAACAGTCAATGATATATCTAAACGTGTAGTCCGAACCACTGTCTCTGAATTACGAACTGGTCTAATGATTTGGATTATCTTTAGATTAGGTTTGCGGATTAACGTAGTATTAAATATTGCGGACGTTAATCCACACAAGAGAACACTACACCCACCGATAATCGCTCACATCTATCCACAATTCGTGACCTCCAAGTATGATGGTAAATGAGAGAGATTAGTCAAGTAAATATTACTCTAAAACCGATTCTATTTCTTCATAATGGGACCGAAATTAGTTGATAATAAGTACCAATCTGTTTGAAAATCTTTCAGACTATAAGCTAAATTCAGTCGAACAATTAATGCATCGATTTATCGAATGAAAGCATCGAGTGTTTAAACCGATTGAATCGGTTGTTCACTTGTGGCCAGTCTTGTGATGATGTGGTCAGTTGCCGACACCTGTGGGCACAAGCTATCACAAGGCTAACCCAGACACTTGATGACCCTGTCTGGATAATCTGTATGCCTTCAAGACCTCCTTAGGGGGGTGACTTGTAAAAATTGCGGTTTAAACTGTACGGTATATGAAATTTGTAACCTTTAAATTGTCACTTGAACACCTTAACGTTTTAACTAGGATATGCCTAAGCTCTGGGGGTTGGGATTTGTGAAACGCAAAGTGTAAATGGAAGTGACGTCATATGATTAGGTTATTAGGACAACTGTTAACAGGAACTAAAACATTCCGCGGAATCTTAGAAATTCATAATGACATTGGTTATTAATTATTTAATATCTTTTATCATCTTTTTCATCGCGTCTGTGTTTTAAACTCCACAAATTTTCTGGAGGTGGAGTAACGTTTTAAGGGATTACCTAAAGATTTGCATTAAAAATTAAAAGTTGAAAGATATTAATTATATCTTATCGCCAATAGCAAATTATCTATCATGCACGATACAAAACCTATATTGATAACGCATCAGGGCGACAAAAGTAAGCGTGCGCTCAGAACGACAGTTGGTACACTACTATTTTTAATGTAAACTACAGTATTAAGTAATCACTTGAAAAGGGAGGAATTTCTCCAACTCCAGAAAAGATGCGTAGTTAATAGAGACGCGTTGGAAAAGCCCAATATTCAAGAAGAACATTCCCTTAAGACATATCAAAGATCTAAGCCAAAGTTTCTCGTAATGTAGTCCCTTGGGGTCCTCGAAATCAAATTTATTCTTTATTACTCACATCAACAGCTCCTATTTCTGAATTAACAGTTTTGGTTTGTATTACTTGTAGGGGGTCCTCATCCGATACATAATTTATAAAGGGAATCCTTGAGAGAAGCCCTGGTCCAACAAAGGAGAGGTCCTGGCCCTGGTGGTGTTGAGGAACACTGAAAGCGCTTTTACCATAAACTATTTTTATTTTGACCATATACCAAGTTTTATCATAAATAAAGGAGTTTGCCTATTCTCCATAAGATTAACATGGGAAAGAGTATGCAGGTTTGCTGCTGTGAGGAACACATAAACTATGATTTTTAAGCATAAACGTATTATACGTAACGTATAGTTTTATTAAAGATTTCTATTTTAAATTTTACTTCAGAGAGAAAGTATGTGTCAGTCAACTGATACAGTTTTATTTTATGTTTGTGTTTTCTTCTACATTTTATATTCATTTACTGTACTGATCTTTTTTGAAAATAAACTGTTGTAATTATTTGTAAACAAACGCAGTTTCACGAGAACTTCTTACGTAAATACTCTATAATTTTCGGAATTAAAGCCGTGATGCAGCATATAGGAGTACTGTATAGAGGAAGCCTAGCAGGGGTCGGTTTCGACATCAGAATGCTTTCTGTAAAAACAAAACTTCTGCTGAGCGATATCGGGTTTCAGTATTATTTCATTCCAAATTGTTGGCAATACTGACTAAAAGTGGGTGGTTCATTTTAATTTTAAGTTTTCAAAAGTGTTCACTTTGTTAACCATTATAAAATATGTTTTTGAGATTTATTTAATTTCTCATTTGTAGTATTGAAATAGATCGGACACAACACACTGGCTTGAGTAGAACGAATTCCATAGAACTTTTATTACTCCTATCATAAAATAAACGGTACCAGTGGACTGACACATACTTTCTACCTTAAGTAAATTTAAAAAAGACAATCTGTAATAAAACTATCATGTTCTACGAAGTTATTCTAAATATCATTTAATAATTTATTGTTCAAATTGCATGGGGGAACCCCCCCCCCCCCCGGTAATACCAAGCTTTTTTGAGCTGGTTTTGTTTGGTGATTTGACCTTACACTTCATACCAAGTTTCATGGAAAACGGTTGGAAAGTAAGGAAGAAATTAATTTTTTTATTTTTTCCATAAGAATAACATTGGGCGCTTTCAGACAACGTACTGCGTTTATCGTGGACAGTAAATTTAACTTTTCTCTGGAACCGTTAGTCGTAGACAAATAATTCAAAATACTAATTTGTTTAGTTTTTTAAGCTGATTTCAATGGTACCAGTCAAGTTATACTTTACTTTTATTGTTTTCGCTGAAAATTTAAAAATTTGATTTTTTTGACATTTAAAAGCCCATAACCTTTGAACCGTCATTTTTACAGACATGCGGGTGGTGTCAAATTATTTAGTACTCTGTGCACTATAAACTATTAAATTTTAATCAAAATCGTTAGAGCCGTTTTTGAGAAAATTGGATATTTCACGTTTTTTAAGGGTTTTTAGGGGTGAACTACCCTTAAAAATCAAAAATTCAAAAAAATGAAAAAACGCCTGGGGATACGGTGACTATATAATTAAATACATGCCAAATTTCATCTAAATCGGACAAACGGGGTAGGCTGTGGCACTGTACACATCCAGACACACACACACACACACACACAGACAGACACACGGACGGACAGACATCACGCCAAAACCCACTTTTTTGGATTCAGGGACCCCAAAACGGATATATCCACCCTCAACTCAAATTCGAAAATTTTGACGAAAACAATACTTTCTCCATATACTATGTATAAGGGGAGAAAGTAAAAGGAATAGTACTGAGTATACAGGTTTGCTGCCACAAGGGTTCTTTTACATAGTAATGTGTTTATATTAAGGCTGTTCACCAAGTAAATACATACACCAACTGCTACATACATCAAATCATTTCAATAATTAACTAAGCGAGTTATACCAATTTTTATATTCCCCATTATAAAATAATTAATTATAACATTTGAAGTACATCGAAACAAAACATTTATTTACTAGAACAACAACAAGTAAACAAAAACAAAAGCAGATGATTGTAATTGATAAAAACAGCTGATTGTATATTCCTACACTCGCTTCGCTCGTTGGGCCCCCTTATAGGTGTCGGCAGAATCGCTTTTATTTATTTAATTTAAGGTATTAGAGATATTAGAGATGATCAAAAGAAAATATGATATGGAATAACGGTGGGAGTTGGTAGATAGTGTATTTGATATGGTAAATTGAGTTGAAGAATTATTTGTTGTAGAATATTTCAAATTTTGGTGTTGGTATAGTTTTATTAGTATTATTAGTACAGTATTATCATTAGTAATGTGGACGTGATAGACGTGATATAAGAAAAGTATACCATAGATGAACTGTGGGTAACAGCAGCACGATAAGAATAATTATTTTAAAATATTTTTAATATTTTCCTGTTGTTAGTGTCGTAGAGATTATTAGTTATAAAATTGGTGGGCGGTGAGTAATAAATATATTTTCAAATTCTGAAGAGTAATAATATGGAGTAAGTATGTATATTGGTGAAAGTAGTATTGTTATAATTGAAGGTATTAGAGAATTGATCAAAAGGAAATATAATAAGGAATAACGGTTGGAGTTGGTAGATAGTGTATTTGATATAATAAGTTGAGTTGAATAATTATTTGTTGTAGAATATTTCAAATTTTGGTGTTGGTATAGTTTTATTTGTTTCCCTGTCAGTTAGCCCATGCTTTGAGTTGCATCGGGCGTATCCAGCTTCACCACGAGGAGGTCAGGAAACGTCGAAGCCATATTTACAAACTAAAACTAAATATTGAAATCGGGGAGTTTGATAAAGCAGGCCCCCTTGCCTCTGCTAACAAATTCTTAAAACTATAAAATAAAAAAAGCACACCGGAGAGTTTTTTTCAGCAGTTCCCCTCGCCTCTGCTAACGATCAATATGTACAACAACGGGGAGTTTTGATGGAGCAGATCCCCTAGCCTACTGCTTTGCAATTTTCAGGGACTTTTGTTAAGGCAGGCCCCCTATCGTACTGCCATGTCGTCATATCCCGACGGGGAGTTTTGTTGAGGCAGGCCCCCTAGCCTACTGCCAGTCAAAATCGGTGTTAACGAAGGAGCTCGTCGTACACGATGTTCTTCGTATACGCGACTCTTTCGTGGACCCTCTCTGGGCGGACAAGGACAACGATGTGGTCTGGATGTCTGACCATACTCAGCTTCTCCCCGTTCAATTTAGGCTGAGTTTTCGAAATTGGGTCCATTATCATCTTCAAGGTCGTCTTCAGGCTCCGGTTGTATTTTCCATTGAGGTGGATCAGTCGCACCTTCTCTTGCTCTTAACTGATCAGAATGTTTCCTC
Source organism: Nephotettix cincticeps (assembly GCA_023375725.1). Lineage (NCBI taxonomy): Eukaryota > Metazoa > Arthropoda > Insecta > Hemiptera > Cicadellidae > Nephotettix > Nephotettix cincticeps. Next base: position 15,485,900 of record CM041789.1, on the reverse strand, counting down.
TTGATTTCTCCCCCAACTAAAACTGTGTACGATAACTCTCCCGTCCTTTCTTTTACTGTTCCTGGTCTCCAATCCTCCCACACATTTTCACTGTTATATTCCTTGAATGAAAACCTGCTCATTCTGTCTTGTATGCAAGACATATCATTATCATTATTTACATCTTTAAACTGTGACTGATTAGTTTTCCTTGGCATTTCCTCGTCGCCAATATAAAATAATTAATTATAACAATTGAAGTACATTGAAACAAAACATTTATTTACTAGAACAACAACAAGTAAACAAAAACAAAAGCGGATAATTGTAATTTATAAAAACAGCTGATTGTATATTCCTACACCCATAAGAACTACATTGGAAATGAGTACGCAGGTTTGCTGCCATGAGAAACATTAATTATAGGGTTTTATACGTGTATGATAAAACGTAACAAGATGGACTTGCGTACTAATACTATTGATTTGTTTAAATTCTCAATAAGTGTAACATTAGACAACGTAATGTGTTTACAATTTTGAATATCCCAGTAACCAATGGGCCTTGAACCATTTGAAGATTTTATTTTTTAAACATTTAAACATACAACAATGAAAACCCTCGCTTTTGGGGTACAAACCTCCCTCCAAATTGTAGTTAACGCAATCAGATTGCGTTGCTCAACGATCTTGTCCAAGACATTACAGAAAGGAACAACTCCACCGATTTTTTAATAATCAGACAAAATGCGGCCGTTATGGTGACACATATATTTGCTTATATAGCTATATATAATTTTGAATGACGCTCCAAAACGTGTTCAGGGCGTTGAATTATAAACTGCTATCATGTTCCCGGGCTTAACTGTGGCCATGCGGATCATGTGAATAGCTCACTTTCCATAAGAAATTCGCAAAATTACATCGTTGTGTCACAACAAATCATGTAAGATTTGTTGTTGGGTTCTAGACAATTTAAGAATAAATATTTTGCTCTTAATTTTTTATAAAATATCTCTTAGTGACTTTAAAAATCTGTAGGGCTATCCAATAAATTGCCTTTTTATTTAAAATGTCCAATTAAAATAACATTCTTGTCTATTTTAATATATTAATATTACTGTCATAAAACATCGCCTAAGTCCTATAACCTTTGATTATTTTCATATTTTTCAACAACAGAGGATGAGAGGGCCTAATAAACAATGTCGTAAATATTTTCATATCCACTTCTGTAGCTAAATTAAATTGGAAAATGCCGTATGAAATATCACTATGTCAATAAAAGGAGTCTATATTTTGTGCCATATTTTTTGTATTAGGACGTATTCCTTTTTTTAATAAAATCCATACTTGTTCTTGATACAGTTATAGATTAATAATTAATCTAAACTGATAACAACCACAGGCTATTTATTGACTTTATACTACTGTGTTTAAATTTATAAAATATGTTTTAGATACTAAAAATATATTAATTGCATTCTAACATTGATGTCACATGAAAAATCACAGATTTGTAAAACTATATTAAAACCATTGGAAATTACATAATGTTTGTAATTCTCTAAACCTGCATACTCTTTACCATGTTAATGTTACGAAGAATAGGCAAAAAAACTCTAATTTATCATCAGGTATTGATTGATCAATTTGTTATATACTCCTATTTTTATTACCATATTATTTAGGTGGAAATTCGCTGAGTACGCAGGTGTGCTGCGACGGGGGTATTTTGGGTTGGATTTGCTGGGTGATGTGATCTTACGCTGCATATTAAGTTTCAATATAACCAATGGGAAATAAGGTACAAATTTATACAGACAGACAGGCAGAAATTAAGTTAAGAGTCTGCATCAGTGGTAGCCATCTTAAATTTTAGTCCCGTAAGAGCAATGTTAAATTCTGGTGGAACATACCTTCACTTTGGCGTCTGTAGTGGCGTTAATTATCAAAGTATCAATGTAAAACTTTGGAAGTACATTGATGAGATGTGGCTCAAGGACATGACCTTTTAATATGTTCAAAAATTCAACTTGATATAAAAACAAAAATCCAGGAATATTTTACAAAATAAATCATTATTATTTTTTATTGAGAGCGAAAATAAGAAGTTCTGAAAGGTGGTGCCCTGGAGGACTGTAATACCTTTAATTTGACACCTCTTCCGTTAATTTATGACAATAGGTCAAGGAGATGTAGGCACCAGAATTTAACATTGCTCTTACGGGACTAAAATCCAAGATGGCTACCACTGATGCAGACTTTTAAGACCAATTTCGGGTTTTTAGGGTTATGAAACGTACAAATATTATAATTCCCATGAATATACCGACAAAACTCTTAACTAATTTCATTTATATAGATTAGTTTAGAATTAGAATATAGACTACATATTATGTGTTTGAACATAAACTGCTAAACTTATTTCCCACATTGTCGACATAATGGCAGCGCTAGCACATTTTCACAGATTTCCTCCTCAGTTTCAGTCACGATTCGATTTTCGCTTTCGATTAACTTTAATCTAACTTTTTCAATTACCTTCGGGTTCGTTAATAGTACAAGGTGGCCGTTTACACTTGCTGTTCATTTGGACTCAATTACCTTCATTGGGCTTTTTAATGATAATAGAATAAACGGTATCAGTGGACTGAAACATACTTTCTCCCTAAAATATAGATTAAGTAATGGATAATAATATAAAAAAATATTAAAAATATAGATATAAATATAGATATAGATGTAGATATAGATCTATATCTATCCATTCTAAAAATGGAAAATGGAAAAAATGGTTTTTTCCTTATAATTAATTTTCGGTCAGGGTGGTACCTACTTGTATATATTTGGGCTGTTTTTTAACGCTACAACACGGCTATGGTAAATAATATAATTCATTTTAAAAATTTAAAAAGTCAAGTCCGTCAAGCTACAAAATACTTTTATATTTGCGGAGAGCGATCATTTACTGTTTAATTATCCATACCGTTATTATTAGCCTGTGATCAACTGATTTTGTTATAAACGGAATGAGGATTGAAAAGCAAAAGAGAAATTTAATTTACATCAATTAATTGGTTTGTTACAGTGGCTTCAAGCAATACAACGAATACGTTTTCTATCAAAACACGGAAGATTTTGGAAATACTTTTTTCTGCTTTTATTTCGCACAGCTATGTTATCCTTAAGTTTTTACAAATTGTTTAGTAACCTGATAATTTTGCATTTATTTAATTCATAAAATAAATATTAATGCATAACCTCTATATTGTTCCCCGCAGTCTTCAATCAAGAACTGTCAAACGGTTATAAACAGCTGTTTTGGTTTGTATTGTTTACATTTTATTCTCCATAAGCGTAATGTTAAATTTTTAGATTTTAAACTTAATATTACAGTAAAACACGAATTTTTTAGACCTATCTAGAACTTATTTTCTACTCGGAAATTAGTAATTTCCAAAATTTAAAGAAATTCTCGGTTATGGTTTTCAAGATCTGACGTGTGCAAATATTAAAAAAAATATATGGAAGTATATATATATATATATATATTATATATACAACGACCTTGCTATAAACCTATTACATTCTTAGTATTGTATAGAATATTAAACGGTATCAGTTTGGACTGAAAAATTATCATCTCCCTTTTTTAAAATTAATTTAAAAACCGACCATTCTATAACCCCCCTCCCCGTAATACCAAACTTTGTCGAGTGATGTGACCTCTTACTCTGCATACCAAGTTTCGTGGAAAACGGTTATGAAAAAGGGATAATTTGTTTTTTTATATTCTCCTTTAGAATAACGTAAGGCACTCTCAGACATCGTATGTTTACTATGGACTAGTTTAATAGTGGTAGTCAAATTATACTTTACCTTCATTGTTTTTGCTAAATACTTACCTTCCTTCCTATTTATCTCTCTTGGAGACTTAACTCCAAGCTAGGAGTAGTAGTTAGTAAAATTAAACGGTATCAGTGAAAACATACTTTCTCCCTTAAGTAAATTTAAAAACGACAATCTTTAATATTCATATTGTTTAAAGTTTATCTAAATATCATTTAATAATTTATTGTTTCAAAAATAATCATCCAAGTTATGAAAATAACAATAAAATAAACAAAGTTAAATTAACTGTTAGAATTTTATGATGGGACGCCCCAAGTTGGACTGGAATGGTGGCGACGTCCTGTAATCCAGCTACTTGGAGGTCACGAATTGTGGATAGTTGTGAAAGATGGTTGGTGGATGTAGTGTTCTCTTGTTTGGATTAACGTCCGCACTATTGAATACTACGTTAATCCACAAAGACCATCCTCATAATTAGACCAATTCGTAATTCAGAGGCCGTGGTTCGGATTCCACGTTAAACTGTAGGTCCATTAGTTGCCATCGGCTGTTGGGCTATTAATTAACAGTCCTGTCTAAGGAACATGTCAGCCTTAGTCAGTAACAAGACTACAAGATCGCGCCATAATCATCCTACATTCAATCCTCATTCATTCTTGGCTTAAAATACCTACCTGGGTAGGTCGCCATTTCAGTTAAAAGTATAAAAGTAAAGTATAAAGTTAATACAAAGCTTTTTTGAGTGGGTTTTGTTATATGGAAATGATAATAAAAATCGTTATAAACCAAGGTAGTGTGAGACTCGCACCCACCAAACCCTCACTCTCATCTCTTAGGACCAGCTTGGAACTGTTTTGCACATTTAATTCGTGCAAGACTTTCGATTATTACGCCACAAGGGCTTTCTTCATTGGCGTGATCTTCTCATAGTGCTAAATCCGATCGAGATAGTCCTCTTTCGCCCGAGGGTTGGAATGGATATAGTGCTTAAGAGTCTGCATCAGTGGTAGCCATCTTGAATTTTAGTCCCGAAAGAGCAATGTTAAATTCTGGTGAAACATACCTTCACTTTGGTGTCTGTATTAGCGTTAATTATCAAAGTATCATTGTAAAACTTTGGAAGTACATTGATGAGATGTGGCTCAAGGGCATGACCTTTTAATATGTTCAAAAATTTAACTTGATATAAAAACAAAAATCCAGGAATATTTTACAAAATAAATCATTATTATTTTTTTATTGAGAGTGAAAATAAAAAGTTCTGTAAAGTGGTGCCCTGGAGGACTGTAATACCTTTAATTTGACACCTCTTCCGTTAATTTATGACAATAGGTCAAGGAGATATAGGCGCCAGAATTTAACATTGCTCTTACCGGACTAAAATCCAAGATGGCTACCACTGATGCTCTTAAGCAGTTCCAGATGTGGTCAGGACGGATTGCGACCGAACTCCGCAGATAGGACCGCAGAAGACATGCGACAGAAGACAGAACAGACATCAACAAGTGGCGTTTATAGAGACACGGACCACCGACGTTGGAGCCTGCGAAGGGCTTTCATAAAAAGGAAAGGCAATGGCTTGTAATAGTTCCATTTGGCTGCATTTTGAGAAAACCTATCCATGGATGGGTTGTCTCAGGAATGGATAGTATACTGGGACGGTGACGACGTTTTATAATCCAGCTACTTTGAAGTCACGAATTGTGGATAGTTGAAAGCGATGGTCGGTGGATGTAGTGTTCTCTTGTGTAGATTAACGTCTGCACTATTGAATAATACGTTCATCCACAAATACCATCCTCTTAATAGACCAATTCTTAATTCAGAGGCCGTGATTCGGATTTCACGTTAAACTGTAGGTCCCTTAGTTGATTCAGTTATTGGGCTATTAATTAACAGTCCTATCTAAGGAACATGTCATCCTTAGCTGGTTACAAAACTACAAGATCGTGCCACAATCATCTTACACTCAATCCTCATTCTTATTTGGCTTAAAATACCTGCGTTGGTCGCCATTTCAATAATCTAATACTGTACAATATAACCTATTTTCCATAAGGAAGTGAATGTATAAACATTTTTTACATGGATGTATCTTAGCTCTGGATGGGGAGTGTTGGAAATTTGTGAGACCAAAATTTGAAAAAGTGACGTCACTTGGTTAGTGACGTCATATGCGTAGTGACGTCATTTGGTTATAAGGACAGCTGTTTAGAGGAATTGAGAACATTCCCTTTAGACACATCCGAGAAAAAATCCAGAAAAAATATATCATTGATATCTGTAACTTAAAGATTCAATTTTTAATGTAAATTATTAGGTCATCACTTGAAAATGGAAGGAGTTTCTCCATCTCCAGAAACGTTATTTAGTTAAAAACACAGACGCGTTGAAAAAGTCCAATAAAAGTTTTTGAATAATACGTATACTGTAAATAATAATATTTTTAAAACCACACAGAGGCGATGTATCTTATTGAACACAGTTATTTCAAACATTTTTCTACTTTTTTTTAATTTTTATAAGCGTTAACTCATAAACGGAATGGTATTATTTTTATGGGTAAATCTTTAACAATTTTTGACGTGGATATGTCTTAGCTCTGGGGGAGGGATTTGTTGACAATTTGCAAGACCAAAATTTGAAACGGTGGTGCCATTTGGTTAGCGACGTCATATGGTTAGTAAAGTCATAGTTTTTGTTTTAAGAACAGCTGTTTAGATGAACTGAAAATATTCCCTTTAGACATATCCATGAACTAAGCTACTTCTCACAGGGAAGTAAGTATAATTATTTTCCATTGACTTATTCCCTTTTGAAGTACAATTAGACTCGTGTCCATACCAATTACTGTTCATGAAGCCATGTAGTACCAGGACTGCGTCTACCGAGCCGACCAAGTCTGTTTATTTATTATTCCGGCCCCATGTCGGAGCTATCCCACTCGCCGCGTCTAATACCTCACTCCGAGCTTTGCCTCTTACTGGCTTTTATATTTCCTGATGTATGCATGAGCTGAATAGCAATCAGAAATTTACATGCCGCCACACTAGCCGATTTGAATCTGCTTTGTAATGCTCCACAAGAAATAGTGGAACACTACAAAACACTTAATACTTATAGTAAAGTTTTTTTACCTTTATTTTCCTGAAGATCTAAAAAGTCTTTATTCTCCCGATGTACATTTCGTTACGTTGTGTAGCATCATCACAGGGTAAAATCTTGAGCGCCAATCCAATTATCTTGATTGACTTTTTAGATCTTCAGGCAAATAAAGGTAAAAAACTTTACTGTATTTATAGAGATCTAAAACTGGAAATCATAAAATACTTTATACTTATTTCGAATGTTTCGTAAGTTAAATGATTGTAGTTCTGGATGATTTTTTTTGTATTTTTGGTAAAAATTCAGTTCTTACTTCCCTATGGGAAGTAGGTTAGATCATGGATATGTCTAACGGGAATGTTTTCAGTTCATCTAAACAGCTGTTCTCATAACCAAACTATGACTTCACCATCCATATGACGTCGCTAATCAAATGGCGTCACTGTTTCAAATTTTGGTTTTGAAAATTGCCGACAACTCCCTTCCCCAGAGCTAAGACATATACACGTAAAAATTGTTAAAAATTTACCCACAAAAATAATATCAATCAGTTTATAAGCCACTTACAAACATATAAGAGATATGTGCTAAAATAAAATACTAAAACGTCAAAATAATTTATGTATAATGGAATTTTGTGGTTGGGAAGCCGCTAGTAGACAGATAAGATAGTTCACGAGTATTTTCACAACTTTGAAGACATTTTTATATTTTTTGAAGACAAAAAATCGAAAAATGTTTGAAACAACTTTTTTCAATCCTCACTACGCGGCCCCCGGACTGCTTGGAATTAAAATTTAGAGTTACGAAAAATATTTTATAAACAAATTACGAAATACAAATTGCGAAAAAAACCCAGCTTATAAGCACAATGGTACTGTGAACCAACGGTTGTGCAAACGATTCAGACATCCGCAACGAGAGTGCAACTCTGTCTGCCCAGACTCGTTTATGCAACAGTCATAAAATTCTCAATCAAATTCTGAATAGTCAGACAGTTTATAGCTATAAACTTATCAAGCTTCAATATACGAAACTATTATGTACACTATACCTTGTTTAGAAAGTGATAAGGAAAATTAAGTTAAATATTGTTTTGCAGTAATCCAAAACAGTTTTCTTGCTTATTCCGAATGAATTTTATAACTATTAATCGTCTGATGTGCATGTTATTGTTGAAAGTAACAGAATTATGAATATGTTGAATCTAAAAAACTTTGTTTGTTCTACTGAAAAATAATAATTTCCGAATACTAAAAAATTGGTGGTTGAGAACATAGACTAACTTTAGGTTCGATAAACTTGGAAATTCAATAAAATAAATTCCCTGAGTTGTAATCAATAAGTAAAAATGTACTAATTATATTCATCAATAGGCAAAGAAACTATACAGATTGTTTATAATAATTACTTATATTATAAAGTTTGTTATAATAATCTAACTACAACTATTGTGGTTCGGATACCACGTTAAACTTTAACGTTTAACCTACTTGACCTACTTGAGTACTTACCTACTTGTGTAAATTGTCATTTCATAAATTTAATAATAATACAGTAATACATATCCTAACTACTAAACATATTTTCATGCTTTGATAATCATCCCCACCTGGCAGGGTTTTTAATAATAATACATTTTAAACCCGGCTAGTAAAATTAATTTCGTGGTTTACAGTAATTAGGGCCGCAAATAAGAGACACCACCTGCATGCCTGTAAAATGGCAGTTCATAAGTTAAGTCCATCCGCAAATACAATCCTCAGAGACCAGTTCGTAATTCAGAGGCAGTGGTTCGACTCGGCTTCAAACTGTAGGTCCCTAGCCATTGACTGTTTCGGCTATTAATTAACAGTTCTGTCTAAGGAACATAAGGCTAACCCTTGGTCAGTATCAAGACTACAATATCGCTCCAAAATCATCTTACACTCATTTCTCATTCATACATAGGCTTAAAATACATACCTGGACAGGTTGCCTTTCAGTAACTAACTGTAGGTCATGTTGATAAAAAATGTTTTTTTCGGATTTTCAGACAAAACATTAAATTTATGGAACAATGGATTTCACTATAAGTGTTTTTACATAAAATTAGATTTGCCATGGTAAAGAACTTCAAATTGCAACTGGCAGTACACATGGCATAGAGCCCAATGTCATTACAAGTACTGTACTATGGGAAATACAAAAAATTATATTTTCCTTATTTCTCAACCGTTTAATAAAAAACTTGGCATTTAGTTTATGGTCATGTCAACCAATAAATAACGGTAATTCTAAATTTCTGGAAATTACCACGAGGGGATAGTTTGCTATGCTCAAAAATCTTTAAACTTTTAACAAAAGGGTGTGTGAAAGAAACTTTATGAGTATTTTTGAAACACTGGATATGGTGTATGTTGTTTTAATAAGAATTAAGAATATAATAGTTTTGTTGGATGTATGTAAAATCTTATTAGTTTGCTTTTGTGAGTATATGTCACTTAATTGATATAGTTTTTTCCTGAATTTTACGGCCCAGTTTAACACTCAACTGCTGTAACTAGACCTAATTTCGTTTAGTTAAGATTATTACTTGGAGAATGTGACCAGACGCTTCCTCTCAGCTGTCTCTTTTTTACAAGACCGCGGAACGCCTTCTTCACAAATTTGTAATCAAACCTAACCTCTTTGTGTATTTATTGAGTAGCCTAGTATTTGGAATTTATGAATTATTTTGGATTTGGTCCTACTGTGGTTGGATTGTTTAACATTATTAGAATGAGAAACGTTATTTATCTTTGATTCTATAAATCAGTTTTATCATTTTCCACTGCCAATTTATGAAAAAACAAAGAGTGGTGCTAGAATAATTTGTCCTATCAATTATATCATGGACCACAGTTTTTTGAGTAATGGTAAGTGTTTCTTACTTTATAATTAAATGTAACTTGATTTGAAAACGTAACTAACATAATTATAATTAGACACCCAAAATCCATTAGTAAATATAATCCACCATTAGAATTAGGCCTGGTCTTAGATTGCTCAGGAATATTAAAAACCTTATAACTTAAGCTTGGTTTAGATCATGTATTTTCTGAAAGACTGAAAGTATAAAATTCACAAATCTTTATAGACTCTTGGTTAAAATAATAACCAATTAGGCCTACTGATTAAGTATTCTTTAAGTGATCTTTAGTATAGATTAAGTAATCTTAAGTAAGTTATAGATTAAGTAATTTTTAAACTTTTATTGACACTAGCAAAGATCTGTGTTAAGGGTTTACTTACTGTATTGGCCTAAAGAAAGAGTTTTCACATTTATTTATTTTTGATAAACTTCTGCAAAGGTACATTTGCAGCTTTACAACATTTTGGAGATCTATAAGTTTCATGACAGTGTCATGTTTCTAAAAGATTTCACACATGAGTCAATGCCGAAATATATTATATCCGTCTTAAATTTGGTACTCAAAACAAAGGCATTGATGATACCTAAATTATTTACTGGGTCTATTTGCGATCATTGTACCATTAGAGGCTATCACGAGGTTGTGAATAAACTGCAGTTCCATTTTTGTTTTAGGCCTATTGAGCAGGCAGTTGTGCTAGCACCATTACTGGAAAACACTTTTTTGGTTTTTTATTTTTTTGTTAGATGTGCTTTGTGACAGTAAAAAATGTAAACTACAGTAGGCATATCTTGTAAATTGTTATCATCAGCCCATTTTTCCCCACCGTGTTTGCATATGTGAAGTTTAAGTAGAACGTAGCATAGAGCAACTTTGTAGGGACTAATAATCTGATGAAATTCTTTCCTTTTTGAAGATGAACTTCACGTGCTCAATTTATCTGGGCAAGGCCTCAAAAAGCTCACCAGGGGTCATTGCACTGAAGACGCACTCAAAGTAACTTCTTTGTCTCTGGACAGCAACGAACTGCAGCGGCTCGACAATATTGATGGATTTCCCAATTTGATGGAAGTAAGATGAACGAGGATTCATTTGGGGTCAAATTAAGACTTATAAATATTGTTTCCGTCAACATCGGTTGATTAAACATTAAATAAACAATGATTAAACGTTTATAATGAAGGGCGCTAGTTTTTCCAAAATGAAAGTATCATTGGTCAATTTGTGAACTCATTTTTGATTACACGGCAAAATAAATAGATAATTTTGGTGTAAATTAGTTCAATCATAAACATTAAGTTCCATTCTCAGTTATTTTCACAATTCTGAGTAAAAAAGCTATTTTATTTTGAATTTCATCCAATTATTTATAATTTAAGTTATAGGCTAAAATCAATGCAATATTTTTGTCTTTGATGCATGGTGTATGGACTAGGCTAATATGTTTACTTGTTACAGATGTATGTCGATCATGTAACACCTACACCTGCGTGCTTATGTAACACCTAAATACATAATTGTTAACTTTGGTGTTGGGAAATAATTTATAACTTACTGCATATCATATATGTAACCAAAAACTAATAAATAAGGTTATTTTTGTTTTTTAAATTAAACATTTGTTTACTGTTAGATATCTCGCAATAGTTGTGAGGTTCATATGTATGGCAGGCTCATTTATGAAATATGTGATCTCATACAATATATTGTTAACCCTCTAAGAGTCAATTGCCCGAATTCGGGCAACTCTATTGGGCCGTCAATCGCCCGAATTCGGGCGACTCTGCAGGCTCTACTACTTTACCGCTTATTTAAACGTTAACAATCGATTTAACGGAGTTATAATACCCGCCTTCAAAACTGAAGGTCGCCGGATCGAATCCCGCAAGGGTCGAATCTGGACCCAGTCGCCATTTGTCATTGGGCTACTAATTAATGATGCTTCCTAACAACAGGTCGACGTTAGGTAGTAACAAGACCGGGGTTTGGACCGTTTCCCATCAAAACGTTAAAAATGCCACTGGCGTAGAAATACATAAAATAAAAATAATATATACCATCTTGTTCAGGAACTTCTAGGCTTTATGTTTATAAAAATTTTTTGCTGTTTCACAACTATGTTGAAGGGGCACGTAGGTATTTATTTAACTATGACACTGTTTTATTGTTGCAAATAATTTTGTGAATCTTTGTTTATGTTGTTGTTTCTTTACATCCCTAAAATGTGTGATGGTTTGCATTCTAGCAATATTAGGGACTTTTAGATGGTAAGTTAAGTGAAGGTGATGATTGGAGATATCTAAAGGCCGAAAAACAAAACAAAAAGCATAAAACTGGCAACTGTTGCTAAAAGGTGCCATTTTACATGTACATTACGTACTCTGGAATTTGTATGTTTTTGTTGTAAATAATAGTTTTAAGCGATTTAAACTATAGCCTATATTCTCTCTATCACAATAAAAGTTTGTACAAAATGTATATTTTAAAATTTTGATATATTGTATATGAAGGAACGTACATGACTCGTAAGGGTGAAGAAAATTTTTTTTAAGAATACTGTACCTTGATTTGAACCTACAAAGACGATACGTAATAAGAAGCAAAGACTAACAGATACTACATTTTTGAATTGCCCATTTTATCTACTTTAAGGCAATATACAATATTATATAAGTTTGTGGTGTTTTATGCTTTTTATGTGTATCCAAACAAAACTCTGCAAATTCGCCAAATATCATTCGACATTATGGGTTATTGTAATGGACATTTAGAGGGTTAATTTGTATTTATTTATCCAATTAGATCAAGACATACACATATACATTGTATCATTTAGTGAATCATATTTTAACAGGTGTTTGGTTATTTCAGCTGAGTGCAAGTCATAATCAGCTGTTGCGGATGCATAGCGTGAATCGTCTTCACCACATTGTGCGTTTGGACCTGTCACACAATAACCTCCTTAGTATAGAAGGGCTTAAAGATCTCTTGCATCTCAGGTGGCTTAATCTATCTGGAAATAATATCAAGGTGAGATTTAATTTTGTTTTTGAAACCTATCAACATTGACTAGTGTTAATGGTAGTCAGTCTTAACCATTCAACTCCAGTTGACATAATGTGCACGCAGTGCCAATCCCGTCACAAAAAGTCAGCCGTCTTTGTCACAAAAAGTAGTTCACAAAAATCCCGTAAGGTAGCAGCAAAATGCAGTATTGACAAATATGTGTAGAGCACGACAACCTGCGGATGGTGCATTACTGGCAGCACGTGCACAGAACTTTAACCGGGGTTTAAGGGTTAACTCACTAGATTGTGCTGCTATTCTGACTCAGGACTCGGATTGAACTCTTGAAAATATGAAATGTATTAATTATATGTTGCTAATACATTGCATTTTATTTTCAGACCATTGAGCATTTGCACACGAATACAAATTTAGAATACTTATCACTATCAGAGAATAGCATCTCCCATATCTCCAACTTGTCTCATTTGATTCATCTCAAGGTAAGAAGAATTTTATTTTGTTTCTGTGTCATTTTTATTTTAGATTAGATTATTGAAATGGCGACCATACCACAAGGTAGGTATTTTAAGCCAAGTATGAATGAGAGTTGATTGTAAGATGATTGTGGCACGATCTTGTAGTCTTGTTACTGACTAAGGCTGACATGTTCCTTAGACAGGACTGTTAATTAATAGCCCAACAGCCGATGGCAACTAAGAGACCCACAGTTTAACGTGGAATCCAAACCACGACCTCTGAATTACGAATTGGTCTAATTATGAGGATGGTATTTGCGGATTAACGTAGCTTTCAATAGTGCGGACGTTAATCCACCCAAGAGAACACTACACCCACTGACCATCGCTCACAACTATCCACAATTTGTAATTTTAATGAATTGCAAAAATCTTTTAGCCTACAGTTGTCATAGGCTTCGTAATCCAATGAAACCCATGAACTCCTAAAACTTATTACCTATTGAACTTAGATAGAGCACACTATTTACTGTAATTTGTTCAATAACTTCCTACATAAACGTACAAATGATTTTATTCAATCACTCTAAGAAAATGTAAAGGAAACACATTATACATAACATATATATATATATATATATGTGTGTGTGTGTGTCTGATAGCTCTCGTAAAAATGGTCCGATCGAGACCAAATTTGGTAGAGACATGTATTCCTACATTTACTTGGATGAGTTCGTAATCCAGACATATCGGTCAACCGGAATGGGTTGTTTGGATTTTGTACTTAAAAATTTTTTCTCTTACCATTGAGGATCAGCTTATAAAAGTAGACAAATAAGTTCCTTAAAGTTTTGTTCTTTCTCTAACACTTAATGAGGTATTAAAAAATCTAAACACAGTACGTTGTATTTTGGGACTCCAATGTTAGTCTTATGGAGGATAAAGATAAATTAATATCTCAATTATTATCAATCTATATTTTTGGATGAAACTTGATATTTAGCATCATATGGTTTTTACATTTATGCTCAAAAATCATAGTTTAAATGTGTTTATCATGACAGCTAAGCTGCATACTCTTTTCCATGTATATCATATAGAGAATAGGCAAACTCTTTTATTTATGTATAGATGTTTATGAAACTTGGTATAAATAGTCAAAATAAAAATTGTTTATGCTTCTACCTCAAGGTCACGCCTCAAACTGAGGGTTGTCCTTTAATCGATGCAAGGGGGCAGACGCTGAAGGTAGCTTGGCGCACCAAATGTATTGCCAACCCAAACGCTAGTAAAAACCAAAATACCCGGTACCCGTAATGAGAGATCGTGCGCGAGTAATGCAGGGTTGAAAGATAATGTAGAAAAGAAATTTTTCTCAGCACTTTTTCCTATAATCAATTGTGTCGTGTTGGCAGCAACTGTTCCTGCACAAGAACCACATAGGCGGGTTGCATCACTGTGAGGTCTACCTACCGACAAGTCTGGTCACGCTGACTCTGGCTGCCAACAACCTTACAGACCTGAATCACGTCTCCCACTTGGTGAGGTTGGTCAACCTGCGAGAGTTCTCGATTGCCGGCAACCCTTGTGTCTCCATGACGGGATCACCAGTGTATCCTTTTACATTGCACAAAATAAATTATACAATGCTATTGAAAAGTCTGGGTATGGCTTAATATTTTACAAACCATAGCAGAAAACTATAAACTTTGCACAGTGTCATATGGCAATGTAAACTATTTTTCCTTGCTATTGCCATGATATGTCAACTATGGGGGGACGCCCCACAGAGGAATTCATAGAAATCTTAAAAGCAGGGGTTAAGTGATACCTCATTTCAAAGAGCTCAGTTAGTAGAGTTGAATGCCACAAGCTGAATTTCAAAATATGTATCCAATTAGAAATGGCGGGTTGTTTTAGGTACACATTGTGAAATACATTATGTGCTGCCATTTCTGTTTGGATCGTCGTATTTAGATGCAGTAGGTGGTGTTTCAGTCTACTAACTAATGTTTTCACTGACTTTTGTAACTAGAAAATTATTTTATTAAATTTAATAACACAATAAATAAAACTAAAATGAATTTGTCGTCTTTGTGTTTATGAATTAAGTTACATACTGGCAATGTTATTTTATTCACTATGTTAAAATAAAATCTTAGAATAAAGTAGTTACTTGTTAAAAATTTGCAACTAACCTTTTTATTTACAATAAATGTTCAAGTTGTTCTCCTATTGCAGTTTGACAGTGAGATAGCCGCTCAAATTATTAGCAAATTACTAACAAAAATATCAAAATATTAATTGCCTATTTTTTTCTAATTTAAACACTTATTTTCTACCTTGATCTTATCTTAAATCTCAGTAGTTTTGTGTTTAAAGTGTAATATAAATATACTAGCCAAAGTACCCGTTCTTCGCACGGGTTAAAAAGGGCTGAAAGGTGTAGGCTCTACTGATACATTTAAGTTATTGTTAATTAATTCTTCATTGTTTACAAAATGATAAAACACGAGTTTCTACAACATTTCAAAGTAACATCTGTCAAATATTGGGAGAGGATAAGGATTAATGTAATAGAGACAGTCGTCGGAAAAAACTTAAAATCTACCATTCCACTATTTCAAATAATTTACTAATTTTTGATCCAGCAGTTATCTGAAAAATCAACTTTATTTCTTCTTCTTCCCGAACTGTCAAAATGTAAAGTAAATGGATGTTGACATTAAAAACTGTAAACATTGAATCCCAGGATATTTACAGCAACCATGTCTTCTGCTTCTCGAACTGTCAAATTTTAGTGTTCACAGCTGTTGACATTCAAGTAATATTATGTTTTCATTCTCTAAAAAATGTAAACATTGAAACTTAGGACGTTCACAGGGCGTAGCCCGAGAGGATTTTAAGGAAATGAGTATGCCTATGTGTTGCATGAGTTTAAGATCTACCTTTGTGTAAAATTTCAAACCGGTCGGTTCAGTATTTTTCGCATTTACTTGCCACAACAAACCCACAAACTTTCAAACAAACATACAGAAACCACCTTTTCTTTATAATATTATAGATAAAACAAAGTCGTGTTAGTTACACGCATTATAACTCGAGAACGGCTGGACCGATTTTAATAATCTTTGATTTTTTTTATTCGTCTCTGCTCTGGTCATGCTTTAGGCATATTCAGTTTCCATAAATTCAATTAGTTTCCATTTTATAGCGTTTTAAATTTCTAACCTTATGGGGACTAAGTTTGTTTACAAATTATCTACAATCAAAACATTTGATTTCTTAAACCAGCTGTTTGTTTACTGTCCGTTAGCAATATGCTTTACCATCCAATGCCATCTGAATCATTCATTAATGTAAAACTATTAAGGAAATATGTGCTGTACAAAATGAACAGCATTATTGGCCACGTTAATAGTTAACGGTTTTTGGGAATTATGTATTGTATTTATATTTCTATATTTTCTGTATGATTAAAAGTCAGGTATTTATGTGTTTGCAAAAAAATAATTACAATGTTCATTCATATTGAGTTTATTATAATAATCAGCTGTTGTATATTTAAAGCTTTCACAACGAAGCCGCAATGCTAATTTTGACTTAAGGACATGGCCAGTCTTAAAGTTAACATGTATTTACTGTTAGGCGTTACGAAGTTCGCCGGGTCAGCTAGTTTTGTATAAATTAAAGACATACATTTCCAACCCACTCTGTAAATAATTGTGATGAGATAACTTCCTTGACGCTGTCAGTGGATTTGATTACCGGCCGTTCCTGATCAACTGGTGCATGGGACTGAAGGTTATCGACGGCTATGCTGTCGATGATATAGAAAGGTGAGTTAATTTCATGTTTGATGAAAATGTTTGGATCTTTTCTGTTATATACATACCACTGTTTAACCTGTTGAGGAGTAACGACAAATGAGCTCATCTGAGTACGCCCGTCATGTGACGTTTGTTCCCCCCTTAGGATCCACGTTATATGATGGGATGACAGATATTTGATATTTCTTAAAATATTACTAATTAATTAAAAATTTATAATGGTTTGTTACACCCGAAAACATTTAAGTCAAATAATATTATTTAAAAACGAATAATTTAGAACTGATGCATAATTTACTAGGCACGGTAAATTATGTTTATCAGGTTGGTATCGTTGATGTTTCTCGAGAATTGGCCTAGTGCCAATGTGATGGTACGTGCACTACTTAGTGTTAAACTGATCTTCTATCTGTCAGGTTATTCTAGTGATTTTTGTTGCCGTTTAGTTATTGACTCCTTTGTAATGGCCAATAATGGGTGAATACCGCTATACTCGTATCAATGTTTTGAAATGCATCACACCCAAAACACGTTCTAAGAGATTTAAATAATATGAAAAATGTCAAAATGTGTTTGTAATATGGTTATTTATCCATTTATCGTAGTAATAATATATATTTAAAGAAATCTATAATTTTTTTTCCTACTCCCGGGGGTACTGTTTATAGCAATGCACCTACTCTACGTAGCTCTGATATTGGCCACGTCACATGACGGGCATACTCCTCAACAGGTTAAATAGCTGTTCAATGGTTTTCTGATGTAAACTACTGTAATAATTGGACAGTATTAGTATTATTAGTATTGTATTATTAGCTATGTGTTATAGTTTATTTTTTACTCTATGTCACGCATAAATTTCCAAAATAGCTGAACCATGTAAATTTACGTTATTTTAGAAAAAAATTAGTTTTGTTGTTGTTGGATAAAGCAAAGATACAAGTGTCGTATGTCGGCAATATCGCCTCTATTATTATGATGTTCCTCAATGTGTTTATTGGTCGCCTATATGCGCTCTGATGCTAATAGTTAAGTTAGGTTGGTTATTGATATTTTTAAACTGCCAGTAATCATCAGAAAACCACCAAACCATTAGTTTCATTACTAAACATCTATCTAAACAGTGGTATAACGGAAAATATCCAAATGTTCAAATCAAGTTTAGTTTATTACGATCTTAAAGGCAGACTATAACTTAATTTGAATATGTTCTGTTATTTAGAATTATTTATCAATAACTAGCCAAAGTACTCGTTCTTCGCACGGGTAAAAAAGGCTGAGAGGTGTAGGCTCTACAGATACATTTAAGTTATTGATAATTAATTCTTTATTGTTTACAAAATGACAAAACACGTGTCTAAGTATATATCTCAGACAGTAACTGTCATAATTAGAGGATAAGCACTAACTAATAGACGCATGAAAATTAAAATCTCAACATTACTATTTAAAAATTACTAATGATAGCAGTTATCTGAAAAATCAACTTTATTTTCTTTCTCGCCAGTCAAAATAAAGTAAACTTACATTAATAATTGAAACATTGAATAGGATTTACAGCAACCATGTTTCTGTTCTCGAACTGTATTTTAGTGTTCACAGCTGATGATAATCAGTAATTTTATTTATTTTCTAA
Organism: Nephotettix cincticeps; assembly: GCA_023375725.1. Taxonomy (NCBI): domain Eukaryota; kingdom Metazoa; phylum Arthropoda; class Insecta; order Hemiptera; family Cicadellidae; genus Nephotettix; species Nephotettix cincticeps. Next base: position 15,467,117 of record CM041789.1, on the reverse strand, counting down.
AAAATAAACATTGAAACTTAACTCACACGTAGCCCAAATTTTAAGGAAATGAGTATGCCAATGTGTTGCATGAGTTTAAGATCTGTCTTTGTGTAAAATTTCAAACTGTTTGGTTCAGTATTTTTTGCGTTCACTTGCCACAACAAACCCACAAACACACAAACCCACAAACAAACATACAGAAACCACCTCTTCTTTATAATATTATAGATTGCTGAAGTGATTTGTATGTGTGTGACCGGACTTGTAGCTTCCAACTGAATGCCCTCATAATGGCATCTGTAGAACCGGTTGTGATGGTTTATCACGTTCATTGCAGTCTGAAAGCAGAGTGGCTGTACAGTCAAGGCCGCGGTCGTCAGTTCCGGGTCGGTGAGCAGGAGCCGCTGGTCCAGTACCTGATGGAGACCTGTCCTCTCACACACCACCAGCTGGAGACTGAGCACGAGCGCAAGTTGCGACTGATCCTCAGCAAGGCGCAGCACCACCAGCAACAGCTGCGCCAGGAGAAACCCCATCACGGCAAAGGTACCTGTTACAGTATATATGAAAATAATATGCTTATGTTACCTTCTCTCCATGTGATCCTTGGTAAAGTGAATCACCTCAGATCCGAACTCCGGAAATCTGCAATCCCAGCAAATCTGAACTGGTTCTTGGGAATAAAAATAAAATAAAATACACTAATTTATTTTTTAACCCATTTGGGTCTAAAGACTGACTATATCCGTCCCAGATCGCGAGTTCCGTTAAGGACTTAAGACAAACCGTACTCGTTCAGCAGTTCCACAGTTGTCCGTTAGGCAGCAGCATATACTTGAAACTGACTCTTTTGCCCTTTTAGTTAGTTACATTGTTTCTCCACAGATAGCACCACTAGTTTGTGACGGGGTTTATTACTTGTCTTCGGTCTTTTCAAAAATGTTGTTTATCTACAACAGTTAGTTTGTCTTCAAAACTAATATCCGGTTTTGCGCAATGAAACTGGGGTAATCAAACATAACCTTGATTTTTTTATTGTAGGAAAAATCTTGTGTATAATACGAGTTCAAATTGTCATGGCCGCCCTTGAAGTTCTGGCAAAACTCAGCCGGCGCTCCATGCTGCCATATACTGTTATTTAATATTATTGTTTACATTTTTCTTGGAAGTTAGTTTATTTATTGTATTTGTTGTTATTGAAGTTAGTTTAGTTTAGTTTTATTTGTAGAATAAACTAACTTCCAAGAAAAATGTAAACAATAATATTAATAATCAGCTGATTATTTAGGCATTATGACAACATCGTTTGCGCTTTAGTTACACAAATAGCTATTTTTGGACTTTTCCAACATGTCTGTGTTTTTAACAACACAATATTTCTGGAGATGGAAATTCTGGAAATTCCTCCTGTTATCAATTGATTACCTAACAATTTACATTAAAAATTGAAAGTTTCAGTTACAGATATTAATTATATCATGTTGTCAATAATACTATGCTTAACTATCATTTACAATACAAAAACTATATTGACAACGTAACAAATAACCACAACGCTCCGTCTCCAAGCTAGCAGGGCGACACAAGGTAGTATGCGCTCAGAATAGAAGTTGGAGCACTACTATTTTTAATGTAAATTATTAGGTAGTCACTTAAAAAAACAGGAGGAGTTTCTCCACCTCCAGAAACGTTGTGTAGTTAAAAACACAGACACATTGGAAAAGTCCAATAAAAGATATTGAATAATTAATAACCGATTAAAATAAGAATTTTTAATATTAACTTGTGTCATTCCTATTCCGCTTTTAAAGCTTTCTCCCTATATCTCTTTAAATACTGGAAACTCCATTACCCTTGTTAAATCATGAGCGATTACCTCTGGCTAGCCTATACGACTATGCCGTTACGACAATTACATTATGAGGCCTAGGACCATAGTAATTGGCAGTTGAGGTTTTACTTTTATAAAAAGAGCTTTATACTTTTAACTGAAATGGCGACCTACCCAGGTAGGTATTTTAAGCCAAGTATGAATGAGAAATGAATGTAGGATGATTGTGGCGCAATCTTGTAGTCTTGTTAATGACTAAGGCTGACATGTTCCTTAGGCAGGACTGTTAATTAATAGCCCAACAGCCGATGGCAACTAATGGATCTACAGTTTAACGTGGAATCCGAACCACGGCCTCTCTGTGGAGGGACTCTTAATTTAATATTTATGGATAGTTAAATTTTTTTTACCTATTTATTGAAGATTGATCCTTCAGTGTTCACTGTATTGTAAAAAATTCCTTTTTTATAATTAAGTCACAAATTTTTATGGGGGAAAAAATCCAGTTAGGCCTAATTATTTTTTTAGTTTTCGCCCAGAAGCTAGACCCTAAATCCAACCTTATTTCTAAAAGTCTCCCGTATAAAAGTCTGATATATGGGTTGATTCAATTTCCAACTTAACATGAATTTCAATCCAGTGTGGACGTGACAATTTTTGTTTGACAGGAGTTCGAGGAAAGCCGCTGAAGCCTAATATGAGTGAACTGATGACTCGTAGCCTAGATCCGAGCCTGCTGGACTCCTGCACTACACAAACGCAACCTGTCGACCACGATGCCTTGCTCAGTATGTATCTTGGTAAACAGTGGACTTAGTGTTTTAGTTAACCCTCGAAAGGGCGCTTACGGAGATTTCCTCCGCAAGTGTAATTTTTGTTAAAATAAACATGAATATCGGTGTCGGCAGACGTGTCAGGCTCTGTACCTCACGCGCCATATTCCACGAATCCCCCGAAACTATTAACAACCCCCACACCCATTTCGTTTCCTTGTGAGTTACAATGCAGTGAAGCGATGTCAGTTTGCGGAGGCTTCCTGCACGTGCACAGTATAGACAGTAGCGTATAAACGTCTGTAAGTAGATAGTCGGAATTTAGTGTTTGTGTTTGTATTATATTATTGGTTCAGGTTTTCTTTCTTTTTATTTATAACACCCAATATTTCTAAACAGAACACGAGCGTGTGTTCGAACCAAAATTTTAGTTTGTTTTTACTCATATAATAAGTTTAACCCTAGAAATGGCAAAGTCGTAATTTACGACGCATTTACATATTCAATAAGAATTGGCAGGTGGAGGCATCTGTCGTGAGTTTAGTGTACTTGTTAGACACAATCGCCTACGTGACCGTCTTGCCCTCTGGGGCCAAACAACCGAAACTGCTCTCGTAGTACACGAGCCTACCACCGGGCAGGTCTATAACCAAGTAAGCGCTCTCTACTCCTAGGCACTGATTGGTCGAGCCGGCTAACGAGCTACGCTGACGAGCGTAACGTTCTAGCCATTCGGAAGTGCTAGGGTTCGAATTCCGACCATGAGCAATCCCAATTTGGCTTGCAAATGTGTGGTAAAGCGGAGAGGGGGGCCCACCTTAAATAAACGGTGACCGGCTTGGGTGGAAGTTGACGGCATTTGTAGGCTTGATTGGGCTTGCAGTGGACACCTGTTTTGCTTTTGTGGTTAGTGGTTATAAGGGGGGGGGCATGTTTTAAGCTTTTTTTGTTTAAACTTTGATATTTCAAGAAGGTATTAGTAATTATTTTTATGTTACAATTAAGAGTAAAAAGCTTGCCACTTCTAGGGTTAATGTGTTTGTGTTTAATATTTTTAATTTATAAAATTTTCATTTATTATATTTGGTTTGCATCCATGTTCAATGTCATTGTCGGTGAACAAAACTCTGCTTGCGCCCTCTTCCGTAACACCAACAGTGACGCCATTCTTATACTGGAAAATTACTAACCACGTTTCTTTAAATTATTACTGAAATTTAGTAATTAACTAATTGAATTAACGATAAAACTTTGTCCTTTATCAATTTATTTGACATTTTAAATGCAATACTATGTTATAAAAACAAAAAATAAAGTAAAAAGTAAAATGGGTTGAATTGGTGCGATTTAGCGTTGCGGAATAAAACTCTGCATGGGTTAATTATTTTATATTTTACATAGACGTAAGAAATATAGCAAGACATACTGAATTAAGACAGCTTAAACTTAGACTTAAGCTGGCTAAGACTTAGACTTAAGATGTACAGTGGTTTTTACTGTTGCAGGGTATTATATGTAACTGTTTTGTCTTTGATCTCTTAATTCAGTTGTAGATCACCCTAGTTCCTACCTTTACAGTGGGTCGTTGTTATATTTATCAGGGATCCTTCTGTTAGGTGTCAGATATTGTCAACACTACATTTTAGGCCTAGTTCATACCAACATGTTTTTTGTAATTTTGCTGTGTTAACTGACGCAGCTGTTTTTTTGTTGCAAATTTGTTTGTGTTTACAAACTTTGTTATACGCAACAAAACGTGTCGCACATACCTAAAATGTGCGATGGTTTGCATTTTAGTGATATTAGGGATTTATCAGATGGTAAGTTAAGTGAAGTAGATGATTGGAGACCTCTAAAAGCCAAACAATAAAACAAAAAGTGGCATAAAATTGTTAAACGCTGTAAGAAGGCGCCATTTTTCATGTACATGGAATTTTTAGGTTTTTGTTATAAATAATTGTTTTAACCGATATAAACTATATATTTTCATTATTACAAAAACTTTTGAACAAAATGTATTTTTTGAAATTTTGATATAGTGTATATGATAGAACTTAAATGACTCGTTAGGGAACAGAAACCTATTTTTTGTAAGAATACCTGAATTTGAACCCAGAATACCTGGATGATATGTAATAATAAGCTAATGCTAACATATACTACATTGTTGAATAGTCTATTTCATCTTCTTTAAGGCAATATACAACATTACATAAGTTTTTGGTGTTTCATGATTTTTTTGTGCGTCTAAACAAAACTCAGCAAATTTGCCAAAAAATCGCTGGACATTATGAGTTATTGTAATGGACTCTTAAAGGGTTAAAAGTAGTATAAATATATGAATACATTATCCTGGTTGTGTTGTAGGCCAGTCGATGCACTGCCCCCCATCACTGCCACTCCCTGCCCCGCTCCCCGCCGCCTCCCAGCTGGTGCCCGTCCCAGAGAGTCTGGTGAGTCCTTCGGTCGCCACCCCTCCGGCACCCCTCGGCCCCAAGCTCCAGACCATCCGGAGTCGGGCACAGGAGAAGCGTGACAAGAAGGTGGACCATGGTAAGAGAACACAGAGTTCATGCTGTGAAACCTTGGTAGTTCGGCCTGAACAAATTTAAGCACCTTAAAATTTTAAATACAGATGTTATTTGAAACTAAAAGAATTTCTGAGTATACAAGGTTATAAGGAGTTTTTGTTTTATCAGTTAAAAGGTAAAAGTAAATCCCATAATCTAATGTTTATATTTTTCTTAAGCTTGTTCTTTTTTTTTAAATATTACCAACATTACAGAAATGGAAAAGGCGGCCATTTGCATACAAAAGGTGTGGAGGGGATACCACACTCGTACGTCCGACCGTCGTGTGGTGAGCGCGTACCAGCAAATACAGACCTTGCGTACCAACCAGTACATCAAGTAAGTCTGCGTTATGGCCATTAAATTTTTTCAAAAGTATGTACATAACATATTATTGTTATCAAAACATTGATTTATTTATGTTGAAGCTTTTCAGAATTGGTTCATAGTAATTATTAGCCCATTATTGACTGAGTTTCAAGATCAAATACCCCTGTCGCAGCAGACCTGCGTACTCAGCGAATTTCCAAATCAATAGTATAATAATAATAATATGTGACAGGTTTTATTAATATCTGTCTGGTTTATTAGCGCATTCTCCATAAGGTTACATGGAAAAGAGTATGCAGGTTTGCTGCCATGATAAACATACAAAACTACGATGTTTTAGCATGAATGTATGAATCCCAACCACATGAAGCTAAATACCAAGTTTTATCCAAAAATATTGCTTAATGAGTGAAATTACAATTTTGCCTTATCCTCCATAAGATTAATATTGGAGCCCCAAAATACAACGTACTGTGTTTAGATTTGTTAATATCTCGGTAATCGTTGGAGATAGCAAAACTTCAAATTGTCAAGAGCTACCGTATGGGTAACTCAGGGTTATTTATGCATGGTGCCAGTTATAGCAAGTTATAGTACGCTTATTATTGTCTGACCAATAACTAATATTTTTCTAAAGGAAATTGTCAGAGGACATGCAGGCTACGAGAGAGGCTTTGGACAATGAGCACAAAATGCAGCTGTTGCAAATGCAAGCTATCAACGCACTCTGGAAGAAGGTAACTATTTCTTGTAATTATCACTATAAAAATCATTTTCCACTTTTCAATGCTGACTGTTAGCCGATTGGCTACTGAATAAAAATTTACACTTTTGAAGCATGGCGGTACTGAATTATTTTAGCATTTTTCAGGGTTTAAGCTTAATACTCAATAAACACACAGAAAATTAATATTTACTCCCCAAAAAACTGAAGTATGTCTAGTGAGGATTTAAATTGTTTTCACTGCCTATTTACACTCTATACAACACTTTTTTGTTCTCTTCTTACTGTTTTCACTCGATGTCCGGTTCCACTGTTTAAGGTTAGGCCTACTTTGAGGTTGTTTTACATCCCTTTCATCGCTGGAAACGCTTGACTCATCAATTATCTTCACTTTCGGAATCACCATTATGGGTACCTATAATGCAACTTTTAAATTCTTACGGTGCCACTTAAAAAGCTAATCTATCTTCAAACCAATGACTGAGACTAGGGTACATTGAAAAAAGTGATTTTATCAATATCTGTCGATAAATATGAGAGTTATTTGCCTATTCTCCATAAGATTTAACATGAGAAAGAGTATGCAGGTTTGCTGCTGTGAGGAACACTGAAAGTAGACATTTCTAGCATAAACAGTTTTTATTTTGATTATTTATAAATGTAGGAATACACATCTCTACCAAATTTGTTGTCGATCAGACCATTTTTACGAGCGTTATCGTGTTCACAGACACATATAAATAAAACATTTTTAATGACTATTTTTTGGTCTCTAGAGACCTCAAAACGGAAAAGTAACACGGTCCAAAGCTTAAGTCTTGCCATGAGACCTTCAGTAATAGCTTCTTCCCTATGAGAAATTTGCTTAAACTGACGATTCTAGGATCAAAACCAACTTTTCTACAAAAAGTTATGTAGTTCAGGTACAGTTTCATGTTTGAACGTTATACAGGTGGTGAGTTTGCAGCCTAGAGCGGAAGGCGGAGACGTCCGAGACCTCACCGAGACGTGTTCAAGGCTCAACGCGCAGGTATTACAACTTTGCAATTGAAACCTTGTAACTACAGTGGAACTTGGTTATAACGTCATTGAAAGGGACCACACAATTAATGACGCTATATCAGAGTGACACTATAAAAGAGGTTACATAATTTGAATTTAAAACCGAGGAAAAATACAAAAACACATTTTTTACATGAAATTAACACTTTTAATGAAGGAAATTTGAAATACACATAAAAGTTTATGTTTATGACTGACTAGAACTATACTGTATAAAAAATCAAGTTTAAAAATATCGCAATGAAGTTCGGCTTAGTGAATTCAACTGTTGGTTTGATTTTAAAAAACAAACCCGAACACACATCTGCTATCTTACGTCCCTCCTCACACGCTCTTATAACTCACACTTTTTCTTTAATCGGCAAAACCTTCCTCTTAATACTTGCCATTATTTTCCAATACTGTATTCGTAAATTAAAATAACGAAAAACAAACTGTAAAAGACGTACACTGAACTAACGATAGCTGCACGAACTGTAGGTACGTACGTACGGTACCACAGTGCTTTGACGCGACGTGAGTTGCTTGACACTGGCCTTGATGACGGCGACAGCAGATAATAGGGTAGGGGGAGGGGGTTGGGGTGGTTAATGGTAAGATAGCAATAAAACACCGTTTCTAAAAATATAATGGGGTATCTAGCTAAACAATAGCCGCGGTCCTCACGTTGCACCACCGACCGAACTTTCTCTCTTCAGCTATACATTGCCTTCATCTCGGCCCGATTTTCTTGACATTATATACAATGTTTCAGAATTTACTGGCAATATGTCTGAGGTTTTACCTATGCAAATACCTATAGTTTGGCGGGACCTAAAAATAAATTACATTATATCCGAGTTGACGTTATGGCCGAGGCCGCAATAACCAAGTTGCACTGTAGTTGATTCCAGATTGTAGGATTACGGGATAGCAGAAAAGTTGGGATGGAATGTCGCTTTGGAGCTAGGAAAAAAGAGGTGCACTCCCCGAAAAAGGACTTCTATAGAGAATATACCCAACATTCTTGGTGTCAACTTAAATCTCTCACCCAGAACAACCCAAATTTGACCTACCTGACCTACGAAAAATGGCCTATAGGTCAAATATAGATCATTTTTCGAAACACCCGAAAGTGTCCTTTTAGTATCCTTAAACTGCTTCTGCCATTTACCACTAACATTGACTACCCTTAAATGTCCCCTAAGCCCTAAAATATGTTATAAGTACATATTTTTATATTCAATAACCAACCTTACTTAACTCAGCAGAGCGCTGTTTGTTGGAGACCAATACACATTGCGTTACACCATACTACATGCAATTTTGCCAACATACAGCACTCTGTGGAGTTAGGTTAGAATGGTTATTGATAGTAAAGATACATAAATATAAGTAATTTCACGGCATCGATCGAAATTATTTTTCAGAAGTGCACACAAGAAATATTGGAGTTCACCCAAGCAATTGTGTAACGTAACAAATTCCCTCGCTAGGACCTAAGTTAAATCACCTTCTAACTTATGGACTTTCAGAGTCTGAAACGGCCCAGAATTATTTACCCTCTACCTTAAGAGACCTCTAATGTCGTTAGTAAGGAGGCAAGGTGTTTCCTCTACCCGCAAGTCACGGTAGTCAACAATGAGCAAGGGAACAGAGGACAAGGTGTCGTAGAAAAATTTCAAACAGGATATCTAAAGCTAAGTCTTACTAATCCTTAAAAGTTCTTCTCAACGAGAATAGATTTCAATAGATTAAAGTTTTTATTTGTCCACAAACATTTCTTACTTCTCTCTTTTCTTGGAATCTTCTTTTTCCAGTAGCCATACATTTTATCACAAGGTAAATTGCAATCATCTGAGTTAGTAGAATATTGACGTAAACCCAATAAACAGGAGTTTAATGTGCTAAAAAATAAAAGTTTAAATGCCTGTAGTACTGTCCGTGATCCTATATTTGGTGCTGATGACCAATGGTATCGGATATTATAGGTCCATTATCAAGTCAGAGTACCAAGTTGGAATAAAAATATGCTCGACAATAATGTAGTGAAGAGTCGTCATCTACAATACTAACACACACGGAACCATGAAAACAAAATACATTTAACAATTTGGCCAAATAACAAAGTTAGGTCGGGAACGAGGTGAAGCCGGAGAATGATGAGTGATAAGAACTCTTCATTTAATTAGTGTCGAGGATACTTTTATTCCAACTTGGTATTTTTTTTACTTGATAATGGTCCTATGAGATCCGAAACCATTGCTCGTCAGCACCAAATTTAGGATCACAGACATTACTACAAGTAACCTTTGAAACCTTTATTTTTTGGTCAAATCAATGATCTGGAGTTTACAATGGTAAAGTTTGATGTGCATTTTAGACCTAAGATTGTTAGTACACATGTTGACATCCTAACGTGTGTCTTTGTCAGTCAGATGCAAGCAGATACTGCAGGAATAAATGTGAAACCGCATCACATCTTAGGCTAGACCGTCCAGCCTAAGCTTGAAAAAGGCTCCAATTTCTAGGGACACCCACGATTGGGCAAAACAAGTTCAAGGAGGTAGTTTATGGGCAGTTCAAAAGCCTCAATCTGTAGTAATTTTTGGGTCAAAGTGTGGTTGTCGCAGGTTCAACAACTGCAGGAGTCGATGCAGGAAGTGTTACGATGTGTGAGCCCCAGTCACCCGGCCACTGGCAGCACTACTGCCACGCAGACGGACATAGTCGCCGTTCACACGCCGCAGGAGCCCCACCCGCCCCGTCCCTCCTCACTGCCTCTACCCCCGCCGCCCCTCACCCAGTACGCCGACTGTCTTGTGGACGGAGTGATCAAGACCACGGTGAAGGAGCAAGAGCAGCCTCTGGAGGCAGAGACGACTCATGTCAGTTAAAATAGGCCACCACCAAGCCTGATGAGTACTCGTTGGAATATTCCGTTTAAAAATCATGTTCACTCTGATAAAAATAATTTCCTGAATCTCACATTCATTGAAGCTCAAAGTAAAACTACCTTTTTAAAGAGATGCAAAGAGTAGAAAATAGTATCTAAATTTAAATTATGAGCTGTTAAATGTATTTGAATTTTTTTACAACATGTTTTACTGTATATTTACCAGTAAACCTTACAAAATATGTGTTATAGAATTTATACCAAAATTTAGTCACATATCTGGTCTTAAAACAGTAAACAATTTAGGTTTTAATACAAGTAATAACAAAACTAATCCTAAATTTGTCCCGTAATTTATTTTAATAAAGTAATTTACTGTTCCATAATACGATCATTAAATTTTAACAATCAATTCTATAAAAAAATCTTTCATTCCTTTTTAAATATTTTTTCTTGATCGCTTTAGAATAACTTAAAGTCTTAAAAGACAGGCTTTTAACAATATTAAGTCAAAAGCACAAAGATCTGACTAAAGACAATTTTCTTTTTATTTTATGCAATATGTTAATAAATATTTATATTTAGCACTAGTTTTTGGCACACGCGAAAATGATTTCAAATATCGTGCATTAACAAATATATAATATGGATATCAAGAGTAATATAACATGAACTAACTTTCACTGCATTTAAGACTGAAATTTCAAACTACGCTTTGTTTTCGCTCTGCTACTCTGCACCTGTGTCACTAATCCAAACATCTCATACGAGTTCAGGGACAAAGTGAATTTTCTTTGTTTTAAATTTTGACAGTTTTTGACCGGTAAGGGTTTTATAATCGGTTGCTGAAAAAGAATTACCAGTTTTAAATTTTGTTTATTTAAGTTCTTTATCATTTTATATAGCATATAAATATGCACTCGTCCAGATTAACACGTTCAGTGCGCGGGGCGGGAATTTAGCTGTTTGATTTTGAGGTTAGGTGTACAACGGTTGTTTATTTCAAAATTATTTTTACGATCAATGTTTATCTGTGTGACGTCAGAAGAGTGTTTTATTGTCTACCTAAAAGTAATAATAATAACTTTTTAACTTTACATAAAATTAAAAACAAATTTTTAACTCGCTAAAGGATTACGATATTACACGGCGATGTTGTTTTACGGAGGTTATATGCAGTCTGCAGAATTAACATTGCAGCGCTATTCACATACGTTGTTTATGCAACTGGATGTCTATAATGGTATAGGTTCAGATCATCCGGATCGGGACCCTGCCTCATTAATCCGAATAAACCAGACTTTACTGTAAAATGAAACCCTTAACATAAACAAAAAATATTTCATTTAAGGATCTGGAGTTTGGTGTCTATCCTGAATAGTAGGGTGAGCGAGAAAATATTCATCTCAAGCTGAAATCAATTAATCTTTTTTTTTTATTCAGATTTTAAAAATTCACTTTGTCTCTTGAGAATTTTCACAATATTATATCTATGTGTGATATCTGTTTCTAAAGGAGTTTACGATCTGAACTCTAACTCTATACTTGCATTTATGTTCACTGTGTACCGTGTTTGTTGTACGATTGTATTCACATCTGTCGATAAGTCTGTTAATTGAACATGTGAAGTAAGAAATTGACTCTGTAGTCAAGTTTGCAAGGTTGTTGTTGCTGTATATATCTTGTAAATTCTATTTTAAGCGAAAAAATAAAACAGCTAAGCTAGCGACAGGGTTGCCTCTGTGATACTTTTTGTTTATGTTTTGCGATAAATATTTTTTATACAGTACGTAAAATATTTGTATAATCAATTTCTTTTTTTAAAACAAAAGCGATAAAACAATTTTGGCTGTATGTTTTTTTCAATAAAATGTTGATTTTTTTAATGATAAAAAGCTGGTCGAACCCTGAGTTTGCAACCCTGTAGAAATACGTCCAGTTATAACATAGAAAAGATTTATTAATGTGTTAGGGCATAACTTTGTAATACTCAATTTTAGAATGTCTTTAGTGGTTTATATTACTGTATTTATTTTGTATAGAAAATTTTAACATAGTTGCAATTTTATTGCTAGGAATCACTTTGTAAATTTAGTTTAGATTCTGTTAAACTTTGGATTTAAAAACTAAGGAATTAATTACTCTATTATTAACCCTTCAAGGTGGTAGTTTTTTAAGGACCCTGCTACGGTAGTTTTTTAAAGAGCACTGGCGAAGTCCACTTTTAATTATGTCTTATTAAAAATCAACTTTTTCAAGTTGTAATTGTTATTTTTTTCGAAAAAAGTGATTCCTTTCAATAAAATATTATATAGCTGTCACCAAAGATTATAGATTTAAGTAGATTTTTTTAATGTCCTTTTTATGTTTTGTAAATTTACATGTAGTTATTAGACACCACTGTTAATTATAAATTAAATAATTAATCTTTAATTATAATACACTTAAACATGTGTACCATGTAAGGCTTCTAGCCTTTCAGCTTCGGCTAGGACTGTAAAACGTTTTGAAAATGTAAATTTCCTCCAGAAGATAATATAGTGAAAATTAAGATTTTTTTTAACTAAATGGACGTTTTTGTACCTCCGCGCAGCATGCTCCGTGATTAAGTTAACTACGTTGCCTAACAATGACCTACTACTGGTTTTATTGAAATCAAATTAGACCGTCTTCCTACATCCGCAGTTAGCAGCTAGTCGCACACTCAATGCAACAAGTAGTTGGCCATTGTTGCGGTGACGCAGTTAACTTAATCACGGAGCACACTGCGCAACGTACTGTGGAAGCAGGTAAACACCCGTTTATCAATTTATTCATACTTAAGATGAATCGTGAGTGTGAACGTTGCTCAATTTTACCTAATTAAAATTGTTCAATTTTCTATCACAGTTTGTATTCTAGTTTTCTTTAGAACATCAGTCTGCAAAAACCCATTTTCAAAGCAAGTTAGCCTGTCCTTCCTTACAGATTTATTTACAATGTAATCACAAATATTAAGTATTTTGTACTGTAAGATGTTTAACATTCTAATCTCAATGGTATGATTTAAATTACTGACATTAATTTCATCACCAGACTATTAATTGTGCCTGAAATAAAATATTTTAAAAAGCTAAGTATTAAGGTCAATTGATTAAATAAGGTAATTTTTTATTGTATTGAGGTATATTTGATGAATTCTGTTCCTTTTACTGCTGTGGGTCTTGATCATTTCATTACCGCATTTGTTGTTAAGAAGATTAAAAATATTATCAGAAGGAGTAACATTTATATTAATTACTTCATATACAATAGGTTTGGCCATTTTTTAATTCGGTCCGATAGTAGTCCCAGCGTGGCCAAACGAGAGGGAGTCTAGAGTATATTTATTTCTGAAACATTCAACAAAACAACATGTAACTTTCATCTAATGCTAACCTGCATTCTTAAGTTTGATTATAATATTTTTAGTCTATTAAATCAAAAGTGATAATTTTCAAATTACTTGTATAGGATAAAGTTAAAGTAAAACCTCATAAATTAGAGATTTATGTAGAAAAGTCTGCTGATAATATCACAGGGAATTCTCGTAAATGCATACGTTCTCAATGACGTTAACAAGTGATCAAGATCAGATCAGACCCCACACATGTACCACATGTCGATCACATCAGACCCCACACATGTACCACATGTCCATCACATCAGACCCCACACATGTACTACATGTCGATCACATCAGACCCCACACATGTACCACATGTCGATCACATCAGACCCCACACATGTACCACATGTCGATCACATCAGACCCCACATGTTGATCACATCAGACCACACACATTTACATCGTGTCGACCACATCAGACCCACACATGTACTACATGTCGATCACATCAGACCCCACATGTTGATCACATCAGACCCCACACATGTACCACATGTCGATCACATCAGACCCCACATGTTGATCACATCAGACCCCACACATGTACCACATGTCCATCACATCAGACCCCACACATGTACTACATGTCGATCACATCAGACCCCACACATGTACCACATGTCGATCACATCAGACCCCACACATGTACCACATGTCGATCACATCAGACCCCACATGTTGATCACATCAGACCACACACATTTACATCGTGTCGACCAAGAGACTTCTGGCTAGCCTATTCAGCAGATTATCTTTCAGCTCCAAAGAAAGACTTGATATTTTATATGACAGAGTACTGATCTTTTGGGGAACAATTTGCCTAAATTAATTCTAAATAAAATCTGAAGAAACCTTACAACTAGTCATCTTAAAATAGGAGAGTAGGGAAGAATCGATGGAACTGGAGTTTGATTTTTAATTTTCTACAAAAATATAGGAGTGAAAAACCATTAAGATACAGATGTATTTACTTCCCTTTATTATAATAAAGGGAAGCATCCCCAAAGGAAATATTTCAGTTCCTCTAAACAGCTGTTCTTATAACCACTTCAAATTTTGGTCTAAGGGATTGACAATACCACCGGTCCCTCAGAGCTAAGATACCCTTGTCAAAAATGATGAAAACTTTTTAGGAGATATGGTGGGTACATAGGTACATGCCAAATTTTATCTAAATCGGACTAAGAGTGACTGTGGCATCCTCACACACAGATCACTTTGAAAACCACGTTTTTTGGTCTAGGATTGTAAAACGTTTTCATCCATTGAAAACTCAAATTCTAAAATTTTGACGTAAACAGTGTTATTTCTCCTTATTTTATTGTGTTGGCAGGTGGGAATTAAAAAACTAATAAAGCAATGAAAAGAAAATTAACTACATTAGTAATAATTGTAAAAAAGTCTTAAATTAATTATTTCATTATTATTTTTGATTTATGTTTGTAAATAACCCTTTTACCAATAAAATATTACCCTGAAGTTTTATATTGTAACTTTTACTTTGAGTATTGACATGATCAGCTGAGGGCGTTAACAAAGAATATTAGTCTCTGTTCATGTGAACTTGGCATCAGGTTAATAGGCATCCATCAGAAGAGATTTTTGACATGGATATGTCTTTAGATCTGGGAGGAGGGTGTTAGCAATTTGTAAGATGAAAATTTGAAACAGGTTTCTATCGAAACTACTAGAGCTATTGTATTTAATTTTCAATATATTATAAGAATAAGAACAGCTGTTTAGAAGGACTGAAAACATTTCCTTTAGACACATCCATGATTAACCTATTTCCCACAGGGAAGTAAATACAAACATTTTTACTTTCTCTCCTTATACGATAGTATATGGAGAAAGTATTGTTTTCGTCAGAATTTGAGTTTCAGGTGAATATATCCAATTTGGTGCCCCTGAATAAAAAGGTGGTGAGTGTTGGATGTGCAGAAGGCTAGAGACGAGACTATTACTCCTATTTTCATGAAATACAGTATGTAAACTAAGTGGTAATGGATATATCACGTTCGACATGTGGTGGCAAAACTGTTTGGTAAACCAATGATAGACGGCGGACGGCGGTATTGTTTTCCTGCCTCTGTCATCTTCTGTGTCAGATAAGTGTTGACTTATATTTGCGTGTATTCCGATGTAACTTAAAACGAAGTAAGCACAATGAATTGTTTTTCGTAGGTGTGCAGCTTATTAGTGTTTATTCAAGTATTATCAGGTAGGAATATTATATTCTTAGGCAGACAGTCTATTACAGTGTTTCAAAGAGGTTAGTTTGATATTGGGTATACAATGTATGGAATATTTTTGTACGTTCAACATATCCACATAGTATGTAGATATCTACAATTGTTTTATTTGTCTAAACCTTTTTCCAAGCCTTACATTGATGCAGCTTCACCCTAATAAAATCTCAAGTGAAAGACTGAATCACTGATATCAATCTAACACCTATTCAAAGTTGTACAGTATACAATGTTGCTTGATATTAACTGTCGTAGTTATTTCTGTCCACCAGAAATGGTTTAATGGGTAAAATAAATATCTTTAACAATATAACATAAGTTCCTCTACCATAGCACCTACTAGTTAGACCTACTTGGTACCTATTGACATTGTAGCAGTTGTACAGAAGGATTCGGTAGGGTAGGCCTATTCATATTTTTTTGTTAAGCCCCAGTTCCAGACGACCTTTCAGACTTATCTATGTCTACTTAGAGTATTCCCTGTGTCCTAAATAAAAATGAATAGTGTCAATTGCCAATAAAGAAATTATTGTTGAATGTATCGTAAATTAAACAAGCTTCCTTGAAGTATGGGAGTAATCAATCCCACCCGGAATCCTAATGCCACCCTGGTGGGTATGATTGCTCCCAAGCTGCTATGAGTTACAATATGATTTATTTTTAAGCCAGGATCTGAGCTAGAAATCTGAAACTTTGAACAGCACCACTCAATAGTATACCTATTGTATTTTTTGACCATGTGGGTTTTTACTGGATAGTGCTGCTGCTACAGTGACATAGTGTTTTCAGTAACTACAATCTATATCAAGGCTGGATTCTACAATCAGTATCCATCAGGATGGCGGTGAGGCTCATAGAAAACCTCGTCGCGAATGTATTGGACTCTTATTAGATTAGATTATTGAAAGGCGACCTAACCTATTGTATTTTGTAATTAATACTACAATGTAGGTATTTTAAGCCAAGTATGAATGAGAACTGAGTGTAAAATGATTGTGGCGCGATCTTGTAGTCTTGTTTCTGACTAAGGCTGACATGTTCCTTAGACAGGACTGTTAATTAATAGCCCAACAGCCGATGGCAACTAAGGAACCTACAGTTTAACGTGGAATCCGAACCACAGCCTCTGAATTATGAATTGGTTTAATTATGTGGATGGTCTTTGCGGATTGACACAGTATTCAATAGTGCGGACGTTAATCCACACAAGAAAACACTACACCCACCGACCATCGCTCACAACTATCTACTATTTGTGACCTCCAAGTAGCTGGATTACAGGATGTCGCCACCATCCCAGTATATTATTAGTCTATTATAGTTATTCTTCTAACACTTCTATTTTGGTTTGTTTAGTTAACTTACAACTTGTTTCTTTCATAACTGTAACTCTTTTTTATAACTGATTCAGTTTAAAATTAGGCCTACATTGCTCTCTTAAAATATTTTTTGTGACATACGGACCTCAAACATCGACAGTTTTGTTCAAAAGATTAACATTTGCAGTGTTTATAATTAGTTTAATTTATCTTCCAGGCAAAATGGCGACAGACAAGGTAACTTTGACAGATGCCTTGTCGAATGTAGATGTTCTGGATGAGTTGACACTTCTAATCAGTTATTAGCCCAACCATGTTCCTTTTACATCGCTAATTTTGACACAAATTTGTAGAAAATTGTCACTGGTATTGCCAGTACATTGAAGACTACTGTTATAGTTGGATTAATAATTTAAGGAAATGATTAAAATAATTGCTAAGTTTCTTTTGTTTCGATTCGTAAAAATTTTTCTACTCTATTTTGCAAAGGTTAGACAAAAAATTTAGTTTTAAGACAATTGAGTGGTTAGCCTATTTTAGTGCAAACAATAAACACTTGTGGATTTTTTTAGAGTTGTATTTTTATGTTATTGTTTCTATGGTTACTACAACATAATCTGCGGATACTGTTTAGACTATTTTAATATTTCATTTTTTAACAAATATGTGGTTCAACAATGAAAACAACAACATCTAAGAAATAACACAATGCAAATAATTCAGAACTATGTCATTAACTCAACTTCAGAAGTTGGTAAGAGAATATTTAACAGCATGTTATATTATTAGAACGCTTGTGTTGTTTTTTTTAGAATGAGTTGCTCGAGGAAGGACTCACTCATGCTGTGATGTTGTACACGTGGAGGTGCTGCTCCAGAGCCATTCCACAGCCTAAGTCCAACGAGCAACCTAACCGCGTCGAGATCTACGAGAAGACAGTGGAAGTGTTGGCTCCAGAAGTCAACAAATTGTTGAACTTCATGTATTTTCAAGTAAGCTATAGTTTTATTTTTTTTGTAATTTTTATACTCTGACCCATTTGTATAGATAGGATGGACATAAGTAACTCTTCCTAAATACAAGGTTCCACAAGGTAAGTGTTCTAAATCTCAAATGGGCTTATATAAAATTATTATTTTTCCAATTTTGTTGTATGGGAATGAAAAATGGGTAGACCTACTATTAAACTTAAGGATAAAAAATTATTTTCGAGAAGAAAGTATTATGAACAAATTTCTGCACTGTTCAGAAGGAAGAAGAGTGGAGTATGAGATAAAAACATTGGTTTAAAGAACACTATAGACCCTGATATTATTGCAACAGTTAAAGTATGAAGACAGAGCTAGATAGGACATGTTGAAAAGAGAAAGGTAGTAACAAGATTATCTGCACATTAACATATGAAGAGCCAAATTGCCAAAAGCGGCTTTTAGGAAGGCCAAAATTGAGGTGACAGGATCTGGTTAGAAAATTTGAATATCCAAAAGAAGTATCGAGCTGTGAATGATTTCCAAAAAATTTGATGTATTGAACAAAAGTTCAGGTAGTAGGGTTGGCAAGATGCATGAAATGTGTTAATGGTTTAAATAGGCCTACTTTTTATCAATCATACTGCCCAGTTAATTTTATAGAATGGAGTTACATAGAACATAACAAACCAGGAAATAAACATTAAAATATATTTTTATAGTGGAAGAATATTCAAACAAAAAAGCAATGGTTTCTAAAAGCTGTATAGCCCTTTTTAGAATGAATTAAAACATTAGAAACATGAACTTTTTGCCTAAAAAATCTTTCTGGGCCCAGTTTAAGGATTTTGAAAGAGAAACCAGCTATTTGGGGACAAATTATGTTACTGTAGCCTCCTAAGAAGTCATTGGACTACGGTATACCAGGACTCGATAAACACCCTTAATCTCGTAGGAGAATTTATAATTCCCTCCATTTGTTCGAAACATTAAGTGATTAAATTATTTACTAGACAATTCAATACAGTTTTCTACAATATGCCACATTGCTAAACTAACATAACTATATGTTCAGGCTAAGCTAAAAGTCAAGCTTTTTGAGAACAGCTTTTAGACGGTTTGATGAAAATATATCACCCTGGATAGGCCAGAGGCTTTCAAATATTGTAACATAATTTTATTTAGGCTACCAAATATTGACTTCTCAACTTATACACCGGTCAAAGAATTTGATTAGGTATAGGATGGGTGTTACTCGGTTTAATAAATTATATAATGTCAAAAGTCAGAGGTAATATTAAAATGTTTTTGCAGCGTAAGGCCATCGAGAGATTCTCCGCCGAAGTGAAACGTCTCTGCCACACAGAAAAACGGAAGGACTTTGTGTCGGAAGCATATCTACTAACTCTGGGAAAGTTCATAAACATGTTTGCTGTACTGGACGAGCTCAAGAATATGAAGTCTAGTGTTAAGAACGATTATTCCACATATAGGAGGTAAATATTTAACGGCTTTTTTAAAAGATTTTCACCCTGTTTATGCAAGTCTACTTTCTATTTTAGTCTTCGTTTTGAAATCAAAATAATGAGGTTGAATGAAATTCATGATAAGAAAACTACACCACCAGTTGGGCTTGGTTGTTATTTACAAATACAAAACTATTATTTTTTAATGTTTTTGAAGCAAATACTCTACATGAGTCTGTATAAATAGTTGTATTTTTTCTAATTTGTAGTAGATTTAAAGCATTTTTATGGAACAAGTTCTAAAAAATTGGAATTTAGGATGGTGAAATTTTTACTTAAAATTGTTAGTAACATGTGATAAATGCTGTGCTCAGAGCGGCCCAGTTCTTAAAGGTGATGGCTGACTCGCACACACTCCAGGAGTCTCAGAACTTGTCTATGTTCCTGGCCACCCAAAATAAGATTCGGGACACGGTCAAGGAGAACCTGGAGAAAATACCCGGGTACGAGGAGCTCCTCTCAGACGTTGTGAACCTTGCCGTTCATATGTTTGAGAGCAAGATGTATCTGACGCCGACCGAGAAACATATGCTTGTCAAGGTAAGTTGACTTTTTCTCTTATATTGTTTTCCTTGTGAAACTTTGTTTAGACTTGGCTGTATGTAAAAAAGTCAGAGAAGTTGATTTTAAAATGATTATCTGTTCCAAAACCTGAAGTTGCAAATTGTTAATATCTTGACCTAACCTAACCCAGCTGTTCATGATGTGAAATATAAATATTTAACCATAGATTTTATAATTTAATCTTGACGATGGGTTCCCGGGGGCTATTTGACTCTATACTTGATTTTTGGATGTAAATTGTGTAAAAACTTTTAATGGATTCGACATAATTAAAACAAAAATAGTCCTAATGAAAAGGTTTGAGTAGCCTTTTAAGTTTCTATCCTATGTTCGTAGATATCCTGTAAAATCTATATTAAATCTTTTCTTGCTTATGTTGATGTTTGAGGTTTTTGCTCGGTAATATTTTATTTAAAATATTACTTAATTTATGGCCTAGGTTTTGGTTTTGATTTGACTGCAATCCATTTAGGTTTTTATGAGCTTATTTATTTATATTTTGAAAAAAAAATTAAATTCAATAGTTAAGCATCTCTATAAAAATTTTAAAATCTCTTGAGTGAAGTAATTGTACGTTTTACAGGTTATGGGATTTGGATTATTTTTGATGGATAACGAACTGTGCAACATCAACAAGTTGGATCAAAAGAAAAAGCTGAACCTTTGCAAAATTGATCGTATTTTCAAGGTATGTTTATGAGTAATGTATGTACAGGTATATCTTTCAGAAACGATGGACTAATTAGGCCTGGATTTGTTTTGGAGTTTTAAAATTTTACTCATGTCAAATTACCTTTAGTTAATTAGTTTTAACCTTTGGTAACATTGCTCAATACCAAATGTGGTAGTTGGTACTAATGTGTTTTGCAGTCTTTTATCGGTCTGTACTACTAAGGCTCCATAGAGTTTCTTCCAACTCGATATTAATTCATATTTTCAGAACTTGGAGGTAGTTCCATTATTCGGAGACATGCAGATAGCACCGTTCAACTACATCAAACGTAGTAAACACTTTGACCCAAGCAAGTGGCCTCTGAGCAGTTCTACCAACATCAGCCCCCAGGCTGACCTCATGATACACCTGCCTAGCATACGAGAGGACCACGTCAAGTACATCAGTGAGCTGGCGCGCTACAGTAATGAGGTAATTGTGAAAACAGCTGACTTAAGATTAACATATTTGTAAAAAAATCTTTGAAAAATGTAATTAGGCCTACTTCTCACTTTAACATTAAAATCAGTCAGGTTCTGCGGATTTAAATTGGGTTGTTTGTGGATAGCATAGAAAAAATATTAATAACAAACCTAACGTAACTCCGAAAAAAATCACTACTACGTACGCCTCTTATGTAGATGCTCATCATCACATTCTTGTACATTCACATCTCACGGATTCATTGTCTGCTATTTCGTTACCAGGCACAACTCGCAACTACTTTTACTCTCACAACTAGAAAGATCTTCTTTTAATAAATCACTGATATTGTCAGAACGACACAGATTGCATATTGTAGATTACACTGAGATGCGTCAATGACAGCTGTGCCGTAGCGGTCACAGCACTGATGCAGCGTAGTGGTGGCACTTGGAATAGCTTTAGCCAGAATAAAAGGAAAAAAAACATTGTTCTGTGTTGAATACTATAATATTATGTACCGTACGCTATAAACGTGGTCACATATGGTAAACGTGGCCCCCTTTGAAAGATAAGTGTGTACTACCTGTGGTATACTGGTCCATATTGAGATTTCTGTAAATTAATTATTGCACACCGGTCGTTAAAGTGTTAATCACGTTTTTTATGTTTAGAATTGAAAAAATCATAACAAAGAAGGTAACTTTTGGTGTGAAATTGTTTATAACATTATGAAGTATAAAAGGTATTCAATGTCCCAGAATTACCTATTTTGTATTCTCACCCTTAAATGGTAATTTTCACATACATCTACGACTAATATAAATTTTCATAATCTATCTCAGATATTGTTTGGACAGTAACTTACGTTCTCTTAAGTGTTAACTACGCCGGTTAAGCGTAATTTTTTTTGGCAGGTGACCACAACATACAAAGAGACAAGGACAGATGCGGAGAACAAGGACACGGCGGATCTGGCATTGCGCGGACTCCAGCTGCTGTCGGAATGGAGCAGCGTAGTGACGGAGCTGTATTCCTGGAAACTTCTCCATCCAACGGACCACCACCATAAAAGAGTGTCCACAAGGAGGGGGGGGGGGGGGGGGGGTGGGGGGGGGGGGGGGGGGGGCGGGGGGAGGGGGGGGGGGGGGGGGGGGGGGGGGGGGGGGGGGGGGGGGGGGGCACCCCCCTCACGGGGGGGGGGGGGGGGGGGGGGGGTGGCCAGAGGAGTACGAGAGGGTAAACTAAAGCATTGTTTTCACATTCCCTTTTAATTGTTAACATATTATTTTTCAACATTGCCCTTAACCTTATTAAACTTTTGAATTCTGAATTTTAGGGTCCTAACAATCATACTCTGAAACACTCTTCACTCTGCAAAATATGGTAGTGAGAGTAATTGGAAACAACCAAACTTTATGATGTTCATTCTATTTCAAGATTTTTGAACTATTATAATGTTTTAAGTGTTACGATCACTTTGATTTATAATTTGGGATGTCTAATAATTTCAGAAAGAACCTTAACTTTTCATCGTGAAATTATAGAAAAAGAATAAACTGGTTTACAACACACAACCCTACATTCCATCATTTTTTATTACCAAAAATTAACTAAAACAACTTTATAGCTACTATTATTACTTGCAATAATCTTCCAACCACCACATAAAACATGAATAAAATATTTGATTTGATTATTTAGTTGTAAGATGCCTGTGGAATTTGTGTTTTAGCAAAATTAAGAACTACTTTTTAATCTGATAATGCCTCGTGGACATTTTTTTATTCAGATATTTTTTTTAAGAAAACAAGTTCTGTCAACTGCAACTTCATATTCAGATGAGGTTAAAGATGGGTTTGATAATGCAAATTTATATTTTAAAACTGTTTTTACATGTTAAAAATAATTTTCCACAGGCTACCCGGTACAACTACACCGAGGAGGAAAAGTTTGCGCTGATCGAGGTGATCGCCATGATCAAGGGTCTGCAGGTTCTGATGGCCCGCATGGAGACCGTGTTTACTGATGCCATACGACGGAACATCTACGCAGAGCTGCAGGACTTTGTGCAGCTTAGTCTGCGCGACCCTCTGCGCAAGGCCATTAAGAACAAGAAGGACCTCATCAGAAGGTATGTTTCCCTAAGATGTGGACATATATAGTTTTTATGTATATAGACTATATTTTACATAGAGTAAAAGATGTGGCACAAATAAAAATAGTTTTGAATACCTTTGAAAAAATAATAATAATGTAGCTCTTGGGGAAAGGATTGCGAATTCTTTCATAGCAGTGAACATGTTAAACTGACGCTTTCATGAGTTTAGGATGTAACCACAGCTGTCTAATGTTTCAGCATCATCATGTCGGTGCGCGAGACATGCGCGGACTGGCAGCGTGGCGTGGAGCCGTCGGCAGACCCGGCTCTACGTGGCAAGAAGGATCCCGACCAAGGTTTCGGTATTAAAGTACCTCGCAGGAATGTTGGTGAGTTATTATTACTTGATATGTCACAAGTACAATGAATGAAATCCTTTAACAAATAAAATCCAAACATAGTTTGCAGTTAATGTTTTACAGTTTTGGATCTCATGAAAGGGGCCTGCTTGGGTATTCCAGTGTTAACTAAGTTTTCACAGATACAGAGTTTGTACTTAATTGTGTGACAGGTCCGTCGTCCACCCAGCTGTACATGGTGCGGACGATGTTGGAGTCTCTGATCGCAGACAAGTCGGGCGGCAAGCGGACTCTACGGAAAGACATCGACGGACAATATCTCATGCAGATCGACCAGTTCCACAAAACATCCTTCTACTGGAACTATCTACTAAAATTTGGAGGTTAGACAGTTTCTATATTCTTCAACCAGTAGAAGATTCTTATTTGTTAATACCGTTCTAGGTCCGGTCAGGTCCTAAAAATTATTCTCATTGCAGAAGACACAAGCTGTTAATTATTTAGCTAAAAGAGCTTTCATTCTTTTGTAATCCAAGGTTGCAGACTGATCAGTTTGAACTTTTTAGCTCAAAGTATTGTAGTACCACATTACCTTACAGTGTTGTTAATAAAACAACTGCACATAACACACCACTGTGTTTTTATAAAATTCTCATCCTTCGTTTAACTGACACGTTCGTTTTACTGAGGGGTAATGTGCTGGCCCAGTAAAGGTAATTTAAAGGTTGCTGGATCGAAACCAGCGGTTGGCGACTCCTATCAGATCATGAACAGTCACCTCTGTTTAGCCTATGTGACTCAGGCTGCTACGGTACCTTGCTCTTTCATTCACCGCAGAGAATGTAGGCCCTAAGTGATGGGTAATTTTTACAAAGAGTTAAACAACATATTAACTGTAAAACGTACAGATACACTAATTATGAACTTACGAAACAACAAAATTGTGTACTTTAAATTTGTTGGTTATGCGAACACCAGGACAAAATAGGCGAAATGTTGTAAATATGGCAACCGTCGTTGTATTGCTCGAATTATGTGTATACAGCATAATTAATTGTAAATTAATGAAAAATATTCCGTTATGTCAAAAATAACTAAACCAAAGGTAGACAATAAAAATGGATAAGGGTATAATTTGTCCTGCAAATATCGTTGAAAAATGAGTTATTTATTATGATTATGGAGCTTTGATAATAAACATCAGCTAAACGTTTCAAGATTTTTCTTTGCCCTTAATAACATTTTATGTTGAATAATAACCGCATACTTATACTCGGTGTAACTTTCAATGATGATATACTTTGTATTTTAAAATGCAATATCGTGCTGGACTTTATCGGTTACTGGATTAAGTATTTGATAAATCAAAAGACGTTCTTGCATTCCAATTGGTTACAAATTGCGTAATTTCGCCATCTGCTTCCGATCAAAGATGTTCCATGCCCTGAGATAAAACAGGAAGTTTTGTTTTTATCTTTCAGTAATAATGGTCATTTTATACTGTTCATCCGAAAGTTAGGATATTTACATATTATTGTTTGTTAGACACCGAACGAGATATGAAGAGCCAAACCAAAAACATCGACTCCACAGGTGTCCCGTCAGTGACAAGTCGGCATATGTTTGCGAGCTTGAGCATGGTCGGACTAACCGGCGTGACGAATCATCCAAGGTCGGATTAGAGGGGTTCTACCGTAGCTTAAATTTTCTCACTTATACATGATCCTAAAAATCACTGTGTTTTCAGAGTCTTTGCAAGAATGCTGCGATCTTTCCCAGCTTTGGTATCGGGAATTCTATTTGGAGATGACGATGGGGAGAAGGATTCAGGTGGGTTTACCATCACCTAAAATAACTTTACATTATACTTCTAATACTTGGGACTTGTTTGAATCGTATTAACAATATATGTACACATTTTATACATCTTACATATTATTCTTAATTCCAAATTATATGTGATTATTTTCAATTCATCCAGTTCATAAAATGTTGTAATTCTATTTGATTAAACGTAACAGGGTTAATTTTATATGCATCTCCGTCTTAAATTATTGAATAACTTGAGGCCTAGTATTGCATTGTCTTGACTTTTTTTAGATTGAACCATTAAATAACCAGTACACCAATAAATTTGAAATATTTACTCTCTTTACAGATCTTTACAAATCGCTTAAGTGTCAGCTCCATATAACTTTTTCTTTTAGAGTGTACACCAAGGGATTTCCATCACTTAGTCGAACATTAGAAAAAATAATCAATCACTATCACCAACAATGAGTTTCAAATTTATGAAAGAATTGAATCGTTAGGATTATAACAGTTATACTTTAAAAGCGATAAGTTCAAACTAATTTTGATAACCTAAAATCGTAACGGATAAAGTGATTTTAACAAACAAATAAGAAAAAATATTAACCAATCGTATCTCAAAGATAATATTTTGGTGGTGTTTGGTAGAAATGCACTGTGCGCCACCAACATAATGAAGAGTGCAGTGATCTTATAACCATGGAAAAGAGAATTCAGGTATATCCAAGGACTATTGCATGTTTGCCCCTTTTTCTGTATTCTTTCGGTGATATTTCAACTTCACAGGCTTGTTTGTTTTATAATCTTCCTCCGCTTTTTAACCAAGGAATATTTGCATGTCGTAGTAGTAGGTTGTTTTCAACGTTTAGTTGCTGTTGATAATAGTTTTTATTTTAGTATAGTTTTAATTTTTTACAGGTATTTAGCTTTTTTCCACTGTTTAACCCTTTCAGTGCTTTAGAACTATGTATCGTTGTTAGTTTCAATCTCAAAAGTCGTGGCACGTAGTGGCATCTATCGACGATTTAGTGAAACTTTTCTCGTTGTCATCTGCCGTACTACCATCTATTAGCTGATACTGAAATTATCTTATTAAGTTTGCTGTTTAGCACTAGAAGCTGTATACACTATTAAAACACATTGTGGTCCAGGTGGTATCGGAATTAGCTGATGAGTGAAGTGTTTGAAGCCATTTGGAAGTTCTCAGGTTCGATTCCCGACCATATACAATAAAAAATTGGTTGAAATGTGTAGCACAGCGGTGGGAGGGCACACTTAAAATAAACAGTTATCAGCTTGGGTGAAAGTTTACGGCATTTGTAGGCTTATTTGGGATTGCAGTGGACAACAGTTTTGCTTTTTTATTATTTGATTATGGTTAACCCTTCAACGCCGGTTAATGTACTGTGCACGTGGTGACAATGACGCGCCAGCCGCCGGTTGCCATGCTCTGCATGCATTTTTCAGTACTGCATTTTGCTGCTACCTTACAGGATTTTTTGAACTATTTGGAGCTTCTTAATACTGGAGATCGCTGTCTACCTTTCTAGCATAATTGTTTTTGTATTCATTTCTGTCTTTGAAAGGAGGAAAAATGAAAAAATCTTAGCTGGAAGAGCAGACGATAACCACTTGGTTTGTATACTGTTTTGAACTGAAATATTATTAGTTATTACCTCTAAAAGTGTTTTAATGTTTTGTTTGTGTTAAGTGTAGAGTCGTAATAGTAAATTTAAAATGGAAAATTGATTTCAAAAAAATATTTCATGATAAACTGACATTGTGAATACTGCCCAGAACTAGGTTTTTTTGGATGTTTTCAATAAAATATCAGTTCGTAATGGACTTACACGATAACATTGCATTGTGTTTAGGCAAACAGTTATCTATCAGTTACAGCTCAGGTTTGCTGGTCGTGTAAATCTAAAAATAATGCCGTCTGGGTGTTGGAAGGGCTCTTAAAATCCTGGGGTTGAAGGGTTAAAGAGGGGGGAGGCACAGTTCAAAATCAGCTGTTATATGTATAAATCACGTACAAAACAGTTTTGTTTGATGTTAAGTAATTGGTTAAAATCATGAATAATATGAAAAAATCAAAGCACTCAAAGGGTTATGTATCAAATTGTAAGTTAAAACAATTAATTGTGTCTCAATTTAAGTTTTGTTATTTTTAGGTTAAATACTTGAGTATTATAAAAGTAGAATATTTAAGCAACTCTAATTTTAGCGAACAAAGTAAAGGTGGATAACATATACTATAATATCATTCATTAATAACTAATGTAACATTGACTATAGAAACAATAAGATATCACATTAAGCATTAGTGTAAAAGTTGTAGATTAGTATTGTCAGTCTCACCTGTTACATTTTTTTATTATTAATATTATTATTGAAGCATGGGCGGATAGATCCTTATTGCATGAGCAACAATATTTGGCGTGTAATTCTTGAACTACTTCTGGTTTTATACTGGTTTTGGTTTTATTTAATCTACTATTAAAAATACTAACCATGGTGAAATGTTAAACATTATTTTATTTTCAGTATTAAAATCTTACCGTAGTGATCGATTATGGGAGACATCATCCTGTTGCTAATTGAATCAATGGAAAACATATTTAACTAACAACAGTGTTGTTGTGGTATATCAATTCTGTGCTTTTAACCCTGCTTTTCTCATATTTTGATGTACTTAGTAATATCGTTCTGCGGACTAAATTTAGGTTGGTTAGTAATATTTCTTTGAATGCTATTAATACCTTTACACTGTTAATAAACAACCTGACTTATATCCACGAATTGCTCCATTAAATTTACTGTCTAAGGTAAACACAGAACGTTGTCTGAGAGCGCCCAATGTTATTCTGATGGAGAATATTAACCCTTTAAGGAGTAATGACTTTTTAAAACGTCATTATTTGAGAGCTGTTAAGAAGTAAGGGTAAAAACTCAAAACACCTCAAAAGAGTAAAAATTTTTTTTTAATTTTCACAAAATTACATTGCAAAATGGATTAAATATAGTTAGATACGTGTTTTAGGTTTAAAATTTCCTAAAATAAACATTTTAGAATTTTTTTCAATCAATTTTCCAATATTTAAGCCTTCAATCAAAGTAACTAAAGAAAGCACTGAGTGATGTTTAGCAAACGAATAACTCTCAGCTACTGAGATACAGACGTCAATAATAGGGTGTGTAGAACGCTTTCACTTTTATTACCCGCTGAACCTTCAGTGCTTTAAGTAACAGGTCTAATAAAACTTCATGCCGCGCCGCCACTTTTTCCACCGAAACTTCCCGCCGCGGCCACCCCGCCTAAGAAACCCTCCGCAGATTACCCATAACCAACCGAATACACCAATACAAATGTTCCGTGTATCTACATGTCTTATTATCGATTTATAGCTTAAGAATCAATCTGTGTCAGGTTACATGTATATATATATATATATATGTGTATGTATTAGAACAAATTTCGTCAAATGACGTTTTAAAACGTCGCTACTCCTTTTTGCGGAACCATTAAAAGACGTTTTAAACATCAATACTATTTTGACACAAAATATGGTACTCTTTAAATGGTTAAAGAAATCAATTTATTCCTTATTTCCCAACTGTTTTCTACGAACCTTGGTACGCAGTATAAGGTCACATCATCCAACAAAACCAACTCAAAAAAGCTTGGTATTACCGAGGGGGGGGTGTTCCTCACCCCCATAAAATTCTAACTTTTTTAATTTACTTAAGAGTGAAAGTATAACAGTAAGTATAATAGTAATAATAAGTAATAATAGTAATGATAATAGTATAATAGTAGTAATAGTATAATAGTAAGTATCACAGTAGTATCATCTGTAGTATCAGTCCACTGATATATAAAAGGGGATGGTTGATGTAGGAACCTTGTTTAGCCACTAAATCTAATCTAATTTAGTTTAGGAACAATTACTAATAGCCTAAAAACTTTGCCAATGAAATTCTATAAAATTTAAGTTTCATGTCAAGTAAATTTACCATGTCAATAAATTAAAAATATACTAAGATTTTTTTTATTTAGATTTCTTATTTTTCCGAGACTTTATTCCAATTTAACTGTTTATGCCATGCTATTTCAATTGGGTCGGGATGGTTAGATTGAGCGTAATGTCTATTGACAAATTACATCCCATTCCTCGTACCAAGCATTTCCGTATTTTTTCAACACTCCCATTATCTGCCTCTAAATTACTTGTACGTTCGAAAAACGCTGTCCCTAAAGGAAAAGAGAGAAGAGTGATGAAAAAAGCGTGGGGTTACGTATAAAACTATGGCGTAGCCATTGCCGCATGAAATGAAGCTACTACCAACCAAGATAAGTAAAAATATTGAACAATTATGCGGATTTCCATCAGGTCAGCAGTGATTTTTTGAAACAAGTAATCATGTAACTGAAAAAAAATTACGCTAATCACTATGTGTTTTCACCAAACCTGAAATATGTGTTGTAGTGTTAAACCTTAAAACATTATTAATCCTTTCTCATCTCGTATTTATCTTTCAAAATTAGTTCCATCATGTATTGCTAAAGAAGTAGTCTGTATGCTATGTAACAGAAACACTGATCTGTCATTTCTGTTGACAGTTTCCCATAGAGATGTCGATGCCATGGATCCTCACTGATCACATTCTCCGAACCAAAGAGCCGTCTATGATGGAGTAAGTATGATAAATCCTGTGTTCAAAACTATCACTACAGTAGAGCATTGATTATCTGAATATCGGTTATCCGGATGTTAGGTGGGTGAAATGTACAAGGATTTAATGTTTTAAATTTCCCACACGGTACAATCCGCGCAATACATTCCCGCGTGTTATTGTTTCAAGTCAATTGGAGCGGTTGTTGCAGTTTAGGCTTTAGCCGCTGAGCGTGCATCATCTTTCACGTCCGTTAAAGTGGCTGGAGCGTCAAGCTAAATGTGATACAATTCAGAACTTGTCATTAAAAAGACTGAGAGATTTAACCGCGAAACCCGTGTCAGTGGTCAACAAGCAGAAACAAATGTGTGATTTCTTTTGTCAGAATCCTTAGTCTTTTAGTAGTGCAGTACTGTACAGCTATAATTTACATAATTAAAGTTTTGTGTAAAACTTAATGGTTTTTAATTGCTTCCTTTGTTTGGTAATACTGTGCTGTTTTCTGCTATTGGCTGATTTGTGCTGCTGCCTATCGGTGAATTGAACTAGTCTACCTAACCTAATCTGTATTTTAAGCGGTTAATTTGTCTACCGCAATCAAGGTAATTAATAAAGGATTTGAGCTGCTGTACAAATTGAATTATTGATTGGTAAATTGAAATGAAACACAGTGTGTATTTTAACTACAATGTGAATGAATGATAAGTGTATTAAAATCATGTTACCTACAAAACATACTACTGAACTCTGTAGGCCTAAATTCAAAGTAATAATTACGTTTTCAGTTTTGAGCTAGGTAAAATTAAGTTTAAATCGGTTATCCGGATTATCAGTTATCCGGACTCTGTCATGCATCAATTAGTCCGGATAATTGATGCTCTACTGTAATACAGTAGAACCTCACTAACTCAAAACTTCGTGGATGCAGAGGTTGTCAACTTATCCAGAATATTGAAATATTTCATGGGCTTGAAATAATAAATACATAACCGAGTCTCACATATAAATTTGTTATAGTGCAATACTTATATGAGTACTGTATCATTGCATACTGAGTAAACAGCCTTCGAAAAAATATTAAATATTTAACCGCTGTTTCCACTTGTCTAACCATCCATTACTCGCTATGAATTTGGACTCTCCTTCTTTTAATTCCTCAAAAAACTTCAAGGCTTTCTCTTGAAGGATAGGCCCTGATATTGGCGTACCTTTGTTCACAAAACAAAACCACTGATACTAAGCTTCACTTACTTTTTCATATTCGGCACATTTCATTCTTTATTTCTCTTTAATAGATTCTATACAAATTCTTTTTAAACTCCACGATTCAATCTTATGTTTTTTGTTTTTCCAACCAAGTACTGTAAACCGCCCGAAATTTAATTCTGAAGCTATTTTATTTACGTTTTCACCTTTTTCTAGTCTTTTCAACATTTCCATTGAAACTGACCATGCTTCCTTTTTTCTCTGATTTGTTTCCAAACAATTCACTCGAAAAGTTGAAATAAATTTTAACGTTACAACTGAACACACAACTTGAACACAGTGAAAGTTTTGGAATGTGTCGCGACCTTTCCCCCATCTCCCACCCTGGCCCGGGAATTTAACCTTGAGACTGTGAGTCTCGGCTCTTTTCAGCCGTCCTGCGACCTTGTAAAGTTGAACACACTATTACTATAAAATAAAATTTTCCGTCAGCTGTAGACTGTTGAGTTATAGGGTGTCGAGTTAGTGAGGTCCTACTGTATGGCTTTTGTTGGCAATATCTATTGTTTTGAAATATTCGTTTTAAATTGATTTCCATAGATAAATTATAAAAATACTGAATTGTGCTACTTTTTGTGGTGACAGAACTATGCCAACGTGCATATTCATCTATTTTAAGCCTAATGAAAAAATCCCACCATCGTGTAACCTAGATGTATACATTTTGGGATTTGAATATTGTTTTATTTAATACGTTTATGGAACACAAAATAGTATTTAAAATCATCATGTTTTCCTTGGGTTTTTATTTATAGTAGACACTTTTGCTTCTGATATCTTATTACAGAAGGGGTTACTTTTATTTCAAAAGGAATATTATTGAAAAACTTTAGGCGAAATAAACAAAGCAACTTTTAAATAAGGTGTGGTTAGGCTTATGTTAAACAAAAATGATATTAAAATTTTGTCGAATAGTATAGTTATTTTTAGTATCTAATCAACAGCTGATTCTGCATTGTCGCTAAGTTTATAAAATAAAGAATAACAGTAGGCTAGTAAAGTAATGACGTAATTTGTTGTAGGTATGTCCTGTACCCTCTGGACTTGTACAATGACAGCGCTCACTACGCACTCACCGTCTTCCGCAAGCAGTTCCTCTATGACGAGGTGGAGGCTGAAGTCAACCTGTGTTTTGACCAGTTCGTCTACAAGTTAAGCGAACAGATATTCGCTCACTACAAGCAACTCGCCTCCAGGTCGGTCCATTGGTCATCCACGTTTGTGGATATCTTACATGTTTAGCTTTTGTCGGTTCACTGCCTGGTTTTTACTAGCTCAGAAATTGAAACTACGTACATTCAAAAAAGCTATTCAATTACACCAGTAATCCAAACTAATTGGGACGGAACCCTGTTCGGAACACCAAATTGTTCAGATTATCCGGAAATGCAGTGTGAAGTTGCATTAAAAGTACAGTACTAATAAAATTCATTATTTTAGACCCAAACTGTGAATTTAGACCTATTAACTTATATCACAGTTTACATATAGGATTTCCACTACATATTTTTTCTGAACTTCATCAAGTGTTCCTGCAGGGACTTTCTATCCGTTTACAGACTTTTATCGTTATGATTTTTATAAGTTATGGTTTTTAGAACACGACACACATTGATAAAACAGTTGCCGTCTGTCGGCCTACTTTTTAAGCAATCACGGTCATTTCTGGAGATGAACTCAAACGTTCAAAAAGTAGTTCGTTGAAAAGCGATGATAAGAATCGGACCGAGAATCGAGTCTATTGTGAAGTACTATGAGTGTAGCTAAACATTGCGTTATGCTGTCTTGAGCAACAGTGTACTGCTACATCCGTATACGTGATGTTTATGATAAGATGGCCCAAAATTGCATTGTCTAACAGGATTTATTTGTTGCGTCAAAATATGATAACTGCATTATTATGTTTCTAAAAGTAAGTTATTGTAATTAATTAACATTATGCATGTAGTAATGTATAATTAATGATAACGTCCTGTGGATTAACCCTTTAAAGAGTAGTGACGTTTTAAAACGTCACCATCTCAGAGCTGGTAAGGAGTAAGGGGAAAATATCAAATCACACCTCTAAGGAGTAAAATATTTTTCTCACTAAATTTAATTTCAGCCTACTGTAAATATAGCAGAAAATGTATATTAGGTTCAAAATACCCAAAAATGAACATTTTTAACTATTCGTATGAAAGTCTTCAAAACATGGACACACACATAACGCCATATAACACTCTTTGCGCTGAAAGGTTATGTCTTTTCTCTTTTTTTTCTTTGTGAAGAATGCTCTCATACTTCACGCTGAGAAAAAGTTATTTACACATTTAATTTCCCGCCGAAACTTCCCGCTGAAGCCGCCACCTTTCCCGCCACCATTGTTGATACCCCTCCCCTGCAGATTACCTACCCTACCGAATACACCAATACACATGTGCCGCATAACTACATGTCTTTAATTTTTTATTTATGACTTAAGAATCAATCTGTATCATGTTATAAATATATATAAATGTATTTATGCAAATTTCGTCCAATGACGTTTTAAAACATCACTACTCCTTTTTGTGTGAACATAAAAAGACGTTTTAAAACGTCAATATTATTTTTATGCAAAATACAGTACTCTCAGAAGGGTTAAAAGTTTAGATTACATTTCTTCATTTTCAATTAAAATTTAGTAACTTTTTCCCCATTAGTTTCTTTGGATTAGCCAGACATTTCGATTACTGGGGCTCTGGTGTACTTGTACATCCTTAAACACACTCACTGCTAAAAAAATATTATAATACTTTCAGCAGGAGCTGTGAAATATTTAATAGTGAAATAAAAAATAGTGAAATAAATAAATAATAGTGAAATAACTTCCATATGAAGTAGGAAGTATGAAAACACTTTCCGTTTATCAAAATTCAAAATGCATTCGATTTTCCAAAACTGAAGTCATTGTTGAACGGTCGATATCGGCCTTTAGGAGATATTATTCAAAGTCACAGAAATTACGAGTCATTGACTTTTGGCGGTTTGCATATAATAAACAACCGTTTCGGTTGACATCAGATCAGTCGTAGTCGTAGCGTCTGGCAATCGGTAGCTTCCTCCTTCTTCGCTTCTCAGTTGCCGGTTGAGGGCGTCCTGAAATTTGAGCGACTTCTCAAACAAAGATTTCTCCTTGCCATAAATATGAGGATCACATGGTTTAAGATAAATTGGTAGGAATGTTAGGGAGCAGTAGGGAACTGGGTATGTCACCAATTAAGTATTCTAACACAGTAAGCACCAAGTTTTCTTCATAGTAATATTATGTTTTTCCAGAAAGATACCCAAATAGGTTAGCCTAGTTATATATCCAAGAAGCTATTTTAATAACCCCAAGAAAAAATATGTCACAGAAGAATGAATAAAAAAAGGACAATGAACGACATACACCATTCCTAAGGTCACGTGAAACAGTGGTTGCTATTTGACGCCAAATTCACTCAGTACATAACCTCAAAATGAGGAACAGTTTTAGTAATAGTTTATTTAATTATAGGATCAATTTTGTAGTAACTAAAAAAGTATAAACTGAATACCTGTGGGTTGTATTTCAAGGTAAAAGACACACAAAATTAAACCCGGGTGAAAAGAAATTAGAACGAGCGAACCGAAAACTGATACCGCCACGTTATTAGATCATCACGATAGATGCTCTTGTTTTACAGAGATGCGTTAAAAAATTATCATTTTTATCGCAACAGAAAGACCCAGACAAAACTCTAATGTTAATTTTATTTGGTATATATACGTTTAATCAGTTTATCATTTGTGACCCACAGCATGCTTCTGGACAAGAGGTTCCGTGTGGAGTGTCTGGCAATGGGCACATACATGCTACCGTATCCGCGCGCAAACCGCTACGAGACGCTGCTGAAGCAACGCCACGTACAGCTGTTGGGGCGATCCATCGACCTCAACAAGCTCATCACACAGCGCATCAACGCAGACATGCAGAAGTCTCTGGACCTGGCCATCAGCAAGTTCGAGGCCGGAGATATCACCGGTGTCGTGGTTAGTAGAGCAGGAAAGGAGTACAGGGTTACCACTGCTCAATTGCTTTGATGAAGTTGCTATCAAAGAAATACTAAATAATGCTTTATTATATGGTTTAATCCCACAAATGGTGAGTTTTTTAGCCTTAACTGAATTAAAAAATCATCATGCAACTCTTCTTTTAATAATCAGTTAAAACAGAAAACATGCCATCCCCTCCTTAACCATACAATAGTAAAAGTGCAATCCCAGTTAATCCTACAAATTTCGCCCAAGCCAGGCACTGTTTATTTAAGGTTGGCCCTCTCACCATTGTACCACACATTTGCAAGCCAAATTGGGATTCAAACCTGCATACTTCCTTTTGTCTTCAAAGTTTCGCTCGTCAGTGAAGCGCCTCAATTGGTTACGCTATGTACCACCTTCTGAAAATTCTTTCAAATACATATAACATCTCTAGAGGCAGATAATTGAACTGAATAATCTAATTCCAGCTTTAGCTCATAGGCGGTGACGAGTTGGCTAAGCGGCCCGATGAATAAAAAATTCACCTGCCTGATGTTTGACTGTTGTAAAAGACACGGTCATAAGAGACTTAAGAGATAATAACATATTATTTAACATTTTTTTAAGTTTGAACCAAAACTAAATCATATAAATAATTGAATATTCCCAAATCATGAGAAACTAATATTTTGTACCCTACTCAAAGTTTTTCTTCCACTAACACAAGTAACAATAGCTATAAGTTAATGATGTATAATTTAACTATTTACCTTCATATAATGCATTTGTTTCAAGAAGCTAAATTTAAATGACATTAAACACAAGTTAGACTATGAACAAAAATTAACTATGGCCAATGCACTATTTCCAAATAATTTACGTTTTAAGAACACAAGACAAATTTTATTTCTCTTTCCTTATTCAATTGATGGACTTATAATGAAAAAAATAATATCATCCAGCCTTAGGTCTTACAAGCCCACTAAACGTTAATAGTTAACACAAAACAAACTGTCCATTTTATTTAGGTTAATATCAACAAAGAAAATGGCTGACACTCAGAAAATACTGTGGCCCAACAGACTGTGGCACTACCACAATAAACTGTATATTGTTGAATATTTCAACCATATATCTGTATACACACTGTTTCTGGACCTTTCACATGTTTTTCTAATTACTTTAGTCTTGCAAGGGACGAAAAATTCTACTTTTAGTCCCATGGTACGAAAAGGTCATATAGTCCCATGAAGAGTAAAATATGGCTTTAAGTAGTAGGTGGGGGAAAAAATATTTTTGTTTTGATTTGGATCATCCAAATACCTTTTACACAGAACGTTTTACCCCGATAGGAACTGGAGGGATTGCTGCAGGTGAACCGGTTATGCCACAAGCTGCTCAGCAAATTCCTTGCTCTGGACGAGTACGACGCAATGTTCCGCGAGGCCAACCACAACGTGCTGGCTCCCTACGGCCGGATCACTCTCCACGTCTTCTGGGAACTCAACTACGACTTTTTGCCAAACTACTGCTACAACGCTGCCACCAACAGGTACTCTCAAGAGTCTTAATCATGTCATTGGATGAAAAAAGGTTGTATTATACCATTTTGATAGAAAATAACAAAGCTATAAATCATCTAAACCCATTCCTTTTTGAATTTCCGTGAGACGCCTGAGGCCCTCATGACCAAATCAAAATTTAGCCTTGTTCACTGGGACTGCGCTGGAACATTGGACACTGGTGAACAATGATTTTAAGAAGAAACCAAACAGGGGAAAAAGAACTACGTCGAAATATAAGCAGGCAAAGCACATTGTTTGCTCAGAACGTACAGTGCACGTCTTTAGTCATTTGTCTACCAAAAAGAGTAACTAATATTAATATTGTAATACAATTTTATAAAAGCATCACTGTGCACAAGCTATAGACACTACCACGTGCAAGCGCACATTCTGACCGCTCGCCAATTTTTGGTACAGAACTGCCGTGAGTGACACATGCTAATGTGAACGGCAAAGGGTTGATAAGCTGTAACAACAATCTTGAATGTAAGGTTTTTTTTGTTTATTTGTGTCCTAAGTGATGTTCACATTATACATACATATCCTGTCCCGTTCCGATTATCTTCGGGTCTGGGTGTTTACTAGGCCTCTCCATCTTCTTCTGTCCTTCCACAATTCTTCTTCCTCCACATACTGCCATTGTACTCCTCTTGCTTCTACATCCCGTTTCACCTCGTCGATCCACCTTCTTCTGGGTCTTCCTCTAGGTCTTCTTCCATTCATTTGCAGCTCGCTCATTCTCTTTGGGATTCTTACATCTTCCATTCTCTTTACGTGACTGAACCATCTCAATCTCGACTTCTCTACTCGTTCTCTCAAACTTTCTTCGACTATTCCTCCTCTCAGCTCTTCATTTCTCATCCTATCTAATCTTGTTTTACCTTTAATCCCTCTTATAAACTTCATTTCCCCTGCCTGAACCCTACTCCATTCCCTTTCTGTTATGTTCCAAACTTCTGCACCATAGGTAACTATCGGTATATAGTACGTTTTGTACATGGTAACTTTAGCTTTCTTTGGTATATCCTTATCCCATACTAGATACTATATGAACATAGATATACTATGTGAACATAGATATAATGTTCACATTATATCCTAATTAAATACCAAGAAGAATTAAATCCTACAGATATGAATTTGTTTGTAGATTTGTCAAGTGTCGTGGCATCATGTTCACGCAGCCTGTTCACCGAGACAAGCCTCCGCTGATGGGTCACCATTACCTGTGGGGCAGCAAGCACCACAACCTGGCCTACACCACCATCTATGGCCAGTACACAGGTGAAACATTGTTAACAAATAAATACGTGTATATCAATTAAGTGTTATTAAATTAATCTGGTTGCTAAATACCAAGATTATTAGGCTGTTAACCCTCGAAGTGGAAAAGAGGAAATTTTCACCGTTTATGCGCTACTGCTAGTGGCAGTGGCAAATATTCACCTTTTGAACATGCCTACAGTTATTCTTTTATATTTCTTCAACCAATATTCTAAATAGTTAAAAAAATGGTATGATTGGATTTGTAATTAAATTTCATAAATAATCATAAACTATTTTAACAATCCGACCATCCAAGTGCTATGAATATAAAACTGTTTTCTTTGGTCATCTGTAGTGCGTCAGTTGTCTTGTCAGCTGTCTTGTCTTTATCACCATGACAGTAGCGTAAAATAATATTTTCCAAAGGAAGTAACGATTGGGTGTTATACGTATTTGAAAAGGGCATGTATTAAGCTATCTTTTTTACATATGAGCCCAGATGTTTTATAATAAACAGATAGGCTTAAGTACAATCAAAGATATAAATTTCAAAGTTTTATAAAAAAATTAATCTTTATAGCATGTGTTTTTACTCTTAGTTGTAAATATTTTACAATTCATTGCGATTTAAAAAAACATGTATTATGTGCAATTATTTTTTTTTAATAAAGTGACTACCACGTAGGGTTAACAAACACACACTAAAACCTCAAGCCATTATATATAATCAAGTCAGGAGCGTATTTGACAACCGATGAAAAAACGTGAAGGTGGCTGTCCAGTCGTGCTAATAAGTGCCAAACTGTAATGAATGATCTTACTGTTTAATAAATCAATTCTCTTTTATTCTATTTTATTTTCACACAAATTTTATTACACTAAAACCTCGTTTGCCTGATATTCCGGTTTATCCAAAATTGGTTCTGAGAGAAAAATTTAAAATGCTGCAGGAAAAGTATTGAACGATTTGTGACAGCCTGAACATCGCGGCAGTTTTGGTGGCACAGTCTGTATGTTTAGCAGGGTGGCCATTCAAACGGGAAACTGGGTATAAGCCGGGAATACTGAAAATTTGGGATAAATACGGGAAAATTACTTCTTGTCTAATTTTTATACCAAGCTAAATTATTTTCTTTTAATTTTAGTTAATATTATAATTATATTAGTTCATGAAGGGTTATTTTTTGCCGCGAAACAAGAAAACACTGACAACTATACTTGGTAGGTTGTTTACGTGTAAGTGCAACGTGGACACAAGACAATGGTAAAGGGAAAGGGGGTAAGGGTAGATGCAGTGAGAGAAGCTCGAGTAAGGCCGTATCCAAGAATAGATTTATATGTCACTATCGTCTCTAATGAAACACCTGCTCTGACCATGTCACGTTCGTCATCTGTTTTATTATTTGTTAATATACATCGGCTGGAATGTGGTTGTGCTAGGCTTTGAATGTGCCATCTCCACCTGTAAAATAACCAAGGCATAAGAAGCTATAAGCTCAACAGTACTCAGGTATGCATACCTTCAGGATTCTTCGTGCCTGTCTTTCGCATGTGTAATATTTATTTATAAGTATTATGAAGTAAAAATTCTAATTTGTCTAATAGGGAGGGAATGAACTTAAGCTATCTGACAATTAAAAGTAAGTGAATGTATTAATGAGTTAGGTTGTGATGGTTCTAGGCCAGAAGCTAAACTTCAACTTAGGCTGTCATTCATGAAGGGCCTAACGTGTGTAATGTGCAGGTTTTGTCGGCCCATACCACTTCCGCACCATGTGTCACCTGCTGGGCTACCAAGGCATTGCCGTGGTCATGGAGGAGCTGCTGAAAATCGTGAAGTCACTGATACAAGGCAACCTGCTGCAGTTCACCAAAACCCTGATGGAGGCTATGCCGAAATTCTGTAAACTCCCAAGATACGACTACGGCTCACCTGGTATGTTTACTCGTTTTTTACACTTATTATTATATTATTACCTTTATGAAATTGCGACCCGTCCAGGAATTTTAAGCCAAGTACGAATTAGAAATAAGTGTTAGATTATTGTGGTGTGAACTTGTATTCTTGTTACTGACTAAGGATGACAAGTTATTTTAAAGCCCAACAGCCGATGACATCTAAGGGACCTACAGTTTAACGTGGGATCCGAACCACTTTTGCCTCTAAATTATGAACTGGTCTAATTATAAGGATGGTCTTTGCGGATAAACGTAGCATGTTATAGTGGGGACGTTAGTCCACCCAAGAGAATATCACATCCACCAACTATTGCTCATAACTATCCACAATTCTTTACCTCCGAGTAGCTGCATTACAGGGCACACCACCGTCCCAGACGTGTAGATAACCGATGTATTTACACATCTTAAGGTTAAGCTCAATTTTATTACTCTTATATTTTCAGAATTTTTCTTATTGATCAGGTAAAAGGAAATGATCCAGCTAAGATCAGGTTGAGCCAAATAACAACCCAAAGTTAAATTTAAATTCCAAAATTCCTTTTTGGATATTTTAGTTCTATATTCATATTTGTTTATTGATTAAGAAAACATGTTAATGTCAAGGCTTTGACAAGAGGCCTCAGCTGTATGATGAATGCTTATTACGACTTTAATTAACTTTGTTCAGACTAAAACTGTATCATAAAATAATTTGATGAATACTATGAAAACAAAAAATATGAATTAAGTATTAAAAATCTCAATTGCCTATAACCATGAGCTTAGGGCCTATG
This sequence comes from Nephotettix cincticeps, assembly GCA_023375725.1. NCBI lineage: Eukaryota > Metazoa > Arthropoda > Insecta > Hemiptera > Cicadellidae > Nephotettix > Nephotettix cincticeps. The sequence goes on along the minus strand of CM041789.1, from coordinate 15,425,978 downwards.
TGGTGAATTTAAGAAAGCTAGGTGCTGTAGTGGTATAAGGCACTAAGGCTAGCCAGAGTTGACCGTTTATGATCTGACAGAAGTCGTTGGCAACTGGTTTCAATCCAGCAACCTTTGACTAACTGGGCCAGCACGTTACCCCTGAGCTACCGTCCTGGTCTGTTACAGCAGAATAATTTCCGCTACCTAACTATGATTACATCCCCCCCGACAAACCCTGAGTAAACAAGCTTCTTCCAGGAAAGCCTTCTACTCAAGACTCTTCTCAAGAACGTTGGTGGTAAGACTGGATGTTCAAGCCTCCAGGAGGGACAAGAAGAAGTCAAGGTGATATCGAAGCATGTCACTCAGGATAGCCAAAGACATACCAGTAATTGGCCAGCTTCTTTTGATGTACCCAAAAACTTGTTAAGAGACTAAGTTAACAACACTGCCTGTGACAGGTGTACTGGGCTACTACCACGCCCAGCTGAACGACATTGTGCAGTATCCCGATGCCAAGACAGAGCTGTTCCACAACTTCCGAGAGCTGGGTAACACGATACTGTTCTGCTTGCTGATGGAGCAGGCACTCAGCCAGGAGGAGGTGTGTGACTTGTTGCATGCTGCACCCTTCCAGAACATCCTGCCCCGGCCCTACTGCAAGGGTGAGTCGACAATTAGAATCAGAAACACTTATAAAGCTAGGTTTACACTTGAAAGTAGCAGTGGCATGTCAGTTTTAGTGTCATGATATTAAAAGTGACAAGTTACTTTAACCATGCCACTTTTAACCCAACAACTGGTGACCGGCGCAGGGCGCAGGCAGGTCGTGGGTAGGTTGTGCCATCTGACGTCAATTTTGTAGTGAATTTTTTAGTCGTTGGGCCGCCCTTTTGATCTAAAGCTGGATTAACTTATTCAGTTCAATGCTCTGCTGCTAGAGTAGGTTTTATAGCCACTTGAACGCTTTTTCAGACGGTGGTACTTGGCGAAACCGGTTGAGGTATTTCACTGACAAGCAAAACGTTGAAGCCAAACAGAAGTAGCTAGGCAGGAATTTGAACCTGCCAAGAGCAATCCCAATTTGGTTTGCAAATGTGTGGTACAGTGGTAGGAGGGCCCACCTTAAATAAACAGTCTTTGGCTTGGTTGGAAGTTGAGGTCATTTGTAGGCTTAATTGGTATTGCAATGGACATCTGTTTTACTTCTAATACTATTGTATGGTTAAGGGGGGAGGGTACGTTTTGTTTTTTTAATACTGATTATTAAAAGAAGGGTTGCGTAATGATGCATTAACATTTTTGATTTATGTAAAATGCATCATTATAAATGATAACCGGTTAGGTACAAGTCCGTCACTAGCACTGGCGCTGTGGTGTCACTCCCGCTGATACGCCACTGCAACTCTCCACTAAAATTGGCGCGACATTTAGAATTTACATGGTATGTGATGCCATTGCTACATGCAAGTTTAAACCTAGCTTTAAGATGGTGCTAGCCAAAAAATTTGACTACTTTAAAAACATAATTTTAACATTTAATTGTTGATTGTGATATAAAATATGCTTTGGCATAATTTTTTCAAGTTTTTAGTGAAAACTTTTACAGAGTGATTAGTTCGGACATTTTTAATTAAGAAAAAATTTTCATATTCAAAAAAAATTATTTAAAACTGTTTTTAAATGTACAAAAAACCGAATTTTATATTTAACAGGTCACTCAGGAAGCTTGTATGAAACAATCACATATGCATAATAAATAAGCAACACTAGCCCCGACCTAGGAGAATTCAGCTGTCCTTAACGCCGCTTGCAACACCTTAATCATATTCTTGGGGAAGGATTAGAAGTCAATTATATTGTTTCAACTAATTCATAAATGAATAGAAATTTGTCGAGTATGCTGCTATGTGCGTATTTAGTGTTTGGTATTGATTTACGAAAGTTGAAGAGTTAGTTAAGGCTTAATATTGACACCCTGAGGAAGACTAAGGAGTTGAAACCACAGTTGCCTCTGAAGGACTTCTAAAGGTTGACGATATGAAATATGACTTGTATGTGTGTCATTTCCAGACGGAGAGAAGCCTGAAAGTAAACAGAAGCGGATGGAGCAGAAGTACGCATCTTTGCAAATTGTTCCAAACATCGAAAGGCTTGGAACTGCCAAGGTCTGTGATAGTGATTTTACAAATACTGGCTCTTATATTTTGATGTTATATTTTATATTATATTCTGATGTTTCTTAGACAGTCACAGGGATTATAACAGGTGTTTTTGCTCTTAATTATTTGTTGGAATTTGGTTTTTTTTATGGGGATTAGGTTTTTTGACCTCCTTGGCAAAACTCATAAAACTTAATAAAATATCTTTAATTCCGATGTAACAGAACAGAATAAATTAAAGTAGTTGAGAAATCTCCAACTGCTGGGTTGTATAAAAACCTTGTGTTTGAAAAATTAAGTTTAACAATAGACCTAGGTGCTGTGCTGCATTATTCTATTGATTTTGCATTGTCGATTAGTATTGATTTTTGTGAGCCAATTATACTTAATTAGTAGTATTACCTTTCTGAACTGGCAACCTATCCAGGTAGTTATTTTAAGGCAAGTACGAATGAGATATGAGTATAAGATGATTGTGGCGCAATCTTGTTACTGACTAAGGACACAGGTGTTAATTGATAGCAAAACAACCAATGACATCTAAGAGACTTACAATTGAATGAGGGATCCGAACCACCCTCCAAATTACAAACTGGTCTAATTATGAGGATGGTCTTTGTAGGCGAACATATTCAATAATCAAATGTTAATCACACAAGAGAATATCATTTCTACTGATCACCTCTCATTACTATCCACAATTTGTGACCTAAATAGTAGCTGGATTACAGGACACGCCACTGCCGCAGTTAATAGTTTCGTGGTAGTATTTGATGTGATTTTTGTGTCTGTACAGCAATCGATGATCGCACGGGAAGGCGACTTGCTCACCAGGGAGCGTTTGTGTTGCGGTCTCAGCATATTCGAGGTGGTATTGTCACGACTGCGAGGGTTCCTTGATGATCCCATCTGGGTCGGACCCCCACCCGCCAACGGAGTTATGAACATCGACGAGTGCACCGAGTTCCATCGACTGTGGTCTGCGTTGCAGTTTGTCTACTGCATTCCTGTCGGTGACACAGAGTTCACTGTCGAGTGAGTAACAAAACTTATAATCGGTCAAGAAATTTACGTCATAGTGTTTGGCAATCCATCTACTTTGCATTTTAGAACTTCACATCCTAACTTTGTTGATCCTTGACTGTTATTAAAGTAACATTGGTGTGCTATAAAACATTGGTCAGAACTGTTGTGTATTTTACGAGGATCATCCACAAAGTAACCTGCGTTTTGAAACAAAAATAAACCAGTTGAGGTACTTAAAATTGCAGATTTTTTTCCACTTTTTTCTACATAGTCACCAAACTGATTTCAGAACTTATCATATCTCTTAACAGTTTTTAAATTCCATTTCTGAAAAAATCATGTACAGGAAAAGATTTAAATCACTGGGAGCCAAGTCCAAGCTGTAGGAGGGTGGGGTTTTTAAAAAAGTTGAGTTATTCTTTGAGTAGTGTTAAGCATGTGTTGTCATTGACAAACACAACACCACTCTGTTCTTTATCATGCACATTCATACACCCATTTAAAAATAAAAGAATCCATTGATCGACTACACCTTTGCTGACCTTTGGGCCATACACCACACTCAATTCACGTTAAGTTACAACTGCTGTGTGACTTTTTGACCAAAAAAATCTTATAAGACCACGCACTTCACACGTGGCAGGATTTTCTATTGCGGTGTTCATGTCTCTAGGTTATAACTCGAGAATGGGCGATCGTACGATCTTCTCCTTTTCACAGCTATAAGCCTACTGAACGGTTGTGCACGCTGATATGAGGATTGCAGCGCTACCCCTAGGTAGCGCAATATTCTGCAATTTGGGCGTAGCGCAATTGGTAATGGGCTACCTATCTCGCCTAGCCCAAACGACGGTTACTTTGCGGACTACCCTCGTAAAAATGAAAAAACAAAAAATAGATCTATCAACTAAACTACATCTTGCTTGATACTGACTAAGGCTGAAACTTTCCTTACACAGGACTGTTAATTAATATCCCAACAACCAATGGCATCTAGGGGGAGTTTAACAAGGGATCTGAACCACAATTTTTGGCGTGAGTTTACAAACTCATCTAATTATGAGGATGGTCTTCGCGGATGAATGTAGTAGTAGTGGACGTTAATCCGCTCTAAGGAATATCGCTTCCCCTTGCCAACACGTTTAACTATCCACAGTTCATGACCTCAGAGTGCTGAATTACAGGACACACCACTATCTTAGTCAGTTTTAAATTGTGTTTGATCCAATATAGACTGATGGCACCACTGTTACCAAATTTCAATGTCCTTTTCAATCTTAAGCAGTCTGGTAAGGTTTTTCAACAAACCTAAGGCTATCTGAGTTTCAACAATACCTCGATATAGCCTTAAGACCTATAGGGCCTGGTGAAATTATAGTTTGTTCTACTCCAAAACAGGGAACTGTTTGGGGAAGGTCTCAACTGGGCCGGTTGTACGATGATCGTTCTGCTAGGCCAACAACGTCGCTTCGAAGCACTCGACTTCTGCTACCACATCTTGCGAGTTCAACGTGTCGACTGCAAGGACGAAATCGTCAAAGGCATTGTGAGTTTACTTCTCAATCGCAAAACCCATTTTTTGAAGTAAAATTTGTACATTTTCATCCCCTTGTAGTCTAAATTTATTTGTTATTGAATTACAAATTTTTATTTAAAACATTCAAAATCTCATATTGTTAAGATAAGCTTATTTGTGATAAAAACTTGGTTGACAATGTAAACAAGTCTATTGTCGTAATTAGTAATTTTCCGTTAGTACACTTTTGTAATTCAAATATTGTCATTTGACTAAAAAGTATTTCATGTATTTGAACAGTTTTAAATTTTTGAAAAACTTAAGTTTACAACATCGTTTTTATCATTTTCTATTTTATCAGACATTTTCATTTATCCGACCTAGCCTCGGCCGGTTTAGGTCGTTCGAGACTCTACAATAAGCTTGAGTTATTAAAATTATTTAATATGATAATACATTCATCATTCATACACTTACATTTGCTGGAAGATTGGAAAAAAGGTTTCATCTATGCTGTTGGGGTCAAAATGTATTATAATTTTAGTATTATAATTATGTACATTCCTAGTTCAGACTTAATTTACGCATAATATGGATCTATCTATATATGTACCAGATTTGGAGGTTATATGTATTTGTTTTGGGTTCAAATTCCAAATCATGTTTGTCACCAGAACCTGAAGCGAATGGTGGATCGTGTGCGGAGATTCCAAGTGCTCAACTCGCAAATCTTCGCGACGCTCAACAAGTACCTCAAGTCAAGCGACACGGAGGCGATGAGCGTTGAGCATGTACGATGTTTCCCCCCTCCACTACACCCGTCGCTGGCCGCACATGCCCACTACTATCGACCGGAACATCTGCATCAGATCATACAGAACTGATTGAGGTCTGGCCCCGGACACAGGGGCGCCAACTGAACCCAAAGTGGCAAAAACAATCGATAGTAGAAGGAAACTAAACTTTCTGGGAGTTAAGGATTTTGATTTTAAGGGAGCTTGATTGTGTCAAAATTTTTTTGAGTTTTAGTAACCCTTTCATAGTTCGATACTCAATACTTTTTAAGAGCTGAGCCGACGATTCGAAACAACAGTGATTGATTTTTTCAAAAATTTGTCCGTTTGGTGACTATTGCATCCAACAAGACTTGGTTTTTGTTTTTGAGGGACAACCAAGGCTGTAGGGTAGGCGGGGCACTGTGACGAGGGAGGTACAGTGGAAGCAGCTGCCACAGGTGCCCCAGCAAAAGTAATAATATAACATTTTTTTAATAATAAGGCCTGGATGTAGGTTTACACAACTTCAATTTGAAGACTAAGTGTAATTGAGTTTTGAATATTACAATATTTATTTATCGAACAAATACCCGTTTGACATGTATCACTTTACCTATATTTGCTAAGTTTTTCCAAATTAAATATTTTCACAAAACTCACTTTCACCCAAGAGTCACTTCCATTTTCTGCCCGACCGGACATGCAAAATTGTACACCGAGTATTGTAGAATTAATGTGAGGCAGCTTACAACATTTCGCCTCCGGCACCAATTAACCACAGGACGGCCTTGGGGACTACGTTCCTATATTCTCGATACCCAAACTACTTTCAGCGTGGCCTTTCCACTCCTTTATCTTTTGACCACCATTTATCCTCGATTTGCGCCAACAGCTGAATTTGTTCAAATGAACTAGTAGCAGAAAATCTTAAATAAGTGACAAACAACGCTGCATCAGTTAATTGGTAATTATTTATCAATTGTAATCAGTTTTTATCTTATTATGGGTTATTTTACTCTATCTTCCTTGTTCCAATCCTCTCCTCACCCACACAGAATGCATAGTGTCTAATGTGCAGAGCAGGTTGTGTAATGATAACCTGGATAAAATCGTCAGGAGGTAATACTTAATTCTGACATCACAGCTGCGAACCAAATTTACTATCTCTAAGAAGTCCAGACAGATTATAAATGAATAAGGAAAAAATGATTTATGAACTTGATTTTCCTAACCAATAATTATTTCATATTCTCCAAAATATTAAAGGTTTACGATTTCATTTTATTATATATTCATTCCAATTTGTGTAACCAAAAGATTAGTGTTGATTTAATGAACTATCATAACATAACACCCACCGATTAAAGTTACCAAGCTGAATTTCAAGTGTAGGAAGTCTTATATTATGAAAGATATAATAAATTTAATTCATTTTTCCACACTTTTATTGTTATTCAAGAACCTCATAGCCATAGAGAGGTTTGAAAATCACAACGTTGTGTTAGCAATTAAAAATTTATAATTTTTTAAAGATTATATTTTGAAGAGTGACTTTTTAGTGTTATTATTCTGCACAGTAACTCGTATTTTAGAGAACTCGTGTCAATTCTACTATTAATAAAACATTCAGTATTTACTCATCTTCCATTATAAAGAATGCCTCTAGATTTAAGTTGCAAGTAGATTAGATTACAGTTCATTGTTGAATGTCAAAAGACATAGTTATAAGACCGAATCGTTCACTTTAATTATTAAGTAAGATTTATGTGCGATTTAAGAAAAGTAAGAATACACCGTAAAACTAGATCTGACTAAAAAAATTAATATTTCATACAAAATTTTTAGGAAAGCTTGATATTTCATATAAAATTTACAGTTTTTATACAGTTTTCAGTTTTTTTTACACCAATATATCATTAAAAGTTAGTCTTGCCTCCTTGTATATATTTAACCTTTAAACCCCCTATGTTAATATCGTAGGGCGATATTTGTAAATAAATATTTTCTATGTAGTTCTTATAGTATATTTATAAACTAAAAATAATTTTATATTACACAAATGATTTTCAAGTGTCCACCTTATTATAAAATTATTTCTTTGTTGGTTATAATTGTAATTTATATTTATCAATATCAGTCATATATATTTATGCAAATGCACTTTAGTTTTGCAAATTGAATGATTTACAGACTATACTTTACTTTATTTTATTTTCAATACATATTCAATCACTATCATCAAGAGTATTTGTTATATACTTGTCAATGTATGTTATAAATTATCCGTACACTGTGCTTTGTTTATAACTGGAAGTATTAAATAAAACAAATTGAAAAGATTTTTTTCAATTAGAATAAACCTGTGATATGTGCAATTTGACCCAATTTGAAGGATGGTATGGATAATACCTTGATTTGTATAAACCGCATCATCAAATGCTGCCATATTTAAATGGTTTTTGTACAATTGCCGCAACATATATTTGCAAGTTGGTTAGTTAGTTAGTTACTGAAATGGCAACTTGTCCAGGTATTTTAAGCCAAGTATGAATGAGAAATGAGTGTAAGATGATTTTGGTGTGATCTTGTAGTCTTGTTACTGGACTAAGGCTGATATGTTCCTCAGACAGAACTGTTAATTAATAGTCAATGACATATCAAAGGGACCTACAGTTTAACATGGAGTCCGAACCACTACCTCTGAATTACAAACTGGTCTAATTATGAGGATGGTACTTGCAGATGGACTTAGTATTCAATAGTGTGGACGTTAATCCACACCAGAGAATATCCCATCCACAGATCATTACTATCCATAACCATCCTCATAACTATCCATAATTCGTTATGAGCCCTGGTCGGTGGATAGGATATTCTCGGGTGTGGCTATATTAGCTAAGGTCAAGTCAACTGATTATACTGATGACGCCATTAGTCTGTGCTCGTAACTTTTAACTTTATAACTTTTAAGGAATATAAATATTTACTTTTTTCAATCAGCTGACTTAATTTGTTCATTTCAGTGCACAAACTAATGACACTGTCTGTAGAGTGGGGGAAATAGGTTGCATTTCAACATTTTTGTATTTAGTTTTCTTTGTGAGTTACTATATAATCAAACAGACCTGTAAAAAATGTTTCTAGTAGCAAAAGTGGCTGAAGATATTTCCTGTATGATTTACCAACTGGTGCAACTTTCCAAAACCTATTGCTCAAAACCTTGCGGAAAAATTACATCTTAGTCTTTGGGTAAGAATTAATTCTAAGTTTTTTTGTTAGTTGTCACTCCCCAAATCAGAATATTAAATATCTATATAAATAAAATTTGGGAAATAAAAATGCAAAGTAAACTGGCTGGGTGGCTAGAATAGTGTCCACATTTAAAACTGAAGGTCACAGAATCGAATCCTGCTAGGGACGAATCTGGACCCAGTTGCCATAGAGCTATTCATTAATGATGCTTCCTAGTAAAAAGTCAACGTCAGGTAGTAACAAGACTGCATTGGGGTTTACAGCGTTCTCCACCAAAACTTAAAAAGTTTTTTCCGATCTTTTGTTATGGCATATTCTCACTCTAGATATGCTTTTTAAAAGGTTTTACTTTTTTTAAAGCAAGAAATCACAGGGATTTGCAATAAATGTTTCTTTATGTGGATAAACCTTTCTTCTTGAATGAAACAAGTCTTTAAAATATATGTATTAGAAGGATCTTCCTTATACGTGAACGTTTCCAAACGTCCAAAACGTGAAAACATTTCTTCTTAATCAAATCTTTATAAACAAAATAAGGCTTATACAAATTAATAAGATCTGTTTCATAATACAAGCTGATGTATCTTTTTGCTCCCTTAGATAAGTGAGAATAAACTTTTTTCTACTTGCATTTTTGATGTAGGACCTGCTTCAAATTTTGCATAGGTCTATTAGTCTACTTATTATAGCATTTAATTATTATAGCATTTAGAGACATTAATTATCACTTTAGTTCTTGTCACAGACACTCTCACTTTCACTGACACTTATATAATTTTTGGGCAGATCACATGGTTTGTACCATGGAAACTTAAGATATTCATCTTGGGTACTTTTGTACCACCTTGCTTTATCACTCCCCCCTGAATTTTCTTTAGCAGACAGAAATCATATACTTTTTAAGGATGGAAACATAATCACTATTAGGAACCTTGAGATCAGAAGTGTCCCACCAGACATGATTGGTTCTTTTGGCAAGCTTCAACTAATTCGTTATTTGCTATCCCCACATGAACTAGAGACCACTGGATAGTTAGTTCTTGTAGTTTATAACTTGGCAATAATTTGAGACGCAATGCCTTGTTCATAGTCCAAGGACGTAGCAGCGACTATATGCTCAACTTCGCCGAATTGGAATCAGTACAAAAAAATTATGAACTTCATACCAGTAACCCTGAATTGGTTGGTAATTTCAACCTTTTTGAGTATGGCATACAATTCAGCCGTAAACTAGATGCTACTTTAGATAATTTGTTCTGCTCATGTTAAGTTCCTGGCAAAGAACAGCTGCTCCAGTATCATGGCTGACCTTGAAGCCATCAGTATAAATTTGGATAAGATTTGGGTATTCTGAGTGTACCAATTCTATACAGCTGCATTTCAGTGTTTGAGGAGAATCCTGCTTTTTCTAGATTCCCTGTCTTATCTCTTAACTGGTCCTCAATAATTACCGTCACATTAGCCATTGTTATGGGCTGTGTTAGAACTTCTACTAAATAAAGAGTTCTTTACAAATTAATGATGGCTAGTATGGGATTTGAGGCTCTGATAACATAGCCAACTAGAGTAACTGTAGCGTTACAATCTTGCATCGATCATGTCTACTTTAAGATGTCTTGTAATGACAGGCAGCGGTGTGCGGTGGGGGCAGTCGTGGAGAATGATGTAATTGATCATTACATGACATCACTGCGACTGTGAGCAGCTATCCGCCGAGCCCGCCACTGTTGCTCGTACTGTTATCAATTACGATAAGCTGGACCTGATGTTGTCCAACATGGACTGGTCTAATGTCTATAGGCAGGGCAATGCCTCTGTCGCATATGATTTGTTTTTGGCTGAAGTACAATATTGCATTGAAAGCTGTAAAGAAATATCTGTAATAAAGAATAACAACCTCAGATTAAAGCCATGGATTAATGATTATATTTGCAGCCAAATAAGAAAAAGGAACTTGTTATATAAGAAAATTAAATATAAGTCACCAACTGATAAATTTAGGCTATATTAAAATTCTTTTAGAAATAGACTGAAGCAAAAAATTGCATTAGCTAAAACAGAATATTTTATAAATAGGTTGGAGAGAAATATAGGAAATCATAAAGCCACATGGGATATAATAAAGAGTATAACTGGACAGAATCATAAGGATAATAAGTTCTGTTTAACTATTAATGGTTCTATGGTATCTGACCCAGAGTTTGTTGCAAATGAATTTAATTCTTATTTCTTGTCTGTAACCGATAAAGTAAGATAAGTAAGAAGGTTGAAGATAACCTATTACTACCTGATTTTGATAACTTTCATTACAAAAATAATTTTATTAATTTTAAAGAAAGAAATTCTATGTTGCTAAGACCAGTGTTATCTGAAGATGTAATTAGAGTAAGAAAATGCTTAAAAAATGGAAAGGCACCTGGAATAGATGGCATGAATTCATTCTTAATAAAAAAAATCTCTCCTTGGATTATAGAAGTTTTCAGTTCATTGTAGATTTAAGTTTTAGTATGGGGTTTTTCCTGATAACTTGAAAAAAGCTGTAGTGGTTCCAATCTATAAAAGTAACTCACCCAATGAATGTTTGAATTTTGGCCCAATACCTCTGATTTCAACCTTTTCAAAGATTATTGAGAAAATTATAAAAGAAAAATTGATTCGATTTTTAAATAGGATAATTTTTTCAGTTCCAATCAGTATGGGTTTAGAGTAGGAGTTAGTAAGGAAATGGCTATTTTAGATTTATTAGCAAGATGAATGATGGCATTAACAATAATAAATGTGTAAGCAGGCTTTTCTTGGATATTCAAAAAGCGTTTGATACAGTGAACCATGAAATTCTTTTAAATAAGTTATATGATTTTGGGGTACGTGGTATAGCACACTCTTGGTTTAACAGCTACCTAAGTAACAGAAAACAATGTGTCAATATAAATGGCATTGTTTAGTAATATGGGAACAATCAGACATGGTGTCCCGCACGGCTCGGTCTTAGGAGCAACCCTATTTTTAATATATATAAATGATCTGTGTAGCGGAGTATTAAATGGCCAGATCACTGTTTTTGCAGACGACATGGCCTTGTGTTACATTACCAATAATTGGCTCGAGACAGAAAGAAGTATCTTGGCTGATCTTGAATCCCTAAAATGGTGGTTTTGCAAGAATAAATTGGTTCTCAGTACTGTTAAAACTAACTGTATTAACTTTAGTCTAAGGAGCTTTGTGGAATTTGATAATAAATTAGTATATAAATGTTTAAATTGTTTAAATACGCAAAATAAATGCAATAATTGTTCAGAAATTAGGGAAAATAGGGAAGTTAAGTACCTCAGTTTAGTCATAGATAATAATAGAGATAATGATAATGATAGAGTTGAACTGGAAGTCATATACAAAAAATTAAAGCTAAACTTCTGTCAGGAATAAGAATTTTTTATCACTTACGCGTAATATGTCTAATCCGAATCTTGCGCTTTATATTATGCCTTAGAAAATAGCAGGTTGGAATATGCTTTTGTAGCGTGGGGTGGACGTTATCGTTCAACAGTAAGATCTATTGAGAATATCCAAAGTGGTATGTTAATGAGGAATTCCAGAGAGCCCTCTCATCCATGTTCATCCAAGTTTTAAAGGCATTTTTCAAAAGAGTGAAAATTTACCTTAGGTTCACCTTTATCCGGAATCATATCTGAAATATATCTTAACCACATCGAAATTGAATACATCATGTCTGGCAGAAACCCATATATCAAAAAAATATTCCTCTATTCTAGATACGTTGACGATACCATAGTACTTTTTGATGGAAACAAAAGACAGATAGAACTACTTAATAAATACGGTATCTGAACAACCTAAGTAAAAAATTAAAATTCACATTAGAAATTGAAAATAACAATAGGCTTAATTTTTTAGACCTCACAATTGAGAAACTAAATTCTAAATTCAATTTTAGTATTTACATAAAGCCTACCACCACTGATCAGACAATTCACGCTGATTCTTCCACCCATTTAGTCATAAAACAGCAGCCTACAATAGTATGATCAATAGATTGATTAAGATACCATTAACGCCAGATAATTACAACAAGGATCAAAACACAATTAAACACATTGCCGGAGCCAACGGCTATGAAACCAGCTTAATCAATCAAATATTGATGAGACAATTAAAGAATACTTATATACTTTAACTGAAATGGCGACCTACCCAGGTAGGTATTTTAAGCCAAGTATGAATGAAAAATGAATATAGGATGATTGTGGCGCGATCTTGTACTCTACTAAGGCTGACATGTTCCTTAGACAGGACTGTTAATTAATAGCCCAACAGCCAATGGCAACTAATGGACCTACAATAAAAATAATAAAGAACAGATTCCTGATATACAACCAAAATACGTTCCTATTGAATATGGACATAAACTACATAAGTTTTTAAAAAGAGAACTGAAACCATTGATTATGAATAGAAGTTCTTCTATCATCTATGCTGAAACCCGTTAACATCATCACAGCCCCGAAAACATCCAATAAAATGGCACAACTATTAAAACCAAAACAAACCTCAACTGTCAACTGTAAAATCCGACTTGGAAAAAACTGGTGTTTATAAATTAGAATGCGGTAGCTGCGACAAATACTACATAGGCTGGCCATATTCTAACTATAGTGGATGAGCCCTACTTGGTTTGTCTAAGGTGTAACACTTAACTTTAAAACATTCTAATTTGTTGTAATTGAGGGTAATCTGGTACAGTACTTTCAAACCTTTAAACATCTTATAAAATCGTTTACTAGTTTAAAATTAATTAATTAATATTAAATTCATCAATATTGCACTAGATCATAGAAATATATATTCATTATATATATATATATATATATATATTATGTTTTAAATATTATTAGGCATTTGATTATAGCTTTGACGGTTATTTCTGAATGTCTTGTAGGTTTAATAACGTTTTTGGGTAATAATTCTTGTCTGAGGGAAACTTGTTTTTGACGGCAACACTGCTTCTGACGCAAACCCAACGTGAAGCCAGGAAATGAAATAAGTGAGGAGGAAAGTCATTTTTCAGCTTCTCCTTGCCTTGATGAAAATGGCGGATGGCGTAGACATCGACCTCTACGCCGATGATTTGGAACAAGATTTTGCTCAAGTAAGTAATAAGTGTTGCTATTTGATTCTCTTATGGATTCTCTACAGTCATAATGTGTGTATTGTTATTATTTACCATCCACAGACGGTTGTTGTTTTACTAGTAGTTTGTTTTGGTTTCCGGCGTTTCGATGCGGGATGCGGTAAACATTGATCGAAGCGGAATTGCAAACGGATTTTCATTTTCTATATAAACAGAGTATGATTCTTACTAGACTCTATTTATACAAGGTAAATAGTTCAATATTCAATTTAAGTATCAACTGAATAGCTTATATCCAATTTTAGTCTATATTGGGCTAAATCTCGGTATGAAATAGATTGTAATAAACATGGAGACCAAGGCCAACCTTAGGGGTCTAGTGGGAGCATCAAGCTTCAGTGAGTGATACGAGGTGACACTTAAAATAATTTGAATCTAATTTTTCAGTTTAGAGACGATCATTAAGTTCTTTTATTTCAATTAGACCTAAAATGTTGTTATTAAAGACATGCAGGTTAAGGGTTGTTAACTTGTATGTTATTGCTTGTTCAATGCACCTTAAAAAAAGTTTGACAGCTTTGTACTTAACCCTAAACGTCCTGGGTGCAGTCTGCCTTTTTGAAAAGAAACATTAAAAATGATTTTTTACTGTTGGAAATCATTTTATCAATCTAATTGGTATATGTTTACTATGTGAATAATATTAAATTATGTTTATTGAGTACGTATAATAGATGTATAAAATTTAAATACTTGGACATGGCGAAATCTGATGCAAAATGTAAACATTTTCTAAAACCATAAAAACGTAATGATAAATATGACTAAATGTTTAGTTATTGGTACTTTTCCGTTCCATAGGATATGATGAATATAAAAAAATAACGATACTTATAAAAAACGTATTTCATTAAAATTGAGACAGTCGCTTTACAGCTAATTTCAGGTTATACATAGATCTACATTCATTGCAACATTTTGTTGTACACTTGTGGCAAACATGTTTTTTACATCAATAGCAAATGTAGGCAGTTGTTCTTATCTTCTTTGGATCACATGTGTAGTATTTCTTTCTTTTATTCAGCCTATAACCAACAGTGTCAGGTTTAGGTTCCTCTACTCCCAGTACTCCACGGATGCATGATCGAAAGTTGATACGTCAGCCTTGTGTTCTGAAAACTTCGCTAAAATTGTGGTTTCACCATCCAAGTGAATCCAATTCACTTTAAAAAGCATCCTTGTACCAGTTTTCTACCATCTCTTTGAAATCCGAGTTAAAAACACACACACAAGACAAGGGGCTGGGTCGTTAATCTATCGCGGAGCATCCTAGGTCCGCTGACGACGAACAAATCTAAAAATATCTATAAATATTACGACCGGAAGACAAGTGACAATAGGGATCGGCTTCGGTGGTGGGAAGGGACAACTACCTGGCATGGCTGGGGTCATCATCTTTTGAAACCCTTAAATTCAAATAAATAAATAACTCAAGCGGTCTGTGAGATCGCACCCATGATGTTAAGGGTTAATAGGCATATTCACACACACAACACACTAGGGCTAAATAGAATTAATAGGCCTTCCACTAGACTAACTAAGACACTCTCATCCTATGAAGCCATTGGCATAAAATGTTTTAATTAATTACCCTTGATTGCACAGCAAGTTAGCATGGACTGCTTTAAAAATTTATTCATGCATGGTTGGTTGACAGGCCACTTTACAGCCTAAATGAATATTTTGACTTGGATTTTGAATCATTAAGTTTTACTTAGTTCATTACCACAGCACTGCATTTGCATGACTTGTTCATTATGGATGATTCTTGTTTTTGCATGTAATGGCCTGTAGAGTGTAGTTGTGTTACTTGTTTTTGTTAGGACTTTAGAGAAATGACTGACCGAATAGCCAAAATTATTTTAGTAAAGTTAGCCTATATTTATTTATTTCGTTGATTTGCTTCTGTTTATTATTTCTATGGGATTAAATGAGATATGATATGAATGCATATGTTCTAATGCATGTTAAATTTAATTATTTATGTACTATTTTGCTGTTTCTTCTCTATAGTATTATGGACGAGATCTATTGCATGTAATAATTACTGAGTGATCAATAAATATCTTATGTCTGAACTTCCAGTCAGAAGAGCCTTAAATTTATCATGTTGGTGTAGGGTAGAGTATATAAAGTAAAAGGGAATCAAAGTATTTGAAGAATGTGGAATTATAATTCAGATTTGGTGGAATGTAATGAATTATTTAACTAAAAGGATAATCATTCAACTATGATGTGAAATACCCCTGACACAGCAGACCTGTGTACTAAGTGAATTTCCCCATCAATAATATGGTAATAATAATACAATAGTGTCAATATATAAGAGAGTACCTATTCTGCCTAAGTTTCAAACAGGCAAGAGTATGAAGATAAAGCTGCTTTGAGGTACATTGATAGTGGACATTTTGACCATATACAAAGTTTGATCAAGATCTGTCCTTAAATAAAGGAGTTTGCCCATTCTATGATTAACATGGGAAAAGAGTATACTGGGTAGTTGCCATGATTAACACATAAACTATGATTTTTTAGCATAAATGGCTGGATATCTTATCTCACTTTGAAGCTAAATAGGCCCTAGGCCTACCAATTTTTATCAAAAAATATAGGTTAATAACTGGAATATAATTTTTTTCTTATCCTCCATAAGATTTTAACATTGTAGCCCCAAAGTACAACTTAACTACTGTATTTAGTTTTTTTTCCTAATATCTTGGTAACCATTGCTGATGAGCAAACTTAATAGTAATATATTGTGTAGATTTAGAGCTGATTCTAATGGTAAAAGAAATAATGTAAAAATAAAAAATGCATATAAAAAACTCCAAAAACCAAATCTACTACTAAACCCCCCAAACCACCAGTTACGATATTTCAAAATTACGAACTCGTCCGAGTGAACATAGGAATACTCACCTCTACCAAATCTTATATCGATTGAACCAGTTTTACGAGTTATTGTGTTCACGGACATATATATGTATAGGCCTACATAAAAAATGGTTATGTCTCCAGGCAAAAAGTAACATGGTCCCGGGCCTGGTCTTAGGTCTTGCCATGAGATAGGTAATAGCTTCTTTCCTTTGGGAAATTCACTAAAACAGCTTTGTTGAGAAAGGGAAATTGTTAACCCTTTGAACGCCATAAGCAAGTTAACTCGCTCACATACTCAACGCCATAAGCGAGTATACTCTCAGCGTATTCCCCTAATGGCATTTAGCGTCAAATTTCAAATTAAAAATAAGATTTGTAATTTATTTATCCAGGTTGATGGTTGTGCGTCACGTGATTGTTTATAACCTATGTTTTTTAGTCTAGAGTAATGAAAAAATTGGCATTAAATAAATAAATCTTTTATTTTGCATGATTTGATGCGACGGAGAGGCTTGCAATGAAATATTTAGCGTTCAAAGGTTTAAACCATAGTCTACCTTATATATAAATCCTTGTCATTATGCTTAATCCTAAATTTTTTTCTTGTAGGAAGATTTTGGTGGTGATGGTGTCGACCTTTACGACGATGTAATAGCAGCACCACCCGGAGGGGGTGGGGATAACAACCCTTCAGCTCGCAGTGAGGGGTCGACTAACAATGACACCAGTTCTGTCCCTAACCATAGTGGGAATTTCCACCACATGAACAACAATGTTAACAACAGCAGTGGTGCAGGAAGGTACAGATTGTACGTCGGCAACTTGACTTGGGTAAGCAATGTTATAGTGAATCTTTTGCTCAGTTTAAGTTAGTCACTTGACTAACTGATAGATAGGTTTTTTTGCTTATTTTATTTGACTGTTTTTAAAGCAAATAATGTTGAACAGTTATATTTTGTTAATGATCTAAACCCTTTGAGGTCGAATAAATTTAAAGACAAGTACACCCCAGGACTTGGTTTAGGCTATTTATGCATGGATTTTAAACATTCTTATGTATAAGTGCCCAAACTGATTCACAAATACATGCATGATGGTTTATCTTTAAGTTAGCCCTACCCTTGTAAAATATAAATTAATTAAAGTGAAACAAATATTTTTATTTTTACTATGGTAAAAAACAATTTAAAAATTTTAAACAATTGAGTAGTAAACTGAAAAAATATTATAATTATTTCCCAAGATTAGGCCTACTGATATAGATATTTCCCAAAAACTGGAAACATTACTAACATGTGGACATTTTTAAATGAAAGTAGGAACTCTGATACAAGTAAACATTGTGTAAAACTAACCTTAACTACAACAACGATGACAAACACAACTTCAGCTTGGAGAAATACCCAGAGAAAATTAATATTTTAAGGAAAAATAATGCACAGAGAAAGCAAAATAATTTTTAAAAATAAAAAAATGTTTAGTTTAGTAGTGTATGTATAAAAAATGCTAAAACAAAAAATATGTGTCATATGTTGACTTTAAGAGTGTTTTAAGTGGTTATATGTCGTGGCGGGTATAAGATGCCATTCGAGCTATTGAGAAAATGGTATCCAGCGTCCTGTACTTGCCATCGATCTCGAAGGGTTAAGGTTACATTTCTTGGTCATATGTATGATATATCTGTTTGATTTTTACAGTGGACAACAGACCAGGATATAACAGATGCTGTAATCGGGGCAGGCATCAATGACTTTATTGAAGTTAAATTTTTTGAGAATCGAGCCAATGGTCAGTCAAAAGGGTTTTGCGTCATTACTCTTGGTTCAGAGCAGAGTATGCGCATGTGTCTTGACAGATTGCCCAAGAAAGAACTGCATGGACAGTGCCCTGTGGTCACATACCCCAGCAAACAAGCTCTCAACCAGGTATTATATTTTATTGGTAACTTATTATCCATTAATTTAACTTATAAAACATGCCTGTTATTCATAGAAATTTATATTTAGGCTTGAATATTTTTCAACAAATTTTATAGTTTATTTGTTGACTAATAATTCATTGTTTATCATACCAATTTATCACAACATTGATAACATTAAGTATTCCAAGAAGTAGGCCTAAGTTAGCCTATAATTATTGAATCCAAACGTCTTCTTGTTTGTCATACAGGGATTATCAAAATATTGCATTACTATTTAAAACTTAGGCCTAATATGAAATTCTAACAGTGGTTTCTCTTTAATTTAGATGTTGAAAGTTACTATATTTAACACCTTCGCGACTGCAGTGAAAATATCAATAAATTTGTATTTGCCACAGGGCAGTTTACATCAAATATATAAAAAAACTGTATGATTTTAATGTCCTTTGAATTGATGGGAAAAGCATGTTGGAGAAACATTTAAACAATATTGAATACAGCCGTGTGGGTCATAAATGGCATAGGAATCACACAAAGTGCGTACCTGGTTGGGCATACGACACAGTAATGTAGCCTATTGCGTGTACCCCGTCGGGTACCCGCCGGCAATTTAAAAAAATGATGTACCTGATGGGGCGTATGAACATGTTAAATAAAAGAGGTATTGTAACTAATAAAAATGATTATTGTAGAAAAATAAATATATGGGGCAAATAAAAATTGGATTAATTATTTATTATGTTTTTTTCATCAATAATCACAATAAAATCAATTAATTTGTTTCAGTTTGAGTCTCAGTCCAAAACCAGACCTGTCCCACCACAACAACAACAGAACCAGCGAGGCCAGCAGGGACCCCATCCAAACCACGGTCCCCCACCTCCGAGGATGATGATGGGTCCTCCTCAGATGCGAGGTATGAGGCCCCCACCTGGTATGCCAGGTGGTCCTCCTGGAGGTCCTCGGATGCCTGGCCCCCACATGGGGCCCCATGGTCCCCCGGGACCTCCTCCAAATCAGGGCCCCCCTGGATTCCAGCATAACAACTGGAATGGCCCTCCACGGCAGAATGGTGAGTGGATGTCAGTTTTTCTTGTTTCCTGATATGTGACTGGGATATCGGGTGCTTTGTTTTTTCACCCTTGCCTCATCACCCCCCTCCCCTGCTTAGACTGCCTTCTACAGTGTGTACATTAATTGGGGGTAGAGTTTGCAGTTTTGTTGTGGTTTTTAACTTTGCCATTATGCTGATATTGGTTTTCTATTCACCTCAAAAATGTTTTCTATTTCTTATTTCCACATGTTAGGCTACCTTATTGCAGAATGAAGATGTGCGTATGTTTGTGAAGTTACTATTTGCTTTGATGTAAAATAGGTCTTTATTTGATAGTTGATTTCGTTAAAAATATTTAGAAAGGATATAGCTGGATATAGAAAGGATATATAGAAGGATACCCTACAAAGAATATAGCTGTTACCAATTTGTAAAACTTACAAAGTTAAACCAATTAATAAATTATTAACTCAGTGGATTTACAACTTTTTATGAGCTTCAAAACTTGTTATTCAACAATTCTAGGCCTACTTATAAAGGAAGGTGCACATGTTTCTACCTGACTCTTTTTGTGTTTTTTTCTTTCAATTTTAAGAAAGTAAAAATTAATTTCTCCTGTAACCTTTCTACAATTTAAAAAAGTGTTTAAAGAGCCTTTTGTGTAGGCCTATCAATATTCACATTGTTGTAACCCCCTAAAATATTTTTCAAATTTTATTGTTAACTGATTTAATGATTAATGGCCAACAAGCATTAGATTTCATTTATCCACAACATTTAATGATATACAGTGTAAGCCTACAGTTGAAATATTTTCTTTGTATTTTATTTGATATGAAGGATTTTCTTGATATAAAATACATATTGTTAGTAAACCTTATTTTAGCGATTTCAACTGGGTGGTATTTGTGTGTCTCATAATCTCTTTTAAGGGCCATTAAAACTCTCATTGGTACAATAGGTTGTTAAGTAGGCTTTGATATTTTGATCACAAACTTAAATGCCACATAAATAATGTAAGAATTGGTATTAAAGTGAGGTTTGTAATGGCAAATTGTTAAATAATAGCAAATAGGTTCTAAGTGTTTGCTGTTAGTATAATGAGATCCATACTTAAATAAATAATAATTGTTTAAATGAAACCCATTCCAATGTTTATGTGTTGCCTTGCTTATGTGTATTTTTGTTGTAGCTAAAGGTTTTTGATAATTTCACTGAAACATTTTTACACCTACCCAACTTATGCTGTTGACGGTACGCTTTTATTCTAATTTTATCACTTACAATAATTAATTTATGCAGTATTCCCTATAATGTTATAAAGTAATATTGTGGAGCACTTTATAACTTTAATCCCTTCTAACGTACTTTTCAAAAGTTATTTACGAGGGGTACCCAAAATTAACCGGAATGGCATTGCCATGGCTGACACTTTTGTTGTACTGCTAGTGCCATTCTTAGCAAATGTAGAGCCGCACAACAAATTGACTTAGCACGTTCTGTTCGTCTGTGATAACAAGGTTTTGCTAGTGCATTTTCACTGCTGCTTTGTTTTTCATAATGAAAGTGAAGTGAACAACATGAAGAAAATGTTGAAAGAATTTGAGAGATTGTGCTTACTTAGGCAGTTGATTTAGTGCCAGAAATCAGTGTAATATCTTGGATCTTGACAATCAAAAAGAACATTGAATCGAAACATGTTGTGAACTGAAAGAACAGCTCAGAACTGATCCACATTTTGTTTCTAAGGTATTTTTAAAAACTTAAAAAAGGTCACAGGTGACTGGTGATGAATTATGGTTACTAACCAGAGTGAGAAAAAACAATCAAGCTTTAAATTCTTTTAATTGATTCAGGTAGCTGATGGATGTCCAGAATGATGTCATTTTTAAATCAAGATAAAAACTCATATATTTGAGTTTTCCCCACAGCATTATCTTTGTTAGCAGTTTTCAAGTTTAGATCAGTTTCAGCAGTTTTTTTACCTAGTAGAAAACAAATATTTCACAGCTTGTTGACTTAAAATTGCCATCATAAAGAACGAAGCAGCGGTGAAACAACACTTGCAGCAACAGTTACTTCAGACAAACAGAATGTGCCAGGTCCATGGCCTGCACAGTTCTATTATGCACAGTAAAGGCTATTTGGGTTACTTTTAGGTACCTACGGTGAATTATCAATTTTTTTAACAATGTTGAATTTATGAATTCAAATTTAGTAGCACTTAATTGCCACCCTCACATACATAGTCAGTAAATTGAAACCAGTTATGATTGGCTACTCCTACAATTTATTCATACATAACTGTAAATATATCTTGGTATTTTAATATTTTACCTATATTTATTACAATATACTCAGTTTTACCAATGCATGTGTAGATTCTTAGTCTTTATCTAGATGTAATATTCGGATTTAAGACCAAAATGAGAACTTGTTAATTTTTTTATATGAAATCCTCCCTATGAGAACCAGATCTATATTATCTGACTGGGTAATTTATCATTAAATTTATTGTGTAGTAAATCAACAGTGTCTGGGGAAATATTCAGAATTTTAATGTACAATCTTTCCGAAAGCAGAATTAAGGTTGACTGTTTTCATTCAATTGAAAGAGACCGTGAAACATTTTTAGCGTAATCGATCAAATTGAGTTTTTTTTCAAAATGACTTTAATGATTAGCATAATTTTAACCAGTTCTCAAATTATTTTCTAGTTTATAGGCTATTCAAGGTTAAGTTTTTAAAAATATAAGAATAAGTTTAAATATAATGAAGTCCAACAAATTTAAACATTGGTAAAAGTAAGCCTAAGTTTTACAAGATAATTTGGTCAATTTTTGTACCTCTCTTGTGATTTTATAACATTCAGAGAAACTGTTATATCATGGGTTATTACATAAAAGTTAAGATCAATATCAATTTACAACATTTTTTATTAATAAAAACATGATTTAAGTTGAAAAGTTAATTTAATTTGCATGTTATATTTGGATCCTGAAGTTGATGTTCCATAGGATCTGAAGTTGATGTCTTAATTTACAATGAAGTCTGGATTTTTGAAAATAGTATCAATATTAGCCTATCCCCTGCATTAATATGTTTTTCTCCCATGGTGATATTGATGCTGTTAACATAAACCATGCATTTTGTCACTGAAGTCACAACCGAATATTAATAATTTTTTACTTCACTAAGACCTACTCTATACCCTACATTATTATTGGCTAGTCTATTAAAATAATTATGAAAAAGTGTGTAAATGTATTAAGGTTTTAAATTTAGAAATATTTACAAGATATTTAGATATTAAAAGCTATATTATAATTTTCATAATAAATTATTAAGAATGATAAGTTTTTTCAAAGTAACTTTCGTAAATGCTGCTAAAGTAATAGATATATTTCACAATATAATATAAAAATAATACATCATGATATGAAAATGGAATGCCCTATTTCTTTTTGGAAACCATCTGAATTACTAAGTTTAAGTTATTCCATCCCAAAAAATTAAATTCATCAGTATTTTCTTAAAATACAATAATTGTATATGTGTACATTGCTTTTTAAATGTTCATAAACTTTACATAGAGTACTAATAAGTTCTTTGGTGATATCAATCAGTTTTTATTATTTTCTCTATGGTGCTTCCCCAATCATGCTTAGTTTTTCTAGTAGTTTATTAATTAACGCAATGTCACATTTAATTTTAAGGAAGGACACAGAAGCTTTTTCTTCTTGTTTAGATTCTCTTTTAACATAGGTAATGTCAGATTTTAAATTTTAGCTTCTTACTTAGATATTCAGGAGATTAAGATTAAGGAGATTTATACATTGATTGAATCAATATATATGAAGCTTTGTTAGAAATTTTATTTTTCTAGTTTCACTATTTTTGTCCATATCCAAAGATTACACAGATGGAACCCCTATTGGAAATATCAAGTCAAAAATATTATTAGCATTACATTTTTGCATACATTAGACCCTTGATTATTCATGGTTTTAGTTTGCTGAGCGACCGTGTTTAATTTAAATCGCAGATAAAGCAAACCTAACCTAAAAAACCTTGGAAATAGTAAAAACCAACCATAAAAGCATATGTATGTTAGGTTTAATAATTTCGAAGACATCGAATTAAAGACAATTTCTTAAACGTTATTTTCATATCGGTAGAAACGTGTCAAATAACACAATAGGCCCTACAACTCCACTGTAATACTGACCCAATGTTGAATAGGCCACCTTTATTGGCTTCGAGGAAAAAGTCCATTATTGATTTTTGTTTCTTGGCCTTTACAGTACTTCCTTTTTAACAATGGTTGAGCTTATTTTTCTTAGTACTATAAGATCGCATCTGAGAAGTGTCCGCATAATATCAGGCAGTTATGAACTATATCTCGCCCAAGGCGCCAGTTTTTTCATCCAGTAGACATCTTCAATAGTTGAATTAGCAGTTTGATCTATCTAAGTAATAATTAAACCATGAATAATGAACTCATTGATCGCTTTGCAGCGTATTAAAAGTGCGGGAAAAAGTGAGAGAAATTCGTGAAAAATACGGGATATGTACGGGAATTTTTTTAAAGCCCAATCGCAGGACACCCTGGTAACAATGCACCATAGGGCCCAACAATTTTATTTCCAATCAGAATTTTTTAAGAAAACTTTTGAATCATCCAAAGTTTGGTTAGAATTACTAAAAAAAAATACATAGATAGTTTAAAAAATTCTAAGGGCCGAGAGAAAAGTTTGTTTGAACGAAACACGAAACTGAATTATCTTAATTCCAATGTTCTTATTAATTCATCCTTAAGCCGTTTGTTTGAGAAAAGACAGTACATAAGATTTCATATAAACATTGTGTTTCTTTACAAATCTTGGACTCATAGGCTTAATCTCTATGTGTTTTATGGCTCTTTGGCTTGGTCAAATGATTTGATTCATAAAATTTCTTCTGGTGCTTCCGTTTCATCCATTCTATCAAACTATAAACTCATCCTGAAATTGTTTGCTCCTCATCACCCATTAAAATAAATTAACAAAAAATCTTACAGAATAGTTCAATTTTGTCTAACATTAGGTAGAATACCACTTTTTGTGCACATATCTAAATGTTCTTGTAAATGTAGTTGCAATACTGTATATCACAGATAATTTTAAAATAAATCATAAACATTGCAGTGATTTGAATTTCAGATATGTAAATATAGTTATTATATGGTTGTAAAGAAAATAACTAAAACAAATCTTCATGATCTGTCATCACTTATTTTTGATTAATAAATTTATAAAACTATTAGCCTGTACCATAGAGAAATAAAAAGTTATCAATATTTTATTTTAATTTAGTTGTTTTTAGCGACATAATTTTGATATCTAATGCCATATTTCATAGTGCTGCTATTTTTTAAACACTGTAAATGTATTTTAAATGTCGAGTTAAAACAATGTTTCTTCTTTTAGTCAATCAGACATACAAAAACATAGGTTCCACATATCGGTAAAGCTATTCCCAGGAGGCTCCTTTTTATTTTTATCTGAAATTTTTGCCAGAACATAAAACCTTCCAAGTGTTCTAAAGATTGCAAACCCAATTGGTTTGTAACTTTAATAAAAGCTCATAAATCCATAACATTCAAATCTATTTTCCTTTTGTGGGGAAAAGCTTGTATTGTTTTAGTTGTACATTCTCATTATTTAATGTTTTACTTGTGAATTAAAATTAATAAAATATTTTTTTAAAGGTAATGCATGTTTTAGTTCATATAAACTATAATGTTTAAGATTCAACAAAGTTACTAATAATTTAGTTTTCTCTTTAAAATATAATTTACTGCTAATAAAGATATCTGAATTTTGCCAGTAGAATAACTTAACTATTTGGTTTTGCCGAAAAAGCGGCAAAACAGCAGTTGTTCAACATCACCCGTTGCACTAAACATCAGTGGGTCTGCCGAGGTAACGGTGATATTGAACCTCTGTAGCTGCTTCCATATTCGGTAAAATGTTAGCTTAAATAGATTAAGATATTTCTAATTTTGGAAGTATTTGGTTTGATGTATCCTCACCTCACCAACACATGCTCAGTGAAAAAAATATATCATCTCTTTAATTAACCTATAAATGTATTTGCACCCAAACATTCACACACTCGTTTTCATTTCAGTTTAAAAAATATACTCAAAACTCTGTCATCATTTGTCGAACATTCTTAACTTATACACTAGAACTGTGATAGATTGAACTGGATTTGAGTATTCAACAAATGGAAACTTTGACAATCTAAAAATGGCTTTTTAGAAGAACGCATTAAATTATAAATAGTAAACCTTCGAAATATTGAACTAAAGTAAATTCCACGGTAATGAGTGATTGTGTTTCTCGAAACACGAAACAATCAAAACCGCAGATAAAGCAATCCTATTCTAAAATACACTGAAAATAGTAAAAAACTACAGTGATAGCAAAAATTAGTCCTTAATTACTTTTACAATTTTTGTTTATCCCTTTGAATAGCAAATTTTTCATTGCAATACTCTCCTTGGCACCAGAAAAATAAAATTATATTTTTAGAGCCAATTTTTTCTAATCTGCAGTATAAACACCAAACACAAAGACTAGGTTATAAATAATCGCCCAACACAAACATCGTCCGCATTTATTAGTCAGTTGACAAGTGAGTATAATCGCTGTTGACGCTGCCCAGTAAACAGTGACATACACAACAATCTGTTTGTAAACAATAAATAATAGTACTGTATATTGTAACTACGTCATGAACCGAGTTGGCAAGCGACAAAATTAGATTGCCCTGCCATCTATCGTCAATTTGGATAACTAAATTTGACTCTAAATGCCATTATGGGAATAAGTGAGAATACTTGCTTATGACGTTGAGTACGTTTGCGTGTTAATTCACTTATGGCGTTAAAAAGTTCATAATGTGAAGACTTAAAATGTTAGATTATTTTTTAATAAAAAAAACAATTTTGTAAACATTATTTTCAATACTTGAGACAAGTGCAATGTATTAACAGTGCCTACTGTTGAAGTTACTGTCATAATTGGCTTCAAGTGAAAAAGTCTATTATTGATTTTTGTTTCTTGGAATTTGCTTCCTTTTTAACAATGGTAGAATGAATTTTTTCACAATTATCAGATCACACAACAAAATGTCATGTTTCTTTCCAAGGCGTTCAATAGTCCCTCTGCATAATTGCAGGCAGTTAGGTAAGATATATTGGCCATGGTCAAGCGTGTCGCGGACAGTGCCTGTAATTTGTTGGCACGAGGATGGATGTTTATGTGTTAAACTTACAACAGCTTGCTGCAGATGCTTTTGCTGATGAGGGATAAGCCGTAACACAGTTAATTCGCTTGTGGATAGATAGTCAGGAGTCTACTGTATACGGAATATTTCTTAGGAAGATCTATCATCTTCTAACAATTGATTACTGTCAATTAACTAACATTTAAGTAATTTGTCATTCTTACTTCACATTTCTTCTTTGCCGGTTTTATTTCTAATGTCCACCTTGTAACATATAATCTTGTACAGTCTTAGTCCCAAATCTACAAATACAAACAGTACAGAATGTTTTAAATAACTACGAGTGATTCCCTAAGATCAATCCAAGTTTAACTATCAGGGTTCTAGTGTAGTTTTTTTTTATATTTATAAATTTAACAAACTTAGAATCATCAAAGTTTTTACATGGCTTCTTGAACCAACATTACAATAATGAAATAAAACTGTTGAAAATGATAACAATGTAACAAAAGAATAAATTGTCAGTCCTGGATTTTTTTTAGTTAGAGCCTGTATCGTTTTGCTCATGTGATTAGAATTCGTTACAAGAAAACACTTTCCATATCCATCTAAGTTTTAGGTACTTCAATATTCCAAACAGGTACAATTAAATCCATAGATGTAACTTGGGCTTAAGTAGATAAATTAAAATAAGGTTTAGTTTCTAGAATCAGTTTAGACGTAAGTGCACTTAACATTTTATGTACTCTTAAGTATTTTGTAAATGTCCTATTAATTAGTAATGTGTTATCACAATGGTTTGCTGATGTGTAAGCTAGATTGATTGCAGCGATGTTTTGCTAAGAACTGTGGAATTTCGACATGTGTGGTTGTTTCAAGGTCCTCCGAGGCCCCCAGGCCCTCCACCTGGACCCCCACAACAGCGACCCGGCCCCGGTGGACCACCGCCCGGCATGGTGAGTACCCCCGTCGCTGTCTCCAAACCTGCTTACAGCGACCTTTATCTTTTACAGTCTACAGTTAGTTATGTCCACCAAAT
Source organism: Nephotettix cincticeps (assembly GCA_023375725.1). NCBI lineage: Eukaryota > Metazoa > Arthropoda > Insecta > Hemiptera > Cicadellidae > Nephotettix > Nephotettix cincticeps. The sequence continues at coordinate 15,397,889 of CM041789.1, read as the reverse complement.
GAAATTTTTCATCTGTCGTAGGGGGTTAAAACATATTTATTCTATTAATGCATAAATTATTTTCACAATTTTGTGTTATTAAATATTCTTTTGGACAGACATCACAATTTTATGTACTACTTGTAAGAATAATATAACCAGTGGTTTTGAAATGCTCCGATGGCATTTGGAGTGGAATTTGGTAACCTGGGCTTCATGTTGCTCCTTTTGGTAACGGGAGTTTTCATGTTGCTAACTCAGTACCGGTAACGGAGGGCTTCATGTTGTTGACTTCAGTACTGGTAATGGAGGGCTTCATGTTGCTGACTTCAGTAACAGTAATGTTGGTCTTCATGTTGCTGACTTCAGTAAAAGACGGCTTCATGTTGCTTACCAGTACCAGTAATGAAAGGCTTCATGTTGCTGACTTTAGTGATGGAGGGCTTCATGTTACTGACTCCAGTAAGGGTAATGGAGGGCTTCATATTGCTAACTTCACTTATGGAGTGTTTCACGTTGTTGATTTCAGTAACTATAGAGGGGTTTCACGTTTCTGACTTCAGTAACCGGGGAGGGGTTTCACGTTTCTGACTTCAGTAACTGGGGTGGGGTTTCACATTTCTGACTTCAGTAACTGGGGAGGGATTTCTCGTTTCTGACTTCAGTAACTGGGGAGGGGTTTCACGTTTCTGACTTCAGTAACTGGGGAGGGATTTCTCGTTTCTGACTTCAGTAACTGGAGAGGGGTTTCACGTTTCTGACTTCAGTCACGGGAAAGGGGCTTCATGTTGCCCCCTTTGGTAAAGGGGGTCTTCATGCAGCTGTGTTCGGCAAAAAAACCCACTCATTTCTTCTTCCGATGCTTTGGCTCATCAAGAAATACTGGTTATACTACTTGGCAAGTTGTAAATAAATTAAAAAGATATTTTTGAAACAAAAACAAAACAGATCTATTTCGTCTCCAATTCAATAAAATCGTGGCCAGTTAAGATAAGTTGTTTTAAATTCTTCGAGTCACTTGTTTTTCACTTCAAACATTTAAAGATGGTTTAAAATCTATTATTTATATTTTGTATTTTCACTTAAGTAGTATAATGTTTTTACACAGATTACTTACATTCTCAAAATAATTTTACTCAATTCTTATGTAGTTCAGAAAAAGAAAGCCTGCAAATATTATTTATTCTGTCTTGAAAATGTACCGTTCCTTAAAATATCATATTGATGTATAGTATTGTGTTTCCTTTTAAGTATTTATAGTTTATTTTTTTACACTTAAATTGATTCAAATCTATTTCTCAGGGAGGTTTAAAATTTATTTGAAAACTATTATTTTCAAAATGTATTCATAATAATTATGTATAGTACTTGTGTATACTTTTAAAAGTTAAACAATTTTTTATATTTGTTGGAAATTCGTTTATTCTTGTTCATGAAAAATACAGGAATACAGTATTTATTATTAATTTTGTGTCAGTTTTTTTTACGAATGTTCTAACTCTTCTATACCTCGGTCTATCCTCATTTCAGAATAAGTAGCTTTTATTATTATCCTCAACATTTGAAAACTATTTTTAAGTGTACTTTTATTTTCATTACATTTTTTAAACATAGCATAGTAAAATACTTGGTTTGATATGAACTGTTCTTAAGTTAAACAACGTTATGTATTGACTAATGGGTTGAATTTATACATTTCAATAATTTGAAGCCAAATTTACCAGTGCCTTATTTAAATTCACAAAGATATTTAGTTATACTTTGAAAAGAAAAATTACTAATTCACCTTTTTTAACTTACTCTTATTATTTTAAACTAATGTTTTAATAAATTCCAACTACTGTATATCCATTACGCTATTGATTTGTAATATTTAAATTTAAGATTGAATTTCTTAAACTTGGCTAAATGAATTCTTATTTTCATTTTTGTCCTGTCACTTAATATTAAAGATTCTTTGTTTGCAAGTGAAAAAAATAAAAAATTCTTGAATTGAGTTAGGCAATAACGTGACAATTGTTAATTCAACAGTTATTGTTGGTCATATGATATATATGCTTTGATTATACAATTTAATTACTATACTATTATTCAGGTTATGAATAATATACTGTTATTATACATACTAAAAAGTAATATTATAATCTTGGTTACAAGACATCTTGTACTGTCATGAATTTCCCTTTGTGGGGTTTCTTATACTCTATAATTTAAATTAAAGCTGTATTAATGAAGAAAATTCCAACTGAAATCCAAGAATATTACCACCATTAAAACATTTTTATAAGGGAACAAAAATTTACGTACCACATGCGTCTGTGGTTTTGTTAATTTTTTTATCAGTACTATTTGTTTGAAATAAAAGTGTCAAGAATTTATCATCCCAAGAAGTGATAAAATTTGGCATACCTAGTAATTTTACCTGAATGTAAAAGGTTGGTATACATGCAATGTTTTATTGTATAAATTGTTTTGATATACATTCTGATTTGATCAATCTACACAGTAGGTATAAGTTTAGGAGAACATTTTTTTATTATAAAAATGTATGATTATAACATATTAAAGAATATATAGTTTTTTAATACTTAATAAATTATACATATCTTGATATATTTTTCTTTTTCATATCATTTCAGTACTTCTTTTGGCATTTTTATACAGGTGTCCTTGAACTCTACTGATCTTTCCTGATATTGTTCTTAGACCATAGGCAAGCCAATAATCAGAATCATATTCAGTAATTCAAAAACTCGAAATTGATCAATACATTGTTAAAATATGACTGTTTTCTGCTACATTTTTTCCTGTTTCTGTATATTAAATTTTGATCGTTATATGTTTGGATCACGCACTTGATAATTCACTTAATAATAATTATATTTTTAACAAATTCAGTTTTACGTTTATTGAGAAATGGCTAATTTTAATGTATCAGAGTATTGAGATATCTATTTTTGTAGGCAGCAGTGAAAGTTTTGTTACTTTGATATTTTCTTTTGGACCAGCTCCGTTTGTTGTAGTTAGATTTAAAATTGTATTCTCTTTAAAAAAATCGCTGTTGTTTTTATTGTGACCTATTATTTTTAAGATACCATTTTTGAAATATAATTGGGAAAAATAACTTTTTCCTGTAATTAAATGTGAAAAAACAAAATGGTGGCTGTGCAGGTAAATTTATAGTTTTCAAAATTTTTAATATGATATTTTGGTTATCTATGGTCCATGAACATTATCTGGAGAGATCGGTAGAGTTCAGGGTCAGCCTGTATATTATCAATTGATATCACTTTCAAAGACTTGCCTTATAATTAGGGATCTTCATTAAGTGTATTTAGTATAACGATATGTATACTCATCGATACTTTGTAGTGGTATAAATACTTTGATAATTCATTGAATTCATTATTTCTATGCTGTTTGATTGGGTTAATATGTATAAATATTCATTTGAGCAATGTTTTTCAGTTGTATAAACAATTAAAGATACCTTTTTTGTAGAAGAATTTTTTTTATTTCTATGGACTTAGTATTAATTCGTTTTTATCTAATGGTTTGAAAAAAATGGATCACATTGTTCCTTGTAGATTTAAAAATTGTATTAACAAATTATTTTAACTATCAAAAAAGAATTCTGTAAAAGTAAAACTAAAACTCAAAAGGATAACTTGAAATTTTTAAGGTTTTACGAGGTATTTAATCGTATATTGTATTTTCAATTTGGACACACCTATGTTGTTGTCCACAAGTCCAAAATAAAATCCTTAAAAGTAATCTATTCACATTTTTATAAGTTTAAAGCTTCGTTTTATATAACTTTGATTGTGTTGTATTCATTTATGTTAATTGGTTCCTCGTAATGTTCAGTAATTGCCTTGTGATTGTATTTATTGACAACAGAAACAGTCTCAGCTAGAATGAAATGACCTTTTGTAGAAGATTTACTGATCTGTACAACTTGTGTACTGTACTAAAGCATTTGAACGCTCTTGAATATTACATTTCTATAGATTTATAAATTAACCTGTAAAGTAAATTATTAATATGAAATGTATTCACTACTCCTATTTATAAATTCATTTGCAGTTTAAGGTTTTTTTAGGGTACTACAGTAGAGCGTTGAAAATCCGAACCAATTGGGACCGGATCGTAGGTAGTTCGGATTTGTCCGGATTTTCGAACATAACCTACAAATACCTATTGAACATATAATTACGCCTACAGTATTAATAGTGAAGTTATAGAATACAGTTAAACATGTTTTAATAATGTTGTTTTATTTATGTTGTTTTAACAATGACTTCATTGTTTAATATCGGCGCTGTGAAACCTACAAAATTTAGCATCTTCTTGTGATTTGTCTTTCGCTGTTCTTGTTGTCTTCCGAAGTTTTGAGCCATCTTCAGAATTTAATTTTGAGGCAAAATTTACGATGCTATTTCTGTTTTTTTAATGTCTGAAAAGGTGGTCTTACCCACTCCATACTCAGTTGCAAGAGACGACCACTTTCACCTTTTTGCAGCATATTCAAAATTTCAATTTTAGTTTGAATAAGGAGAAATATATGTTTCCTTTTCAGTGTACCCGATGAGGACGCCATAATGTAAACAAACGCACAGTAAACTTATCAAACTACAAGACGTAACTGAACGCTATTAACTGCACTGATAACTGAACGCTACTGGTAGTGACAGATGACGGAACAATAATATTGGGGGCGGGGAATAGGGGGTAAGGCCGAGTCACCGAGTTAAAAATAGACACGATGAAGGTCATTCCCTTGCTCTGCGCGCCCCTCATCCCCCGCCCCGCACCCATCATCACCTGCTCCGCAAAATTTTAAAATATAGTGTTGTGGAGTAGTTCAGATTTTTGACGTCCGGATTTTCTACGCTCTAGTGTATTAATGTCAAGATTACAAAGGGAGTTGGTTTTTAACTTCTAATACTAGTTTTAGAAGTTATAATAATGGGTTTCAAAGAAAAAAAATACCTCTACATAATTATGTATAGTTTGTTAAGTGGTATATTAATATATTTCTTTAGACAAGTTAAAATTTATTGTATTTACATATGCTTATTAAAGTGTGTAAACAGAATGTGAACGAGTATCGATAGGCCTTGGGTGTTGTGAGTTTTGCTAAGGCCAGTATTTGTTGCAGCAGTTCCAGGGCCCGCCCCCAGGTCAAGGGCCTCCACGAGGGCCTCCGCCCGGAGGCCCTGGGGTCGGAGGACCTCCGCCAGACCAGCGGGGTCCACCCCCCCGTCCCGACTGGAACCGCCCACCGGGTTAGTAGCTAGCTATATTGTGTCTACCGAATCTTTGAAATCCATAATGGCGTTGGTTATTAATTATTCAATATATTTTATTTATTGGACTTTTTTATTGGTCTAACATGTCTATGTTTTTAAGTACACAACCACTTAATCCACCAGCATTTCCAAAAACATCGGTTTACAAAAGTTTTAGGCTTTAAAAGTCATAAAAATCATTGTTTAATTTTTCTGCGAAAATAAAAACAGTAAAGTATAATTTGACTACCACCATTATATCCATCTTAAAAAACTAAACAAATTAGTATTTTGAATCATTAGTCTACGACTAATAGTTCTAGAGAAAAGTCAAATTTAATGTCTGTGGTAAACTCAGTTCATTGCCTGAGGGTGCCCAATGTTATTCTTATGGTGAATTATTAACAAAACAATTTCTTCCTTATTTTCTAACAGTATTCCACGAAAATTGGTATGCAGTGTAAGGTCACAACACCCAACAAATCACTCAAAAAAGTTTGGTATTATGACGAGGGGGGTCCCCCCTATGAAATTCTAACAATTAATTGAATTCTGTTTATCTTATTGTAGAATTTGGATGATTATGTCTGGAACAGTAAATTATTAAATGATATTTAGATGAACGTTATAGAATATGATGGTTTAATTGAAGATTGTCATTTAAATTGATTTAAGGAAGAAAGTATGGTTGGTCAGTCCACTGATACTGTTTTCATTTCATATTGGCAGTTGACATTATTTTATGTTTAAAAAAATCCTTGTTAATTTTCATTTACTTACTCGATGTTTTATGATTTAACCCATTCCTGTCTAATGACGCACACTGTACGTCCGTGAACTTCGCTAGACAGATGTCCAATGACGTGCGTCCCGCGGGGAGTTACGAGCAAACAATGTGTCTGCAAATATTTCGACGTAGTTCTTTTTTCCGCCGTTAGGTGTGCTAGTTCATTTCTCATCCGATAGATGGTGTTGGCGTCCTATTTTATCATCGTATTTAGTTGTCAAATGTTCCGTATTGAGTAAATTATTTTCTCGTTCGCACAATTCGTTCAGCGATAGTATTTTTTTATGATAATACTGTGATAATGATAATTATTTAAAGATTTATCATTAACTATTTATTACTGCAGGTAACTAGAAGGAGATGTGCCAAGTAAAATAAAGGAATCATTTGAAAATGAAATAAGATTTGACGAAACAACAGTACCTACTTGTTTCGAAGTGTACAGCTTGGAACTGGTGAAAAAATACAGTAATAATTTTTTTCTTGCTAAAAGTGATTGTATATGCAGTTAAAGGGTATAAGGAACAGGGCAGAGAAATCAAAACATTTAATTCATGAAGTTACTGTTAATTTTTTCACGCTAATAGTGACGCGCCGTCAGTGAACAAAGCTCAATTTTCATTCAGACCGGAGGGCCTCAGGCGTGGTCGACGCCTGAGGCCGCATTACGTCGGGCAAAACGGTTGGTTTTGGGGAATGGGTTAAGTATGAATAATTTTTGTTTAAAAAAATATTTTTGTTTGAACCTGTTATCTAATCTGTCTCTATTTAATTTTTTCCTCCTTTAGTTCTAAAATTGGGAACATTTCGGTTACTAGTCAGGAAATATACTAGAGTGTGTTAGTTCCCAAAATAGTTTCCAATTAATTTCATCTAGTCGGTTATAATATTTTGTTGTTTTGAAAAAATGTCATTTTATGTTTATTCTATGTGTTTTGGTATCCAATAAAGTAATATATTTTAACCCTTTGCGGGTCATTGACGTTTATTCTGTCTATGTTAGTCTCCTCCGAGGGCCAAACGCAGATATCTGCCTACACTTATTTTCACCAAAATTTTTGCCGCGACAATGAAGTTTTTGTTTTTGTTCAACTCCAGTTCCAAGCAGTCTTAAAGCAATAGCAAAGATTTTTCAGGTTAGCTGGAAGGTTTTGGTGGGAAAGGTGGAGGGGTTGTGAGATAATGATCTTGGCTTCGTTTACTGCCGCCCGGTCAGTCGCTCGCTACACAGTACACATATGGAGCCTGATGGAGTTGTACTTATATTTGAACAATCCCACACGACCAAACACGTACCATAAGGATCAATGACGGATATATCTGCAAAAATATAAAACAAAATAAAAACTTTAAAAAAATTATTTTTGAACAATTATGATTTGTTTTGTTGCATCAAAAAAATAATTAGCAAAATAAATAAAAGCAAAATAATTCGATGTTGACAAAAAACTTATACCCTGCCCAGTAATCAAGTTAAAATTTCAATTGGCATTTTAGGCTAATTAGAAGAAATTTTAACTCCTTCGTACTCAGTAAATTTCCAAAGCAATAATATAATAATAATAATAAGTGACAAGTTTTATCGATACCTGTCGATAAATGATGAAAATTATTTACCTATTCTCCATAAGATTAACATGGGAAAAGAATATGCAGGATTGCTGCTGTGAGTAACACTTAAAGTAGGCATTTCTACCATAAACAATTTTTATTTTGACATTTATCCGAACACAGCGGCACGATGACGTCACTTACCCCCTTGTCTATCCTTTAAAAAGTGTACTTAGTTATGACAAGTTAAATTGTTTAATATATACATTTAACATTTTTAAGACTATTGTTTTTGGCCTCTGGGCACCTCAAAACGAAAAAGTAACATGGTCCCGGGCTTAATTCTTGCCGTGAGACCTACGGTAATAGCTTCTTCCCTAAATTCGCTAAAAAGGATAAATAATACATCTTAAAACTTTAATTTTGATCAGTCAAGATTAAAATGTTGCTTTTACCAGGTATGCAGCATGTGCCCCCGCCGGGAGCACCTGGCTTCAACCCTCACCAGGCCATGCAGGGCCCCCCGCCGGGTCAACCCCCCCGTGGGCCCCCACCACCTTCTCAGATGGGTGGTAAGTAGTGGCGGATGGCCAGTGGTGACTGGTCCCTTGCATGACACCTCGTGTACAATCGTAACCGAACCCATCCCAAGTCACATTCAGGACAGTTAGTTTCTTATCAGTCTAGGTTATGTTTAATTCACTGAGCGCTAAAGGAAGATTCCTTTGGCGGTTTCTTGTCAAGAACAAGAAAGTCTAGAGTTTACCTATATTTACTGGTTTATTGGAATATGAATGAAGACAATGATGTGAAAATAACTAAATTTGTTTTATTTAGTTATTAAATACATAATTATTTTATTTGTTCACTTTTTCATGTAAGTCATTAATATTTGGAATTTTAGTGAACCCTAACCATATTTTACAACATATTGGATTTAATAAAGGATTTAGGAAAGAAGCACTGCATTAACTCTAATATTCCTGCCATTTGTTCGGTTTACTTTGATTAAATGGACAGGAAATTGGTAATTCTGAGCAATATGAAATATGAGGATCAATATTAACAGTACAAATAAATTGCCAGAATGCAGATACAAGGATGAACCAGACTGTCAGTCTGCACTGCGTTTCCCACCATTATCAGTGTGTCAACATTTTTTTTATTTTGAATTAGCACGCAGGAGGTCTAAATATTTCATCACTATAGCAAGGGTCATGAATGTTCAGAAATAAGTTTAACAACCATATATCAGACAGCTAAAGTATAAATCGTTATAACGTTACTACTATTGATTACTTGGGGAGTTAAGATAGTAAAAATTGTAAATGGTTTTATTTGCAGTATGCATCTTATAAAAAACATGTTTTCCACAAGCACATAAATTAAATATTGATAGTAACCGATAAACCCATTGGCTTACCTATATTACAGTACCTGGGAATTCCTATTATTTTTGCACTTTTTGACACTTTTTCTAGAACTGCTATAATTTCCTTTTAACATTAAAACATTGATATAAAAACTTCCACGACACCTGTCATGTTGACTAATATTTTGGTTTTCATTTACTAAATTAGCCAACATATAAAGCCAAAAATACTGCTCTATCATAAAGAAACAAAAGATCGATCCAGAAAGTGCTGTGATCTATCGGAAAAAACGTAAAACTACTAGCAATAACAAGCGACAGAACGGTTATGTCCAGGAATGCCTGGCCATATTGGCAGCGTTCACATTAATGTAAATGTTGCATTAGGCTTCCTCAATTGAAACCACAGAGTGCTGTATGTCTGTTTATTCCCTTGATAACTGTATTCTGACAAATTTTTGTGCTGTTTTCCTGTCACATATTGTTCAGCATTACCAGGTTATATGATCTCTGAGCGTCCGACCAGTGATTGTGGTTTTTAGACTGTGTTTTACTAAGTGTTGCTGTTGTAGGTCTTCCTCCTCCAGGTCACGGACCCCCACCTCCAGGACCTCAGGGCCCTCCAGCCCCTCATGTGAACCCTGCCTTCTTCCAGCAGCAGGGCGGTCCACCCCCCCACCAGCCCCACCCTCAGGCGGGCCCACCACCACCAGGACCCCCTCATGGACCTCCTGGTCACGGACCACCCCATGGCTATGGTCCACCACCGACATCCAGGGTAACATTTTCAGTTTTGTAAGGAAAATATTTAATCGAAAAATTATGGTCGTTAAGAAATCAAAAGAAATAGAGCAAACTAAAAATTTAACTTTGAGATTTCTGGGACAAGGTATAGTATAGAAATTTACAATTGTTAATTTGCATCATTGTGTCCATGTAATGTCAAAAAAAATGTTAATGTTCATCTGATTCTACTCTCTTTTATACAAGTTGAAATAAAAGTGATAATAATATATTGACTGACTTATGTAGTTCAGAACCTTCAAATCCAGGAGTTTGATTCATTTTAATTTGTTTACTAGACGGTCTTTAGAGATTAAAATCATTTCAAGTTAAAATAAAATACTTAAAATAAATTTGGTAGTGTTTTTATTAAATTGAAAACTCGTCGTACTTTATTGGTATAATCTATATTAGGTCAGTTGGACTTGCCAGACGAAATGTGTGTAGCTAAGTTTCATGACAAGATTTCCTAAGTTTGAATCCTGAGTTATCTATCTGGTTGATTATTTTCCTAAAAATCGTTAATCTAACACGTTGTTAATATCTTGAACCACATTAAATCATTATCTACAAAATAACTGTTTAAATTAGTCTGTTATGTGAATTTCTTACCACAAAGTGACTGTCAACAAAGGCAATTGAGAAAGTGGTCTAAACCCAAATAGGAATTCCGTGATTTGAACTTGTGACCTCTTGCATCACAGTCCAAGAAGCCGACCTCTATAGCCTAGCAATACTCAAAACGGTATTTATTTACAGTTGAGACTGGGAAAGTTTTAATATCTATCTGCTACGTGAGATTGTTCTGTAATTGAGCTTAATGATTGTCTGATTTGCTCGTGTTGTTTACAGCCAACGTACGGTGGGCCTCCACCCGTAGAGCACCGGCCTGAGGTGCCAGCCATCAGTGAGGTGGAGTTTGAGGAAGTAATGGGACGCAACAGGACTGTCTCCAGCTCAGCCATAGCCCGAGCAGTCTCCGATGCCGCTGCAGGTAAGTCTGCGATCCAACCTAGCAACCTCTGGATAACTGTGGAATGCTATAACAGGTTTAAATTACCTGTACTGTGAGGTGATCCGGTAGTTACTTACAGTAAAGTCCAGAACATCCAGATCCAGATCGGGTTAAAATATATATAAATACCAGTATTGATATAAATTTTATCTCAAGCTTCTTCAAAATTTTAGACGCAACTGCAATCAGTACCTTGCTGAACGGCAAGTGGTATATCGTTTATACAAAAACGCTACACCATCGACTCGGGCATGTTGATCTCCACTTGGAGGGTTAAGTAAGTTGTTAATTAAGTTATGGATACTGTTCTGCACTTATGAATCATGAATAAAGTGTTTGTGATTCTGGATAACTGAATATTTCAGGGGAGTACGCCAGTGCGATCGAGACGCTTGTGACGGCGATATCTCTGATCAAGCAGTCCAAGGTAGCCAACGACGACCGCTGCAAGATACTCATCAGCTCGCTGCAAGACACGCTGCACGGCGTCGAGACCAAGAGCTACGGCTCATCGCGCAGAGGTCAGTCTTAAACACGATACCTGACGGTCTCCCTTATATCTCCCTTACTGTATGTTTAATTTGCTCTAACTTCAAAAAGTAAAGAATTCATCTGATATTTGTGTAATCAGGTCACTTTCATAACCCTTAAAATTGTAAATATGAATCTTAAACAGTTTGGTAAGATCCAATTTCACATGAGCCAAAAGTAACATGAGTTTTTTTACTATCGTACTTTACTAACCAAACTGTACTTTTGGATCATATGGCAATAAAATAATAATCCTGTGGCATTCACATTCCAAGATACAGTTAGAAGATCCATGATTTGGTTCTTGGTTAACCTGCATCCAAAAAATTGAATGACACAGATCGTCATTGTCACTTGGCATCCTTTGATCCAGAACATCGACCTGTAGGTTTGGAATCGGCATTAGCATAAGCCGACCATGTGTCCACACTTGCCTTTCAGCCATGCCGATCTCTACCATTCGGCATAGTGGGGATACGGCTTATGATGTGAACTGTTTTAATTTTTTGTGTTCTTGAAATTGAAGATGCTTAACAATTTTAATGCCATTCCTGGTCCTTACCTTACTTAACCTAACCTAGGAAGTGTTTCAAAGTATCAGTTACATAATATATTGTATTAGTTATTGTAATCCTTTAATTTCACTGATATATAATGTTATACTGCTGCTTTTTGAGTTATTACTTTTGTAGACTACTTACTATTACTCCCATATTCATATTTAAGGAGATATTTGGCCGCACCTACAATGCCCCTCAATTTTCCTCTTATCTTCTCTTCAGAGGTTCAGAGACAATAATCTTTTGGACATTTAGATTTTGAACTTTATAGAAAATTTCCGTTTGAATAAATTTTTGTACTTTTGTTTAATTTGGTACAGATTATAGGAAAAAATATTTTTAAAAGAAAATTGTACACTACATGTATTTTGTTTGTCAGCGATCTACCTTTTTTTTGTGTGTTTTATTGATCTGCTCTTCTGTATTCGACTCGAGTTTGTGTTTTTGCGGGATAATGCACGCCGCTGCTGGGATGCACAGTTGGGTGTTGGTTGTATATAATCTAATTAAGATACTTGATGTTTAACTAAGATGTTTTGCTCCTAGTCATTTGGTAAAATCTTTTTAGAAGCAGTTTTACTAAATTTACTATAGCAACATAGAGTTCTGTTAACCAAAAAAAGTTTCTGTAACATTCTGGCCAAAGTGTATTGTTGAGAGTTTTCATTTCGCACAAGTACCTCTGATGTTGCAGCTTATCGTGCCATGCTAATAACAGTGATAGATTTTTTTTGTATATTTCTGATTGTAAGCTGGTTAAAAAAACTCAATATTTTTGTGATTGTCGAGAAATTTTGTTTTTAATATACCTTTTCAAAGTACAATGACAGTAAAGTAGTTGTCGAAGATTGCAAACTGATTGTTGATGTTTTAGAGAGGTCCAGGTCCAGAGATCGCGATCGCAGCCATCGAAGATCGCGTCGGGACAGGTCACGGTCTCGGGAACATGACTACAGAGAACGCAGTCGCGATCGAGACAGGGACCGTGACAGGGAGAGGGAACGGGAGCGGGAGAAAGACAGGTAAGAAAACGCTACAACTTTTCATTTATTAGGCTTAGATAAGTTTTAAGAATCAGGTATAAGGAAGTATTAACCCTGGAAGCATCCACTATATCCTCTTCAGCGGCAAGCCTTTTGAAAAAAAATTACTAATTTTACAAATACAGTTGAACCTCAATTAACCGTCACCTTGGGACTGGGACCACAACGGATAACAGAAATAATAAAAGTGCCACTACAATATAGCACCTAGAAAGTGTTTGGCGTGGCGCCATAGTAAGTCCTAATTTTCATGATTGCTGTGCAGTACTTAATGTGAAATGATTTTTAAAGAGAAAAAACAAACTACGCCAGTTCAAGTGAAAAATATTTTACTAAGAAAACAATGAAATCAACTATACGTGTATGTCGTGTACTCTAAAAACTTACGTTACCGGTATTTAGATTTTGACCTTACACTTCATACCAAGTTTCATGGAAAACGGTTGGAAAGTAAGGAAGAAATTGATTTTTTTATATTCTCCATAAGAATAACATTGGGCGCTTTCAGACAACGTACTGCGTTTATCGTGGACAGTAAATTTAACTTTTCTCTGGAACCGTTAGTCGTAGACAAATAATTCAAAATACTAATTTGTTTAGTTTTTTAAGCTGGTTTCAATGGTACCAGTCAAGTTATACTTTACTTTTATTGTTTTCGCTGAAAATTTAAAAATTTGATTTTTTTGACATTTAAAAGCCCATAACTTTTGAACCGTCATTTTTACAGATATGCGGGTGGTGTCAAATTATTTAGTACTCTGTACACTATAAACTGTCAAATTTTAATAAAAATCGTTAGAGCCGTTTTTGAGAAATTTGGATTTTTCACGTTTTTTAAGGGTTTTTAGGGGTGAACTACCCTTAAAAATCAAAAATTCAAAAAAATGAAAAAAACGCCTGGAGATACCGTGAATATATACATACATGCCAAATTTCATCTAAATCGGACCAACGGGGTAGGCTGTGGCACTGTACACATCCAGACACACACACACACACACACACGGACACACGGACGGACAGACATCACGTCAAAACCCACTTTATTGGATTCAGGGGACCCCAAAACGGATATATCCACCCTCAACTCAAATTCGAAAATTTTGACGAAAACAATACTTTCTCCATATACTACGTATAAGGGGAGAAAGTAAAATGGTATTACGTACCATTTTGTTCAGTATGAAACACAGAATCAAAAAAATTTTAAAGAATGTAAATATATGTATTAATTTTTTTTATTTAGAAGTAAATGAATACATTTAAAACATTTTTGTTGTTTTAGTTTAGTAATATATGATATAATGTACAAATATATATGAAGTACCAATAAAAAAAGCCATTTGTTCAAAATTGAATGTTGAAACCAAAAATAATACTTTCGAATAATCAATTTGAAAAAATTAACTGAAATAATGAAAATCACAAAAACTCATGTTTGAGTCCTTGATCAATTCCATTTTATTACTGGATCGAGATCTCCTATTTTAAAACTAAAAACTATCTAAAACACAAATATACACTAAACAAATTTGTTGCACATCAATGTTGCTTACCTTATCTATGTGGCCACTCAAACCCCTGTAGGTTTTGGCCTTGCCAACATAAAGTCTACACCTTTCTCTCTCTTACATCCATCTCTGTTCTCAGCTTTCCTACATATCCTCACATTATTTTGTTTAGCTCTGTAAAAAACATCTTTGATATTTTTTCCAAAACACAGATTTTTTGATAATCCAACCGACTGACCCTGGTCCTGTCTCGAAGATGACGGATTAGAGGGGTTCTATTGTATGATTTTTACAGGTAGTTCTAAGTGATAGTACCTTTTGCAGATATTACGCGGAGGCGTACGGACGAGAGAGGTCCCGCAGCCGGGATAGAGAGAGGGAATATCGCGGCCACAGTCGGGAAGACAGGTATAATCATGCAAGGTTGTAGTTCTCTCCCACTTTTCTTTCCTAGACTGTAGTCTAGTTAGTTTCTGCCGAATCTCTTGAACCAAGCCTCCGATCAGTTAACTGTCTAATCATAAGTAGAGCGAAGAATATTTATCATTTCCATAAAACATAATGAGTTTGCTGTTATGTTCTGTATTACCATCTACATTGAAGTGTAAAGGCTTTACTGTCCACTCAAAGGTAGATTTTGAATGTTCTGTGTTCAAAATGGTTAGAGAAGATTAACTGATAGTTTTTTAGCCAATTTCCCAAAGGGAAGAAGCTATTAATATAGGTGGCATGGTCAGACTATGATCATTTTCCGATTAGAGGTCCCTAGAGACCAAAAACAATAGTCGTTAAAAATTTTTACCTAGGCTGTATATAAAGTGTCTATATACACGATAACAATTGTAAAAACAATCTGATCGAGACTAAATTTGTTGAATTTTTGCAGTCGTAAATTAATTGGTTGAGTTCAAAAACCAGGCAAAAATTGGGTTTTACATAAATTTTACTAAAAAATTCAAATTTTTAATTTAATAGACGTAGGTAGACGAATGTCCTTCATATTTTTCCTTTGGTATGTATTCAATACAAATTTAAATATACAGTAGACTCCTGATTATCTGCGGGAAATGGGTGGCTGGGCGATCTCGTATAATCGAAATCGCAGATAAAGCACACCTAAACCCTTTGATGAATGCTCGGTTTATCTGTTTAGTAATGTAAAAGAATTCAAATACAAGATTACCTTTTGATAAACCCACAATTTCGTTGACATTTTATTCACAGAGGTAAAAAAACAGGCCTACTGTTGAAGTTGCAGTCTTTATTATCTTTGAGGGAAAAAGTCCATTATTGATTTTTCTAAGTAGGCGTACCATGAGATCGCTCAGCGAAGTGATATTTTCCCCCTTCCAAGGAGTCCAATAATCCTTTGCATAATTGTGGACAGTTGAGTACGATCGCTCGAAATTTGCTATAATTGACATTTATGTGTTTGAACTTCGCTTAATTTCTTTTTCCAATCGTGGATAATGCACAAATCGGTTAATCTGCTCGCTAATAATCGGGAGTATACTGTCACTATAAAAGTTCTAATAGCGAAAAATCTTGTAAATACATAATACTTGTAATTATAGTTCTCTTTGCATAGCGCTAGAACTGATCTGCAGTTTTTGACGGTTTTTCTGTTTGGGGCTCTGAATAAATAGTGCTGTATTATATATGAAAAAGGCTTGGTTGTAGGGATTCTGCAATACTGCCCAGCATGCCTTAACTAAATCCCTATCACTCTAAATTTTTGCTAGCATGTGAAAAAATTACCCTTACTCTTTTTAAAAACTCTTTACATCTTTTCTTTTTTCCTAGCTTTAAAATTTTTTAGAAAAATCAGGTAATTATCATCTTTTATGTCATACCTATAAGATTATTGTCACCTTGCATGTTTCAGTTTTGGCATGTTGTACATTGGCTAGTCTATTTTAATATTAATTTTTCAACCATTTAGGTTTGATGGAAAGAACGGGCTTCTCGCAAAGTTTTAAAGATAAAGTTATTTTTTCTTCATTGCTCAAGCACAATATTCCCCGCCCCGCAGCAATGGTACATTCACCGCGGGGCAAATATATTTGCCCACACACTCTGCGTGTTAAGCCTACAAATGCCGTCAACCTCCACACAAGCTGGTGACCATTTATTTAAAGTTAGCCATCCCGCTGCTGTACTACACATTTGCAAGCCAAATTGGGAATGCTCATGGTGGGGATTCGAACCTGCGTACTTCTGTTTGGCTAATGTTTCGCTCGTCAGCAAAGCACCTTAACTGGTTACGCTAAGTACCACCGACTGAGTGGCTGTAAAACCTGCTCTAACAGCAGAGCATCGAACTGAATTAGTTAATTCCCACATTAGCTTACAGGCTAGTGAGTCAGCTAAGCGGCCCAGCGACTAAAAAGTTCTTAAAACTGACGACAGATGGCACCACCTGTCTTACTGGCTGTATTTCCCAGTGGTGAATTATTGTGTGGTTTCCAATACAGTGTTTTGTTATAGCACCACCAGAAGAGTGAGGGTGAAGTCCCCGGACCCTGTTGACGCAGCTTCAGTTGTCAGCTCCAAGTCCAGGTATGATCTTTGTTTGTTTAAAAAAAGTTTTTTCTAATATTAAATAGTGGAATTGTATTTTAATGTATGATATCCTTTATGGGACTTTTTTACTGAAATTCCCTATAGGCCTACATTTTTTATTATTTAAAGTGGTCATTTCTGGGTCTTGCTACAAAATGCTGTTCATTGTTCTAGAACATTCTACAGCAGCTTTGGTGGCTAAGTCAAAAACAGTTTTACAATGTCTGATAAATACAATTTTAAAGTTACACACATGATGTAATTATTTTTAGCAGTTTTAAAAGATACACTTGCATCCTCACTGAAATTGACCCGCTTCAGTACCTCGCTGCCTTTGTTTCAACATATAAAGGGTATTGATGAGCTTAAACTTGTGAACTCTCGTCCCTAATCCAAAGACACTAACCATTAGGCTAGGCAGATGATCTTTCTAAGATATTTTATAGGCTGTGATTGGCTTTTCAAATTTTCTCAAAACCATATCTATAAGTTCTTTGGTTCTGAAAACCTTGGTTAAAGCAAAAAAAGAAGTTTTCCAATCTTCCTCATTTGTCAGACTTTATAAATTATTTATTTTTGCAAGAAGCATTGAGATAGAGAAAAGTTAAAAATAATATTACTACAGAAGTTATAATGTCATTGAAGGGACCACACAATTAATGACGCTATATCAGAGTGACACTATATAAGAGGTTACATAATTTTAATTTAAAACCGAGGAAAAATAGAGAAACACATTTTTTACATGAAATTAAGACATTTAATGAAGGCAATTTGAAATTCACATAAAAGTTTATGACTGACTATACTATATAAAAAATCGAATTTGAAAATACTACAATGAAGTTCGGCATGGTGAATTCAACTGTTGGTTCGATTTTAAAAAACAAGCCCGAACTCACGTCTGCTATCTTAGTCCCTCCTCACACGCTCTTATAACTCACACCTTTTCTTCCGCAAAACCAGCCATTCGCCACTTGCCATTATTTTTCAATACTGTATTCGTAAATTAAAATAACGAAAAACAAACTGTAAAAGACGTACACTGAACTAACGATAGCTGCACGAACTGTAGGTACGTACGAACGGCATCACAGTGCTTTGACGCGACGTGAGTCACTGACACTGACCTTGATGACGGCGACAGTGGATATAGGGTAAGGGGAGGGGGTTGGGGTGGTTAGCGGTAAGACAGCAATAAAATGCTGTTTCTAAAAATAGAATGTAGCTAAACAATAGCCGCAGCCCTCACGTTGCACCACCGACCGAACTTTCTCTATTTAGCTATATGTTGCCTTCATCTCGGCCCGATTTTCTTGACGTTATATACGAGGTTTTAGAATTTACTGACGATATATCCGAGGTTTTACCTATGTAAATACCTATAGTTTGGCGGGACCTAAAAATAAATGACGTTATATCCGAGTTGACGTTAAAGCCGAGGTCGCAATAACCAAGTTGCAATGTATGACCAAGGATGAAGTGCAATTCAACCAATGTTATTGCCTTAGTGTGCTTCACCTAGAAAAAGTATAACAAAATATACTATAAAAAATATACTACTAAAATAGTAGTAGTATAATTTTTTAGATGAAAAAATAATACACTCCCTCCTCCCATGACACAGTAGCTCAGATGTAATGTGTCCCAATAAGTTAACCCAAGATGCATCCATCGGTGATATTTTTACCGACAGTGTCATTTCTACAGCATCTCAGGCGAGACTTTCGGCGACTGCCGCCTACTGCTTTTAAGTAAGATTAAGGTTGCTGGATCGAAATAAGTGGTCGGTGACTCCTTTCAGATCATGGTGAGTCTCTGGCTGGTCTGTGTGACCACTACGGTCTGTCAATGCCGCTATGGTACCTTACTTTCCGTAATTCATTGCACAGGCACTAGGCCCAGGGTAATAGGCAATTAAGGTTTTTTTTATAAAAAGAATATTACATGAGTCAATGTTGTTCATATTAATTCTCTTAATCCTCTAATCCAGCGTGGAACTACAGCTGTTCTGTAGTTTGTAATTTTTAATAAATTTAATGTTTTACAGGAGTTACTACGAGGACAGGTACAGAGAAAGAGATCGGGATCGCGACAGGGAGAGGGACAGGGAACGTGAAAGAGAGAGGGAGACTTCGAGAAGAGACCCGGAGAGGGAAAGGGAAAGAGATCGTGAGAGGGAACGCAGGGAGGAGAGAGCTGAATCGTCCCACAGGACATCCCGTCACTAAGGTAAATTACATGATTCTTGGTCGCCTAATTGGTTTTTACTTTCTCCCCTTATACATAGTATATGGAGAAAGTATTGTTTTCGTCAAAATTTTCGAATTTGAGTTGAGGGTGGATATATCCGTTTTGGGGCCCCCTGAATCCAAAAAAGTGGGTTTTGACGTGATGTCTGTCCGTCCGTGTGTGTGTGTGTGTGTGTGTGTGTCTGGATGTGTACAGTGCCACAGCCTACCCCGTTTGTCCGATTTAGATGAAATTTGGCATGTATATATATAGTCACCGTATCTCCAGGCGTTTTTTCATTTTTTTGAATTTTTGATTTTTAAGGGTAGTTCACCCCTAAAAACCCTTAAAAAACGTGAAAAATCCAATTTTCTCAAAAACGGCTCTAACGATTTTGATTAAAATTTGATAGTTTATAGTGCACAGAGCACTAAATAATTTGACACCACCCGCATGTCTGTAAAAATGACGGTTCAAAAGTTATGGGCTTTTAAATGTCAAAAAAATCAAATTTTTAAATTTTCAGCGAAAACAATAAAAGTAAAGTATAACTTGACTGGTACCATTGAAACCAGCTTAAAAAACTAAACAAATTAGTATTTTGAATTATTTGTCTACGACTAACGGTTCCAGAGAAAAGTTAAATTTACTGTCCAAGATAAACGCAGTACGTTGTCTGAAAGCGCCCAATGTTATTCTTATGGAAAATATAAAAAAATCAATTTCTTCCTTACTTTCCACCCGTTTTCCATGAAACTTGGTATGAAGTGTAAGGTCAAATCACCGAACAAAACCAGCTCAAAAAAGCTTGGTATTACCGGGGGGGGGGGTTCCCCCCATACAATTTGAACAATAAATTATTAAATGATATTTAGAATTACTTTGTAGAACATGATAGTTTTATTACAGATTGTCTTTTTTAAATTTACTATATACTATAAAGGGAGAAAGTATGTGTCAGTCCACTGGTACCGTTTATTAACTGTGTAACTGCTCTCCAGAAGTCATGATTGGGTATAACAAAATTATTTTGATATAATATTGGTGAGTTTTTTAGCTATCCAAAGGAAACAGCTTCTTTTGCACCTTTGGTTCTTCCTTTTCTCTCCAATCCTAGTATTGGCATACAACAACAGAAAAGTCCTATTAATAGTTACTAAGAGTAACGATAGTAATCTTACAGGAATAATTTTGAAATTAAATTTATTATTCAACATCTTTTATTGGTTTTTCCAACGCGTCTGCGTTTTTAACTACACAACGTGGTGGTGGAGAAACTCCTGCTGGTAGCAAGTGATTAACTAATAATTAACATTAAAAATTGAAAGTTAAAGATATTAATTATGTCATGTTTTTAATAATACTATACTTATTTATTATGCACAATAAAATTTACTTCTCAAAATATTCACTGAAGTGCACCAGTCCTGACATCTTCACTGATTGACACTGTATTTAGGCATTTCCCTTGACGATAAAATTTGTGGCAGCGTTAAAGGTTTTTTACTTTATCCCCTGTGGATGTGGAGAAAGTATTTTTTTGTCAACAATCTTGAATTTAAGTTAAGAGAGGCTAAATCGGTTTTGAGGCTCCCTGAATCCAAAATAGTTGTTTTTTGGCCTGATGTCCATCTATGCACAAACCCTGAGACCACACTGATCGTCAATTTTTATGAAATTTGGTACACATGTGCACTTTGGCCATATCTTCAGGTATTTTTTTTGGGTAGTTTGCCCCTAAAATCGTTAAAAATACAAATTTCTTAAAATCCACTCTTAACAATTTTGATTAAAATTAGGGTTCCAAATAATATTAGACCATCCGTATGTCTGTAGAAATAATTATTCAAAAGTTATGGACTTTTAAATGTCAAAAAACATTTTTTTAATTCTTTTGGCTAAACAGTTATTAAATATAATAATATGTCTATCACCATTAAAACCATCTTAAAAAATTAAACAAATTACCATTCTGAA
This sequence comes from Nephotettix cincticeps, assembly GCA_023375725.1. Lineage (NCBI taxonomy): Eukaryota > Metazoa > Arthropoda > Insecta > Hemiptera > Cicadellidae > Nephotettix > Nephotettix cincticeps. The sequence goes on along the minus strand of CM041789.1, from coordinate 15,376,695 downwards.
TCATTAGTCTACGACTAACGATTTCAGAGAAAAGTTGAATTTTATGGCCGTGGTGAACACAAAACATTGTCTGAGAGCTCCTAAAATAGCAGACTCATCCTTATCAACATTTTTCATGACATTTGGTATGCGGTGTATGGTCATATTGCCCAATAAATCACAAAGATTATCCCACCCCCATAACCTATAACCCTTGGGAGGGGGTTATGTCCCCAAAAATCTAACAAATATTAAATTAAGTTATTTTCTCTCGTTAGTTTAAGAGGATGATGATGTTTGTAATAATACATTTTAAAAATATATTTCAATAATTGTTAAAGAAATATTGAGGTTTTTTAAAATTTACTTGAGAGGAGAAAGTATGTTTCAGTCCACTGGTACAGTTTAATTTATTCAGTATTGCAGTCACATTGTACGGAGGCAAAATTTTGATTTTCAAAAATATTTTTCCACATATTTAAAACACTTTGAGCATGTTATGTTAAGTGCTATTACATTTTCCAATTTTTACATTTCCATTTGTTAAAAATATAATTTTGAAAGATTAAATTTATCACATTTGAGATTCAATTTGCAGTTTTAAAACCATACTTTTATGTCGGCGATTTATATTCCGACATAAAGTACTCTACAGAGTTAATTTTGGTTGGTTGTTGATATCATTATACTATTAATATTTTGATACTATCAATAACTGACCTAAATTACCTGTACTCTGTATGTTGGAAAAAGAAAAATAAGGTGTGGTCGGTTTGTTTGAAAATAAGTACGGAAGTACTCATGGATTCTCGTAATTAATTGTTTTCTCTACATTTTTGTCCAACAATATTATCAGAAAAGGAGTGTATGCATAAAGTGATGATTTTGTAAACAGAAAAGGAAGAGTAAAATAAAGATCAGTAGCACAATCTGGTGGAAGTTCCGTGAACTACTGTCATACCAGCCAGACACGATTGAAAAAATTTAGTACAATCAAATTGAATTCCACTGTGCAGTTTTGAACATTACGAAATACAGTCGACTCCCTCGGACCATCTGGCGGTTTTATAAATATATAAATTACAGCCTGTATTGTGTACAGTGTACATAAATCACATATTAAGACGATTTGAAAGCATACTTTTGTGACGTCGGTAAATGAAATGTGTCACCCTAAATAGGAATGAACATGAAACTTTAAAGCACCGCAAATTGAATCTTTACAAATTTATTTTACAGTATGAAAAAAACAGAGCTCTCATTTTATATTAATAAGATTATCTCAAAGGTATTTACTGAACATATTATTAGTAATCTATTTTTTCTTCTGCTTTTTCGCTTAAAGAGTTTTCTTTAACGCATAAACACGCCATTACCTCATAGACATTACAACCACAGCTGATCTGTTGCTCGACGTAGAGCAACTAACTGCAACTGTAGACATTGTTCCAGTGCTGCCCTCCCATCCACATGAGTCAAAGTTCCCACACCGACATTCCCCATTTCCCGCTACACTGAAGATCTGTATCGACGCTATTGTAAACTGAACTTATGTTTGTGATGTTATTTATTTATATTTAGACCGGACATAAACAAACATGTCCAATCCTGTCGATATATGCCATGAGAAACCCGACTGCACGCTGATTTCCTAGTAGTAATCCTGACCATCTGACGCCCAAACTAGAGGGAGTCAACTCAAGAACGGATTTAGTTACTAATGGGTTACCAATCACTGGGTAATATTTTTTGTCCAAACTGTTTACAATGTTTTTTCCAGGAAGATAAGCACATATTTTTAAAAACAATTAAAAATCCATTGTTGTGATGATTTCCTTGTCTGTAATCTACATTTTTATTTTTTCAGATGCTGACAACCGTGACCATCTTTGAGGATGTTATTTTTAAATATAATTTCATTTCTTCAGTACTCAAATACATTTTTTTAATGTACCTAATTGTGGAAAGCACTTGATTTGTAATCGTGACCTAGTGTAGACATTCCCTTCAACTGCTTATGGTTAGCTTTGCAACCATGGAAGGGCGATCATACTATGTAATTAGATATTGATTTGACTTAGATTTTGTGTACCTATTATGTTTAATATAAAGATTGAACTAAAGAACTCGTGTTTTTTTATACCTTTACTTTACTTTTGTGTCAAATGATATGTTAACCTCTTTTGATTCCTGGGTTTTCCAAGGACTGGCCAACCCACCACCCTGGGTTTATTTATCCATTTGCAGACATTATTAACCCTTTTTCTTGAGTGAGCTAAAGGAACAACATTTTAGGAAGGATGTCTTATGACGTCCTTACTAAAATAAAGAAAAAAACTTCTTTTAATAATACAGTACTGAAAAGAAGAAATGTTTATGATTTTTTAGCTTATTTGTATTAAATAAACAAATTTGTGTAAAAAATTGGGTTTTTGTTTGTATTTTAGTAATTTTTTATATTGTCAACATCCACATTTCTTAAAGAGTTGAACAAGTCATCAACAAAATCCACTCCTGAAATGTCAGTGTCTGCATCCACTGACCATTGTTCATGACCATCCACATTTCGTGCCCTCGGTTTATAGATAATGTCTGGGCCAGGGAGAACAGCAATGCGGTGGGAAAAGTTCCCTGGGCAAGAAGTTGCTCTTTGGACTGTCCGCTTCTTTCGCTCGCTGGCTGCTGAGGTCAATTTGGGGACAGGTCAGGTAGGTCATTGCTGTAATTGCTGGACACAGCTATTTCAGGAAACATCCACTCCCTCTGAGGATCATTTGTGATGAACCAGAGTGCAGGCTATGCAAAAGGTCCTTGAAGACTGCCAAAGACATTCCTGATTAGGAGCTAGGAGAAGGGCCCTTTTTGGTTTTGAGCTAACTCAAATAAACAGCAGCCATGTTTTGGTGGTGGGGGTGAGTTTTTCGACGTTTAGTATAGAAAAAAAAACAACTGAGCCTCTTTAAGGCACAGGAATTGACTTACCCATCTAACACACACGAACCCAATAAGCCTGGGTCCTGGAGCCCTACCCCTTATAACCCGAATTATCATGCCCGATCTCAGATTGTGATTTCCTAATGTATCTTTAAATCAGTAAACCCATGTATGGACACTCGCAAAATCACTCACCCACCTAATTTTGTGACCTCTACTCTCATAATTCCTGTCTGATTTGTTTTTGTTGTGCCCTTTTTTTTATTGTAGACAGATTGATACAATTGTTTTTAAGTAATTTATTTGGAGATAGTGATTGAGAATATAGTAACCAACTCTCCAGGATTTTCACATACTCAAGAACTTCCCTAACCTTAAATTATTTATTCACATCTATATTCTTGTTATATGAATTTTCAATATGTCAATAATTTTCTGTATGAATTTAAACAGAATAGGTATTAAAATATTTAGGCTAAATAAGTATGTATTGAACATTATTATGAGAAATTGTGTATACTTTTAAGATTTTATGAAACCCTAATTACATGTTTTATAGATTTGCATTTAAGAGTTTGCTTTAATGGCAAGATATTTTTTAGGCCTATGAGAACAATGTTAATTTTGTGACAGCATTACTAGTTACACGATATGATAGAAAAATTTTACTTCCTTGACAAACTTTACCTTTAATTTGACACCTCAATCATCCTTTTACGACCAGAGTAGTTAGTTAGTAATGCCGTCACAAAACTCTTGACTCCAAACTTGAAACTCTCAGCCTCCATCTCCCTCAGAAAAGCAGGTAAGGTCACTTGGTGTAACTGGACTCAGTGTAAATGGGCCATAGGTTTTATTCTAGTAACCTATGAGAGAGATTTCATTTTGGACAGTTGGCCATTCTGCTTATTACCTTATTACCTTCTCCTTTGCTTGAGACCAGAAATGTCTGGATTAGCAGCGTCAAATAAATAAAATAAGAATACTATAAATAAAATATATACACTGAAACTTAGACTCCCGTAGGTGTTTATAAATTGGTCAAATTGGCAGTGGATGAGATTTATCAATGGCCTGTCAGCTACACTGCCTCTTACTCCTTGAACAACATGCTTAGCCCTTCATTGTGTATTGGCTGATTAGAAGTGAGGTCATGATTTTTATCAGATTTTTTCCAAAACAATGTGCTGTAGACTTGAGTTCTGGAAAATTCTACAAAACCACATTTAGTGTTAAGCTATTCACTAGTTTAGCATAAATTTAAGGCATTATATAAACATGAATTAATATAATAGTTCTTTTTCTCTGCTAGTGTTAAGCCTAAATGGGGTGGTCCAGTTACCCTATGGAGATAGTGATTGAGAATATAGTAACCAACTCTCCAGGATTTTCACAGACTCAAGAACTTCCCTAACCTTAAATTATTTATTCATATCTATATTCTTGTTATATGAATTGTAATTTATCAATAATTTTCTGTATGAATTTAAACAGAATAGGTATTAAAATATTTAGGCTAAATAAGTATGTATTGAACATTATTATGAGAAATTGTGTATACTTTTAAGATTTTATGAAACTCTAATTACATGTTTTATAGATTTGCATTTAAGAGTTTGCTTTAATGGCAAGATATTTTTTAGGCCTATGAGAACAATGTTAATTTTGTGACAGCATTACTAGTCACACGATATGATAGAAAAATTTTACTTCCTTGACAAACTTTACCTTTAATTTGACACCTCAATCATCCTTTTACAACCAGAGTAGTTAGTTAGTAATGCCGTCACAAAACTCTTGACTCCAAACTTGAAACTCTCAGCCTCCATCTCCCTCAGAAAAGCAGGTAAGGTCACTTGGTGTAACTGGACTCACAGTGTAAATGGGCCATAGGTTTTATTCTAGTAACCTATGAGAGAGATTTAATTTTGGACAGTTGGCCATTCTGCTTATTACCTTATTACCTTCTCCTTTGCTTGAGACCAGAAATGTCTGGATTAGCAGCGTCAAATAAATAAAATAAGAATACTATAAATAAAATATATACACTGAAACTTAGACTCCCGTAGGTGTTTATAAATTGGTCAAATTGGCAGTGGATGAGATTTATCAATGGCCTGTCAGCTACACTGCCTCTTACTCCTTGAACAACATGCTTAGCCCTTCATTGTGTATTGGCTGATAAGAAGTGAGGTCATGATTTTTATCAGATTTTTTCCAAAACAATGTGCTGTAGACTTGAGTTCTGGAAAATTCTACAAAACCACATTTAGTGTTAAGCTATTCACTAGTTTAGCATAAATTTAAGGCATTATATAAACATGAATTAATATAATAGTTCTTTTTCTCTGCTAGTGTTAAGCCTAAATGGGGTGGTCCAGTTACCCTATTCAAAATAAATACTTATAAATTAGCCTAGCGATGAATAAGATACCTCACTTCGGATACCCCATACAAAATAAATCTTTATAAGTCAGCCTACTAATGAATAAAAGATACCTCACTTCTCATCAGTCATTACACAAAGAAGAGCTAAGCATGCTGTGCAAGGAGTAAGAGGCTGTGTAGAAGCGTGATCAACTGTCCAAAATCAAAGTATTTCTCTCATAGGTTAATAAAAGATATGAATAAGTTGGTTTCCATTTTGACAGATGATTTCAGTGAAGAAAACCATATGTAATAGAAATAAAACTAGAAAAAGACTATTAGGGCTTAGTCAAGTTGGTTGCTATGCTTCGTTTATTTTTCCATTGTTGTATTAAGAATTAATACTATGTTGTTATTATCATCACCAGGTTATCATTACATTGTCATGTCAAGGGCAATTTAATTTAACAATTTTTATAGCCTTCATTTTTACTAAAAAATCTGCTATAGCTTGGAAATTTTAATTTGGTATATTCCTAGTTTCTCTGTACAGCTCTCTTACATCATCTTAAAAAAGGTTGTTTTCTAAGCATTTTTTTAATTAAGTTATGGTAAGTTAAAACAGGCCCAGATGTCTCAATTGAAATAATATTCAGCCTAATGGAATCTAGACCCCCATGGTCCATTTACCCCTTTCCCACGGTGTAACTGGGCCCATGGAATTTATAAATATATACATATATATATATTTTACAAAATGTCAGTAAGAGAATGTACCCTCAATTATTTATTAGTACAAAAATCTATATAAAAAATAGTTCAAGGCCCTTATAAGTGTAAACTATCTTCATATTTAGGCATCTCTAAAATGAAAAATGTGTTGTAAATTTTGAAAAAAGATGGCCCATTTACTCTGAGTGACCTTAGAGCATTGTAGATCTTTACAGTCGATATTGCTGGGTGTTCAACCACTATGCACCCCTGATGTTGTAACAGGCCTTGGGTTTCATATATACCTAAGTTGGTCTTGATGTGCACAGCACAATCAAGGATGTACTGGTTGTAAAGCGTGTTGAATGATTGTTGATTTAGAGTTAAACCTAGCAAGGCTTAGCTATGAATAACTGTTGAATGTGATCAGTTGTTGGTAAAAAACTGTCATCCTGAAGTATTGCATTTGCAAGATAACTGCCTATTTTGCAAAAACATTTATTTGGAAAGCAGTTAGTTGTCAAAACACAACATGATTAAAGAACTGCCATTAGATTAGATTATTGAAATGGCGACCATACCACAAGGTAGGTATTTTAAGCCAAGTATGAATGAGAGTTGATTGTAAGATGATTGTGGCGCGATCTTGTAGTCTTGTTACTGACTAAGGCTGACATGTTCCTTAGACAGGACTGTTAAATAATAGCCCAACAGCCGATGGCAACTAAGGGACCTACAGTTTAACGTGGAATCCAAACCACGACCTCTGAATTACGAATTGGTCTAATTATGAGGATGGTCTTTGCGGATTGCATTGTATTGTATTTGCTTGACCTATAATTTGTGACTGTTTTTCTGTCATGGTGGTTAGTTAGTTACTGAAATCCAAGTAAGAAATGAGTGTAAGATGACTGTGGCGCTATCTTGTAGTCTTGTGACGCACTAAGGCTGACATGTTCCTTAGACAGAACGGTTTCTGTTATGGTGCATACGCAAGACTTTCTCACTACTGACTGGACTCTTTGGAGAGCTGTGTTCATGAAACCAACTACTGACTGGGGTAGGAGTGGCCTCTCCAGTAATTAAGTACCAGTACTTACTTTTTCTCTGATTAGATTAAGTACTAGCTAGTAGCTCAAGATAATGTGGGGCTGGACAAACAAGTCAAAGTTGCTGGATCAAAACCAATCACCAGCGACTTCTTTCAGATCGTGAGTGGACACCTCTGGCTAATGTTGCTTCGTTACCACTGTCTCAAATTCTCCAGACAGGCCCAAGGCCCATGGTAATGCGCAAAGGGGGTGTAGGATGTGGTATTTTAAGTTAAGTGAAACGAGTGTAATAAATTTGTTGACATCTAGCTTTTTCATGGATGTGTGTGATGTGTGTTTGTGTCTGTAAATTCCCCCAATTCTCATAACTTAAGCTAAACATAAGTTAACTATTCTAATGTGCAGCAGCAATGTGATTTACACATAAATATACAAACACTTTGTATTTTGTATAGTATTGGAATTGCCTATAGACTTATTCTTTCTTATAACACATTATGCAGATTAGGGACACATTGATAAGAGTATAAAAATTAAATTTCAAATTAATTGCAATCAGTAAAACATCCAACTTATAACAACTCAAGAATAATACATGCAGAAATTTTTGATCATTGAGAATTGGGTATGGGTTGAAGTTTAAGCTAATTAGAAAGTAATCTAATTTAGTTTCAATAAAGATTGTCTGTTAACACTGACCAATGGGTGAAATTGAATCAATCATTGAGCAATTAAATAAATTACTATTATTACTGTTGGATGATAGAGGAACTGTTAGTGTATTAACTTTATAATGAATTAATCTAATTTAGCTGAATAAAGTGCAAATGAAAGTGAAAGTTCATAACATTTACGATCATAAGAACGTTTCTGAGGTGTTCTGATTGTATTTACTCTTTAAATGGCAAAAAATTAAAATGGTTTTATTTTAAAACACAATATTTATTTCTGACCAATTTTACAATCCACCACTTTTCTGCTGTCTTTTCTTATCTTAACACTAAGTACTGTACAGTACAAATCATGTTGATCTAAGTTACAATGTCGATGCCGTTCGTAAAAACAGCTCCAAAGGTAAAAATAACAAGATATTGGTTTTAATGAAATTTATTTCTTTGTCAACGCAGCCAAATTCAAGCAACGAAACAATATTAAACACTCGATAAGACAAACATCAGCGACATATGATGACCGGTTCAGATGGCATCCAACGAGAATAGAAAAACTAACTATGAACCAAGTTAGATATGCATACAAACATTATAATAGGATTCTATTAATAACCTTTAGCATTCACAAGATTAACAACTTTATAAAAAATAAATTCGAAACTCGCTTATAACTGTACTTAAATATTAACAAAACCATTTTGTACCTTTGATTGAGTGAATGGAAATAACCGTGTTTTTGGATATGGGAGCTTGGTAACAAAATCCCCATCCGCCAGAAGCACCCCACTCTCCCCCCGAAGGTTTTCTATGGACTCAGCGTCCTTCTTCTGAGATGAATTTAGACACACCGATTGACGAGGGGTTCTCAAAAGAATTTTGGTCCCAGAGAGAGTAGGCCCGAACGAGACTTTCACCGCATCACCCCGGTCAACCCGCATCGGAAAGACCGCGGTGCTGGAGCGAAAATCCAATAGATTAGATATCTGATTAAATTAAAATACTTTTCAATTAATCAATGTTTTCAAATACAGTAAAATGGGACAAGAAGCTTTTACTTTACAATCAAAGGGGCATTATGATCCCAAATACTAAATGGTATTAAAATTGGTCCCCAAATAGCATATTGTCTTGAACAGAAAACAGGGAAGAGAGTCGGGTTCTGCCGGGGAGTGATCGTTGCCCTTACCAGTTATTGCGTTATCCTACTTTAGAACAATGAAGTACACATAGTTTAGACCTATATTCGTTCAAAAATAAACCTCCTAGATGGATAACACTAAGAAATATGATTGTCTTCAAGCAAAAACTAGCAAAGACAACTGAAGCACAAAATTATTATTAACATGGATAGCCCTATCAGGAGAACAATTTTAGAACTTAATTGAATTTAGAGTTATGAATTTATTTAAAGAGGTATGGATTTATAGAATGTAATTATTTAGGACAATATCAACCCTAAAATATGAAAGGTAGGAAATAACCCTTCTCTATAATGAATCGATTCTTTCTTTTCTTGATTAATAGACAGGTTTAATAGTTTATAGATACAATGGCATCAAAGTGGTGAATGAGAATACGTTTGAACACAAAAATTCTAATTGAAAGTGATCCTGTTACCAAAAACTCCCAAAATTTGATGGCTCAACTATTTTTTTTTCTTGCCTGAAAGATTGCCACAACTAGTCAACACATTAAAATCTCCACACGGAAATACCCCACAAACAAAACATTAATATCATAACATGGGCAGAATGTCGCAAAAATAGTAATTTCAGTAGAAACATCAGTCTTAAAATTAGTTTTACTGAAAGTATAGGCCTAAAACAATACAATTGTGCTCTTCCACTACTCAACATATTAAAAACCAACTAATTTTTTCTGTGTGTAAATAATTTTATCCAAAACTTCATAAAATAATTTATCAACAATGATTATGGCCTGAACAGGTGCCAAACGTCCAACAATACTACAGCAAACAAACAGAGAAGATCCGACACAACGACGATGTTAGGCCATCCTATACAACCGGACGTTGGACCTGGACTAACAATGCAAGCAGAACCCAGCAACGACAACGTTGTTAATGCAATGGTGCAAAATAATATCTTCACTGTTGTACATTTAATGAATTATTTTCTTTCACCTTTTCAAAGAAATGAGATAGATTTGTTTAGCAAATTTGAAAAATATGTATAGAAAAGTATCATAATAATTAATTGCTGTAATGCCTCAATTAAGTAGTCCAATTAAAACTCTTATAATCACAAAGAAAAATAATGTTAGTTCTGAAATATGAGACCAGGAATATTGCCATCATAACAACGACCCTAATTTAATTTACTATAATACCAAGTTTTTTGTAATCTTTAAAAATTAAACTCAACTAAAAATTTTCTCTAAGATAGTCATCGTTGCTGGGCTATTTAATCTAGGCGATACAATAAACAAATATGTCACTCCCATCTTAGACAAATATTCTATAATAGATAGATATGTCGCCGACAACGTACTATTCTACTCATAACAATTCTTAAATATAAGTCACACAAGATAACTTGACAAAAACTTTTTAGCAGGACAATTATTATAACTTGCAGTACAAAATATCGGCTTTCACCTTAATGTTCAACATTTTGTTAAAAAGCTTTGATAAGTATCGCTACCGAAGTAACGGCCTTACAAGGACCACACACACACATGCACACAGACATAGATCTACGCCCACCATCTAAAGGAAAGATGGTCCCCGTTAGTTCCTTAAAAAACCTACTTGGAAGAAAATTGGAGATCCAAAGGGGGGACGTGTACTTGCAAAGATCTGACCACGTTAGAAAAATAATCTACCACACATCAACTCGACTAGGCCTACAGAGGACTACGACACTACACGAAACGAGGAATGCAAGAGTGACGGAACCCGTCAACAGTGACACTAACTACAAACACACACGAGCAAAACAAACTGTACAGAAAATAAAATATTAATAGCGTTAACACGGACTAACCTAACAAGCATATAACGGACGCGAACGCCTGGACTGACTAGCATCTTCTCCCACCCCCTCAGCTGTGAGCGACGTTGACATTGAGCACCTCATCCCACAACCAATTGGAAATTGACATGCGACGGTTCAAGAAAAAGCCGAGCCAAAAAATTTTAACCCTCGGCACAGCACCCCGCAAAGGAACAAAGTGTCATGAACCTAATGTTAGAAAACATAGAAAGCTAAAATTTACATCGCATGGAGATTGGAAAAGCATCATTCACTCGGAGCCATCGACGAACAGAGAATATGAAATACAAGTGTGCGAGCCCCACGCGAACAAGACAACAAGGGCTCAAACATTTCAAAATTGGCGTTGTCAATTATAACGGTTGATATAACAAATGCGATAACATATGTGAGACTAACACTTAAACGAGCACACCCATAGAGGGCAACAGTTAGAAGAATACGAGAGGTAGATTGTACGAACTAGGGAGGCACGTACCGGGTCCATGAACGTACAATCTTTACACCAAAAGGTCAGGATAGGCCTAACCTTTCGAGAGGAAGAATTGAAAATTTGCCTCACTGTGGATGGAATGGTAGGATTAAAATACTGAGCAAAATGTTCTGATCAAGGGATGTGATAACTATAAATTATTATTAATAGAAAAATGTAAAGATGTTAGGATTTACGAACAATCAACAATCGGTGGTGAAGTGCGGAGGTGAGCAACAAGGTTTACGCTACAGAACTGCTGACTCTAACAGTGACAACAATGAATGAGTGAGAGGGAAAGGCAATTTCATTAATCACAGATTTGTTATCGAGATGTATGGAAAAACTAGAGGCTCGGTAAAACGTTTTAGGATAGTTTAGAGAAAAATGAAAGCCTATTGATTTTGTCTGCAAATAACAAGTGAGAGAGTAAAAGTCTAGGTAACAACAACTAGTTGAGGAATACCGGGATAAGGTTGGTGTTTCCATTCTATACATGCACTATCGATAAAGATGTCGAGATAAAAAATTAAAACATCTCATCGTTCAAACTTCACAATCTCAGACTTTGTTTTCGACATAAATTTCTAAGGTAACCTCCGAATGGAGGAAACAAAACTACCAACAAACATTATGTATACAGAGCCCTCGACAGATCGAGAGGAAACATGCAACAACGTATTTGTTAGACTTGCGCAACACGACACTACTAAATCTAACAACTCGAAACTGTCAATTTTGTTCATTAATCTCAACAAATAGGACTCCTTTTACCTTAAAAAATATTTTTACCGTCAAAAACACTCTTAACCTATAATCGTAACAGACTACACATCGAGTACAAACAAAGTCCCTAGTGATAGCTTATTTTAGTATTAAAATTGGACCTTACGACATAATAACTAGGCTACAAGCACGAAAGCCAACATTAGGAGAACTAGAGTACATTGTGTTCCCTAGCTTAATTGACATGGAATCTGGCTGGCGTTAGTTAGAACTACAGAGTCTTGTTACGAGAGGAGCTTCCCACCATTTTGTAAACTGTAAAACACTGTATCTCTGGTAATTTTTCAATACCATAAAACCGATTCGAACGTGAAATAAGCTTATTTTCAACAAGATGTATTTGACTAGAATTATTTTTGTAAAATGGTGAGAGTCTCGTTTAAACGGGGCGAAACTGATGACAGCAGAGGGAGGGGCACTGGTGTTCCAAACCCGAAGCGGTACAATATTGTGCGTGATACAACAATATGCAACGAAATATTACGCTACAACAAATATGTTAACTCTATTATTTGCTTGTTTGATAAACGATTATCGAAAAAGCAGCATCACAATACGTATTCACAACTGGAGTCGAGAGAATGAAAACGGAGATGTTGAAAAAACAACTTTTCCGAAATATTTACAAAAGTCGTCTGAGTTTTGACGGATCAGTTTTCCAGGAGGACTCCAGGTGGAATCCGCATATCGACTACACAGTGAACATAAACTAAACTAACATCAACACATTCTCTAAGCAATCACTATCCAAAGTATTAAAATGTGAAAAAATAAACTCTTTCAATGAGAAGGATATAAACATGTTAAATCTCGATTGCAATGAATGTAACACCAGTCATCAAAACACTACAAGGTAGTTCAAAAAACGGCAATGCTAATCTCAACACTCTATACTAAAAGCATTGAGTTTATGTATATGTTGTGCCCAAAAGAGTAATAAAATAGTTTATATGTATAAAAAGTTTGCCCTGTATTTTAGAGTTTCATTTAGCTAGAGTTAAAATGTGAAATTATTTGGGATTTGTGAAATCTGTGTTAAAAGTGTAATCTTATTGTCTAAGGAGATAACTAATCGGGTAATGTAAACCAAGATGCAGTTTTTATATTTGAAAGCGTAAGGCAAATACTTGCATTACCATCACAGCAATCCATGTGTCCGAAGGCGATCCAAACAAAAATTTTGCAAACTTAAATCAACTCTTAACAAACAAAAATGACTAGAATTTCTTAAGAGTTAAGGAAGGTTATGTTAGTGAGGAGTCAGATAGACTAGCCTATGTTAGTTGAATGGGGATAAAAAATTGAACTGAGTAGGAAAAAGTAATCATATATTAAAAACTGAAACATCTTACAACAAAATAATAACTGGAAAACAAAATCTCGAGTTACATAATAATAATAATTTATGTTCGCTAACACAAAACATGAAACAAGAACTATGCAATATAAAAACACTTTAAATGCAGAAACGCCAAATGGTATTTTTGGCCTCTATCATTAAATCAAAATATAAATAACATTCACAATAATGATGCATCAATCCTATTCGTGAACTGAAAACAATATACGTAACTGTAAAATTCTACCATTAGACTATGAGACCAACAATGTGTTAGTAAATAACAGAACAGGTCTTTTCAGTAACAGAGAAAGAAATAACCAAGATGGCACTAGGCGAACCCAAGGCTAGAATTTGGCGTCAAGTAGTACAAAAATAAAACGTAAACAGCTTCAAGAAACTCTAGTTTCACTTATAATTGCAATAACTTGAATACTGATCCGTATAACTTAACTAAACTAAAAGTAAAAAAGTGTAGTTACAGAGATAAGGGTGAGTACACAATTTGAAACAACAATAAAAAACAAACACAAATTCTTTCTGCCATAACTACATATAGTGCCTATCTGACATCCTCTTTGCAAAACCCTTAACTAGTATCGATAAATAGAGATAACAACAAAGGAAATAATGAACTAAAAATAAAATACTTATTACAGCAAAACATAGTATAAAATTTGTTCCGTGAAAAAACGGTTTCGGGAAAGCCTCCCTGCAGACATCGCAACTAACTTGTGACTAGGGTGCGTAGGTTCCGCTCAACAATTGTTGGTGTCGCCGGGCATTTAACAAAGGGACAGTTTAACAAAGAATAGGAAAACATACAAACACACACGTTCGTGATGTATTAAAACTATCATTGCTTATGTTTTTTAATAAAACTAAACGAATTAAGAAAAACGAGACATTTTGCAATTTCAACCTCGCACGTTAAAACTATACTTACATATTAAACTATAAGATTAAAATGCAGTCCTTCGGTTTCCCTCACAGTCTGGTAGTAGCACGAGTTAGCACACGTGTAAAAATATGTAAAATCATTTTGGAAAAGAGAATCGTTCTATCTCTACCGGATAAACAGTGCGGGTGGAGTGACACCTCACTGTTTACTATCTTAAGACTATCAAAACAAATCTGTCTCGTTAGAAACGGTTAAAACAATTAGTTGAATATATTATGAAGTGCCTTAAAGTTATTTGGTCACAGGAAACAACAGTTGTTCGGTATTTACAACAACAATGGTCGGACAACCGACCAGAAACAACCGTGTCACCAACACGGAATGTCTTACAACCCAACAAGTACAAAACTAGTTACAATAAATTATTATCATGGGAAGAGAAGTTTCGGTTGCTTAGAAAGATGAAACGATTTTGACTCGTAATAAACATAACCAACATGGGAACATTAACAGTAAGTACCATTCCCGATTCAATAAATGCATAAACAACGTGGTAGGAATGGTTTCGATGAAAGATATGTAGCTGTTCACAGGCCGATGGGGGGCACCTGGACGTAGCGATATATGTAGAGTCGATAGTCTTTGCTGGCAAGCACAACTGAGCCGTCGTCCATGAGAGCGACGTCAAAGCACTGGGCATGTTTCACTTTGGACTCCAGAGCTGACACCAACTGTCCGTCTTGCGTGAAGATGGTCAAGTTGAAATTGTTGTGGTTGTCTGCGATCAAAATTTCACCTGCCGAATTGATACCCACCCCAATGGGATAGTTTGTGACACCTTCACTTCCGATCTGCCGGAGGAAAACACCTTCGTAGTTGAACACTTTCACACAGTGGGCTCTGTTGTCACTGATAAAGATCTCTTGCTTGTCATTGACCACAACTCCGTTGGGGAACTCTAGGTGCTTGGAACATCCAAATTTCTGAAGTACATTACCGGCCTGATCAAAAATGATGACACGCATTACTTTGCACTCTACCACGACGATGCGACCCTTGTTATCCACTGTAACACCTCGGGGATGTTGCAGGATGTTTGCTCCAAACTTGCGCACAAACTGGCCGTACTGGTTATAGATCTGGATCTGATGAGTAGGAGATCTTTCAGTGACGATAATGTCTCCGGATGTCTTCACAACAGCGACTCGGTTCGGGTACAAAAGTTGTCCATCACGTTTACCGCACTCTCCAAATTGGAATTTGAAACGTCCTTCTTTATCGAATATCTGAATACGGTGATTGTTAGTGTCCGCAACGATGATATCATTTTGAGCATTGACAGCCACACCACTTGGCTCTGTAAACTGGCCTTCGAGAACCCCAAATTCACCAAATTTGCAATGGTAAATCATTTTTTGGCGTTTTATTTGAGATTTTGGTGGGAATATCGAAGTCGACGACAGGAACTTGGAGCTGAGATCAAGCATCTGATCACCCTGGCTGTTGAGTGACAGAGTACTCATGTACTCGCTCCCACCATTCTGAAAGATGTCACTCCCGCCACTGGACCACTTTTCGTAGTGGTTAATTCCGTTCAGACCCAGGTCGCTGATGGAGGTTGAGAAGGGTCCCAGACTGTTGGCACTACTAAAGCGTTTTGATATTATGTTAGACTCATACTGAGATGTAGAAGTGGATGTGGAAAGACCATTCGGGTATGGCCGCTCTAAGACTCCATTCAGTGCTCCATTCAGAGTCACCCCGTTGACAGCTGAGTGCAACGATCCTCCATTCAAACAGCCATTCACAGGAGAGGAGCCATTCATGGTGATGGATCCGTTGGTGCCAGTCGGCCTTGCAATTGGAGGCTGCTTGCTGGTACCGATGACTTCAGCGCTAGACCTGACATAACCGAAGGTATTTCTAACCCCGACTTGGATAGCTTGATAGTTTGAAACAAACTCGAGGTCACAAGCCTGCTGCACGGAAGGATCCGGAGTATAGCAGGTGAGAGCTTGAAGTCTGGAATCCATGAACTTTTTGAACAGAAGACATTCGCTTACGCTTGAACACTTGACCAGGCGTTCTATGAATTCACAGACTTGATAAATCTTCTCAACAGTGTCTTGAGCCTTCTGGCCCATCACGCTGATGCCCATTTGCTTGGCGTTGAACACACCATCCAATTCTTTCAACAAGTCTTGTTTACGCTCTTCCAGCATGGATCGGTAAAACTGGAAAGTATCGTTGATCTCATTTTGAGCTTTATGGTATTGAACTTGGAGGCGCTGTGCAGTGTGCTCCAGAGTCTTGACCATGTTTCGAAGATCTGTTGCCTTGTTCTTACCTTCTTGAACAGCCTGTGTCATGAGTTCGATCTGTTTGGGTCCCGCATCAGAAATGTGTTCACAGTCGTGGGCAGGGCTTTGATGGTCAAACAAAGTGCATTCTTTGCAGACAGGGACGTTGCAAGTCCTGCAGAAATATTTCAAAACCGACGTCTTGTGACGAGGGCATCCCTGTTCCTTCTCACCGTTGGTCAAACCCAATCCGGTTTTGATATCTTCCTTCTCACCGTTCTCCTGAGAAAGAGTGTGCACTCGGTGGCCTTCAAAACAATGCATGAACTGATGTGCCATGGTGCAGTTGTCACACAAGTAGCTCTTGCAGTCGACACAGCGGGAGACGGCGAAGGATGTTCGGCTCTTGCAGCTGGTGCAGAAGCTCGGGTTCTGGCTCTGTTCGATGATGTTGTTGGCGGAGAAGTCGGACACAAGATCCGCTACCCCTCTAGGACCCAAGTTGGTTTCCACTTGACACCGAGGACACACTATTTTGTTGGGGTATTCCTGTTTACACTCAAGACAATCTTTGCAAAACGAATGGAAACAATGCAAGACCTTAGGGTTGGTGTAAATGTCATCGCATATGAAACACTTGGTGAGGTACTGCGCCCCGTTGCCACTGAAGGTGCTGCTCACAGATGCCGTGGGGGAGGCAGTGGCCGGCGAGTTGCTCAGAGAGTGGTAGTCGTTCTGGTCAATCAGAGAGCCGAGCGAGTTTACTCCAGTAAGTGAGTCTAGAGATGGAGTGGGTGAGGCCATCTTCAGTCCAACGTCATCCCTGCAACAACATAAAATCCCCATTATGATAATGAAACGTCAACAAAAAAGTATAGATACAATTTAGAAATCAAAAACCCTACAAAATCAACATTACCGAAGGATCAATCCAATTTTTATATCAGTACCAATTATGAAAATATTTATATTCATAGATTAACCATGTAATCATGTAAAGACGGTAAAAACACAGAATTGAGCGAGGAAAAATCTGTTTGGCGAAATGATCAGGTTAAATACTAAATGAAAGTTGCAGTTATATTTGTAGATATGATAAATAGATTATAAAAGATTTTAGTCGGATTGAGGAAATTTTTGAACTTTTCACTCTTAATAAAATGGATAGCCTTTTACAAAATCAAAATATTCAAGTCTCTGAGATGTTTGGCAGTGATGAATTCAATTAGTAAACTTCGCAGAGTAGTTGTGAGTTGAAGTGGAGAGTGGTGTTGGCTCAAGGGCTGGGAGGGGTGTATTTAAATACAAAGTGATCTTTCTCCCCTCCCACCCTCTCACAGGCTGACTTACCTTCACACCGTGTTACAGTGTTACATCTTCCGTGTTACAGTGTTACATCTTCCGTACACTTACTTCGTTACAGCTAATGGAAAATAAAGTCTCTACCGATGACGCTAAAAACCTCAAAACCTCTAACCGTTTAAATAAAATCCCATTAGCTGTCATGCTGAAAAATTTACTTTTCTTAAAGCGTAAGTCGGGGTTGGTAATAGAAAATTTTTAATTGTACGACTAGTAAAGTGGAGTGAAAGTGTGGCAAGAGCGGCAAAGAGACAATAAAATTATTTGATAAAATTAACTTAATACAGGGTGTTTCAGAATTGATGTCGGATACTTTAGGATACTGTTCCTGAGGTCAAAACAAAAAAATGTCCTGTGAACATATGACCTATCTCACTTAGTTTTCCGTCTGTCGGTGTAACTTGCTATAATCTTGGAACCACTTGAGGTACTAGCTCCAATCTTGGTATGCACATGAGTACTAATAGGACCTATTATTGTGCATATTATTAAATTTCTACTTTGTACCATCTCAAATTGGCGTCCATTGAAATTGTTGAAAGCTCAATAACTCAAAAACTATTTTCTTTGGTAAGAAGGAGAAAGTATTGTTTTTGTCAGAATTTTAGAATTTGAGGTTTGGTGGATGTATGCATTTTAGTACCTACTGCATTGAAAAAGGTGGTTTTTATAGTGATGTCTGTCTGTGAGGGGCTGGAGTGCAGAATGCTAAAGCGAGACTATTGGTACGAATTTCATGAAATTCTGTATTTAGGTAACATCTACAGTTTTTTATTTTTCGATTATTAAGAGTATTTTCATTCCTAAAAACCCCCATAAAACTTGTCAAATAAAAATTTCTAAAAAACCGACTCGATGAAAATTTTATGACAAAAATTTGATCGATTGTAGTCCTTTATGAGAACAACAAAATTACACTACCCACATCTCTCAAAAAATTGAATCCCAAATCCAAATTTGAATCCTCTTTTCACAAAAGTTAGGGGCTTATAAATAAAAAATATTACAGTATTTTGAATTTTGTCTTTAAAATCTCACAAAAAAATTTTGGCTACCACCATTAAAACCAGTTTAAAAACTAAACAAGTAAATTGAGATCAAAATTAATTCAAAACAGTTGTTACAATGAACTAAAAAGGGTAACATACACTTGGGATAAATCATGACAAAGGACAGAACAATACTTAGAATTGTTTCATTGAAAAAGGAAAACACCAGCGAATAGTTAAACTATTTCCCAAACGAGTTTACAACACATTAATAAAAATATAAACGTAAATTAAACATCGTAATTCTGTTTAACTTCGAGTGCAAGAGTTAAGCGACGCCTGCGAAACTGGAAACACAATTGTGAATGCAGACGTGTGCTGCGGTTGGCCGCACACAGGTGAAGGCGCCACATAATTGCCGCCAGCACGACTGCGTGGTGTCAAAAGCCAACTTTTAACGTTGCCGACGCAAAATGATGGTGATTGTGATTATTATTTTTTACTCTAACACCTTTACAATGTATTCATGCAATGTTCATTCTACTTTGTGTTAATTGTGGAATATGGAGACCCCCATTTTAACAATTTAGTATTATTGTAAACTTATTTTTTTATGATAAGACAATATTTTTACCAATAAAGTTTACGAATGAAAGATTTTAGAGCGATTCACAGATTTGTTTTTCTTTAATGTCGCCTTATCTCAACAATTCTCCATTGCTTTTCTCTCGATTATCATAACAAGATATTTTAGGTATCATAGTCACCTAAAATGTACGAAGACGTTATTATAAATAGTAAATTTGCTGTACTGTTTTTAGAAAAATAAATAATTTGCAACTAGTAATGATAAATTTGTCATATCAAGAATATAAAAATATTATTTATATTTGCTAAATTATAGTACTCCTGAACTCTGATAACAACTTAACTGAAAATGCAGCCTTGGACGTTATTATGTTATTAACAAAATTATCGTCCAATAAAACTTTTACATGGATTACGAAAAATATCTTTCGGTAATAAAGTAAATTATTATGCAAGTGAAGTTGTAGTGTTTTTACACGTAACAGACGCATTTGTAATGTACGAACGGTTGGCAACAATAGTCTGTATCAGTATTATTCATAGCCATAGCGGCCATGGCCATATGTCGCTGTACAGCTGTACACAGCTGCCGGCCTAGACCTCCAGCCGGGCAAAACAAAACCGGCCAGTCGCCCCATTAAACAACCCCTGCCCCGTAAAACGGGTGTACTGCTGCATTTTGGTATCGATCGTCAGGGGGAGCAATTTTTGATTAGATTGACGAAGGGTGGCCCGCCGCCATGTTTCTCCCCTCGTCCCGTCCCCATGACAACGCTCTATCCCGTTGCCACACTAGATATTCCTTTGTTTCCTTACCTCCTTTGTTTTAATCTTTCTTTGTTATCCTGTTCTAATCACGCATTGTCTCTGAGCCGTTTATCCACTGGCGGTAACCTACTTCGTCCGTCACTTCTGGCTCACTTTTGCCACTGTTTTAGCAACAATGGACGCGTCGATGTCATTCATAAACTCGTGAAATAACGTCCGTTTAGTTATGCTGTATTAAATCCGCGTTGAACGTAATTTTAGCGTGGGTTACGTCAGTGATTCAGTTTTGTTAGTTCCATGTTTTGCATTTTTTACGTTTAACTAATATTTTTACCTAACTGTGTTACTCTCAAACGTCGACTTTTACTAATTTTTGAGACGCCTAATCGAATTAGTGGGGATATTAATGTAAAAATGGGGAGTAAAAATTAATTTTATGGATGTGACTAATCATCAATAGCCCAATTAAATACAAATGACGCATTTCATTATTGATGCATCAACGACAAACCGTCGAAAAAAACTTTCACAGATTCACAATTTCATTTTGATTTAGTTTAGCATTGATATTACTGATTCTGTTGAGTTGCTGTTATGTCCCAACACGAAGGTAGCTTTCAATTGCACTCACAAAACTGTTTTATAAATGCGGCAATAAATTGAATAATTTTGAATTATTTCAACATCGATATTATTGATTCTGTCGAAATTCACTGTTATTGTCCTAACAATCACAGTCCAATTCTCAGACCTGTTCAAACGTATTACTATCATCGTTTCCGATCGAAAACAGCGTGACGTAAATGTTCTTGTTAGTATTTCCAGTATTATATTGTAGTAGTATTTATATAAGGCCTTATGGATTTTGAAGACGGTCGACGTGAAGGGATCCCATTCTAAACAGGATTGTACAAGCAAGTAGAATGCCGTGGGTTAATACTGTCAGTCGTACCTCGTATCAAAACGATCTTGTATTTTCGACAGTAAATACAATTTTAATTAATACTAGCTGACCCGGCGAACTTCGTAACGCCTGTCAGTAAATACATGTTAACTTTAAGATTGACCATGTTCTGAAGTCGAATAGCATTACGGCTTCATTGTGAAAGGTTATATATTCTGGGTCACGGCTTAGTGAATAAAAATACTGAAACGATGACATATTAATAACATTCCCATAAAACAAATAAATCTGAGTTGATCATTTTACAATTTTCAAATCCAATCCAAACCCAAACCAAATCGAACTATAATACGGCTTTTATAGGAAAGATATACAACAGCTGATTATTACAATAAACGTAATATATATAAACATTGTAATTATTTTTTGGCCAACATATAAAAACGTGACTTTAAATCAGACAGAAAATGAAAATATAATTATATAATCCCCCAAAACCGTAAACTATTAACGTGGCGAATGTGTTCATTTTGTACAGCACATATTTACTTCATAGTTTTACATTAATGAACGATTCAGATGGCATTGGATAGTAAAGCATACGGTATTGCTAATGGAAAGTAAACCAATCAGCTGTAGCTAAGAAATCAAATGTTTTCATTGTAGACATTTTGTAAACAAACTTACTCTCCATAATGTTAACATTAGAAATTTAAAACGCCATAAAATGGAAACATATGGGGTTTTCGAGATTATTTTTTCATTAAAACCTTCCCGGACACGTATAGAGCAACTTCCTAAAATTTCATGGCGGTCGGATGTGTAGTTTGGTAACGCATAAAGGACATGCATACATAGATTCAATTTTATATATACAGATTACACCGTAACACAAATTAATACTTTTACAATATATTTAAGGTTGGTAAGTATACGTAAATCTTCGTTATAAAAGAGAAAGTAAAGCTATTTAAAACGTTGATGTAATATGAGAAGGATCTTTTAGTAAAGCTATTTATAACGTTGGTGTAATATGAGACGGACCTTGGCCTTCTCAGGTTTCAAGAAAGGTCGGGTTCGTATTTTTGCAGCCGAGACTTTTGTTCTAATTGGTATTAGAGAATGTCCTGAACGGAATTGAACTAAACCTTAAGCTAGAGTTGGAAATACATTCCCAGATTTATCTTTAGATACAGAGCAATTAATCCTTAACTGGGTTCGTAAATAGTTTGTGGGAAATACAGTATTTGCATCTCAGATACTTGTTACGAGTATTTTTGTGTAAGAAAACGGAATCACTTTTCCAATCCAAAAAAAGTGACAATCAACAGTTTGACTTAAATAAAAGACAAATTTTTAGTAACAAACTATTGTCTGTGAAATATAGCACTATCCCACTGCAACCATAAATTTCAATACAATGTGCTTAACAATACATCCAAAAGAAAAACATTTTTTTGCTTATTACTACCTTTTCTTCGTGAAAATTTGTTGGTACACCAACATTGTGCCTCGAAAATAGTTGTTTTAAGGTTTGTAAAATGTAAACTAACGATTTACATGCAATGAAACAGGCAAACCAATAGTCTTATTAAATTTTTCAGTTTTCACTAACTTGAAGTCATAAAAATACCCTCGTTGCAGCAGACCTGCATACTACGTGAAATTAATTTAGGAATTAATGGAGATTTTTAGAACTAAGTTCAATCGTAGGTTAATAGGTTTGCTGCAACGTGGAACAAAAACAATTTAGATCTTTTCAACATACATAAGAAGAAGTCCTTAATCATTAGATAATTAATTTGTATCATAATATGCCATGTAATACCGGATTTACATCTGAATACTTAAGAATAACATGGTTATTAGACCTTAATATGAAGTGTTATTAAAATTTTAATTAATAAGCGAGGTATGCATTTTAACATTTCCTTCATAAGATAACACAGGATTATTGACAACATGGTATAGTTAATATCTGTAACTTGAACATTAAATGTTTAATGTAAATTATTAGGGAATCGCTTGAAAACTGAATAGTTTCTCCACCTCCAGAAACGTTGTGCAGTTGAAAACACAATAGCGATAGGAAAAGTCCAATTAATTGTAAAATAAATAACATAGGAGGTCCAAAAGATAACGTACTGTGTTAATTAATCAGATTCTATATACTGCATCAATAATCGCTTCATAGATGTATGAGGGATCCCCTCTTCGGATGGACCAATTTGCCTGGTTTTCGCTAGAATCCAATGACCAACCATGTGCAGTTTTGGCGAATTTAGAAGCCGAATTCCCTCGGAAACGGAACATGGACGGAGCAGGTCAGAAGAGACGAGGGTAGAAAGTCGGAACAAAGGGGAGGCGGGCAAAAATGTTTATCCTCGGCTCGGACATTCCCAAACGTGGGGGTTCAAAGAAATTCCCGGACTCGTTATTGTCCTAGGTCATCAATCTTGGAAACTGAAATACTACACGATAATTATGTGCCAATAATAGCCTATAGGGGGCCTATTAGAAAACGGTAAGCACCATGGAATATTAGGTTTTTGTGTATCTGATTTGGCTTGTCTCCTACAAACTTAGTACGCGTATTGTATTATTTATCTTGATCTTGTAGTCTTCTAACTGACTAAGATCGACAGGATTATCAGTTTCTGTAACTGCCAAAGGCATCTAAGGACCTTACAGTTTAACGTGAGATCCGAACCACAATTTCACCTCTGAATTACGAACTGGTCAAACATTATGAGGATAATAGTGCGGACGTTAATGTACACCAGAGAAAATCTCATCCACCGACCACCGATCATAATTTATTTTAAGTTAACATAATTACAAAATATTTAAATTACTAGCTGACCCGGCGATTTTCGTAAAGCCTAACATAGATATGCGTTAAATTTAAGATTGGCTATATTCTGAAATCGAATTTCATTACAGCTTCCTAACGTTCAAATGAGCAACAAAAAATCCGCTGTAATAAAATATTTACATTAATGATGTATGCATATGATCAAAATGTATCACGTCCTTTCCTCGTAAGCTTAACATGTGTGAGTTTTATAGGCCAGTGGGGCCTAGCCATAAGGTTAAATACAAAACTGCCTATAGCCTGTGACGAATCCAAAAAATCAAAGACCATTAAAATCTGTTCAGCCGTTCTCGAGTTATAAGTGCTTTAACTAGCACGACTAATATATATTTTTTTATATATTTAGATTTTTTTAATACTCCACGTAGTTTAATTGCAGGGCAAAATTACAAAAACATGTTTGTATTTACTCCCCTGTGGGAAATAGGTTAGATCATGGATATGTCTAAAGGGAATGGTTTTAGTTCACCTAAACAGCTGATCTTATTCCTGTATATTAAAAATTCAATACAACAGCTCTAGTAGTTTCTACGGAAACCTGTTACATGTTTTCCATCTTAGAAATCGCCAACACGCCCCCAGAGCTAAGACATATTCATGACAATAACAAATCAAATTACATACTCTTAATACACATAGTACAAAAACATCCTACAACAAAGTAAAAATTCTATAATATAATTCTGCGAATTTAATTGTTCACGAGATATTACGTATAGGCTAATAAATTTACAATGTTCAATAAATATATTTATTAAATTTTAATACATCTGTTTAGGTTATTATTTTATGGAATCTGTTTAATTTCATACAACAAAAAGATACGGTATATTAAAATTCAGATTATTTATATTGTGATAAATTACCGTTAACAATCTTGATACTATTATTTCGCTATGAATATCGGTGGAACGAGTACAGAAAACTTCCGTCAGAGGTCGTTGTTAGTGACGGTGGAACGAATACAGCAAATCTCCGCTGGAGGACGCTGTGCCTCGCGGCGAAGCATTTTATATAGACCGGCATCTCTGGAACTGATATTATTCCCTGGGAAATGATAAATAGACCCAACTCATATCTCCCGCTGTCGACTGAATCGAGTCTACATTCAATTTGTTTACACTGCCATCCCTCCACCTTACCTCGGAGACGACGAATATAAAAATATCGACATCAAATAGAGACCACCCACATATCTGAGTGTACGTATTTATGTCCTTACTCGTAAAATAGAAAACTGCATCGTGAGTTTCTACATAATAAACAGGATAGTAATTAAAAATTGGTTGAGAACCTTAGTACAAGAATGAATACTGTACAGTGAACATGAGTACCGTAATAAAATACTGAAGTACCCCAAAAAGGACTTATGTCATGGCCAATCAAGCACAAATTCATTCTTTCTAGTTTCAAAAATTGAAAATTTCTATTTAGCCTACTAAACAAAACTATATCCAATTATTATCCAATGTTAAATTAAATAAAAAAAACTCCGTTCAAAATTACACTGAAGACCTGTACCGATCGACGAGTTTCAGAGTGAAAACATTTTAATTAGACTCTTACTTCTATACTAACCTAAATTGAACAAGAATGAAACTAAATAATCTACATTGAAAATAATCATGCAAAACTTAGTATTATAAGCTTTTAGGCAGGCCTTTGGCACATGTTTATGACTTGCACAGCTACATACCAGATGCATGCGGGGTCGGCGACACCGGCATTGCGACAAACTAGCGTACCTTTATGTCGCATTAATTTACAATAAACGTACGCACATAAACAAATTTATACGTTCAAATACGTGTGAAGCACAGTTTATAAGAAACCAAACAATACTCCGAACACGTACGATCTAAACACAGACAAATCAATAGTAACCTGGACGCCGGCAAACAAAGAAACCACTGGCGGTGTCGCTTCAAAACAGGAAAATCACACAATCTCACAGACAACACACAAACGCACAACGGCCAGCCATAGACTTACGTTGTAATAGAAACCAGGATTCGAATAAATACCTCATATTGAGGAGTAAGATCGAGTGGAGAACGCTGAGGTAGGGGATGTGATGGGGCGGCTGCAGACCAGACTGAACGGAGCGGCGTGCATGTGCGCGTGACAGGAGGGTGGGGAGAGGGTAGCGTGGAGTGGTGGGGAGTGGGGTGGCGCCAGCAGCGCGCCTGGCGGCCGCGCCGGCAAACTATCAGTACACTGTTGCTCCCGCGCCCGGGAATCTAACTGCGATGCAGCCAGACTAATGGCAAATCGATAGACAAATATTCCCCTTCATACAGACAGCTAACGCGGTCTTCCTGTTGCTTTGGCGGGGAATTTGTTGTGACCCCCTCCCACTTCGCGTGCAACTTTCGCAACTTCCGTGTATTCAATTTTGTACTAACAATTTACGTTTGGGAGACTCCGCTGTAATTCACTGATACGAATATATTTAATTCGTATTTATTTTACATTTTAATTGGTTGTAGCCTATATTCATAATGGAAACATTACATTGTTTCCATAATAATCAGAATTCTAAAGTATTTTATAATATTTAATACTCAACCTAAATCAACCTTGATTGCTGAATCGTTCACATGCTAGTTTGACCCGTTTTAATATCAATATTAAAATACTACTTTTTCGATAATGAAAACGTAGTATTTCAAAACTAACTATAATCAGAACGTAACAATACCAACTTAAGTACAATTAATTGTACAAATAAAATCTGCGTTCAAAAACGCGCAAAACAGGATCTGCTTTCTAACTCTGGATTAATCGAAAACTAGTTTGACAAGTGCGGTTTGGGCACACCGGGGCTTTGAATAGTAATGGTGGGAATTTGATTAATTGTATCCTCAAAGTCAAATAACAACATGTGTGCTCGTTGAGAGAGTAAAGACCCTGAGAAATATTTTGCTCGAACGCATTTACTGTAAAATGAATCACGTAACATTAAAGAGGATTTTCTTACGGAATAAGGGTAATCCGTAGGGGTGGGATTGATTATAGGGGATGTACGAGAAAGTAATTAATTAAAAACGTCTCTCTTAGTTTATAAGACGTCGATAAACGTCTAGCGTCGTCAGGTAAAAGGGTATAAACTAGGGTAACAAAAATAACCCCCGCGGGGAATTGACACATAAGAGGGTAGACTGATTGAACACGCTTCGGTAGTTAATAAACCAGTCTACGGTGGAAACAGGCTCGCCGGAAACAGTGTTACCAAGGGTTGTGTTGATCTTAGGGAAAACAAAAATACCCTTATTAAAATTAACGAATTTTTAAGTAGGCCAAATCAACTATCTTGATTTATTATAGTGTACGAGGAATATTTTTTAATTCTATGTGAAAAGTGTTATTGAAAATCTTTAATAAACAACAGAATTTGAAAATCTTTTGTTCCAGGAGAACGGTGCGCGGTTCTTGGATATCAGCGGGCGAAGTCTCCAACACAGGTATGTTTAATGCATGGTTTGCCATGAATAACATTTGTTATGTGTTCCACACGATAAAATATAGTCCTCCGGAAAACCCAGTCGTGAGTTTTGTGAAAATGCATTCCCCAAAAACCACCAGAGGTAAAAATTACTTTGGAAGTTTGGTGGGAATTTGAGATCGCTTACGGGAATACAATCTTTTTTACCAATAGTTTTATCTATCACAACTTGTTTCTACTGTGCATGTCATTTTCAAGTGGGTTTCAAATTAATGTGTTCTTAAAAAATTGGTTAAAAATAATACGTTGGTATAAAATCGTATGTCTCAAAATCGATCAAACTTATTAAACACATACTTATTAAGAGAAGGACGTTTTTGACTTGACCCACTCGCCGTTGTGTGTGTTAGGTTAGGAGTTGGTAGCAGTTTAATGACTCCATGTACCTCTTCTACACTGACTCTTCCTTTAATGTCGATCGAACTGTCAGTAATGAAAATATTGGAGTGATCGGGAAGGAAGATCTCCAAATTATTCGTCAGACGTCGAAGTGCCTCGGCGATTCCTCGTCTTCTTATCGTCAACGTCACAGTCGCCTAGCAACCGCTTCCACCGCCACAGCCTCTTAAAAATGTATCCTCGTCGCCACCGACAGAGCGACAGTGGCACAGTCGCCTAGCAACCGCTTCCACCGCCACAGCCTCTTAAAAATGTATCCTCGTCGCCACCGACAGAGCGACAGTTGACCGACAGTCACGGCACAGTCGCCTAGCAACCGCTTCCACCGCCACAGCCTCTTAAAAATGTATCCTCGTCGCCACCGACAGAGCGACAGTTGACCGACAGTCACGGCACAGTCGCCTAGCAACTGGTTCCACCGCCACAGCCTCTAAATATCTTTCGTGTCCTCGCTGCCACCGAGAGAGCGACAGTTGACCGACAGTAACGGCACAGTTGCCTAGCAACCGCTTCCACCGCCACAGCCTCTTAAAAATGTATCCTCGTCGCCACCGAGAGAGCGACAGTTGACCGACAGTAACGGCACAGTTGCCTAGCCACCGCCACAGCCTCTAAATATCTTTCGTGTCCTCGCTGCCACCGAGAGAGCGACAGTTGACCGACAGTAACGGCACAGTTGCCTAGCCACCGCCACAGCCTCTAAATATCTTTCGTGTCCTCGCTGCCACCGATAGGGCGACAGTTGATCGACTGTTGAAAGATACGTGACGTCACCGTTACCTAGCAACAGTTGACATAGATACTGCCTCTAATAAATGTAGCCTTGTCTTCACCTGAGACAGAGCGACAGTTGACCGACTGTTGAACGACACGTGACGTCACCGTCGCCTAGCAACCGCTGCCACCGCCACAGCCTCTAATACATGTATCCGTGTCGCTGTAGCTTAATTGCCACGGTTCACTGAATCGTTTGCCCTCTTTCCAATCCACTGCCAATGTTCTATGTTCAATTCGTTTATACTATATGAAACGACGACGCTTTCGTCAGCCCGATTACTGATTGCTGGATTAACTCTCTGAACGGGCAGAGTGTCGCTCTTAATCACTTTGATTGATGTGTTGTGAATATATTGTAAAAGTGGATTATATAGTATTCATTTTCACACAGGATACAGGTACAGTTTGTTGTGGATATTATTTCGGGTTAAAACGGCTGTTTCCTTACAGTCTCGGGTCTTCGAAATAATATTGGCTATCACGTAAAAAATACGTTAAGTTAGCAATGCGTAGTTAAATACAATTGGTAAAGGATAGAATAATGTAATCATGTTGGTGGGAGTTTTTTCGATCATTTGAGTTATATGAAATCGAAAATAACAAACTTACAACAAGATTTCGAACTGGATAAGGATTTCTCGAAACCTTGTTTGAAGTTACTAAGGGGAATTACTAAGGTGAAATATTTTAATTTTAGAAATAATTTGGTTTAAATTGCTACCTAGTGTCATGAATAATAATTAAATGAGTATTTTAAAAATTAACATAAAAGACCGGAACGCCCATTACCGATAAAAATAATTCCCGTGATGAGAAAAAACAAACACGTAAAATACTCAAACAGAATATTCTATTATTTACAGCCGATAGACATAAAAAGGTAGTCTCGCGATCGAGACACGAGATCGTGTCACGCGTCGCCGGAAACGGCCGAACACGCGCGGAAACGACCGAACATTACCGGAAACGCACCGACCACGAATTTTAAAACCGATCACGCTCCGCTCGGTCGACAAAGGAGACCCGCGCGGTGAAAAAGTCGTGTCTGCTGTGTTTAATTTATTGGGGGAAGACGTTGAATAATTTATTGGTGGCGCACCTCCAAGGGGAAACAAACGGAGGCTGTTTCCCCCGTGGAGTTCAATAATGCGAACTGAGGGAGAATAGGTAGGCCTACACGAGATGGTGGATTGAGATACGATGTTAAAGGCTCGAACGGACATCAGCGGCTGCGACCAGACCAGCGACACACGACTATGGACGTAACTGTAGTATTTACTTAAGTATTTTACCGTTATCTAAAGGTTTTATTTGAATGTATCCTACTAACATCAATTATTTACAAACCGAACACCTTGATTCACTTTAGAGGTAACACTGAATACCTGTTTATTCAGTTATATTACAATTTTTTCCCATTTTTAATACCCGATTTTTATTATTAATTATTATAATCATCCACAAAATACTATTATTCGGTCATGAGAAAATTGATAGTTTAAATTATTGTAATAGGCTAATAAAATAAACACATTGGTATGGAATCATGTTATCAACTGTCAATCAAGGAGAGGATATTTTGATATTTGATATTTTAACACTGTGCAACACAAAATATAACCCGTAAAAAGGCTGGTGTAAGATAATTGTGGCGCGATCTTGTAGTCTTGTTACTGACTAAGGCTGACATGTTGCTTTGACAGAACTGTTAATTAATGGCCCAACAGTCAATGACTTATCTAAGTGACCTACAGTTTAACTTGGAATCCGAACCACTGTCTCTCAAAATTACGACCTGTTCTAATTATGATGATGGTCTTTGCGGATTAACGTAGTATTCAATAGTGCGGACGTTAATCCACACAATAGAACACTACACCCATCGTTCATAATTATCCACAATTCGTGACCTCTAAGTGGATTACAGGACGTCGCCACCGTTCTAATCGGTCCCATCTAGTTCTTATTAGGAAAAGATTTTCGAACCACTGTACCCAGAACGGAAGTGATTAGGCCTACCCCCTATGATGGACATTGAATGTGCCCTTATCCGACAAGATGCGGTTACTGTAAGACATGGTGTAGTGTTTCCTACCTGCATGCTGGAACTCCTCCGTCTGCGGATGCGGGGCTCTGCCCCTCTGGTCCCGGGGGGGCAGAGTCCCACAAAAACCGACCCGGGGTGCGGGCCGCCTCGCATTCCGGAGTTTTTGTAGGGGTAAGTGATGATTTTGGTCTTCGGGACAGACGATTATTACTTTCTTTTCTTCCTTTCATCCCCCTCTACCCTCCCCCTGGGCGGCCTACTTGTACAAATGACTTGTACGTGGTTTTGGGACAACAAACAGAACGGGGAGAAAGCCTTGGTGTTGTCCAGGGAGAATAAGTATAGTAGTCCGCTACAATGATTTTGTTTAAATTAATGAGTCCACATTATAGAATATTACTCGAGGGTAAGTTCTCGGGCCAAAATTTACGACACCAATACTCACAAGAAATACAGGTGGCCGGCTCTACTGGTCTTAGTGACTTTCACCCACAAAAACACCTTTAGGTTTTGTACGTATTTGTTTAGCTGCATCCACGGTTGCATTATTAAATATATATATGTTGTTTTACCCACAAGATAAATAGTTATAACAAAAAACTATTTGTATCTCTTTTCGGACTTTTAAGTGACTATGGTGAAGCTAAAGAGGGTTTCAATATTTCGACTTGTTATAGACGTTTTCGATCTCCGAATAAATTGTTACGATTATATGTTTACTACTAAGTAAGCACCACTCAGAAACAAATTATCATTATTTTTTATTATAGGGAATATATCGAGAATAGTTAGCGTAGTGACAACTGGTTCAAAAGGTCGTAACATTGTTAAAAATAAAAAAATTAAAAAATGAGAAAAAATCTTTAAGATACTTTGGACTGTTTGTTACCTACATATAGAATTTTATGAAAATCGTACCAATAGTCTTGTCTCTAGGCTTCTGCACATCCTCCACACGGATAGACACAAAGACAGATATCACTGTAAAATACCCCCGTCGCAGCAGACCTGCGTACTCAGCGAATTTCCAAATCAATGACATAATAATAATATATGACAAGTTTTATCATTATCTGTCGATAAATGTGTAGTTATTTACATATTCTCCATAAGATTAACATGTGAAAGAGTATGTAGGTTTGCTGCAGTGAGGAACGCTGAAAGTAGGCGTTCCTAGCCTAAATAAATTTTATTTTTACCATCTGTCCTTAAATAAAAGAGTTCGCCTCTTCTCTATATGATTAACATGGGAAAAGAGTATGCAGGTTAGCTGGCATTATAAACACATAAACTATGATTTTTAAGCATTAATGAATGGATTTTAACCACATGAAGCTCATCTCAACCAAAATTTGGTCTCGATCGGACCATTTTAACGAGACTTATCGTGTTCACAGACACACACACGTACACATATAATTTTTACAGGTTCTCGTTTTTGGCCTCTGGGCACCTAAAACAAACAAAAATAACGTGGAACCGGGCTTTTACGTCTTGCCATGAGACCTACGGTAATAGCTTCTTCCCTATGGGAAATTCGCTAAAATTGAAAACTGTGTGTTTAGATCTAAGAAATTTGCACTCAGAGCGGTACGATCTTATCATAGATTAGTCACCTACTCGAATGACGAACAATTTAAAGCCTTTGTCTTATTGTCGCTAATCAGTTCTGTGAAGTAAATCTTCATCAAAGCGATCCGTCACTGAACTCAAACACAACTTATTTGTTTGCTCTGTGTATTCCTTTCATTGGCTGTTTGTCGTAGCGTGAATCAGCGCGGTGGAAGGTAAAACTGTTCAATCAGCTGTGAAACTGCTGCGCCTCCGCTAGCTTGGGTTTTAGTCCCATAAGAAATTATGTTAATTTAGTGATTACAGACCACTCGATTGCAATTAAAAGAAAGATAATTAGTTAAAAAAAAACTTGTTAACTATCGAATAAAATACAGTAGTATTTACTTCTCTGTGGGAAATATACCTAGATCTGGAGTCTGGTATAGCGTAGCCAGTAATGCGGTCACAAAATTAACATTGATAAATGAGGCTAAAACGGAACATTTCGCCAGTATTGCTCTTAAGAGTCTGCATCAGTGGTAGGCATCTTGAATTTTAGTCCCGTAAGGGCAATGTTAAATTCTGGCGGAACATACCTTCACTTTGGCGTCTGTAGTGGCGTTAATTATCAAAGTATCAATGTAAAACTTTGGAAGTGCATTGATGAGATGTGGCTCAAGGGCATGACCTTTTCAATATGTTCAAAAATTTAACTTGATATAAATCACAAATACAGGAATATTTTGTTTTTGAATATTTTGTTTGTTTGTTTTGTTTTTATATCAAGTTAAATTTTTGAACATATTGAAAAGGTCATGCCCTTGAGCCACATCTCATCAATGCACTTCCAAAGTTTTACATTGATACTTTGATAATTAACGCCACTACAGACGCCAAAGTGAAGGTATGTTCCGCCAGAATTTAGCATTGCCTTTACGGGACTATAATTCAAGATGCCTACCACTGATGCAGACTCTTAAATGAATTTGTTCACGGACCTTATAAAGTAGAACGTTTACAGTGCATGCATTTTGTTTCGACATGTTCAGAACCGAAACATCCTGAAATACGAACGACCTTCAACCGTGTCGATTTGTTTTCAGACTTTTCCTGCTCTGATAAAGTACACAGGTCAATGCACCCCCTCGTTTTGTAACATGAATCAGCGAGGGATTCTTAAATTCTTGTTTTGTAAAATGGTTTCAGCTCATTAAGAAATTATTTAACTAATTTTTAACTTTCAAAAATTCCTGACCAATTCGTTGGAGTTGTTCCTTTCTGTAATATCTTGTGCGAGTTTATTGGGTATCGCAATCAGATAAAATGGGTATTTCGATTTATTTAGGTATAATTTTTGTAAAAAATCTAATTTTCCTTTTACTATTCAGCTAAAAAACAATTTAGTATTTTGAATCATCACTTCATGTCAATTGGTTACTTAGATAATATTTGAAATGGTAAACATAGTACATTGTGCAATGTTAATCTTATAAATAATAGTTAAAAATCAATAACTCACTTATTTACTTAAATATTCTTCCAAACTTTTGTATGCAAGTCTATTCAGTTAGGTTTTTATCAATATATGAATAAAAACCCCAAATTTAATGTCTACTGGAGCAAACCTAGGTATTCATTGCCCATGTAATTCCTACGGAGAATAGATAAATTGGTATAACTCGCTTAGTTATTGATATAGTTACAATAAAATGTTGTATGTGTTTTACTTGGTGAACAGCCGTAAAATAAGAACGTTACCATGTAAGACAACACTTATCGCAGCAAACCTGCATTCTCAGTCTTATTCGATTACTATGATGGGAATACAGTAATATAAGTTTAGTGAAATTCTTTTTACTCGCGTTCTGTGTGCGATCTCGTTTAATTTAATAATTTCGAAATAATCAATAAAACCTACACGTGCTAAACCTGAATGTAAGTACACCAGTCGCAACTGATACGATGTGCCCCGTGGTGGTGGTGGTGGAGGGGGGGGCAAACGAGCCAGTCAATGAACGGCGGCCCAAAAATGTGGTGACAGAATGAAAATTTACGTCGCCGGCGCTCAAGGTCGACGTGTCTGGCCCAAAAGTGGAGACGCGAGCCCATTTGGGTCACCCGGCCGGGGGGGGGGGGGTAATCGTCTCCGCAGATAACCAGCGGCCCATTCATGATTGTCGGATATTGGGCAACACGGACGCGATTAGATAACTGATAGGTTCTCGTAACGCGCAGATTAAATTAGGAGATAATGAACAGAATTTGGGAGAATTGCGGAACATATGTTTTGGATCCACCTGTGGCAGTTGGTAGCGAAAACGTAATCTCAAGTCCCCCGGGGCTCACCCAGCCTCTACAGTAGCGCATCTTGGTTGGAAATGCTAGCACCAACACGACGATGAACGCTCAACAAAACTGCACTAAAACGTACAACAAAAGTCTTGGCTAGACGGCAAAATTCGTAAAATGAAACGAGAAAGCAACAGGATTACTATGCGTTTTGATCTTTCGCTGGGTACATTGGAAATAGTGATAAAAGTTACATTTGCCCTGCACGGTTGTGCTTTTCCATGATCAAAAACATATTTTATATGTTTCTAACAAATTAAAAAACAATTTTAGGTAGTAAACATTTATAATAACCACATATAATAATAACTAAGTATTCAGTAAAATATTACAACCATTTCTAAATTTATAAAAAAACAAGTACATAATTTTAGAAAATCTAAACTAATCAGAATGCGTACAGCACATCTTCCACAAAAACATTTTTAATTTGTGAGAGGATTTCTTCCTTTTTATTACAACGTTATTTGCAAAGTTATAACTTCAGTTCATTTATTTTCTGTGTATATTTTATTTTATGTGAAAAATATACAGTTGAACGCAACTTTGAAAAACAATTTCAACTCTTTAACCCATCCGTTGAGCGTGTCCTGCCCAGCCAAAGCCCATTCGTTGAATAGTGCCTGCAATTCTAATGATACAGTCTTGAACTTACGTGTGTGCTGCGGTTCAACCCCTAATAGTTGAAGGCGTTGCGTAAAACGATCTAGATTACTATTTTTCACTGAAAATAACTATAACAGGTCCGTTGCAAAGTGTGAAGGATTTTAATTAGTTTAAAAATAAAGAAATTAAGGTTAATGAACAGTTTTCGTTCTGGTTGTATGAAAGTTCAGCGGGATACATTTTTAATTAAAAGCCAAATGCCAAGAAGGCGATAAAGACGTGGCCAGACGGTTTACGAGCCTGTTAAACATTCGCTTTAACCCGTCTCGGCTCCCAGTGAAGCAGAACTTTTATTAAACACACAGGAAACTTTTTAATACTCTCGTGCTCCGATCGAGTGACGCGTAAAACGCGTTTTGTGGGTGGGATTATTTAACGAAACCTGTTCTCTGGTCCATCGGACACGGATTTCACCATTCATGACATGATGAGGTCTGTAATCGTCAGGAAAACATTTCCAACTATGTTCGTTAACTTTAAAATCCCGCGGTGCAATCAAAAGGGTCATTAGTGAGGGGTTCAGAAAGAGAACTTTAATGATTCCGCAGCAGGTTCGTCTTCTCTTTGACCGAACGCTCTTTCATCCGCCACAAAAGTGTATTAGAAACCCTCCAAAGAAGTTCAACGGACTCGAGAGATACGATTTCAAGAACGAGCGTTATAAAATCAAGCCAATCAGTCGGCGGAATTTAAGAGGGCATTGTTGCGGGACCAATCACAACAAGGGTAACGCGATTATTGTTGTCCGGCCAATCAGGGACGAGTAAATCAATTGTTGCCGGGTGACGGATTACGAGGTTTACATCCCGGGTTTTGAACCAATACTTTCCTGATAACTCTGATGATTGGTTAAAAAAAGGAAAATGCAATCAACTGAGTAATTTATTTTTAAATTATTATTTTTTAAAGTCTGCCAAAAAGTTATAACTTTCTTTTTAATAATGAACTGATGAATCTTTTTGGTAATAGGTAGCCCATTAGATATATTGCTAGAATTTAGTGGGCAATAGAATCTACGACTCTTAAACGATACGGTAAGTGATTACCTAATAATTTAAATTAAACATTTAATGTAAATTATTAGTTAAACACTTGAAAACGGGAGGGGTTTCTCACCTCCAGAAACGTTGTAAAGTTAAAAACACAGACGCGTTGGATGAGTCCAATAATAGATATTGAATATTTAATAACCAACGTAATTATGAACTTTTTGTGGAGACGGTAAGAATAACTGATGCTAACGTATATGTCACACAATGATTGTTAGCAAAGTAAACCGAGCAATGACGCAAATGTATGGAGTTGGTTAAATCATCATGAATAGTGAACAGATGTCAGCGTCAAAGTGAACCAGGGAAGTGGAGCAGGTTACTCAACCGCCGTAACCGGCGTAGAAAGCGAGTGAGGAGACCGGGGAAAGCGCGTGACCTTGACAGCGGCGTTGCAATCGGTGACGTCACTGTGGCGTGTAGTGTGTGTGGGGCCTGGGGAAAGCGCGTGACCTTGACAGCGGCGTTGCAATCGGTGACGTCACTGTGGCGTGTAGTGTGTGTGGGGCCTGGGGAAAGCGCGTGACCTTGACAGCGGCGTTGCAATCGGTGACGTCACTGTGGCGTGTAGTGTGTGTGTGGGGCCTGGGGAAAGCGCGTGACCTTGACAGCGGCGTTGCAATCGGTGACGTCACTATGACGTGTAGTGTGTGTGGGGCCTGGGGAAAGCGCGTGACCTTGACAGCGGCGTTGCAACCGGTGACGTCACTGTGACGTGTAGTGTGTGTGGGGCCTGGGGAAAGCGCGTGACCTTGACAGCGGCGTTGCAATTGGTGACGTCACTATGACGTGTAATGTGTGTGGGGATCGGGAAAAGCGCGTGACCTTGACAGCGGCGTTGCAACCAGTGACGTCACTGTGGAGTAGTTGATGGTATAAAAAATAACACTTTTTTCCCATAAGTTGAATTTGCATTATAAACGTTTTGAAAAGGAAATGAATATGAAATCCTACCTGCACAGACCGGACGAGTGTGTGTATTTCACACACTTGGGTAAAAACTGTTGAACGAACGCAGTCCATCAGTGTCGGGAGAGCCGCGTGTTTTGCGAACACCGACAAAAGAACAACGGATAAACGGAGACACCGACTACACGCTGGTAAGAAACGCTGCGTTGAATTAATCCCGAGAGTTTAATAAAACCTGGTCTCTGCACAGAGGCAAGAGGAGCTATTTAACCGGAGAGTTGTAATTGGAATCTTTCAATTATGTCACGGTTGCAATAACTTCCACTCTGTGTTCATCCGAAATGGATAACGGTGCTGTATCGATTGGCGATGGTCGATGAATCGAAATGAGTTTGTAATGGTTCGATAAAAACATTCCTAAATGAGGCATCAGTGTAATTAATGTGAAGATCCACATCGGTTTATAATTATAACTGGGGGTTTGGTGAACAAAAAATATCTAAATTAAACAGCAGTAAGATGCGAGCAGTTTTTGTGATCGTTAAAACACAGAAAATCGTCTAAATAAATTTTACATTATATTCAAGGAATTTTTAACGAGACCGGAATCATTCGCGGGGTCTACAGGGGAAATAATTATGATTCAAATAAAGGCACATTGTAGAAATCAAGCGGAGCGGAATCTCTCGAGCTGGCGTAAGTCTAAGTGGGGGGAGAGGGGGGGTTTATTCCAATTCGAACTTCTCATGCGACACAAAATGTCGAGTTGGTCGGGGTAAAAAGATTTTACGTCTTTGTAAGGCAGGCTGCATTTTATTCGTCGTCCCCATCCGTTCAGTCAATGGGTGTACTTTACGGTCCCTCAGTATTAATACTATTCATTTCAAAAGTTTTCCGACAAAGAAAGTACCGTATTTGATAATGCGTTTCACACGTGAATTAAGTTGGACGCATGTCATTTTGATAGTGTGGTACATCTAAAAGGTTATCCAGTATATTTTGAAGTAACTTTAGTTTTTTGGCTTGACTTTTTAGAAAAAAATAATTAAAAATTTAATACAATCGGTGAGACTAGGACAGCGGCGTGGACTGTAATCCTACTGTACTTGGGAGGTC
The DNA here is from genome assembly GCA_023375725.1 of Nephotettix cincticeps. NCBI lineage: Eukaryota > Metazoa > Arthropoda > Insecta > Hemiptera > Cicadellidae > Nephotettix > Nephotettix cincticeps. The sequence goes on along the minus strand of CM041789.1, from coordinate 15,338,312 downwards.
ACGAATTGTGAATAGTTATGAGCTGTGTATTAGCGTTCATCCGCTAACACAATCCTCATAACAACTATACCAGTTCGTAATTCAGAGTCAAAATTATGGTTCGCATCCCAAGTTAAACTATAGGACACCTAGATGTTGGGCGTTGGGTTGTTAAATAACTGTACTGTCTACGGAACATCTCAGCTTTAGTCAGTAACAAGACAACAGGATCGTAGCTTTTTTAACCATCCTGGATAGGTCGCCATTTCACAAAGGTAATCTATATAACTAAAATTGTAGTTTTGTCTGTACAGAGAGTTATTGATTTTTTAGTTATTTTTACATTTCGTGCGTTAGATAAGCCGAAACAAGTCCTATCACAATTTGTGCCTGTTTGTGACACTCCAGGAGGCATTTACGCCGTCTTCTCCGAAAAAGGGAGAACTGATATCAATTAAACTTATTTCATACATTCTCTACATTCCAGAGATGGGTTTTAAATGCTTAAAAATTGTCCGCCGACCCTTAATAAGTAAATCACGAACATTTACAACCCCAATTTTACGCGATATTAGTCGCGTAACCACCTACTGGTAATAATCAGCTGTCAAATAATTATTATTAGTTTATATAGGTCATCGATTTTAAACCCATTTCGAAATCATATTTATTAAAAAGATATTTTAACGTATAACTTATTATAATTTTATAAATGTTCTAACCTGTACTGATTTGTTTAGGATTTCAGGTTTACATTTTGGTATGATAATCTTTCTTCTTTAAACTAAATCATACAAAGGACGGGCTTACTGCTATTGTAATAATAAAGGTAAAAACAAGTAAATATGCGGAGACGAAATGCTGAAGTTAGTTTACGATAGAGCGGAGAAGAGCAACAGAGAAGCAGATAAACCTGTTCTGTTTATTGAGTTCCTCAATATTCAAATGGCGTATCGAATTTAGTGCAGGTTCTGTAACATAGGAGCGGTTCAATAGAGTTGGCGACGACTCTCTCAAGACGAGCTTTGCTCAACCCTCTCTCTGGGTTCTGACGAGATGCTGTATAGCGTTCTATCCCCACAAGAACAATGGTAATTTTATGACATCATTATTGATTACACGATAGTCATCAAACATTGGCTGACATGTACTTTAATTTAGCCTCAAATAATCTTTTGACATTATCAGATCAGCCAATGTACTAAAATTATACTACCCAAAGTCTAATAAATAACGTATATACAGTACAAATATAATTTAAAGTTACATCAATTGTTTCTTCAATTTACCGAATGTCCTTAACCCTCCAAGAAACCATAAAAGCAAAATAGGTGTCCACTGCAATCCCAATTAAGCCTACAAATGCCGTCAACTTCCACACAAGCCGTCAAGGCTTCAACTGTTGTACTCGTCAGCACAACGGTCTAACCACTACACTACAAAGGACCGCCGTCTGAGAAAGCACTTATTTGGCTATAAAAGCATACTAGCGGCAAAATAACGAACTCAAGCGTCAGAATAGAGAACTACACGAGTGGTTGGAGTAGTTGTAAGTATTAGCTCGGAGATGGCAGCACTGTTACGGTAATTGTTGACTTCAATAGCGCTATACAATTATTGCTCGCTGACGTCTCACAGTGAGATGTTAGCACCTGGTTTTTATTAGGTTAAAAATTCCATATAATAGTTTTAAAAATACGCGGATATATCCGCCTGTAGTATGGGGATGGTTAAGCTAATTAAGATTTGCTTTACGCACATTTCTTTGGTTTGTGAACTTTTTGCGTGGCATATTTTGTTTCAACTGCTGTAATCTAACATGAGAACGGAGCACATTTTGGATTCCGAAACGTCGTGAAACCATAGTTGATTCGCAATATAAGTAAGTATATAATATAAATTCGCCAGCAACAAAAATGATTTTCAAAAACTGAAATTAGTTGGTTCCTGAAATAATAATAATATTAAAATAGGGTAGAAAACTAAAAAAATATTGAGGTAAAATATAAATTAAAGTCCACGATAATGAGGTAGTGGGAACACTTTTTTGGGTAAGTCCAGTAACGACCAGAGACTTGTGGTTCTCGATCGCGGAAGTGGCATTGCCAACCACCTTTTCCTTTGACACTAAAATACCAAAGTTGTAAAAAACGAAAGGTCCTTCCAGCGCGTTCGAAGGCCACTTTCTACTAAAGGTTACACAATCGGGGACCGGGACTGGACCAGGGACCTTGGAACGGTTACGTACCGTACCAACGTACCACGTGTTTATGAAGAATTATCGTACAAAGAGTCCTAAATTATCGTGTTCTAGACAAAAATATCGTGCGTTACTTATTTTCGAGAAACCGGTACTTAGATGCAAGTTTAGGAGTTAGATACGTGTGTATTTTACTGTTGTTAACTTAAATTTGGTAAATAGTAACCTACCCTGACCTAAATATTTATTTTATTAATTAATTGGACATTTACTATCACTCTTGTGTTTTAAACTGCACGACGTTTCTGGAGGTGGAGAAACTCCTCCCGTTTTCAAGTGATTACCTAATAATTTACATAAAAAATTATTAGGTATATTATTATTATTTTAATTATTAGGTAGTGCACAAGAGCGATAGGAAAAGTCCAATTAATTGTAAAATAGATAATTAAATCCTTAGCTATGATGAATTTAAAACAAACAGTTGACCCAAATAGTTAAATTAGAAGGGGTTTTAAGCCAAGTATGAAGTCTTGTTACTGACTATCTAAGCGACCTACAGTTTAACGTGGGATCCCAACCACAATTATGCCTTTGAATCACGAACTGGTCTTATTATGAGGATAATTTTTGTGGATGAGGGTAGTGTTCAGTAGTGCAGACGTTAATCCACTCCATTCACCGACCATCGCTCACAACTATCCACAATTTGTGACCTCCAAGTAGCTGGATCACAGGACACGCCACCGTCCGAAAGTGTAGTTGTCTAATGACTCAAAATAATTACCCAAAAATTTACCTACAGAGCGGAATTATATTGTTTAACTCGAATTTGAAATAATCGTTCACACGAGCATTATTATACAGTTAACACACGTTTAAACTATCGTAATCTGAAATCACTAGATTTAGATAATTATACGACCTCGAGTAGAAGCGAATTTGGCATCGCGACCTTCCAGGTAATGTAGTATGTTGCTAAAACTTCCTCACAGACACGAGTGAGTTTAAACAAAATGTTCGAGGTCCGCGGCAAAATTTTTACATAGCGTGTCTAAATCAGTTTAACTTTGTAAACACGACATAATTGATCAGGTTAGGCGACTCCAGTCAAGTAGTTTTGGCCTTTTAACCTCATAAATGTTAACTTTTGATCTGTTCAAATGTATACGTTATACATTTCTCATTAGATTTTCATAGGGTTTTATTTATAATTGTCTAGTACCTTGAGAGTCTGCTTTGCTGGCGCATTATTTCTTTTTAGTTCCATTAGAACAATGTTAATAGATTCGTGCCAGAATTACCGGTTTTAAACGCATGGTCGAGGTGTCAAGTTAAAGTGATTGTCTAGGGATTTACTACGCAATTATATCAGAAAATAACAAGTTTTGATTATTAAAAAATAAAAAATGAAAAATTTTATTCTGTTGATCACCATTTTTCTTTAAGTAACCAGCAATGCTGTCAAAAAATTATTATTGTTCTTATGGAGCTAAAATCCAAGATGGCGGAGGTATTGCTCACTTTCAAGTGACCGAGTTAATTTCTCCCTTTAATCTCTAAATAAAACCCAAATTTAACTTACTCACTGACTGATCGCAGTTTCTCAAAAACTTTAAGGCTTTGGAGCTTCAAATTTGGTACACAGTTTCTATTTAAGGTCTACATGTGTACTAAGAAAGGATATTTCAAAATTTCCAAAGGGCTGTGCCCTACAGAGGGTCAAAAGTCCCCATGTTAACCTTATGGGGAGTAAATTTGTTTACAAATGTTTTACATTCAAAATCTTTGATTTCTAAAGCTACAGCCGTTTGTTTACTTGCCATTAGCAATGTGAAGTGCTGCTATTCAATGCCTTCTATATCAAAGTAAATGAATACTGTACAAAATGAACAGTTTTATTTGACAGTTTTGGGGGTTTAAGTACCTATTTTTTTATTTCGTGTCTAATTAAATGTCATATGTTAATAAATGCCTTAGTATTGTATATTGATTGATCTATTTGTATTTTCTATCTAAATAATAAAACAGATCCAGAATATATAAATCTTTCAAAACGAAGCCGTAATGCTATTTTATTTCGGAACATAACCAATCTTAAAGTTAACACATATTTACTGTAGGGCGTTACGAAGTTCGCCGGGTCAGCTAGTTCGATATAAATTAGTTAAAAGTTTGCCACATTTAACGAAAAAAAATAGATCTGGTCACTCAAGTCGGTTCATAACTAAAAAACGTTCTTACCAAAGTCGATAGAGGAAAAATTCGTCAAATTTAATCAATTTTATACTCTTTGACAGAGTTATAACTAAGAAAATAAGAATTAATATTTTTTACATAGTCGACTCTCGATTATTCGAGCTCCGGTCAATCAGAATACTCCCCAGAGCTTAAGGTTCTTTTGAATGAAAAGCACGGTTTCCTTTGTCGTAACTGGAACAATAAAGGAGAAACATTCTTGTTTCGTGGTAAACGACAAGACAATTAAAACGTTTCAAACAATTGTTTCACGGTAACAGAATTTATTCGGTTTTTTCAACAGATAACACGTTTAATCGAAAACCGATTTTGCTTAATCTGTTATTCATCAACCGAACACTCATATATCGAACTCGACGAAACAATCGGATAATTTACCGGTTGTGAAATCCAGACGTTGTTCGGTATTTGAATATTCAAGCTGGAACAAGGTAAATATCTGGTATTATCTCGGCGCCGCTCCGTGTATACTCTGACGGATCTATCTTACGGGATTTGCGTTAGGCGCTCCCATTTGGAACAAGATCCGTGCTTAAATGGCTTTGTAATCTTCCCCCGTTCTTCCTAACGAAACCGATTATCGATTTACCTTCTTCGATGTAAAATTAAGCGTTCGCAACATCGGAATCAGAGGGCAATGAGATTCTATTTAATACCATCTGTAACAATTTTTTCCAAGCTGTTCACAATAAGACAAAATAAAGTGATATTAATTTTCTTCAACCTTTGCTGTGAAATAAGGAGGTTTAGGTTATTACTGACGACGACCAGAGAAATTTTTAATTTCTTAAAAACTATTACTTTGTCGCCTAAAGCTAGTATATTGCAAAACCTTTTGTATTTACTACTGTATACGGACAGACATCTCGTTGAAAGGTTTTGTCTACTAATTGTCTACCAGAAGAATTTTCTACAGACGGTTTCATTGTCGGATGGTTTTGCCGTGGACAGTACTGTCGTTAGAAGGTTTTGTCAACGGAAAGGGTCTCACTGGAAGGTTTTATCTAAGGAGACTACTTTCATTGGAAGGTTTTGTCAACGGAAAGGGTCTCACTGAAAGGTTTTATCTACGGAGAGTACTGTAATTGGAAGGTTTTGTCAACGGAAATGGTCTCACTAAAAGGTTTTATCTACGGACAGTACTTTCACTGGAAGGTTTTATCTACGGACAGTACAGTCATTGGAAGGTTTTGTCAACGGAAAGGGTCTCACTAAAAGGTTTTATCTACGGACAGTACTGTCATTGGAAGGTTTTGTCAACGGAAAGGGTCTCAATAAAAGGTTTTATCTACGGACAGTGCCAGCATCGGAAGGTTCTTAGTTTGAAACTCATTATTGGTTATGGTGGATTTATGTTAGGTATTTAGATTTTTATTGCGGACATTTTCCGTCACAATTTTTAAGTAAAAAGGGTTTCACAACGTTTCAGGATCTGGAATCTGACCAAGTCCTCAGGCGAGCTAGTATCTAAAAACATAACGCAATAAGTACGTAATCCACTAATCGTGTTATGTTTTAGGCATTAGCTCGCCTGAGGACGGGATCAGATTCCAGATCCCGAAACGTCGTGAAACTTTCGTTTTTGAAAAAAGCGTGATGGAAAATGTACGCAATAAAAATCTAAATAACACCGAAAGGTTGTGTCGGAGGGTATGCGGCAGCGGAACTCCGCAGCCAGACCCGTGTCGTGTTGGGCCCAGGCCAAGGCGAGAGGCGACTCAGGCCATTCTCACAGCTGGTATTGATATTAGTCCAATAGTCCACTTCCTCGCCGCGGCTCCACCACTCCACTTACTGACTCACTCAATATATTTTCTTTCTCAATTTATCATACTTAAGTTATCTACCAGCATCGGTAGTATCAGACTGGGACCGTGGCGTGTCCTGTAATCCAGCTATTTAGAGGTCACGAATTGTGGATAGTTGGGTGTAGTGTTCTCTTGTGTGTATTAACGTCCGCACTATTGAATACTACACAGACCATCCAACGACCAGTTCGTAATTCAGAGGCAGTGGTTCGGACTCCACGTTAAACTGTATGTCCCTTAGGTATGTCATTGACTGTTGGGCTATGAGTAACAGTTCTGTATAAGGAACATGACAGCCTAGTAAGAAGACTAAAAGATCGCGCCACAATCATCTTACACTCATTTCTCATTCATACTTGGCTTAAAACATATACCTGGGCAGGTTGTCATTTCAGAAGTACCGCAGTCTATAAGTATAAAGAATAAGTCACGTTAACTCATATGGGTGCTATTTTCCTAGACGAATAAATAAATAAATATTCATAAAAAGATATGAAATCGTAGAAAATGCGAAGTAATGTTAAAGAAAAAGTGGAAAAGGGCGGTTTAGTTGGAATTTATAATGATTCCATCGTAATTTCATCATTAGATTTCATAACTGAAGGAAGCCCTGACTCATCTTTTTAGAATATGCACTATAGGAATTTTATAGAGTGTAGATTTGTACGCGACAATAGAGTTGAAGTGAATCATGAATCTAAAATAGTAGTCTCTAATTGAGTAGCGAATTGAAACTAAACTGTAACAATAGTTAGTAAATCTGCGTGAGATATATGCAAATGTAAATCCGAGTTATTTCAAGACAGTTGGCTCATTTGGTGAGTGAACTTGGCCGATTAGCAGACGCTTAACGATTTGGCGGGATCTTTGTTCCGGCCATCAGCTGTTCCTGGCAACACTGGTGAACTTGAGCGGCGTGCCAACATCCGCAACTGATGTTAACAGTGCTGCCACTCGTACAGAGTAAACATCGGAAAACCTTCGACACGTATCGTCTTTGTATTTGACCTCTTCGCTCAAGGCATCCAAAACCAATATTTCTTCGCGCGAGGAAACTATTACAGAAGTAAATAGATGTGTTTTTAAAACATTGTTATCAGAGTGTAAAAAGGTTTTTAGTTATATATGATGATTGACCGTGTATTATAATAACTACATAATATTTCTCACCTAAATCTTTTTTCTGGTACTGTGATGTTTCCAACAAATAAACTTTGTTCTTCCGGTGTTAAAATCAAGGTATCAATATAAAATTGTAACATAAATGGAACAAGACGCATGACGTAATAAAGGTAAACAATGGTCAATTACTACTGAATACTACGTTCATCCGCAAAGACTATCCTCATAATTAGACCAGTTCGTAATTCAGAGGCAGTGGTTCGGACCCCACGTTAAACTGTTGGTCCCTTACATACCTTTGGTTATTTGACGTGCTCGGCCTGATGGGAGAGTTTTTGAGGTTAGTAAGTAAGCGTTGGAAAATCTGATTTGAGGTTGATAGTCTAGGCTCAGGTGACAAGCATTGCGACCTAGTTCGTAATTCAGAGGCAGTGGTTCGGACCCCAGTTAAATTGTTCATACATTCATTTACCATAATGAATGTTTTTGGGGGTTAGTTTTTATAGTTAATTTCTGCATGTGTAATTTGGCATTTCAGAAACGTAAAGGTTCGTAATTTCAAGTTCGAACTTCTAAAAATTGAGAAAACCTATGAATTAGAGGAAAAAACGTGACGTCACAATGTGTATTCCCCAGGGGGAGAGGGGGCGGGAGGCTTGTTTGAGATGGTAATGTACAAAGACGCCACACAGTCTCGCCAGCTGATAGTGCATTAGTCATCTTCGACCCTCACACCAACGCTGTAATCTCTCTGATTACTAATAACACGATAAAACCTCCTTCAATTGTAGCAAAACACTCCGCCTCTCTCCGTTATCAATTATTGCAATTGTCAGTGATTCTAGTTACACTCAAGGTTAAAATTTATCACTTTAAACGTGCAATTTTGGTGTGCTATCAACGCTAATAGGTTTTTAAGTCGACCTTTTTTGTAGATGGGTAGTTCATTTTTCTTATCAGTATCGCCATATGAGGTGTTAAAACAGTTTTACAACATTACGTTCTCCATTAATTCTAACTGAGTAGGCGTAAAAGATATTTGACCTATTAACGTAATCGTAGCAGTCTAAAGAATTAAAACAATAAATACTTCCAACATTTCCATTTCTGAAAAACTATAATTAATTCGTAGCTATACGTGTTAACTATCGTGTTATGATTATTTCCCTTGATAACCTCAATAGCATTACTAAATAGCGGATTATTAACAACAACCTGGATGGTTTTGACTGTAACGAGGCTGAAAAACAACAGATTTAAAGGGTTACATTGTAATGTGGTTGAAAACAATAACCTGGAGTGTTATAACAACGTTCATGAAAATTTTAACTTAAGAGAGTATAACCTGCAATGAAGTTAACCCACGTCGCAGCAGACCTGCGTACTTAGCGAATTTCCATATCAATAATATGGAAATAATAATACAATTATATGACAAGATTTATCAATCAATATCTGTAGATAAATTAGAGTATTTGCCTATTCTCCGTAACATTAAAATGGGAAAGAGAATGTAGGTTTGCTGCTGTGAGGAACACATGAACTATGCCCTTTTCAGCATAAATGTATGGATCCCAACCACATGAAGCTGAACAATAATGAATTTAATTTTTCACTATCCTCCATAAGATTAACACTGGAGCCCAAAAATACAACGTACTATGTTTAGATTTTTTAATATCTCTGAAACCGTTGGAGATAGAGAAAAACTTTAAGGAACTAAATTGTGTAGATTTTCAAGCTGATTCTAATGGTGAAAAATTATGGTGAAATTACACATATTAAAATGCAAAAAACCCAATTTTTAGTACCAACCCCCCCCAAAAACTACCCGTTCAGATTGACCGATATGTCTGGTTTACGAACTCGTTTGAGCAAATGTAGGAATACACGTCTCTACAAAATTTTTTACTTTTTAAAACAGCAACCTAGAGTTATATAACGTTCTTAAAAACAACAACTTAAGAGGGTTCTGGCTGTAACTAAGTTGAAAACAGACTAGTAAGATCCGGAGAACAATGAAAGGTTCCTGTCGGTTTTCACGCAGGCGGCGGCAGTTCACTGCTCTCACCCTCCGCGGTCGTCGATCGGGAGGCCGTGTATCCGGCACGGCGTAAGCCCAACATAAACACGGCAGGAAGGTAAACAGCGGCTCCCTCGGCGTCGGTCGTCATGACAACCATCGACCCACGAGGGGTCTGGACCGCCAGGGGTCTGGGCTTGGCGAGGGTGTGTGCTGTGTGAATCATTAATGTTTCTACGTATTTGCCCAATACACTGAGTTGTTACTGTTCCAGATTTCGTTATGGTTTCACCTTTTCATGTTTTCATACGTACGTAAATCCTAAAAAAGTTTTTTTTCCATTTCTTCCACGACGGTCTCTGGTAACATTGGTACAGTAGAGCCGTCACTTTTTCGATACTTGGTAAAATATCGTTTATATATGTTTAGTCCGGATTTGATTTTCTATAAAAGAATTCAAAATTATATTTTCATCACACTTTTAATAATGATTTTTGGGGTTATTGTATATAAATCTTTTTTCGTCAAAGGAGAAACCGAATCATATGATGACGTTATTCATCAGTTCGTTTTTAGAATGTAGTAAAACTGCATTCGAGTTTACATTTTGCTATCGACTCTTATCGAGTGTGGTATTTTACTGTTGAACATTTCACCAATCTTTTTTTAGATATTCGATACATGAATCGGTGAATTCGCAGATACGATTGGATCTAATAATAAGCGAAAAATTGGAAGTTTATTAGGGAACAATATTTTAAAAGTAAATTAGATTAACATAAGGAGGGTTACTATAGTACAATATTTACCAGTTTCTGCATCCCTGTAACCCACTGAGAGCTAAAATTTATAATACAGTACTAAAATTTATCACTAAATTGTTTTACTAAATAAACTACCTAATTTAATTTTTTTAAATTGTACTTTTAAGATCCCCTAAAACCCAATTTCGCGGTTTAAAACCCTGCGGTTTATGACTCCTTTTTGAGCGTCCTTAAACCTTAGTTTTGTGTAATATTGTACCATTCAAACTTAATTAGTTTTAGAAACTGATCTTTCTAACTACTTTTAAGGGATAAAATATAATATTTTTTCGTTTCTCAAAACTTGATAGCGAGTTCACTAAACAATGAATTTTTAATTTCTTTGACTAGAAAAATATATTTTTGGAGTAAAGTCTCCCTAACGAAATATTTCGCTTTACATGATTTCAATATTAATTTTGTGACATCATTACTAACCCAACGATAGTCGTAGAGAAATGGTTGAATGTCACAATATAGGTGAATTTATTAACTAAGGAATTGCGTTATTATGTTTTTATTTTTTTTTTACTTTCCAGCAAAAATATAATTCCTTAGATAACAAGTTCACTTTCAAATCAAATCGGTAATGCTGCGACAAAATTAGCACTGTTTTTATGTGACTAAAATGAAAGACAGAGTTATCGCTTAACAAAAACTCGTTGAGTGACTAAACTGTAAAATATAGTTTTGACCTTTCCGAAGACATATATTTATGGACTCGATGCTCTCTCAAGACGTGAAGAAAGATTCCCTTGAGCACAAGATGAATAAGAAGTCTTTATGTCCCAGATGCACTTCGGAGTGACGCTACGTTAACGATAGACTATACGTTACGGCCTGTTTAGTTTCAATAATGCTTTTAAAAAAGCAGCCATTTGAAAAATACCCTCGTAGGAGCAGACCTGCGTCGATGGTTTGCGAAGATTGCCATTAGATTGCCGTTTGAAATGGCGCCCTACCCAGGTAGGTATTTTAAGCCAAGTATGAATGAGAAATGATTGTGGGATGATTGTGGCGCGATCTTGTAGTCTTGTTACTGACTAAGGCTGACATGTTCCTTAGACATGACTGTTAATTAATAGCCCAACAGCCGATGACAACTAAGGGACCTACAGTTTAACGTGGAATCCGAACCACGACCTCTGAATTACGAACTGGTCTAATTATGATTATGGTATTTGCGGATTAACGCAGTATTCAATAGTGCGGACGTTAATCCACACAAGAGAACACTACACCCACCGACCATCGCTCACAACTATCCACAATTCGTGACCTCCAAGTAGCTGGATTACAGGATGTCGCCACCATCCCAGTCAAGATAATGTAAATGAAGCTTCATCACAGATAGATTCACCACCCGTACACTAAATTTTATCCAAATTATGATACAGTGACGTCATAGATTGGTTATTAAAACAGCTGTTTGGATAAACTGAAAACATTCCCTTTAGACATTTCCATGATCTAACTTATTTCCCCAAAGGAAGGTAAATACAATAATCTTTTCTATAGCCTAATATTAGCATAAGGTCTCCAAAAGGCAAGGTACTGTAACCAATCCTTTAGTTATTTTTTTTAATTTTTAAGTAGACCCCAATGGTTTCTGATCTTTTTAACTGTACGTAAAAATTAAAATTTTAGACATTAAAGTGTACAAAATTTCAATTAGGTAATTTTGTAACTATTGATGTGAGTTATATCTAGTAATATTTTTAGAATTTAAGGAATCCTCAAAATGCCAAAAATGGTCCTCAGTCCAAGTCTTGTTGTGACGATTATGATAATGCGTGTATCTTATTATTTACTAAACGGAAATCAGGGTTGTGGTAAGGTTAAGATCGTGCGAAGGAAGGGAAATTATAAACACGAATGGATCCGAAAACAGAAACAGATTCGTATTGAATAAAGGCGGGAACCGCTTGTTAAAAACACAACAAAGAGAAAGACTGATGTTTTATCCGTGACTCCGCAGTAAAATCTGATTAATGTTGGATCTGCAGCCAAGCCGTGAATCAGCCGGAAATATTAATAGAAAACTGCGGTCTGGCCCAGACCAGAGCTGTGGCGGAATATGCTAGGCTCGGGTGATTTGTAGATGCTTTATATCAGGAGCAGGGCGAGGAAGCTGTACAACGGAAAATTGTACAGTGAGTAAAAAAAGGTTTTAAGCGCTCATGCGGAGATCGCGAATTGTGGATAGTTACGAGCGATGGTCTGTGGATACGATATTCTCTGACAGAAGCAAAATAATGGTTTGGATCCTACGTCAAACTGGTGGTCTTTAAGAGTCTGCATCAGTGGTAGCCATCTTGAATTTTAGTCCCGTAAGAGCAATGCTAAATTCTAACGGAACATACCTTCACTTTGGCGTCTGTAGTGGCGTTAATTATCAAAGTATCAATGTAAAACTTTGGAAGTACATTGATGAGATGTGGCTCAAGGGCATGACCTTTCAATATGTTCAAAAATTTTACTTGAAATAAAAACAAAAATCCAGGAATATTTTACAAAATAAATAATTACTATTTTTTTATTGAGAGCGAAAATAAAAAGTTTTGTAAGGTGGTACCATGGAAGGCTGTAATACCTTTAATTTGACACCTCTTCCGTTAATTTATGACAATAGGTCAAGGAAATATAGTCGCCAGAATTTAACATTGCTCTTACGAGGCTAAAATCCAAGATGGCTACCACTGATGCAGACTCTTAAATGTCATTGGCTGTTGGGCTATTAATTAACAGTCAACAATTCAGTCTTAGTCAGTAACAAGACTACAAGATCGCACCACAATCATCTTACACTCATTTCTCATTCATACTTAGCTTAGCCTACCTGGGTAGGTCGCCATTTCAGAAAGATATGATAGTAAAATGACAGCTGATTGATTAAAGTAATTTATAAGTCGTAAAAATTGTTTGGCGTCGTTGAATTGGAGCGTGTATCCTGAAAGGATGTTGTGAGGCCTGAGCAGGATATCGGGTGAGTTTGAAGGTTTTTTATTCTCCAGAAATGAGATGGATTGCTCAAGTCTTATCTTCCTCATACTTATGAATCCATTTATCTTTGGTAGATGTGAAATATTCCTGAAGACGAAATGTGTAACCGGCTTTGAAAGAGACTTAAAATAATTGCGTGCTTAAAATAAAAGTGGTTAAAGAATATATTTTCATGCAATCACAGTCCTAATTTAACCTATGATGTGTTTCTGAAATATTTATAGGACAAAATAGGTTTATAAAATACTATTATTTTATAGATATATTTACTATAATGCTGTACTTTGGACAGTTAATTAATTAGTTGATTTTAAGGACTCTGTCGTATTTCTACGTTTGAAAATTTCCTTTGAAACATTATTGAAACGTAGAGATTCAGTAACAAGTGGATTTATCGTTGTTTAAATTAAAGAGACCCTCGAACGTAGCAAGGTGGCAAAACAAAGGTGCAACTTTAGTGTAACTGACTGTTGCGCGCTCTTTCGATATTAATACGCAACAGGTGGCCAGCTGATCGTTCCGGAAACGGAAATAATTCCCTAACACGACCGCCGACAGTGCCGCCAACCGACAAAACCAACGGCCATCCACAATTTACAGTCGGTCGTATTCATACGTATGAAAATGCTGAAAGTTTTCGTAATTTCCATAATTTAATTTTTAATTCAGTTTAAATTCAAGCGAGTCAGTTGAAATTAACGCATTTTATACTTTCTTTTCTTTTTATCAAGAATACAACTGCCCATCACAATTGGCAGCCACAGGTGACCGCTCATGATCTGACAGGAGTCGCTGGCCACTGGTTTCGATTCAGCAACCTTCGACTTACTGGGTCAGACAGAAGGTTACCCCTGAGCTATCCTGCTGGTAAATCTAAATTTTTTACACTGGCCATGGAGTGAACCTGAGGCACTTTTGGGGCAATTCATGTAAAACTTTTAGCCTTTTAAGTTATGACTATTACTATTGTAATAACGTTATAACTTCAGTTCAGTGTTTACGCACACACAAGGACACCATGCGTGTCTTCAACCATTCCTAAAACTTTTAGCCTTTTAAGTTATGACTATTACTATTGTAATAACGTTATAACTTCAGTTCAGTATTTACGCACACACAAGGACACCATGCGTGTCTTCAACCATTCCTAAAACTTTTAGCCTTTTAAGTTATGACTATTACTATTGTAATAACGTTATAACTTCAGTTCAGTGTTTACGCACACACAAGGACACCATGCGTGTCTTCAACCATTCCTGGGTCCAAATCTAAGCCTCCCATACAATATTGAAGTAAAACTACCTCCTTTTCTCTTCCTCCTCGGTTACCGTAACCCCTAGGTTGATCCCTCGCAATTTTCCCTTCGTGGGGACCCGGAATCCCCTTTACATTTGAGATGCATGTAACCTTCAAACTCTAGAACTTGGGAGTGCCTTTGATTCTAAACTCTCGGTCGAGAACTTACCGAGAACCCCTAACTTCAAAGACTCGCAACTCCAGTAACCCCCATCACTCCAGCGGGCCCCCGACCTCTCCCCCGGAGGCCCGGAACTCCTCGACTCCACCGTGCGGGTACGAGGACAAGTGCTGTGATACTGGTACAATGACATCCGCGAGGCCAACGGTCGGTGGACGAGCAGGAAAGTTCCGATTCCCGCCAAGGGCAAGGTCAACGCCCCCCTCCACCTCCGCCTACCAGCTGCCTGGCGCCTATTTTGAATATCCCGCCACACCACACACCACATGCTGCGTAACCTCCGCCAGCTGAGCTAGAACCCGTATGTAGATTGTAGAACTGAAGCTAATTATTACACATCGTCAGAGTAGCGTGGTCGTTGAGAATTGGAGAGGAATGTTTTACCGAATTTCCTGTAGGAAATTAGGTTATTATCGTACCGATCATTGTTAGACTTTTTTCATTAGTTTTAGATACCGAGATATTAAAAAGTCTAAAATAAGTACGTTGTATTTTCAGGGCTGCGGCTCCATTGTTAATCTTACGGTGGATAAGGAAAAATTAGTAATTAACTTAACCGATATTTTTGAATGAAACTTGGTATTTACC
This sequence comes from Nephotettix cincticeps, assembly GCA_023375725.1. Classification (NCBI taxonomy): domain Eukaryota; kingdom Metazoa; phylum Arthropoda; class Insecta; order Hemiptera; family Cicadellidae; genus Nephotettix; species Nephotettix cincticeps. The sequence continues at coordinate 15,323,050 of CM041789.1, read as the reverse complement.
TTTATGTTATTGAGATCCACTCATTTATGCTTAAAATTCATAGTTTATCTGGTTATCATGGCAGCTAGCCTACAGGGGATTGGCAAACTCGTTTATTTATGGACAGATGTTGATAAAACTGGCGAAAATAAAAAAAATGTTTATGGTATAAATGGCTACTCTCAGTGTTCCTCACAGCAGCAAACCTGCATACTCATTCCCATGTCAATCGTATGTAGAATAGGCACTCTTATTCATCGACACATATTGATCAATCTTGTCATAGCCTATATTATTATCGTCATATAATTGATTTGGAAATTCGCTGAGTACGCAGGTATCGCTTCTGATTGTCGAATTTCTGACATTCGCAAAAATTAATGTCTAATAGTATCCGGTGTCAAAATATCGAAACGAAAATACCGGATAATATCGGAACAACCGTATTCAATCGAATCGTCCGCGTAAACGAGTCAATTCCGTGACGACAGTTAAGTATTCTCAGAGGAAATATTCACTTTCGCGTCAGGTTTTTCGCCGTCGGAGTCAACAGTGTGCAAATTGCTGTTTGCCGTAGCGTTTACAACACTTGATTGCTTATCGTGCCCAAACTCGACCCGTTGTGTTTGGATAAGTTAAATTTAACAGTTGTGTTTGTGTGGGCGGAGAGGCAGGGCAGGTGGAGGTGCTTGTAGAATCACAACGAAATCGGTAACATTAAAACTGTGAATAAGAACTTTTACTCGTCATGGGTCTCCTGAGCATGAAGTGCTAATGACTGGGATAGTGGCGACGTCATGTAATCCAGCTACTCGGAGGTCATGAATTGTGGATAGTTGTGAGCGATGGTCGGTGGGTGTAGTGTTCTTTTATGTGGATTAACGTCCGCACTATTGAATACTACGTTAATCCGCAAAGACCATCCTCATAATTAGACCAGTTCGTAATTCAGAGGTCGTGGTTCGGATTCCACGTTAAACTGTAGGTCCATTAGTTTCCATCGGCTGTTGGGCTATTAATTAACAGTCCTGTCTAAGGAACACGTCAGCCTTAGTCAGTAACAAAACTACAAGATCGCGCCACAATCATCCTACATTCATTTCTCATTCATACTTGGCTTAAAATACCTACCTGGGTAGGTCGCCATTACAGTTAAAAAAGTATAAAAAAAGTGCAACAACGGCCCTCGTGAATTTTTCAAATGTCTGATGTAACTGTTGAAAGAGGTTTTTTTTAAAATTAACACTAAACAGAAAATGAACTAGGTAATTTTTATCGTTTTAGTACATTTTAAGAGGACTTTTTCTAACTTTTTTAGAAAATTCCCTGACTTTACAAATTTTTTCATGGATGGTAATTTCAGCGTTAGTAATGAATAGTTTTTCATAAAGTTTGTTTAAAATTATACATTCGTTATCGAATGCACTATGTAATACTGTATTATTCTACACTAGCTCCCTCCTCTGATCCCCCCACTACAAAATTTTCTATCACTTATCGTTCGGTGAATTCGATAATCGAATTCGAATTTCGAAAAAATATTTTTTTTCTGCTAAAGTAGTGTACGTACTTTCCCTAACATTTACGAACCGGAAATATTAATTTTTTCTGAATAAGGAAATAAAATGTTCTCAAAGTTTTCATCGATTAAAAACAATATTTCCTCAAAGTTTTCTCGACCTTCTAAGTTATGTTAAGGTTTTACGTAAGATTTTACCTTGTGTTTCAAATTTGGTCACTCTCAAACTAAAAGTGAAACTATTTAATTGCTTGTAACACCGGACGTAAATTGGTAAAAATTGTCACATCTGTAAATTAAATTTAAAGGTAAAACTGAGTGTACCATCAACAAAAAAAACGTAGCCAAACGGTGTTTCAAATTTGGTCACTCTCAAAATAAAAGTGAAACTATTTAATTGCTTGTAACACCGGACGTAAATTGGTAAAAATTATCACAACTGTAAATTAAATTTAAAGGTAAAACTGAGTGCACCACCAAAAAAAACCGTAGCCAAACGGTCTAGTATTTCAAACAAATTAAATGGTGGAATCCGGACAAAAATCAGTCTATCTGGATATCCGGATCAGACCGACAATCCATCACAGCCGAAACGACAGTGGATAAAAAGATAATATTTTACACCGCCTGACAATGGTGATGCCAAAACGTGGATTCTGGGCTCATGACCATTACTCAACCGGCGAGTGGTGGGAGGGGGGGTTGGGGGGAGGCCGTTTATCATTTCCACCTGATTGAAGAGTAATTAATTTTCGACACAGTGTCTTACATATTGGCCCGGTTGCTTCGTGTGTCGTTTCGACGAAGTGGCATTTTGACTTTCGATGACTAACAAAAATTTCAAATTTAAGTGGATTCAATTTTGAGCGTTTTAAACGTATGAATCTAAATAAAAATTTTTTAGTGTAGTTTAAAATCTCGCTTTAAATAAGTACTACGAGTTACTATTTACTAGATGTAAAATTAATTTCGGAATTACAAAATGACTTAAGCTATGCCTAAATTTTTCAATTTCATATGTAATAATATCGGAACGTAACATTTCACTGTGAGTAAAATTTCTTTTCTTCGTCTAATCTCTTTTACTACACATTACTATATCAATGCGTTCTGAAACGGGATTCTTTAAAACTATATTTCTAACTGGTTCCGGTTAGAGTAGAGCGTCCCTAATTTAAGACAGCAAATACAGGGTGTCTGTAAAATCCGTCACCAAACTTCATGGTGTGGTTTATTGATTCAAAAAAAGCAAAAATGCGTATCATACTTAGTCAGATATCAATCATTTTCAGGTATAAAATATTTTTTTTAATACACAAAGGAGGACAACTGGCTAAGTATGCAGTTTAAGGCAAATATTATTTTTTTTCTTATTTTGACCCAATAAAGCATGACGTTTGGTGACTTATGAGACACCCTGTATAATAATAATTGGTATTATTACACACAAAGTGGTGTAACATTACGTAATTCTATACATGACTCGACCATGACGAACCGGATTGCGAAATAATGAATTAATCCACAACCTTTTCAATAATACCTTCAAGGTGAAGTTTGAATTTGAATAAAATAGGTTTCATTCAAAATTTGTTTTTTAATTGCGTGTTTAACGTTGAGTGCGCTGTGTGTCATAGATAATTTATCACATGTTGCTTTGTCGCAGATTGGGTTATTCATCACATGATTCACATTGTTGTTGATAAAGACCAGCTGATTAACAAAAACAGCTGAGAATTCAAAATGAGTCCGACGTTTGTAATAATTGAAAGCAACATCAGCTTAATAATGGAACTAATACAGACTAATTAATTGTTGGGATTGTCTAGTTCAGTATTGACTTTTTCAATATTTATAGTATTCGATTTATATACAGGGTGAATCACGTAAGATGTCCAGACAAACCGTGGGCCCTACAATGATGAAATAAAATTATTTCCGACAAAACCAACTCCAAGAAATAACGTAAAAATATTTATACGTTATTAATATAATATTATACGATGGAATTAATTTTCCCTGTAGATTGAATTTTATTTAATTTTAAACAATTAACATGCGTTTCTTATAGGAACAAGCTTTTTGTTTATAATTCGAAAACTAAATTTGATATGGTTTGAATTTGAAAGTTTTTGAAAGAATTTGGAATTGCATTAATGATGATTTTTGTTTTCGAGATAGTACTGTGGCGTTGTATGTCAGAACGAGGCTTAGCTCATAATGAATGCAATTTTTTAATCAGAGTAGAGAAATGTGCATTTCTAAGAAAAATACAGGGGTTTCAAAAATTTTTATTTTTTCACTAAAAGGGCCGCCATTTTGAAACGAATCGAGACATTCAAAATCTGAATGCTCCAAAACGTTTGTATTAGCGAAAGCTTTAATACGATGCATAATATGACATATGTTCGTATTTGATATTTTCGAAATTCGAACAAATAACCCTCATTTTCTGGTATACCCTGTATTTAAAAAAATAAATATATTTTTACGTTATTCCTTGGGGTTGGTTTAGTCGTAAATAATTTTACTTCATCATTGTAGGACCCACGGTTTGTCTGGAATCAACAATATTGGACACTTTACGTGATTCACCCTGTATAAGGTTTTGTTATACTGTAGTTGAATACCTGATCCAGGTAAATTTGTTGATCGGGTAAATAATTGACAATCCTGGCAAATGAATCAGCTGATTTTTGTCAGTTGCAAAGCTGCATTTCCAAAAAAACAGTACACTTATCACATTATCACCCTCTCCAGGGGTGGCTAAATATTTAATTTCAGCTTCGTAAGAACGGTATTAATTTTGTGACAGCAATACTGGCTAGCTACACGACAGTCTCAAAGAGATGGTTGAGGTGTCAAATTAAAGGTTAGATCATTTTAGTTCATGAAAATGTTTAACTACCACGCAATTATACCCGATAATTTCAAAGTCGATATTTTGGTTTTAGGATAGAAATTATAAAAAAATGTAAAGTTTAATGATCTAAATAACCACTTCACCTTAAATGTTTTCCACCTCAACTATCTTTTTAACAATCAATTAATGCTGTCGAAAAATTATAATTGTTCTTATGGGAGTAAAATTCAAGATGGCGGAGGTATAAACAATTGATAAAAGTTTTCTACCCGTTGTTTTAGTGAGGTTATTTTTTACGACGATCGTTTCAGTTGGTAGCAGTGGGAGTAGTAAAGACGTGCGTTGGGCGTTCAATAGACGTTCATGGGGGTTTAAATTAATGATGGAGTTGGAGGGGGAGTAAATTGAAATTAAGAGAGTACAGTCGGACTTACTGAGCGTCTCCCAGTCCAGGACAATCGTCTCACCTGAAAGCAAACAACTATATAAATATTTTCGATTTAATTCTCGTATAAGCGATATTGTTACACATCTATGCCATTCTTTACCTCTAGAGCATTAAAGCTAATTAGAAGCTATATAGAAGCAAACTGAGCCTTATTTCAATGTACGTGTGTCTTTCTCTAACGCTAAACAAGTCAGAAATATTTTTTCCTGTTTTACTGAACATGTTTTCTATTGAAGTGATTAATATGTACAGGGTGTTCATTAAAGTTGGGGACAAACTACGAGGGGTGATAGTACTCATCAAAATAAACAAAAAATGTCCTATAAACATATGTCGAAAATCCTTCGTTTAGCCGCTAGCCGCCATTTTGTATTTTATACAAAAAACTTTATATATAAAGAACTATTTAAGATACAGAAACCAAACTTTGCACACATATTTATTGGCCTAAGAGAAAAATACTCTCAAAGTATCATTAAGTTTTTCTTTTATATTTTCAAAATGACGGCGGTTCTTAAAGTTAATGGTTTTTTGGTATTTAAATTAAAATATTTTTAACCGCCGTAATTTTGAAAATATAAAAGCAAACTTAATGATAATTTGAGAATATTTTTTTCTTTAGCCATTAAATATGTGTGCGAAGTTTGGTTTCTGTATCTTAAATAGTTATTTATATATAACGTTTTTTGTATAAAATACAAAATGGCGGCTAGCGGCTAAACGAAGGATTTTTCGATATGTGTTTATTAGAAATGTTTTGTTTATTTTGATGAGTATTATCACCCCTCGAAGTTTGTCCCCAACTTTAATAAACACCCTGTATATATTACGAGTTGTGAAATTAAAATCAATATTAGTTTGTTTACATTTGAAGTTTATTATAAATATATTTAAATTATATACATATTACAAATTTTAACAATAATACTAATTTTCTAAAAATAATTCAAAACCTTTCAACATACTGTATTAAATTAAACTAACAACCAATAGCTGAGCTGGTAATAATTGTTCAGAAATTGTTCATAAAATACAGGAAAGTCACAAAAACAAAGAACCACAAATTTAGAGGTTTGGTAAAAAAAATATTATTTTCACAATTTACTACTCACACTTCTTGTTAAAATCTGAAAAAGGGATTCAATATATTCCTAAAAAGGAAACAGGAAAAGAATTTTCTTTCAGCTCACGAACCATAGGACTAGAACCAATATGATTTTGCGATATTTTTAAAGTCATTGTAAAATAAAAAATGCCCTAAAATATTTAAGTAAAGTATTAATTTTGTTTCACATACTTTACAAAAATATTTAAAAAACGTTGGGGATTTTGCATGGATATTTGTTAAATTTACCTTCCTCCAAAATCTGCGTCTCTGCGTAAAATATCCCTTTGATATTTCTTTAGTCCTTACGTAAAAGCAAGGAATGTTAAAATATCGAATTCCTGTCAATCGAATTCCGATTCTCGTTGGTTTCCATCTCTGAAGCTGACTATTGAAGCCGTGAAAAACTCTTTGAAACTTCAAGTTTAAAATATGACATCTTGATATTTTCCAACCGGTAAAATCCGATTACTCCACCAATAAAATATTTCTGCACTTTTAAGATAAATTATTATTTTTCAGCTCTTGAATTCGTTTGGAAACCCATTTGACATTTTATGTAAGTACTAGCTGACCCGGCGAACTTCGTAACGCCTAACAGAAAATACATGTTAACTTTAAAATTGGCCATTTTCTGAAGTCAAATAGCATTGCGGCTTCGTTGTGAAAGTTTTAAATATTCAACAGCTGATTATTATAATAAACCTAATATGTATAAACATTGTAATTATTTTATTTGGAAAACATATAAACACGTTACTTTTAATCATACAGAAAATAAAAAATATATATAAATACAGAATATAATTCCCAAAAACCGTAAACTGTTAACGTGGCGAATAATGCTGTTCATTTTGTACAGCACATATTTACTTCATAATTTTACATTAATGAATGATGGCATTGGATAGTAAAGCATATTGCAAACGGAGAGTAAACCAACAGAAATGCTGTTTTCAGAAATCAATTGTTTTGATTTTAGAAAATTTGTAAACAAACTTATTCCCCATAAGGTTAACATTAGAAATTTAAAAAGGCTATAAAATGGAAACTAATTGAATTTATGGAAACTGAATATGCCTAAAGCATGACCGGAGCAGAGACGAATCCGAAAAATCAAAGATCATTAAAATCGGTCCAGCCGTTCTCGAGTTATAATGCGTGTAACTAACACGACTTTGTTTTAATATACAGTATTTAGATTTTAAATTTAGGAATAAAACTCGAGATAAAGTTAACTAAAATTACTAATACTATTTTACTAAACCTTTCTGAAGGCCTTCTGTGTTTAACTGTACAACGTTTCTGGAGATGGAAAACGTCCAAAGTTTTCAAGTGATGTCTAATAATTGCGTTTAAATTCAAAGTTTTAGTTATATACATTTTACTACTACTTTTAAAATTAAAAACCAAATTACCCTCGTCACAGCAGACCTGAGATCGTTTTATTTGTCGATTATTAGAATAGAATAGAGTAGAATAGGCTATGAGAGTTCGCCTATTCTACATAAAATAACATGAGAAAGAGTATCCAAGTTTGCTGCTGTGAGGAACATTGAAAGTAGGCATTTCTACCATAAAGAATTTATTTTGACCATTTATACCAAGTTTCATGAACGAAGTCTATAAAAAATGGGGGTTGCCTATTCTTTACATGATTACCACGGTAAAAGAGTATGCAGGTTAGATGCCATAGTAAATACTTAAATATTTTTTTTACTTTACCTTTTATTCATTTTATTTAGTAATGTTTGACATTATTTTGTTTTTGTTTCGTTATTACTTGTTGTTTTGTAGTAAATTAATTTGTTAGAGGTTGAATGTAAGAAAATACCATATTGTCCTACTGTTTCGGCTCACTAAAAAGTACTGTACTTTTTTATTCAGTCATTCATACAATTTACACCGTAAAGTTCAATTTCGCAATAAAATATTTAATTCCGGTATAACATTTTACTTCTTCAAAAAATAAGACTTTGAAATCAGTTTTCAAGAAATCTGTTGTTGCAAATGAATGAAAAATACTTTGAATTTTACGACACTATATTTCGTCTTGTTCAAAGAGGGATGTCATTACTGCAGGTGAATTGGACCCGGTTCTGAGAGTTTCGTTCAATTGAGTCTCTTTCGTTTCTTTTAACAGATTTCGTCTGAATAACTCTTCCAGTGACAGACGCATTCTTATAGAATTCACAGTTTTATTGGGTGTCGTTTTTCAAAGGATTGTTATATTTTAATTGAATGGTTACACATAGTTATTCACATTTAGCTTTAGGTACATTATGAGAAGTTTAAAATTGAACGAATCGTTCAACTGCTGATCTAGGTCTTTTTGTAGCTGTTGAATGAAAATCAATATTGATTTGTAACGTCGATCATTGATTTTAATCCGATTTGAAAATACTAGATTAGATTACTGAAATGGCGACCATACTACAAAGTAGGTATTTTAAGCCAATTATGAATGAGGATTCAGTGTAAGATGATTGTGGTGTGATCTTGTAGTCTTGTTACAGACTAAGGCTGACATGTTCCTTAGACAGAACTGTTAATTAATATCCCAACAGCCGATGACAACTAATGGACCTACAGTTTGACGTGGAATCCGAACCACGGCCTCTGAATTACGAATTGGTCTAATTATGAGGATGGTATTTGCGGATTAACGTAGTACACAATAGTGCGGACGTTAATCCACACGAGAGAACACTACATTCACCGATTATCGCTCACAACTATCCACAATTCGTGACCTCCAAGTAGCTGGATTACAGGACGACGGATTATAAGTCTACCCAAAACCTTAAACCTGGGAAAGAATCCAATATGGCGGTACTGGATGAAGACGCTTAATATGAGATATGGAACGGTAACAATTAATTGAAATGAAAGGGTTGAAAAGTCTCAACTCAGTCGAGAACAGAGATTTGACATTTACCCAAACTCGAGCTTTCGACTCGCGTCTTTTATTAGAGTTACATAACGCCGTAGTGACGCAGACGAAATAATCGAGTAAGAATTTAATAAACCCATCCGTGGCACTCGGCTGGTAGTGACACCGACGGAGGTGGCGGGGGGGAGGCTCGCAATCTCGAAATAAAATTAAATCTTTCTCTCAGCCCAACCTCTTTCATTAGCGGCACTCGGGAGTTGTAAAGGAAAATCGTTACCTTCGCTGTTGCTCTTGAGATGTCGGTGACGAAATCGAGATAGGGAATAACGAATCGGTTGACACAATGCAACCGAGCCCGAGGCGCGAGTCCAGGTGAAGGGCGGAGCCCGAGGGGTCCAGGTGGACGGAAGTCACTCACTGGAGGAGCTAATGCCCGCGAGAAGTGGCTTTTATACCATGAGAAAATATTTAGGGGCCTCTTGTAAATTGGGAGGTACAAAGGCGAAATGAGCTCCGGAACGGACGTGATTGTAAAGGATTTCGGCTTCGACAAAAACTTTAGAGTGCTATTAAACCATTGCAGGGTAGCTTTTCTTGGAAGTAAATAGGAAAATATACGTTACTAAGTTTCTGAGAGCAAATGTTTTTTTCCATTGGCTATTGGACTATTAATTAATAGTCCTGTCTAAGGAACAGATAATACGTCAGCAAAATTTTTAACAAGACTACAAAATCGCACCACAATCAACTTAACACTTATTTCTCATTCATACTTGGCTTAAAATACCTACATCGGTATTAACCTGGGTAGGTCGCCATTTTCAAAAGGTAGTTCTATTTAACGTAAACTTGAGTGCTTACAGTGTAGTTTAAACTTTTAGCTTCACGTTCTTTTCAGTTGTTAGTTGCAACAATAAAGATATTGCAATTTGTTCTGGGCACTGACATTTGAGTTGACCGACCTTTGTTTATCTTGTGCGGGATTATTTTTGTTCGGTATTATTTATGTTTTTGACCGCTTTAAAAATTTTACTTTTCAGCTGTACACCGGCTGACACCTGAGAACGGGGTCACATACAGGATTGCGAAACGCCGCGAAACTTTAATTTAATAAACGTGATTGGAAATTTCCGTAGTGAAAATGTTTGTTATTTACTTCCCACTAGGAAATAGGTTAGATCATGGATATGTCTAAAGGGAATGTTTCCAATTCATCTTAACAGCTGTTCTTAATTAAAAATTCAATACAATAGCCCTGGTAGTTTCTATGGAAACCTGTTACATATTTACATCTTAAAAATCACCAACACCCACCCCACAGAGCTAAGATGTCATTTCAAAATTTAAATTACATAAACCCACCACCACTAACAATGAATTTCAAACTTAGAATTTTTTGAGTTGGTGAAAATTCTGTTTTAGCCTCCAGAAGAGACAAGAAGGAACTAAAGTGTTAAGGAACGTCGTTACAAATACCAAATTTCGATATCTGAATTGGTAAACCCCTTTCAGAGAACCGACTGGGGCTAAATTTGAAACAAAAGAGCACTCGGAATAAAACACACCGTGGAGTGTATGAAGAGAATAAAAGCGAAACACCGAATATGAAACAGAATGTTGGTAACGCCTGATACGCAGGGCATTTCAATTGGGCTGCAGTCAAAACTAATAAAAACATTCCCGTTCGCTGGCAGTGTCTTGCCCCAACAATACTTGAACCGCTGCCAACATAACAGAGCTGAAATACCGTGCCAATGTCAACAAAACAAGATATATACCGCCCCAACACTACATCGCCGTTGTCGATTTCCGATTGTAAATTATCGCTTTGTAAACACGGTAATGTAGGTACGCGTGTTCGAAATTGATGAATTAGGGGGGGGTTTAAGTGAGGGTTATGGGAAGGGGGTTAGAACCTGTAGCGGTCGTGTTTATTAGGATCTGGTTGTTTAAAAAATTGTTCGTTTTGCGTTAATTTATTTATTAGCTTTTGTATGGTATAAGCTCGTAGCTATTTGTTGCATACGAGATGATTTCTCAAATACCGCCATAAGGAAACTAAAATTATGATTTTAATTTTAACGATTGGACAACTTATACGAATTAATAATAGGTTAAAATTGCCTTGATAAGCAAAGTGACTTATCATCCGCTGATGATACACATGTTTGAATTAACAGTTTGAAGTGTGTTTAATTGTTTTTGTAGAAAATTACTACTTTTCAATGAAATGAAGGTGTGGTGAAACTTGGAAATTAGTTTACAGAACCCGAAACTGCGGTAACTTCAAGTAAACCTCACTATTCGGACCATTTTGCTGATTAAAGTTGTTAAAATCTTTTATTAGATCATTTTACGACCGTATAAGAACGTTACTTTTCTATAAAGTTATCAACACACGTAATTTCTTAAGTTATAAAGTTATTTCATGCGAGACAACGATCTTTGTATAAATGTACGAGGGTGTTGTTCTTGTAGGACTAAAATCCAATATGGCCGCACTGATGATGACGTAAATGTAAGTAGACCGATAAACCGTGGAAGCTGAGTAAATTCACTTTCAACACGCTGCGACAGGCAACACGACAACACGGGGCAACACAACACGGCAACCACGGAGTCGCTCGCCCAACGCCATTAATAACTGTCAAAGTGCCCCCGATATGAAAGATGGCGTCTGGCATTCCTTTCCTTTTCTTCTGTATTTCCCTCGCATTCCCTCGTTATTGGTCCCTCCGTTCCCCATTCGGCTCCCTCCCTCTCATTTAAACCAATTTGTTCGACCCCGACCGGCCGGCAGTACGCAACCGTGAGGCAACCACTGGCAACCTACCGCAAAGTGAAATGCCAAGGATGTCGCCGATCCGGGCCCGCGGTTACATCTGGGGAAAGGCGACAGTGATTTTGAATATTGCTGTAGGTAGATTTTCGACCGAAGTATAAAAATTAAGGAAATTGACTGGGACGGTGATGTGTCCTATAATCCAACTACTTGGAGGACACGATTTGAGGCAGAACTGTAGTTTGTTCCCCACGTTAAGATACCATTGGCTGCTGGGCTAAACGAACAGCCCTGTCTAAGTCTTTAGTAACAAGACTACACGAGATCGCGCCACAATAAACTTACACTCATTTCTAATTTAAACTTGGTTTAAATTACCTACCTGGTTAGGTAAAATCAAACATATTACGCAATTACATAAACGCTACGATTTTTGACAGCTTTGTGACAGTCACGTTGGTAAATCACATTTTGGTTATGTACGAAAATGTCAAAACAAGAATGGTTGCGCCTGACAACCCGGACAACTGTCGTTTAAATAACAGCACGGATAAGATAAATACAAAGAGCGTAAAACTGGACGAAAACTGCTTTTTGTTTAGTTCGGTCGAAGTTTTGTGAAAGCTTTATCATCATACGAAACAAAAGAAACGTAAGGACACAGCATCGAACTGAGACGTATCACGAGGATCGTGAGTCGCATGTGGTCGGCGACCTGGATACGGCACGGTCGCGGGTCGCTTATCACCAGGGCTTATCGCGGCGATAAGGCAGGGCGAGGGCCTGGGCGAGGCTGCGACACGCAAGAGTTGCGACGCTCTGGGAGACCGAGGCCAGGGGCGTCCGTGAATCGATCTGGAACGGCTGCGATTCGATTCAAGCTACCAGAATCGCTCGATATTCAATTCAAGCTACCAGAACCGCGAGATATTCGATTTCAGCTACCAAAACCGCTAGGTACCTATTCGATTTAAGCTACCAGAATCGCTCGATATTCGATTCAAGCTACCAGAATCTCTCGATATTCGATTTCAGCTACCAGAATCGCTCGATATTCGATTCAAGCTACCAGAATCGCTCGATATTCGATTTAAGATACCAGAATCGCTCGACATTCGATTCAAGCTACCAGAATCGCTCGATATTCGATTCGAGCAACCAGAGTATCACGATTCGTAAGCTACCAGAATCACCCGAAATTCTATTTGTGCGATCAAAGTCGTCCGTGACTCTATTATATCTAGAGTCACCCACAATTCAATTAGAGAGACCGCAATTCGGTCATTGTAATCATTATGTGAAATTCACTGCGAATACCAATCGCGTTGCGGTAGCTTTCAAAATCTAATCTAAATTAAATTGTTTCATCCGAAGTTTAAAATGTAAGTTTGGTCAGTCAAGGTGACCCTTTTTTGAACGTTTTTGCAGGAGCTAGAAAAATGAAAGTGTTGAAATTCGTTCGAGCTATTCAGATGACGTTAGAAATTATATGGAACTTTTTCGTAAATATTCTTTATCTTAAGTACTGCACTTGAGGATGAAATTTTGAAGTAGGGTGCTCCTAAAAGATTTTTTTCTTTTATCCAAAAAACTCATCTCAGGATTTTCTAGGCAAACTGTTGTTTACTTTAGGTTCGAAGTTGGTTGCGGAATTATCACATTCGGGGTAACGGAATCTCCACTCAAGAACTCCGGAGGCTGCGATCCGAATCGTGTCACTGTCACTTGCCAGACGCGTCGCGGTCGCCCACGTGTTGTTGAATGTACCATCCGCGCCCAAGATGGAGTGGTAACAGAAATACGACCGACGACAGTCGGGCAGAATAAAACCGAGAGCGCGGCCGGCGACCGCAGCCTTGGGTGACCGCAGTACAGACCCTACACCGCACTCCACACTGGCACATTCCACGCACCGAGCGGTGGTCACGCAAGCCATCCCAGGGTGTCAGAAAACTCAAAACACAAAAAGGTTTTTGTAAATTTTGGGGGCATAAAGTTTACCTTAGATTAGAATATTAAAATGGCGACTATACTACAAGGTAGGTATTGAGTGTAAAATGATTGTGGCGCAATCTTGTAGTCTTGTTACTGACAAAGGCTGACATGTTCCTTATACATGACAGTTAATTAATAGCCCAACAGCCGATGGCAACTAAGGTACCTACAGTTTAACGTGGAATCTGAATTACAGCCTCTGAATTACGAATTGGTCTAATTAAGAGGATGGTCTTTGCGGATTTACGTTGTATTCAACTGTGCGGACGTTAATCCACACAAGAAAACACTACACCCACCGATCATCGTACACAACTATCCACAATTCGTGACCTCCAAGTAGCTGGATTATAGGTCGTCGCCACAGTCATTCGCCTTGTGGATCGTTTAAGTTCCTCTAAATTCCCCACCAGAGTGGGTCGATGTTCAAAGTTATAACTCATATTCATTTATGAGTAACCGATCACAGAGGAACGTGCTACCAAGTAAACATGAGTGAGAAATGTGAGTGTTATTTAGCTGAGTTACTCTCAAGATCAACGTAAACTAATGCAACAAATCAATCTGTAACTGTATACAGTATCGATAAATTTAGATTCGATCTTGGCTTTATGAGTTTTAATTCCCTAGCTGTGGATTGTATATCCTGTAAATGATCCTCATAACTGGATTTTATCACTTCAAAAGCTACATTATCAAGTGCGAAATATCGAACCCTGTTCACCTTAAAATATGAAATGGTTGTAGATGAAAATGTCGACGAAAATTCAATTATGTTTACATTAAGAATCTTCATCAGAGCTACCTTATTGGATCTTGTCTCGTAATAACTATGTTAAATTGAGTTCTCTATTACTGCTCAATCAATACATGAATGATATTAGATTAGATTACCTTATGAACTGGCGAGGTAGGTATTTTAAGCCAAGTTTGAATGAGAATGAGATATGATGATTGTGGCGCGATCTTGTATCTTGTTACTGACTTAAAATCTATTTTTGCCTCTAAATTACGAACTGGTCTAATTATGAGGATGGTTTTGCGGATGAATGTAACCACCGACCATCGCCTACAACTATCCACAATTCGTGACCTCCAAGTAGCTGGATTACAGGACACGCCACCGTCCCAGGTGTTGAATGAACGTAAACGTGGGTGTATGGGAGATATTGTTTTACAATATTAATACGATAAATTTAACATTTTTATTCCTCAGATAGCCAGTATAATTTCAATTTAAAACAAAAATTGTTTTACTGGGTGGACCTGTGATGCTATAAACGTTTTAATGCGGAAAACCAAGAATGCATATACTGAAGACGATTGCAGTAATAGCCAAATACATTTAAAAACAGTTAATGAAACTGAAAAAGCATGAAAACTCTTAATTGTATTTATTTTGTTAATGTAAATTTTTGAGTACTTGAAAACGGGTGGAGTTTCATCGCCTCCAGAAACGTTGTGTAGTTAAAAATACAGACGAGTTGGAAGAGTAAAACAAAATAAAAATAAAATGACTAATAATTAACGCGATAAAAAATTTTAAATTAAATGAATTTTATTTATGATCGTAGAATTGAATGAACTGGTTTATTGTAATCTACACTACGAAACACTTAATTACTTACACATTTCAAATCCCACAGAAACTCAAAAATACGATTGTGTTTTACTCTTAATTTACGAATAACTGTTGAGAAATTACAGCCTTTTAAAGAACTTTAACTAAAACAAACCGGTGTGCTATCAAACAGAACTGACTCGTCATCAGACTGAGAGCCAGAGCGTTCTCTTATCGCGAAATGAGTAACGATGCCTATTGTGGGAATCGAGCTTGGAATAAGCTTACTTGCATCACTGATATCTAAATTGCCCTGATTCCGCGCACGTACTAACCTACCACGTGCTGACAGCGAACTAATTTTCGCTTATTTAAACCCTATTTAACATGTAGTTTAAAATTAGTCGAATGTCAAGTTTGCACAGTAAAAATTAAATTACCTTCCTAGCAAAATTTCGAATACACTTAAATCATATTTTTAAATCTCTAAAAATTGAAAGGACTCTATACAACAGTAGTAATGAATAACCTTGTAATTTTAACAATGCATTTCTCGCAACAAATTAAACCGTAAAAGCTTCGAAACGGCAATGGGATTAATTTTACCCAGCCTATTCGTACCTGACAATTACGCGAAACGAGAATCTAGAAAATTAAAGGGAGCTGTACAATTTGCGTCGATCGCGTTGTAATTGCACAGCGCGCCACCTAGCGTGTATCGTGTGACAACTACTCTGCGCCACCTAGCGTGTATCGTGTGACTACTCTGCGCTATCTAGTGTGCGTCGAATGACAAGTACTCAGCGCCATCTAGTGTGCATCGTATGACAACTACTCAGCGCCATCTAGTGTGCGTCGTATGACAACTACTCAGCGCCATCTAGTGTGCGTCGTATGACAACTGCTCAGCGTCGAATGACAACTACTCAGCGCCATCTAGTGTGCATCGTATGACAACTACTCAGCGCCAACTAGTGTGCGTCGAATGACAAGTACTCAGCGCCATCTAGTGTGCATCGTATGACAACTACTCAGCGCCATCTAGTGTGCGTCATATGTCAACTACTGCACACCATCTAGTGTGCGTCGTATGGTAACTACTCCACGCCATCTAGTGTGCTTCGTATGGCAACTACTCAGCGCCATCTAGTGTGCGTCATATGACAACTACTCAGCGTCATCTAGTGTACGTCGTATGGCAACTACTCCACGCCATCTAGTGTGCGTCATATGACAACTACTCAGCGCCAACTAGTGTGCGTCATATGACAACTACTGCACACCATCTAGTGTGCGTCGTATGGTAACTACTCCACGCCATCTAGTGTGCTTCGTATGACAACTACTCAGCGCCAACTAGTGTGCGTCATATGACAACTACTGCACACCATCTAGTGTGCGTCGTATGACAACTACTCTGCGCCATCTAGTTTGCATCGTATGACAACTACTCAGCGCCATCTAGTGTGCGTCGTATGGCAACTACTCTACGCCATCTAGTGTGCTTCATACGAAAACATCTCTGTGCCACCTAGTGTGCGCTGTACAACTCTTCTTTATAGAGCTACACAGAATGTTGTCGTTAAATAATTACTACTGGGTGATTTAAAGCACTTTCACCTCGTGGAGTGCGCCGTTACGAAATCCAGTATTGTCGCTCTGGACAATGGATGAACAAAAGGTTACAAATAAAAACATTTAACCGAGACCGCAAATTCACTATTGCACACCGCACAGGCGGATCGAACGACAATTAACTAAACCTTCTCATTAGCGGATAGACGCAGTACGTTGTCATCAAATATTGACCGAGCCGTTGATTACTAGAGTTGGGTTATAGTGGTGAACCATCGAAGTGTGAATTGCAAATGCGATTGTGAAACAAAAATGCCATACAATTTTCAATTTCGTATCGAAATTACTCAGGATTTTTATTTATTATTTTACAAATATCTTTAAAATACGAATACGTTATGGATGGGAATGAGAAATAGTATTTCCTTAATACAGATGGTTGAGTAAAAACCGACCTTTTGGTTACGGGCAAGTTACAAACATAAATCTAACTTGCGAAAAAATGATCTACAAATGTGGGATACAGTTTACTTAGATTAAGAAACGAAGTGCGAATTTCCCGTTAATCGCCTAGGTGTCGGTGAAGGTGTCGGAGTTGGCGTAGGTCGGTTATGCAAGGGATCGTGGCGAGGGGCGGGGGCGGCGAACCAGGTCAGGACGGGAATGCACGGCAAGGCCGGTTGCAAGATCTAGTTCACGTTACAACATCGGAGTCTCACGTTCTGTGAGAGGTAATGGGACGGTTACACACTACTAGAGCCGGGAAATGATCCCGTTCTGGGGATTTGGCGTGTCAAGTGATAATGGAACAGGAGCCAGGTTCACAGCTACACAGTACTAGAAATGGGAAATGTTCCTGTTCTGGGGATTTGGCGAATCAAGTGATAATGGAACAGGAGCCAGGTTCACGTATATACACTACTGGAGCTGGGAGATGATCCCGTTCTGGGGATTTGGCGTGTCAAGTGATAATGGAACAGGAGCCAGGTTCACGTATATACACTACTGGTTCTGGGAAATGTCTCCTTTCTGGGGATATGGAGTGTCAAGTGATAATGGAACAGGAGCCAGGTTCACGTATATACACTACTGGAGCTGGGAGATGATCCCGTTCTGGGGATTTGGCGTGTCAAGTGATAATGGAACAGGAGCCAGGTTCACGTATATACACTACTGGTTCTGGGAAATGTCTCCTTTCTGGGGATTTGGCGTGTCAAGTGATAATGGAACAGGAGCCAGGTTCACGTATGTACATTACTGGTCCTGGGAGATGATCCCGTTCTGGGGATATGGAGTGTCAAGTGATAATGGAACAGGAGCCAGGTTCACGTATATACACTACTGGAGCTGGGAAATGATCCCGTTCTGGGGATTTGGCGTGTCAAGTGATAATGGAACAGGAGCCAGGTTCACGTATATACACTACTGGAGCTGGGAAATGATCCCGTTCTGGGGATTTGGCGTGTCAAGTGATAATGGAACAGGAGCCAGGTTCACAGCTACACAGTACTAGAAATGGGAAATGTTCCTGTTCTGGGGATTTGGCGAATCAAGTGATAATGGAACAGGAGCCAGGTTCACGTATATACACTACTGGAGCTGGGAGATGATCCCGTTCTGGGGATATGGAGTGTCAAGTGATAATGGAACAGGAGCCAGGTTCACGTATATACACTACTGGTTCTGGGAAATGTCTCCTTTCTGGGGATATGGAGTGTCAAGTGATAATGGAACAGGAGCCAGGTTCACGTATATACACTACTGGAGCTGGGAGATGATCCCGTTCTGGGGATATGGAGTGTCAAGTGATAATGGAACAGGAGCCAGGTTCACGTATATACACAACTGGTTTTGGGAAATGTCTCCTTTCTGGGGATTTGGCGTGTCAAGTGATAATGGAACAGGAGCCAGGTTCACGTATGTACATTACTGGTCCTGGGAGATGATCCCGTTCTGGGGATATGGAGTGTCAAGTGATAATGGAACAGGAGCCAGGTTCACGTATATACACTACTGGAGCTGGGAAATGATCCCGTTCTGGGGATTTGGAGTGTCAAGTGATAATGGAACAGGAGCCAGGTTCACGTATATACACTACTGGAGCTGGGAAATGATCCCGTTCTGGGGATTTGGAGTGTCAAGTGATAATGGAACAGGAGCCAGGTTCACAGCTACACAGTACTAGAAATGGGAAATGTTCCTGTTCTGGGGATTTGGCGAATCAAGTGATAATGGAACAGGAGCCAGGTTCACGTATATACACTACTGGAGCTGGGAGATGATCCCGTTCTGGGGATTTGGCGTGTCAAGTGATAATGGAACAGGAGCCAGGTTCACGTATATACACTACTGGTTCTGGGAAATGTCTCCTTTCTGGGGATATGGAGTGTCAAGTGATAATGGAACAGGAGCCAGGTTCACGTATATACACTACTGGAGCTGGGAGATGATCCCGTTCTGGGGATATGGAGTGTCAAGTGATAATGGAACAGGAGCCAGGTTCACGTATATACACAACTGGTTTTGGGAAATGTCTCCTTTCTGGGGATTTGGCGTGTCAAGTGATAATGGAACAGGAGCCAGGTTCTCGTATATACACTACTGGAGCTGGGAGATGATCCCGTTCTGGGGATATGGAGTGTCAAGTGATAATGGAACAGGAGCCAGGTTCACGTATGTACATTACTGGTCCTGGGAGATGATCCCGTTCTGGGGATATGGAGTGTCAAGTGATAATGGAACAGGAGCCAGGTTCACGTATATACACTACTGGAGCTGGGAAATGATCCCGTTCTGGGGATTTGGCGTGTCAAGTGATAATGGAACAGGAGCCAGGTTCACGTATATACACTACTGGAGCTGGGAGATGATCCCGTTCTGGGGATATGGAGTGTCAAGTGATAATGGAACAGGAGCCAGGTTCACGTATATACACTACTGAAGCCGGGAAAGATCCCGTTCTGGGGATTTGACGTGTCAAGTGATAATGGAACAGGAGCCAGGTTCACGTATATACACTACTGGTTCTGGGAAATGTCTCCTTTCTGGGGATTTGGCGTGTCAAGTGATAATGGAACAGGAGCCAGGTTCACGTATATACACTACTGGTTCTGGGAAATGTCTCCTTTCTGGGGATTTGGCGTCTCAAGTGATAATGGAACAGGAGCCAGGTTCACGTATACACACTACTGGAGCTGGGAAATGTCCCGTTTCTTGGGATTTGGGGTGTCAAGTGATAATGGAACAGAAGCTACAATACACAATAATTTAATTATAAACCTACAAATAAATTTTAAATTGATTAAGTACTTTGCTAGTTTAGTGGTAAGTGTCGTGAGCAAGAGGTCACGGATTCGAATTTCGGGATACCTGTCTGGGTTTACTCGCCATTAAGGAATTTTTGTGTTATGATGTATCTCGACTAATAAAATATCTTCTGCGTAACAAGCAAATAAATCTAAACGCTACTACTAATGATAGTTAACAAAAGTCTATTGCTTCAACCTAATTGATCAAAAATCTAAATAAAACGCACCCTGGAACAAAGAACATCGTCGAATTAATATTTTGATTTCCTGTGACATTCGTCGAGAGTATGAACAAGAGCCATCTCGGCTGGAAGTTAGCTAAATTTCCCAAGAGCACTGCAGTTAATCAAATGACAGTTTAATTTTTCACTCTATTCACAATTTACTCTAAAACGTGTGAACGATGATGAATTTCCACGACAAATTACTTCGTATATTTATCTATTTTCTGGTAGATTCTCTCCTTTCAAAAAGTGGTGGTAATTTTGATTGGCCCACTGTATGCGGCGTTTGCCTGATACGGCGACATTATGAAGCCGTGTTCATTAGCCACAATAACGTAATATACCTGTTTGGTTCCATTCCGCCTGGCTTTGCTGAACCACAGTTTGGACATCCGCGAATTTACATTCAAAACAACTCAATTCTGTTTGTGTAAAACTAAATTGAGCAAAGAAATTTATTCGAAATTGCGTATTTTCTAAGAAAATAGAAGTTTTGTAATGAATGAGCAACCCACATCTGTTTACGTCAAACAACATAAGTGCTATTTTTTAACCATTAAATTAATTCGTCAGTGCAGCAAATTAGAACATGGTTTCTATCGAAATTAAAATTTCCTGACATTTCCAGATTACCCATACATACAAATGCCTGTGATGGAACTAGTACAAAATGATTTCATAATAAACGGTACCAGTGGACTGACACATACTTTCTCCCTTAAGTAAATTTAAAAAAGACAATCTGTAATAAAACTATCATGTTCTACAAAGTAATTCTAAATATCATTTTATAATTTATTGTTCAAATGGTATGGGGGAACCCCCCCCTCGGTAATACCAAGCTTTTTTGAGCTGGTTTTGTTTGGTGATTTGACCTTACACTTCATACCAAGTTTCATGGAAAACGGGTGGAAAGTAAGGAAGAAATGGATTTTTTTACATTTTCCATAAGAATAACATTGGGCGCTGTCAGACAACGTTCTGCGTTTATCGTGGACAGTAAATTTAACTTTTCTCTGGAACCGTTAGTCGTAGACGAATAATTCAAAATACTAATTTGTTTAGTTTTTTAAGCTGGTTTCAATGGTACCAGTCAAGTTATACTTTACTTTTATTGTTTTCGCTGAAAATTTAAAAATTTGATTTTTTTGACATTTAAAAGCCCATAACTTTTGAACCGTCATTTTTACATACATGCGGGTGGTGTCAAATTATTTAGTGCTCTGTGCACTATAAACTATCAAATTTTAATCAAAATCGTTAGAGCCGTTTTTGAGAAGTTTGGATTTTTCGCGTTTTTTAAGGGTTTTTAGGGGTGAACTACCCTTAAAAATCAAAAATTCAAAAAAATGAAAAAAACGCCTGGAGATACCGTGAATATATACATATATGCCAAATTTCATCTAAATCGGACCAACGGGGTAGGCTGTGGCACTGTACACATCCAGACACACACACACACACACGGACACACGGACGGACAGACATCACGTCAAAACCCATTTTTTTGGATTCAGGGGACCCCAAAACGGATATATCCACCCTCAACTCAAATTCGAAAATTTTGACGAAAACAATACTTTCTCCATATACTACGTATAAGGGGAGAAAGTAAAAATTAAAAAACACTAAACAGAGAATTAACTCAGTGATTTTGATAAATAAAAGCAAAAAAAGATTTAAAAGCTTTTGTTTATTTATTTTTTTCCTGCAAGCCCAACGCCAGTATGTCATTGGATCTAAGGAAGTTCCCTGACTCCATGTTGTTAGACACCATGTAGAATGGGGATAAAACATTTTTGGAACTAAAAACTGAAGTGACTAAATAAAATGTGGAATGTGAGGAAGATTCAGTGTATTTTATTTACGTTCACAAGTTTTTATTTTCATGAATCTAAATATTTAGTTCTAAATAATATAACTTAAATTGTATAAACCATATGGTGTTTTAACACAGTGTTTGCGGTCTACTCTTCAATGTATGGAACATCTGGCGTGTACAAGCAACGGATATTTTATGAAATGAATTACAAAAACACCAGCTGAATAAGGTATTTAGACAAGCTCAAAGAAGAATTCAAAACAAACCGAAATACTCACGTCAAAAATAGGAAGGCGCGACAAGGATGCAAACAAAATAAAAATAGAACTCGCCTACACCACGTCACAGAACACAGAGCACACGGAGAACGGGAGCCGACCAGGGGTGGCTGACGGTGGGGTAGCGACTGCCTAATTACCGGAGAGGGAGCCACGGGGTGGGGGTGGAAACAGGAAGCCGCGCCGCACGCGTGTCCGGAACTTCCGGTAGACCAGCTGTCCTCACAATTACTGATGATAACGGTCGGTACTGATCGATAAAGGGCTCCAGGAGAGTGACCGACACCGTGTCATATGGGCCGCGGGGCGCCATCTGCCGGGGGAGGTAAAGGGGTCAGTGGGGTGCCCGGGGGCGAGGAAATGCGTGTTTTAATTACGGGGCTGAAGAGGCGCGTGGCCGATTGATATGTAAAGGTTGGGCACAAAGAGATGCGAAGCTCCGTGAAAGCCTTCCCCCTTCTCATTCAGCTACGTCAAAACTACATTATCAACACTTAAGCTTAATGATATAGAGATTAAGCTATTGCGTCTACAAACGGTAGTCTAGACCACGAAATTCAAACTAAGTAGATTAGACTAGATAATTAAAATGACGACCATACTACAAGGTTTGAGTGAAGGATGATTGTGGCGCAATCTTGTAGTCATGTTACTGACTAAGGCTTACACGTTCCTTAGACAGGACTTTTAATTAATAGCCAAACAATTAATAGGCAACAACTAAGGGGACCTACAGTTTAACGTGGAATCCGAACCAGGGAATTGGAATTACGAATTGGTTACTAATTATAAGGGTGGTCTTTTGCGGATTAACGTATTCCACACAAGGGAAACACTACACCCACCGTCAACTATCCACAATTCGTGACCTCCAAGTAGATGGATTACAGGACGCCACCGTTCCAGTCATGATGATTATGATTTTTTTAGTTACTAATAAAATCATAACTGTAATTTAAGGTTTACCTCTCTAACTTTCATAGGTCACCCAGAAAGCATTAAACCTAACTGAACACGACCAAACAAAACATAACAGTACGTTAATCGTGTTGTCAATAATACCGCATCAAATACCCATAATCGTATTGCTCCAACTCTAGTTCTGAACGCACGCTATCGGAAGCGGAGTTTTTTGTGATAAAAGTCATCAGGTGATCGAATTGAGAATCATTAAGTTATAGGCAAAGGATGAAAATTGCGTAAAATTTTATAAATGTATTTAAACGTGTTTATGAACATTCCTGAACCGACTGGATTACTACTGAAGTGCAACACAGAGGCGACTGTGATTATTTATTGGGAATTTATATACATTAATCAGATTTAATGAATTCCCAACAGAATTAATCGTACATTGATCCAAACAAGGAAAACACTCAGGTACGATGAGAACAATGCAGAGGGTTTGGCCAACAAACGTACGGCCTTGATACAACAGGCACGATGCCCATTGGGTTGTCCAGCCAGACTAATTGTTTGAAACGCAACATTCCCTTTCGTCACCGATTGTACTTTAATGATTCACAAATTATGCAAGGGATCTCATTTAGTACCTCTGTTTATGTGTTGTATTCGTGCAAATATACACAAAGGGAATTAAAATTGTTCGTGTTATTTTTACACGCTAGCCAACCACCATAAGTCCATGACTTTCTAGCTTTTTAATAAAATTCCTTGACTTTCCCAGCTTCGTAGACACACACCTTGAATCAATCATATATAATTGAGCTTAGAATGTTTTTATTTTTAATGCTTTGTTAGCGATTCCAGGTAAATATTTAGTGATAATAACAATCAAGGCCTATATGATTTCCTAACGCAAAGAACGTTGCTGAGTGTAAAAAATAAATGGTATTAAATAAACGTAGGTGTATTTGCAGACAGATATTAAGGGTTAACGCATCGCTGGCGGTCGGTAAACATTGTCCGATGCCCTCTCGATTAGATATAACAGTAATATCATGCCATAAATGTTAGGATCGCAGTTGAAGTAATTCTTACTCATAGGATTTCAAACATGAAAACAATAATTTTTAAAGCAGGTAAAAAACTACTTACAAAAAAGCAAGCAAAAATAATCACACGTCTCAAGGGCCGAATACTTAACCGTATAATACCCCTCACAATTCCTTCCAATCAATATAAATTACAATTTAACCTCTCTCAACACATTTACGTAAACATAACAGGAGTGTGTTCTAAAAACTTTATGGTAAAACAAAATGCACGGAACCCTTTACAATCTCCAATCTATTTTAGGGGATCAAAATCCAAAATTTGGATCCAAAATGGTTTTGGGGGATTTAACGTATAAAAACATAACTAACACAAAAACATTACGTGAATATTTGAGTGCACTTTCAGTTAAACTTGCTAGTACATTTTTACTTAATTTTTGAAGAATTCATAAACGAAAGAATTCTTGTAGGAGACGAGAATTCCACGTCTTTATGAACATTCTACAGAGCGATAACCGTGTTCATGTAAATGTGAAGCTGTTGCCGTCGGTTGCATAATGTTTTGCTTTTACTTTCTCCCGCTAGAGTTCGTTAGCTCTCTTGTTTGGCCATTAGCTTATCTAACGTAGAACAAGTTTATTATATTGATCTAGGCTATTTCCTTCCTCGTAGTGATTTTTGACCTATTATCTTTAATATGTTTGATAGGGGAATTTCTAAGTGTTTTAAAGATTGAATAGGCCTATCATGTTTTGGAATTCACGCCCGCTTATTTTTTTTTAGTGTTTTGGACTTTTCCTTCCGCGACAAGTGTTTACCCACACCTGTTACTACACCTTGACGCACTTAAATATATGGAAAATACGGGTTGACCAACCCATAGTATCAAGAGGTGGCATTTTTAGCGAATTTCCCTTAGGGAAGAAGCTATTACCGTAGGTCTCATGGTAAGACTTAAGCCCGGGACCATGTTATTTTTCGTCTTTAGGTGCCCAGAGTCCAAAAACAATAGTCGTTAAAATTTATATATATATATGTGTGTGTGTATATGTATATATATATATATATATATATATATATATATATATATATGTGTGTGTGTGTGTGTGTGTGTGTGTGTGTGTGTGTGTGTGTCTGTTAGCACAATAACTCTCGTAAAAATGGTCCGATCGAGGCCAAATTTGGTAGAGACGTGTATTCCTACAAATGCTCGGACGAGTTCGTAAACCAGACATATCGGTCAATAGGAACGGGTAGTTTGGGGGGGTTTTGTACTCCAAAATGGGGGTTTTTGCGTTTTTCACATGTAATTTTTAAAAATTTATAATTTTATATTTCACCATTGGAATCAGCTTAAAAAACTACACCATTAAGTTCCTCAAAGTTTTTCTCCATCTCCAACGGTTACCGAGATATTAAAAAATCTAAACACAGTACGTTGTATTGTGGGGCTCCAATGTTAATTTTATGTAGGATAGGGAAAAATTAATATTTCCCATATTAATCAATATTTTTTGATGAAACTTGATATATAGCTTCATGTGGTTGAGATCTATCCATTTATGCTTAAAAATCATAGTTTATGTGTTTATCATGGCAGCAAATCTGCATAGTCTTTTCTCATATTAATCATACAGGGAATAGGCAAACTCCTTTATTTATGGACAGATGTTGATGAAACTTGGTATAATTGGTTAAAATAAAAATTATTTATGGTAGAAATGACTACTTTCAGTGTTCCTCACAGCAGCTAACCTGCACACTCTTTCCCATGTTAACCTTATGGAGAATAGGCAAATAATTCTCATGTTTATGTACAGATTTTTATAAAACTTTTTTCATATTTTATTATTATTATTATATTATTGATTTGGAGTACGCAGATCTGCTGCGACGGGGGTATTTAAATCATGGAATTTTCGCACTTCAGTAGAAATGGAAATCGCTGAAGCTGCAGGTCTGCTGCAGGAGCAGATGATTCTCGTGATGAGATTCTGCATGAAGGATGAAGGATGCGATATAGCCGGGTAATTGCCGCCTTTCGGCGTAAGCGGCTTACTGTATTCCCCTATTATAAACTCTCAGTCACCATCGCTAATCTGTCGTGTAGAGGCTTCGTCGCCAAATCCCTCTTCGGAATATCCTGGAGTTTCCTTTGTCACGTGAGAGACAAAAATCTAAATTAGAGGTCAAAATATTCGTTCTTGAACTCTGTGCTTTGTAGAAACTCAAGGCAGATATCACCGCGAGAATGAATAAGATAGGGTGGGTTGTTTATGGGTACTTTGGTGTTAGCCAGAGGCTACCCTTATACAGCTGCGGCTGTTATGTTTGTTTTGGTTATCACGAATCCTCGTTCTCCTCATGCTTCTCCGTGGAAAGTGCACCCTAGGCAAAAAATAATTAAGAATAAGAATTGCTTTTATTCAATTATTATTCTTATTTTCATCATTCTAACCAGTTTGGAGAAGGTTTTTATCCTTTATACTGACCCAGGCCCCATTAAAGTAAAAAAATTGCTCTCAAAAAATATCCTTACCGATATTAGACACATGTTTTCAAATTATTATTGTACTTGTGATCTATTTTCACAAGTTCAAATATGGTGGCGTCATACTGTAATCCAGATACTTGGAGGTCACGAATTGTGGATAGTTGTAGCGAGATGGTCGGTGGGTGTAGTGTTCTCTTGTCTCACAAATACCATTCTCATTATTAGAACAGTTTGTAATTCAGAGGCTGTTCGGACTACACGTTGAACTGTAGGTCCCTTAGATATACCATTGACTGTTGGGATATTAATTAAAAGTCCTGTTTAAGGAACATGCCAGTATTTGTCAGTTACAAGACTACAAGATCGCGCCACAATCATCCTACACTCGTTTCTCATTCATACTTGGCTTAAAATACAATTTCTTGACTTCCAAATTCTCCATACCAGTATTTAGAAAATTCCAGGTCCTTGACATAAAACACAAAACCGGGTCTCGTGAATCTTTCCCTGATGGAACCGGTAAGAAAGGTATTGCTAAAAATTAAAAATAACACAAAACAGAAAATGAGCGAATAAATTTTGATGAACAAAAATACGACGACCCACGACCAGAATTCTATTGGATGTTGAAAATTCCATAAATTTCTCTAGGTTTTAACATTGAATAAATCCTTAATAATTGAGCTAAAATTGTTTTTCTTATTAATTATTTGATTATTTGTTTGTGATTCTAAGTGAATATTTAGTCTCAGGGACTCCCTAACTTCTGAGTAATACAACCCGTACAAAGAAAGTTGCTGACAGAAAGGAATAAATGGTATTAAATAAACGTAGGTGTATTTGCAGACCGATATTAAGGGTTAACGCATCGCTGGCGGTCGGTAAACATTGTATGATGCCCTCTCAATTGGATTAACCTACATAACAATAATATCATGTCATAACCGTGAGATCGCAGTTGAAGTAATTCTTATTCATGGGATTACAGACATGGGACGGTATACTTGGAGGTCACGAATTGTGGATAGTTGTGAGCGTGGTGTGGATTAACGTCCACACTATTGGATACTACGTTAATCCGCAAAGACCATCCTCATAATTAGATCAGTTCGTAATTCAGAGGTAGTGGTTCGGATTCCACGTTAAACTGTATGTCCCTTAGATATGCCGTTGACTGTTGGGCTGCCTCGGTCAGTGACAAGTCTACAAGACCGCGCCACAATCATCTTACACTCATTTCTCATTCATAGTTGGCCTAAAATACCTACCTGGGTATGTTGCCATTTCAGTTAAAAGTAAGTAAAAGTATTTGTGTCGCAAGTAGCCGCGACCGCAGACGCAATTTGGGTTGCAAATTAGACTCAGCGTGTGACACAATAAACCCAACACATGTTCCCTCGTATTTCCTCGTTTAGCTCGGTAGCTCGTTTAAACGTTGATTTAAAGTTATGGGTTTGCGTTTGATTAATGTGTAATCGTTTTGCGAAACCAAGCAATCGAGAATGAACATTTACTGGAAATTTGATTCACTTGAAGGCCACCGGTTTTATCTTGAGCATTTTTTTGTATCTGTAAGTTCTATTGCGAAGTAGACAAAGTGAAGAGTATAATAAATTACATACAGTGTGCAATACCTAATAAAACTTTTGATATTCGACCTAAACATTGATTTTGTACGATTAGATTAGATTAGATCTTCGAAATGACAACTATAACCTACAATGATCGATATTTTAAGCCAAGTATGAATGAGGATTGAGTGTAAGATGATTGTGGCGCGATCTTGTAGTCTCGTTACTGAATAAGACTGACATGTTCCTTAGACAGGATTGTTTATTAATAGCCCAACAGCAGATGGCAACTAAGGGAACTAGAGTTTAACGTGGAATCCGAACCACGGCCTCTGAGTTGAGAATTGGTCTAGCTATAACGATGGTCGCTGCGGATTAACGTAGTATTCAATAGTGCGGACGTTAATCTACACAAGAGAACACTACACCCACCGACCTTCGCTTACAACAATCCACAATTCGTGATCTCCAAGTAGCTGGATTACAGGACGTCACCACCGTCCCAGTCGGTGGATATTAATTCAATTCAATTCAATTTCCTATACGGATAAACGTAGTATTCAATAGTGGACGAATCCACCAGAGACTATCGCACCCACCAGTCATCGCTAGATGTTTTTGGTAACTTGAAAACGGGAGGAGATTCATTACTTTTCGAAACGTTGTGTACTTTATACTATTTGTTCACTGCATTGGATGGACTGGATTCACTTGTAAATGGACCAGTCGATCTTTCCAATAACAATGTTACTTATCGTCATATACTTCACGCTCACTCTGCACTCATATCCGATACCCTCGTGAATTGGGTCGGTGTTTGGAGTATAAATAAAACAATTAATGGAAATAATTAATTCTGTAAACACCTGAAATATCCAAAATTGAGGATGATTTGGTCACTCACCAATTGGTGTAGAACTCAAATGTGTACAAGAGTACAGTACTACATTTTTCTCGGATTTAAAATATCCATAACATTGTCCAAACTACTGCTGATGTTTTTAAATTACAGCTCAACGTAAAAAATACCTTTATGCAACACATTAACTAGAAGTTTTTCGCCTACTCAGCTGTGAACGAAGCGCAAGAAATTCAGAAGCGTTCCTGCAATAACAGCCTTTTCTTAATCGCGGAATGTCGGACAAATGGTTCTCGTCGTCGGCAGTGGAAGAATAAGAAGAGGCAATGATGAAGAAGAAGAAAGGGCAATGATTACACGCATAATGTGAGGTTGCGCGCCGCCCGGTTCTAATGTAACTGCAAAACACCGACCTGAGATGTTCACTTTTACTTCGCGTCGTTTCACTTTTTGCATTCTTACGTCACTTGAAAATTAGCCTGAACTGTTGGGTATTTAATAACCTTTTTCTTAAAGTTGATACGTTAAAGGTTAGGTTAGAAATAGATTAGATTATTGAAATGGCGACCTTACCACAAGGTAGGAATTTTAAGCCAAGTATGAATGAGAATCCAGTGTAAGATGATTGTGGCGTTACTGGCTGAGGCTTACATGTTCCTTAGATGGAACTGATAAATTTAATTTAGCTTTCGAATGTTCGATAATCGATTTCACGGTTGCAACTATTTCCAACAATCGTGTTGAAGTCGATGTTGGAGATACAATTTTCCAATTTAGCACGTTTCGTACTCAAAAACCTTTTCAAACATTTAGTAATTCGATGATACAGTTGGTTCAATTTGTTAGAACAATGTTTCCATAGGTAATCGCATCAACACTTTTACAACACCGATAAAACTATCAAACTGATGATTACAGTTGCTTATAGATTGTTAATAATCGATATCACACTGTTACAACAGCGTTCCTATTGAGTAACAATCTAGTTCAGTTTTTGAATAAACGTTTATCGAATGTCTGACATTATATGATAACATTTTTTTCTCCATCCAAGAAACAATAGAATGATTTCATAAAAATGTGATGCGATTACTTCATTCGAAACAGTATGATCAATCGATAGTCTGATTGACGATTTTCCAAAAAAGTTCGTATAGAAAAATTTGGAAAATATTCGAATAATGTATCGAATAATCGGTCAGTAGTTGGCGGTGTTTGGGGTCGCGAGTGTAACGGCCGTTGATGGAACGTCCGATAATGTTATTAATGTTGCCATTATTATTTATTACCTTTTGAAATGGCGACCTATCCGGGTAGGTATTTTTAGCATAGTACGGATGAAAAATATATGTAAGGTGATTGTGGTGCAATCTTGTAGTCTTGTTACTGACTAAGGCTGATATGTTTTTTAGATAGGTCTGTTAATTAATAGCCCAACGGACAATGGCATTTAAGGTTCCTACAGTTTAACCTGGGATCCGAACGAATTTTGTTTCTGAATTAGGAACTGGTCTAAATTAGGATTATGAGGACAGTCTTTCCGGATGAACGTAGTATTCAATAGTGCGGACTTATACCAACACAAGGGAATCTCACACGACTCACAACTATTCAAAATTCGTGACCTTCAAGTACTTGGAAAAATGGAAAAAACGCAAAAAGGGTATTCGATAATCGGATGGATGAATCAATAATCTATCGGATATCGATTGTTGGCGGCTGCGAGTGTTGTAGTCGCGAGTGTTACAGCCGCTGATGTAACGTCCGATCCCTTTCTCTCTCTCTCGCTTCCTGTCAAACCACTCGCACTCACACACCGGCTCTTGACCGAAATAGTAACCGGCGCGCCACTGTCGCAACAAGGTCGGCCCGCGGCCACTGGACAGCTGGGGTATGTTTGTAGAGGGTGTGACAATACGTAGAGCGGCTGGAGAGTCCGCCCACGAACTTCACCAGAGCGAGTCAGTCGAAACTCGCTATTCAACTGCCCCAAGCTGTGCTCTAGGTCAGGGTTTCTAAAAAGTGTGGTCCGCAAAAAATTTATAACCAAATTTATTTTTAATTACTCACATCAACAGCCCCAATTTCTAAATTAATTAATTTCAAAATTAACAGTATTGGTTTGTACTACAACATGCGTACTAGCAAGCTCAACACTTGCCTATGAGCAGGGAAAATAAGTTGGGGGTATAAGTGTGACTGGGACGGTGGTAACGTCCTGTAATCCAGCTACTTGGAGGTCACGAATTGTGGATAGTTGTTAGCGATGGTTGGTGGATGTAGTGTTCTCTTGTGTGGATTAACATCCGCACTATTGAATACTACGTTAATCCACAAAGACCATCCTTATAAGTATACCAATTCGTAATTCAGAGGCCGTTGTTGGGATTCCACGTTAAACTGTAGGTCCCTTAGTTGCCATCAGCTGTTGGACTATTAATTAACAGTCCTGTCCAAGGAACATGTCAGCCTTAGTTAGTAACAAGACTACAAGATCGCGCTACAATCATCTTACACTCAATCTTCATTCATACTTGGCTTAAAATGCCTACATTGTGGTATGGTCGCCTTTCCAATAATGTAATTAAGGGGGGTTAATTGTAACGGGTCCTCATTACGTAGATCGAGTAGATGAAGTTTCAGAAACCCTGCTCTAGGTGAATCAACTATCGATACCCCTTTCGCGAGGTGGATTTCGGAATGGCTATGGTCGATGAAAAAGTAATTGTTACTTAAATTATTATTCATTTACTTTACATTTAATTGGACTTTTCCTATCGCTTTTGTGTTTTTAACTACACAACGTTTCTGTAGGTGGGGAATCTCCTCCCGTTATCAAGTTACAGATATTAATTATGTTGTCAATAATACTCTACTTATCTATCATTCACAACACAAAAACACTCGTGCTCTAACATTCGTTCAGTACGCACGCTATCTTGTGTCGCCCCGCTAGCTCGGAGGCGGATGTTG
The DNA here is from genome assembly GCA_023375725.1 of Nephotettix cincticeps. Classification (NCBI taxonomy): domain Eukaryota; kingdom Metazoa; phylum Arthropoda; class Insecta; order Hemiptera; family Cicadellidae; genus Nephotettix; species Nephotettix cincticeps. Next base: position 15,290,843 of record CM041789.1, on the reverse strand, counting down.
TGGTTATTTGCTTTTCAATATACGAGTATTTTTGTGTTGTGCATTACAGATAAAATATAGTACAATATTATTGACAACATGATATAATTAATTTGAAGTAGCGAAACGTCGAAGTCTGTCTTTGGTTTTCACTATTCTATGATTATAACAAAACGTCGAAAAAAAATCCCAAAATGACCGAATACGGAATTAAAATCATTACCAGAAGGGGAAGATTACGACCCAAAGAGCGCTATATATTACAAGCAATTACAGAATCAATGAAACGGAGATGAAATTCAGCGGGAAGAAATTAAATTTGAAAACATTTCTCGGTGTTTGCGCACGGAAGCGACTCGCTTCAAATTACACTTGAGCGCGCGATCGTAAATAAATTGAGTTTCAGAGTATTAGTTCCGTAATGAACGCTCAGGTGGGGTTCGCGTCGGCGATAAACTTGCGGAAAGAAGCCCAAAAACACGACCCGGGAGAGAGACCGAGTGTGTTGTTAACGTGTAACGAGTTTATAACGGCGCAAAACTTTGTAATTAGTCGATTACGCGGCGCCCATCTCGTTAGACGCGCTGCAATATGGAGAGGGCGGGATTGGTTTGTGGCTGGGGCTAGTAGTTATGCTGCATTCATAGTGACGCTAAGTAAGCTGAACTCAACTGTAGTTATAGTATCTCTATTGTGAGCGAAAACTTAGGGAAGACTTTCGTAACAGTTTTCGACAGTTTTTAGAAACCGAAAATTAACGTACTTTACGTTTTGTAATAGCCCAAGGAACTAAGGCAGCTAGCTGAGTGCAATATCTATGAATCACACATAAATTTGTTAGGCACCAGTTCAGATGGAGAAACGGGTGTTTACTGTCGCGACTGTTTTTTACTTTTTATACTAAATACTATTGCTAACGTAAGTAATACAGTATGTAGAAACTTATTAGTAAATAATACATTTTTGGTCACAAAACGATGTAAAAAATTACAGACCCATAGAACTTTTCGATTAAAAATAAAAAAATTCTAAAAACCTGTATAGTTCCTTAGTTAAACATAAATTGAGTTTAGAAAAATATCAAAATGAACTATTTTTCCATCTATTTGTGGTAAACGTTTTTCTACATGACAATACAAAAAAGATTGTGTACGGAGGCTTGTGATACGAAAAATGTAATGAAAATTCAAGAAAGGTTTATTGTTTCACAGCTTCGAATAATTCAAAGAAAATCTACTCCATTCATCTCTTTTTGAAAGAAATAACGTAAATGTAGCGAAAGATTCTCGCCGCGACGGATTCAACAAACCGACGAAATACTCATTCGTCGAGAGATCGGACTGCATATAAATATTGTTGCGAGAGAAATGACGCGAACCGCGAGGGATATTTGAATGCAGATACACGCTCGTGTTGGCAGCCCTGCAGCTCTATTTACCGCGTCATTGGAGCCGGTATAAACACAACGCTCCCAACACGCACGTTAATCTTCTGTCTGTCCTTTCATAACACGCCCGGAGGAAGCAGCGTTTGTGTGTTCATCTAAGATTCGCCCAAAGGTTCAGAGAGTTTGAGTTGGTTGAAATCAAGCTCAAGTTAATTTATTGTTGTATAAAAATACTTAAATAAAAGAGTAACTTAAACTATATAATTAAGGATTTACAAAAAATTATTTGAATACCTAATCCGGTACTGAAAGATTTTTATTGAATATAAAAGTAATCTAACAAGGACAGAGTTATTGCAGGGTGGAAACTCAGATTAGTATAATATACACCTTAAAATTACATAGCCCATGACTGGCTGAAAGGTTATAGTGTCCGCCTTCAAAGCTGAAAGTCGTCGGATCGAATCCCGCAAGGGACGAAATTGGACCCGTTCAATTTTTTTCATCGGGATTTTCTTTAATGACGCTTTATATAAACAGGTCTTCGTTATGTAGTAACCGAATTTGGATTTGGTGGACCCACGAAAACGGTAAAAATGCCGAAAAGCATAGAAAAACGTAATACACAAGAACGTTTTCAAAGTAAATAAAAATTGTCATTGTGGAAATACTACGATGGAAATAATATAAGTTCTATGAAATTCGCTCTACTCACGCCAGCGTGCTGCGTTCTCCGTGCTATCTCGATTATCTCACCACGTTTACGATATTACTTTAAAGGGAATTGATACACTTCACCAACCAAGACTGGGACGGTGGCGTGTCCTGTAATCCAGCTACTTGGAGATCACTAATTGTGGATTGTTACAAGCGTTGACCGGTGAATGCGATATTCCCAGGTGTGGATTAACGTCCGCACTGTGCAATATCCGCAACGCCCATCCTCACAGTTAGACGAAATCGTAACTCAGAGGTAGAATTGTGGTTCGTTAGATACCATTGGCTGTTGAGTAATCATAATTGTCATCACTAAAATGTCCAGGATCGAACCGACAACCTTGAGTCTATAAAGCGGGAACCTCACTGAAACGTGACGAATCACATCACATAACTTAATAAATCCGTGCAGGTGGGATGTGGGATGCGTGCGCGTGAACGGTTGTCGCCGCAAGTGCGTAGTTGTCTGCGACACGCACACACACACGCACACGCACACAGCTGACGACGCGATCAATAGGCCGGCCGGCTCCGACATGAGTCACTCTTTGTTTGGTCTCTCCCCCGCCAGCTACCGTCCGCACAACTGACTACTATACTCATCCATCCCGATTAATCTGGTTTTATTTTACCCAGAAAACACAATCCTTTATGTAGTTTAGATTTTTATTAAGACATTTTCCATTAAGTAAAACAAAGTTTCACGACGTTTCGTGATCTGGAATCTGAATCCGTCCTCAGGCGAGCTATAACTTAATATATAACACGATTAGTACATAATCCGGCTTGTTCTAATCCGGTTGACTGATTAAAAGTACTAAATTGTGTGTTTTTGAGATGAATCCAATGAAAATATTATTTTTTTTACAAAAATTATACATAAGTATATTGGAAATCCCCAATGTGTGTTCCACCAAACACGCATCCGTAGCATGTAAAGTCTGGAACAGCTATTTCCAGTTCCAGCTCCAGCGGCTGGTCGATATCCGTGATCGGCGAGAGGGCAAGGTCACAAGAATGTCAAGGCTCCAGGAACCACCTTCGAACCCCGCCAGGATCCTAGGCAGTACCTGGAGACATGTTTCTATTTATATCCAGTTCAATAAGAATTTCTTAAACCTTGGAGGTATTCGAAAGAAAATCACTAGTACAGTAAATAGAAATGCAACACCGAGGTAATTGTTTTACTACTAATGAAAAAGGTCAAAGGGCATCTAAACGAGGTGCTTTGGTAGAGGTTACGACAGTAGTTGTAGTATATTTTAAATATTATGGTTTAATTTTCCTCAACTTTAGTATTTACAGAGCACATAATTCAGTTCAGCGATGGTAGAATGGAATAACATAGAAAATTGGCATAACAAAGAAGGGTAAAGAATGTTTTTTTTTAGATTCGCTTAGAAATTCGTAAGTTTGTGGGTGTCATTGGGTAGCGTGACAGCTTCTAAACTAATCAGCGTTGGTTTTGCGTATCAGTACTGTCCACAAACTATTGTGTCAACTTACTCTTAACGTTACAGATTTACAGTCTAACCAAGTGACGTCACTTCCGTTACAATTTTCGCTTGACGCGGATTCCCAACACCCTCCCACCAGAGCTTAGACATACAAATCCATGTCAAAAATAATTTTTATACAGTTGACAACGAATCGTGTCCTGCTACACGTTTGTCGGTGTATCGCAATCCACACCTCACGGCTAACGATACGGTTGGAACAGCTCGGAAACGTAGAGATTTTATTTTATATTCGCGTCCGACCACACCGCCGTCTACAGAGTAACGACCGACACGACGACAACACAAAAGCAACAGTGTAAATCGGCGGTAACAAGCGAGCGCGACCGACGACCGGCGAGCGGCGACATTTTATATATTACAGCGCTCCATTGTCGGTTACTGGCTGGCCGCTCGGAACCAAAGGTCATCGCCTTGTACGGCGGCGTCTCCCACACAGCGCATGCGCCGAGGCCACTTCGTGCCGTCCAGTTTAGAGGTTAATTGTGGCGGCACGTGAACCTTATATAGGAGGATTTGGAAACGTTTAAACAGTGGTGTGAAAAAAGCAATACAATCTGAAGGTCCCTGATTAATTATTGTCCGAAAGTGAAGCTACATCTGTTCATTGGGATATTAGTTAAAGATTCTGGTAACTAAGTCAACCATATCAACTCATTACTCCAGGCAACCTCACTACGCGACCATTGGAACGATTGGTCCCGGCCATCGGAGTGTGAAAATTATTTTACTGTACTGTGTAAATGTACTGTATTTGTATTGTCTCGACCAAGTAGAATACGTTTCTAATTTGTTTATTTTGTTGATACAGGTACACAAAAACGTATGTTATAGTCATATTTTTTGTCACTTGTACTTGCGGACTTCTTCGTCCCAAATATTGAAAAATGTGCCCAGATAGCTAAAAAATACGTTTTTGGGTATTTATTTTCAAAATCTTCCCCGGGGGATCTAATTTCAGTTTTCACTGGAGGGTTCTATACCTTCGGATATAAGAGATTACGAGCTGCCACTGCTTGCCGGCCAGGGGAAAATTTTATGCAAACCAAAACGGTCTTTGAGAAATCCTTGCTCAGAATTAGCACAAAGTCAATGGAATTGGATCTGAATGTGAATACGAACAGTGTTGCATTATCGATTGAAAATGTGTGATACATATGGTTGTTTTTAGAGGGAATCACGGAATTCCTACCGCGGTAATCGATTACGTGACGAGGCCGTCGTTTTGGCGCGAGACCGGCGACCTTTACCGCCAAAACCAGCGGCCGTGCCCGTGTCCGGTCGGGTGACCGCGCTTCCGCCGGCCAGCCGGCCCGTATATCAGTTTCAAACAATTGACATTTAAGAGAGAGAGGGAGGAAGCAGAAGCTCCATTACAGAACCGGATCCTTCCCTCGAGTCGGCGGAAGGAAGCCAATCGAGTGAGGACTTCCGAGCGCTTTGTTTGCGCCTAGGCGGGGCTGGTCGTCGATCCGAGGTGCGGGATGTTGGGTGGTTGGGTATGACAACGGTCACGGAGTCTGAACTCTGATCGAACACGTCAACAGAACTTTATTGTATTCCTCACATAAAAAAATAGCAACCTACCCAGATAGGTATTGTTGTGTACCTAGGCTGACTTCTTCCTCAGACAGAACTGTTAATTAATATCGCAACAGTCAATAGTATCTTAGGGACCAACAGTTTAATGTGGATTACGAGCCACAATAATATCTCTGAATTACGAACTACTGTAATTATTAGTGTAATTAGTGCGGAGGATAATCCACACCAGGGAATATCGTATCCACCAGCCATTGCTCATGCCTATCCACAATTCGTGACCTCTAACGGAAATGACTATGTCCAGACTACATTAACGTTATTACAAGTGCCGGAAAATCAGGAGACACAATCAAATCCATACATTATACTACAGATTTCTCTTTCAACTTGTTATCATCACATAAAATTAACGTGAAATCGGAATTCGTAAATATCCGGCGTAGGGCTATCCGGATATTTCGGAGTACGGATTATTCGGCAATGGCTTTTCGTGTATTGTTTAATACACGAAGACGCACTTTGATATAGTGGCTGGAAATATATGGTATACAACCAAGTCTTCGACAATTAAATCTATTTTTTGATAGAATAAATACTTAAAATAGTTTTGACACGAAATATGTATTGTACAATCGGTCCCTTACCTAGAGAGTTCATCTCAGGGCTCTCGCCTATCTTAGAAACGCACATCTCGAATGATGGACTCACCTGAAAACAAAGAAATAAAGTAAAATTAATTTATGTAACACAGAACTATTTTAATCTAGTCTTCAACTTGGATGTTACTAATTCGTAGAGGGACGCACAAAAAGTAAAACTTTCACCGCTTCAGAATAAGAAGTTGTTTGCGGGTGGTAGCGAAATCGTAAACACGACACGAGCGGACATTGGAAAGTTGATTCAACAGGCTGATATTGTTTGACTAACACGATCAGCAAAACAAGTCCACATCTGTCATCCCGAGTTGGGGCAAGTTGAGCTGTACTGTAGACGTGCCGTACGACCAGGTTGGGGATCTCCGGAATTGGGAAATTAATTAATCACCTACCTAACAGATTGACGTTAGGTATTAACGATGCCAGGGATTAGACCGTTCACTAAAAATGTTACAAACTTAACCAAAATAGTACATCACTAGCCAAAGTACCCGTTCTTCGCACGAGTAAAAGTGGCTGTGAGGTGTACTTATACATTTAAATTGTTAATTAATTTTTGATTGTTTACAAAATGAAAAAACACGAGTGTCTACAACATGACAAAGTTAAGTTAAATTGGAAAAGGATAATTACTAACGGAATATAGGCAGGCATCAGGAGAAAACTTAATATCTACCATTTCACTATTTCGATTTAATAATTTCCTATCACCAATTTCGACCAGCAGTTCATCAGTAAAAAATGTTTATATTTACTTCCCTGTGGAAAATAGGTTAGGTCATGGATATGTCTATTATTATTCTTTCATATTAAAAATTCAACACAATAGTTCTGGTGGTTTCTATGGAAACCTGTTACATATTTTCCATCTTGAAAATCGCCAACCCCCACCCCCCAGAGCTAAGACATATCCAATATCCATGTCAAAATGAACTTTCTTCTTCTTCCCGAACTGTCAAATTGTATAGTGTAAAGTCGGATGTTGTCATTACAAAATCAAAGTAAATCCACACCTCAGGTTTCAAGAAGCACTGTGTTAAGCAATGTGTAATTGTGTACATTTTTTTACTCTCTAACGTAAAGGTGCCTACTTTCAATGTTCCTCACAGTAGCAAACCTGCACACTCTTTCCCGTGTCAAGTCGTATGGAGAATAGGCCAACTATCTTACTTATCGACACAGATTGTTCAAACTTGTCATATACAGTAATACTATTGGCACATTATTGATTCGGAGAGTACGCAGGTCTGCTGCGACGGGGGTAATTATTGAATGAAACTGAACACACCATCGTCGGTAAATTAAACCCAGGATACATAACATTGCAAAAATAACAAATAATGGAATCCAGTATTACTGTACTTGACTTCTTGTTCGTATTTCCTGTGTTAGCAATACCATTTCATAACTCTGAGCCAGATTTTACCCTAACTATTTCCTAAAATATCGATGTTATTAAACAAAAGGGATTGGACCGTTCCACATCAAACTTCATTAAAATTATTCCCAATAAATATTTGCATAAAACATTACTAAAGATCGCGTCTGTGCTCTGTATTAAATACTTCAAACAATATTACAAACTAAAAATTGCTACATTAAATTTCCACATAAAATTAAAATTTTGGACACATTGTTTCAACGCATTCAGAATAATTTTAAATATAAGACAACAACAGTCATTTATAAAATCGTAGTCGACTGTAAAAAAAATCTACACCAAAAATAAAAATACATTTTTTTATTTTTGGTAAAGCTCTTTGAAAGGTAAGGCCTACACAGAAGACTTACTTGTGTAGAAAACCCAGGTAGGATAATATTACCTCTTGCGGTAAACGACATTTCCTTTACGGTCCTTGTGCTTTGACGTCTGCCGGGAGTTGAGAGTTGGAGTGCACCATTAAAACCCTTTTATATTACACTTTGAATGGCGGTTCGATATTTTTAACATTTTTTTGAAGTCTGTCTATAAATCTTACACTTATTTACGGACTGAAATGAGCAACTCGCAAGAGACTGGGTTTCTCGTGAATAAAAGGGAGGTAATAATTCATGTGAACTGACAACTGGAGTGAAGTGATAAAGAATTCAAGAGCTGTCAATTCTGTGCTGACTTGAGAAATCTAATGGTCTTAGTAGAAGAGTACTCATCGTGGATATTGAGTGAACTAATAGGTGTGAGATTTTCAAGTTTTTACAAAGAGCGCTCATGCAGATCAGAACATTATGTTATTAATTATTTTACTTCATCAATGCGCTGACAATATTTTAAAACTGAATTCTCAAAAAATTCGGTTCATAGTATATGTGAAAAACTGTTTCAGTGGACTACGCATACTCCCCCCTCTAAATATAATAAAAAAATTCTACCTTTAATGAAACTATCATGTTCTCTAAAGTTTATCTAGATATTATTTAAAAGTTATTTTTTAGTACAAAGCTTTGATGTTGGGTACATATTTTTGATGTATAAAGCCTTGAAGTTGGATCCATATTTGTGAGATATACAGCCTTGATTTTGGGCCCATTTTAAAACAAATATAAAACCTTGATGTTGGGTCCATATTTTAATATACAAAGCATTGATGTTGGGTCTATATTATTGAGGGACAAATCCTTAATGTTGAGTCCATATTTTTAAATACAAAAACTTGATGTTGGGTAAATATTTTTTTTTAATACAAAGCCTTGATTTTGGGTCTATATTATTGAGATACAGAACTTTGTTTTTGGGTCTATTACTTTTAAGCTACAAAGGTTTGATGTTGGGTCCATATTTTTAAGATACAAAGCCTTAATGTTGGGTCCATACCTTTGAGACACAAAGCTTTGACGTTGGGTCCATATTTTGAATATACAAAGCCTTGACGTTGGGTCCATATTTTTAAGATACGGGCTTTGTTTTTCGGACTATACTTTTAAGCTACGAAGCTTTTATTTTGGCTCCATATTTCGAGATATAAAGACTTGATGTTGGGTCCATATTTTTAAGATATAAATCCTTCAAGTTGGGTCTAAATGTTTGAGATACAAAGCCTTGATGTTGGGTCCATATTTTTGAGATATAAACCCTTGATGTTGGGTCCATATTTTTGATATAAGTGTACAAAGCCCTGTTGTTGGATCCATATTTTCGAACAGCCCTGTGCAACGACATACCCTGGTGGCCGATGAATAAGAATGAAAAGTGAGTGTAATCTATTCAACGAGATTTAACTTTGTTAAGAACCAAAGACCAGCTGATTCATTCCCCAGCTGGGTCCACCATCGAACTATTGCGACACTTTCTTCAGGTGCTACTCTCATCGTGGTACACCTGCCAGCTGACAATTGCGGAACGATGTCGCAACCGCAACCCTACGATGTCGACCTCCGCGCGCAGCTGCTGCTGCACTTGGCGCAACAGGGAAGCGCAGTTACATATGTAAAGGCCGCATGCGTCACCGGCCTTGTGCGACCAGGAAGTGCATCCTTGAGCGTGTACACAGACACAGACACACACACGTGCTCTCCAGACGCGCCACATGTTCACATGCTCGCGCCAGCGCCTGTTTGTTCGGAATTGCCTCGGGCGCTGTAAATTGGTTTCTGTCTCGCGCGTTGCAGGGTTACCACCCGGGGGAAATTCATTCCGTGTCAAAAAATACCTTTTCCCTAATTCCCATATTAATCGTTTCGTCTCAAGCAAATTTTGCGTCCATTTTGCCTAATTTCTAATCTAGTCTGAGATAAATATTAATGTATATCAGAGACTGCAAAAGTTACTTTTTGGAAAAAGTATTATATTCAGAGAGGAGGAATGAAGTTGGCAGGAGAAATGAGGTTTATAAGAGGTATTTAAAATTTGGTAAGAATTGTGAAGAGAAATTGTTGAAGAAAAAGAATCAAGATTGAGATGGTTTGGAACCTCAAAAAAATGAGTGAGCTTCTAATAACGGAAGAAGACCCAGAAGGTGGATTGACGAGATGTGGAAGCAAGAAGAGTGTAATGGCAGGATGTGTAGGAAGATGAAGGTGAGGGAAGGATGAAGATGGAGAGTTCTAGTAAACGCCCAGACCCGGAGATAACAGAACGAGAGAGGATATGTTGAATTTGACAATGTCCTCCGTTCACTCGGAATCCCGAATCCAAAATACGGTTTGGATGGAGCTAAACCTTTACTTCTGGCCCACATCGAATGTAAATTCACAAAGATTGAGTTACCAAAAATTCGTAGTTCGTTTTCACCGAGTTACCGAAATCCCACTGGGACTCATACAAACTATGGATGAAATGGATTATAAAAGCATTGCTATACGAACGAACCCTGAAGAACAGAGTGAGTAGTGGGCATTCTTTGCAAATGCTTAATGGAGTATTTTTACTTCTATGCCCATCCAAAAAGAAGACAGATTAAGGATTTGTTCAAACATTTTCAACTTTCGTAATCCACATTTAAAGGCTAAAAACTATCTTAATTTTCTCATAGTGCAACTAAAAATTCTCTTTGGATTGAAATTTGTCCTTTTTATCATTCCAATGTTCATAAATTCCCTACAAATGGATAGACTCCGACGACTGGAAACACTGGATACAAGGTTCAGTGTCAGATGTCTGGTGAAGTGTGTACACTTGCCTGGAGGTTGTAAATTGTTTTCTGTTTTGGCGTGTTTGGTGTTGGGAAACGACTTCCTTATCATTTTACTGCTCGTAAATACCCTATCACCATGGCAGGATTTTGTTAGACCAGAAATCCTTTCCTCTAGCAGGTTTGAATTGTAATTCATTCTTCTCATTCAGGTCATGACGAAATCTATTGCACGTTATGTTGTTTTCCAGTTTATTTTGTTTATCTGAGCCGTATAATCCGTATTGTTTTTTCACCCGACTCCGGAATATCCGGATCGGAAGGAACTGTAAGATTCAAAAATTCTAATCCGTTTTGAGATATTCCACACGACATAGAGGATCCAGTATGAAGAAAATTTCCATAGAATCGCAGAGTATATACGTAATGGAACATGTCTAGACTAAATTGTCTAAATTATTAGTTGTAGAATTTTTTTAATACCTCGTCAAATTAATTTCAAATACAGTGCCCAATTTCATTATGTCTAGCATTTAACATATTAGTATTTATGGATTATTTAGAAAACTTGGTCATTTGGGAAATCTGGATATCAACGGTTGGCGTGTTTATCAATGTTCCCAATATTACGGATTTGATTGGCCAGATGGCCACAAAAATGTGAAGTTCCTACGTTTTCCTTCAATGTTTCCTTAGATAAATTGCGGTGCATTCAAAAAACATGAAGGAAACCCTCTGTAAATGTTATAGATTAACTGGTCATTATCTAAAATAATAGTTTTCCGTTTCATTGTGACATTTTCTATCACACAAAATAACATAAATTCACCATCACCACTAATGAATTTCAAACAAGGAATAGTGAGGTTTTTTTAGCCGTTCCGAGTTCCGACCAAAAAGATACGGATTGAACGGAATAGCAACTTTAGAATCAAACCCAAAATATAAATTTTTCAAATCCAATAACGCGGCATCAAAAGATTCCTGGGAATTCGATTCAAATCCAGCGTTAGCAAGGGTTTAACCTCGACCGGGGATTTCGAGGATTTCAGGAGTGGAAATTTCCAATCAAACGGGTGTTCTTGTATATACGAACAATTTTCAAATGCGATACATTTTTTCTTTCTACGCCAAAGGTCGTTATTAGCATAACGGAGGCTTTCTGACCACTGTTTATAGTCACAAAGTAATTGTCAAAGTGTGAAATCCAAACGGCCAGTCAGGGATTCGAACCCGGGACCTCTTGCAGCAAGTCCAAGACGCAAGTCACCGCTATGTCCCAGCTTTGCGAAATGTACAGGGTGTCCCATAAGTAAACTGCCAGACTCTGGTAAAGGTTACAGGCCCATGGGTTGAAAAGTGGGCTATTAACGAAAAATGGATTTTTTGCTGCTTCTTACCCTTACCACACATTTCAATGTAATTCGGTTGTATTTTGTTCCGATTCTCATGGTTTTGCTGTTGTCAGATTAGAAATAAAATTTCCCATTTCCCATTCGTGATTCATCATATTTTTACAGTTTCTCGCCATTTTGAAATTTAAATTGTACCAAATTGAATTTGTTTCCACAGAAGGTCTCTTATATTTAACATACTTACCGAGTTTTATAACGATTTGAATATAAGCATTATTTTGTAAAAATAATACAAAATGGCGGACGTCTAGTCAACAGTGAGTTTTCAAAAAATCTTAAATTCACTCTTTATTTTGACCCATATAACGTTTTCCCAGAGTTTGGCACTTTTTTAATCCCACTGCCCATCACTATGGGCCTAGGACCTGTGTGTTGACACATAGGTTTGTCAGAGGTGACCGCTCATGATCTGACATGAGTCACCGGCAACTAGTTTCAATCCAGCAACCTTTGACTTACTGGGTCAGAGCGCTACCCCTGAGCTACCCTGCCGGTACTTTACTTATGAGCAATCTCTGTTCACAGCTAAGTTGTTAATCTAATTCCTAATCAGTAGCTGTAATCTCCCACAAGTAGACTCGTAAACACAGAGTCCAGCGTTCGTTAAATCCCGTGAAGAAGTTGAACACACGTTTTCCTAACTTGGAAACTGTAAACATTTTAAACTGCGTAACTTCAGAGCTCTCGCTGGAAGCTATTACATTTTATCGTCCAAGAGAGGCCGTAAAGATGTGATGGAGAAATGAATTTAATTTTACCGAATATACTACGTAAAACTGCTATTTGATATTAAGCTACGTTTTGATAGAATCCAGAATGTTTGTTGTTAGGAGATTAGGAACGTTGTGTGTTGTTGCTTGAAGAGATTTCACCATAATGTAGTTGTAAACTTTTCATCACATAAAAATTTAAAACACACGATATGTTTTTTAAATATTTTTACGTAAGGTTTCAGGAAGTTAGTAAGGCAAGGTCCAGTTCGTAATTCAGAGACAAAATTATCGCTTGGAATCACGTTGAACTGCAGGTTATAGGACCCTTAGATTGAATTAGATTAGATTATTAAAATGGCGAAAATACCACAAGGTAGGTATGTTAAGCCAAGTATGAATGAGAAACGAGTGTAGGATGATTGTGGCGCGATCTTGTAGTCTTGTTACTGACTAAGGCTGACATGTTCCTTAGACAGGACTGTTAATTAATAGCCCAACAGTCATTGTCATATCTAAGGGACCTACAGTTTAACGTGGAGTCCGAACCACTGCCTCTAAATTATTACGAATTAATCTTATAATGAGGATGGACTTTGCGGATTAACGTTGTATTCAATTCAAAGAGAACATTACACCCACTGACCGTCTCTAACTATCCAATGGCATTGGTTGTGGGCTATAAATCGTCATAAATAAATAATATGTCAGTCTTTGTCAGTAACAAGACTACAAGATTGCGACACAATCTCAACCAATTAATTAATTATTGGGTAATATGACGTATTTTAAGATGGCGGTGAGAATAATTTTTAATTATACGCCTTTAACTTCCCACTCTAAAACGGACTATTAGATTTATCCGTGTGGATAAATATCTGAATATTGAAAATTAATTGGTCCCAAATTCTATATTTAATATATTTTTAAAATTTAAACGATGACGTCACCGGTCTGCTGCGCATCTTGTTTTGAACCAAACTACTCGTTGCAGATATTGACGTTAAACGATTAATCTGAAGTTCGTCCGAAAAGTGGTGAACCCTCAAACGTAAGGAGACGTCAAAAATGTAATTTACCAGGACCGACATTACTTCGCTCGTTCCAGTCTGGAATAACTCCACTCCGAGAGAGGCCCATCAATCAGTTCACCCACCGGTACGGCTTATCATTTATCCCGAGTCAAATGAGAATGGATGACGACCCGGTGAACTTTCTGAGCGTGACAGTGACGTCACCGAGTCAAGTTACGTGACGTAACTTCGGTAAGTCCGATCGAACATTTTATATCGTCTACATTTGGAACCTGACATGTAGGGGTCGAATATTTGAAGCGTGACATTACGAGTGACGTAATTGTGGTAAGAAGTAATGAAATTTTACATCGTCTACATTTGACAACTGCGTGTACGACGACTCGGGTTTTACATTTGAACCGTTATTGTCGTCACCAAGTCAGGTTACGTGTCGCATTCGCGTGACGTAATTATGGTACGTCGGACCGAATATGTAGCGGTCTACAATGTCAAAATGACGCAACTGCTTCACGTATATGAGATGGATGACGTCTTAGGTTGAACTCCGAAGCGTGACAGTGACGTCACCCGGTCACGTTTCAAGGCTAATAGGCGTGACGTAATTGTCTGAGATATATGTTGCTGTTTTCTTTGTCTAAATTACACAATATCGTACATTAAGAATTTGAAATAATGGAAGAAATTTCACATCTATTGGTAGTTTTGGAACTCCTATAATAATTTTCAGTCGAGGTTTACAGTTAACATTTGATTAAACAAACAGGACGAGAAGGAGGATTCTGGGCGTGACGTAATAGTGGTGCGAGGTCCGAACATGTGAAAAGGCGCTTGCAGTGGATAAATGTCGCAACTCTGGGACCTTTCAGCTAAAGATCCAGTTGCTCTTTACACACTGTCCCTTTCACCTGATGACAGAGGCAGCTCCGCCCACGCACACCGTGCATTAGTATGATGATGTGATGATCTGATGACCGGAGCACAACGTATCTCCACGCTCATCACGGTGACAGGACCACAGATGACGATAGGAAATGTGACGTTTTAAGCTCTTAGGCGGTACGAGTGGCGTTAGGGAGAAATCCGCAAGGTCGGGCTAGTGTCGATTATTTTTTACGCATATTCGATTGTTTCATGCAAGCTTCTAAGTGACCTGTTTAAGATAACATGTAGGTACATTTTTAGACCTCCAAAATTACATATTTAAAAGATGACCGGACAAAAAAAATGTGGCTTTAACTCACGAACAGTTTAGACACTCACAGTACTCAAATGATGTCATTCTTCTGTCGTACTTTATGACATTTAAAATTAAAATTCAACATTAAACTTGAATCTCTTTCTTAATTCTTGATTGGTTGTTTAGGTTATCAGTTATTATTATCGATAGTTTGATCTCAACCATTCGATTGTTTGATTACCAGTTTCACAATCGTAATCCGGAACGTCCAAAGTATACAAAAAATCGAATGCTGACCTCGAACCAAAAGTATCTTCAACAATAATCTTTTGCGGCCTAGGACAAAAAAATCATCACAATGGTAGGTTTAATCCTTGGAATAAAAAGAAGCACTTTAGCTCATCAACACATGTATCTAAAACAGATGTTTTAGAAGCAGTATGACGAAAAAAGGAAATGTTAGGAGAACAACATGCAGATTATGTAAAGGATGAATATAAATGTATGCTATGTTATATATCCTAAAGAACCAATAATGCATGCAGATCGCAGCTTAGAGGTGGTGTGAGCTAACCTTTTACAGCTAGCTATAAATGACACCATTTCCACGATGGCTGGGAACTCCTCCATCTCGCTGACATCAGTATATATCACCTAGTTCTTGTTAAACCGAATACTGTCCGAGGGATGTGAGATACCGACCCATTGGTGGGTGGAAGCGTGTCCTGTAATCCAGCTACTTTGGGATCACAAATTGAGGATAGTATTGTGAGCGATGGTCGGTGGGTGTAATATACTCCCGTGTGGATTATTGTCCGCATTATTTATTGGATACAAATACCATCCTCATAGACCAGTTTGTAATTCAGACGCAGAATTGTGGTTCGGATGCCACGTTAAACTGTAACCACGTTAAATTGGTTGTTGGGCTATTATTTAACAGTCCTGTCTAAGGAACATGTCAGCCTTAGTCAGTAACAAGACTACAATATCGCGCCACTATTATCTTACACTCATTTCTAATTAATACTCGGCAATACACCTACCATTCCAGAAAGGTAACAAAAATAATAATGGATTCGATGACCTGTGGTGTTGGTATTGATAAGGACCAGGAAACTCATTTGCCAGTATCACTAATTGGACCAATGAAACAAGGCAATTTCTTTTACGGTATCGAACTGTCATTAAGTTGTGCCCAGGATCGATACCGATACATTCTTTCGCAGGGGAATTGTTTTTGTGGCTTCATGATTAATTCCACGGTATAGTAAGAAAACAGTTTTCTTTAGCTTTTCGATTCATTCCATTGCAGGAAAATCGTTCACTCTGGCTTTATGATTCACTCCGCGGTAAGAGAATAGTTCTCTTTGGCTTTTCAATTCATTCCTTTGCAGAGGAATTGTTCTCTCTGGCTTAATGATTTATTCCATCATAAGAGATTAGTTCTCTTGGGCTTTGCAATTCATTCCTTTGTAGAATAATAGTTCAATTTGGCTTTGCGATTCGTTTCTTTTTTTTAGAATAGTTCTTTTTGGCTTGGTGATTCACTGTATCGTGTAATAGTTCTCTTTGATTTTTCTATTTATTTCCATCGTAAAAAATAGTTATATTTTGGTTTAAGAAAACAGCTCTCTTTGGCTTTACGATTCGCTCCTTAGAAACAGAATAGTTCTCTTTGATTTTGTGATTCGTTCCGAAGAGAATAGATCTCTTTTGCTATATGGCTTATGACACGATGTGTAAGACACGGTAGTGATATCGAAAGTGGCACTCCTCGGCAACTGGCCCACTGGTGACTGGACCAGCTCCGGAGCGACGGAGCAAATCACAGATCACACAGCCAACAGCAGCCTTGTCGTCACTTCCTGGGGTTCCGCCTCTCGGAATGCAACCTTGAGTTCCCCGGTCCTCCATCCTCCGTCCTCGCCTTGAGCAGTTCCGGTGCCGAGATGACTCCGACTCCGCCGGATGTCAGCGAGGACCATCATCAATATTAAGTTTTTTGGACACGTTACAGCACGTCCGATAAAACATGACCGGTCACTTCGAAATACACGAGATTTAAAATTCTCTTTTGGTGGTGTGATTGTTTAACGTAATTAATGTAAAATCAAATAGAAACTTAAGCCCTTAAATTTTGCTAAGTCACATTCATCACCTTTGTAAAATACATGAAAAATCCTAATTTCGATTTCTTGCAGTGTTGTCCAACATAGATTTAACTGAGTCGCTTTTACGTTCATATTTGGGTGTATTGTATGGGAAAACACACTTTGGAATCTTTGGTTCATTCGCAAAGACTAGGACTTGATCTCGAGACTACATAGTAGGTGGACACTGGTCAGTGTTGATTAAACATTATTTGGATTGTCGAGATTTGAACCAGAGATAATAAAATGAAACTTTCAAACAAATCTGGTTCAAATATGCAACTTCGTACACCAGACGATTCCACTTCAGCACAGAATTTTAGTAACATCAAAGGTTGAATTATCTACTTGAAGTCACACTGAAATCCTAATTTAGTTTAAATTAAATTTGAAGAATTTAAAAACGTTTAGCAAATTTTAACTTACACAATTTTCGAAGGTGATACAGTTGTCAACAATTGGTATAGCCCCCTACAGACGATCAGATCAGAATCGTTGGCAGAACAGATCTGTATGCAAGATTCGGACTGAGCTCCGGCCAAAACACTCAACTGATTAAATGATTCTCGGTTAATTTATTAAATAAACTTATGCCAAGCAAAACTGGCCGTATGGAGCCTACAGTTCGGACTGTATACAGACGATCTGTTCTACATACTATTCTGATCTGATCATCTGTAGGGGGCTATACCAATTATTGACAAATCGAAAAGCCCCCTGGCTTTTACATTATTTTTTTTAATAAACCCACGCAATTTAGGAATTTCAGTCGGAATCCTGAACTAAATATAATACTGTACACTCCTTCGTTATCGAAATGTGAACGACAATAATTTTAAACATAATACAAAACTAAAATATTTAACCACACCGGAAGTCCGGTAAGCGGTAATTTATTTACTAGAATTATGCGCGGCGTTTTGATAATTATTTTCATTAAACTCATTATCTATTGCACATTAATCCTGATATAGTCCGGTATCATTAGATTCCACATGCAGTATAATTAAATGCCGTTTCCACGTCCATTATTATCGAGTCAACGAACACACAATATGCGCTTCCACGTACTTGCAACGGATATGTTTTAATTAATGGAAGAGATATTGTAGTAATTGTGGAGTTTGCGCTATTTTCTGTGCGCCGTTCATTATTTACCGGACTAGGGATGTGTTATTGCCCGGGCAGCTAGGGCTCCGCGAAGCTAAGCTAAGGATTTCACAGGCAGGCAGGGATGTGTTATTCCGCGGGTAGCTAGGGATTTGCTATTTCCCGTAAAGCCAGGGATATGTTATTCTCCGGGAAACCAAGCTAAGGATGTGTTATTCCACAGGCAGCCAGGGATATGTTATTCTCCGGGAAACCAAGCTAAGGATGTGTTATTCCCAGCGAGTTTGCCAGGAGACGAGGCTCAAATTCCACCCCGCAGCGATTTTGGCGAACATTTTAAGATTTCACTTAACTCCTTTCTTTGAAAACTAGACTTTCTTCGGAACTTTCCCGCTTCTCTTTCTCCAGTTAGTTAAGCCTTGGAACTTTAAATAATCGCTGAATATTTGTAAATAACACTTGATCGACTAAATTAAGTTACGTTCGAAAGTATAACAATTGTTTAATATAAATTCTTTTTTCGAAAGCGGTTGAAAAAATATCTTTTGTCACTTACAACATGTTAGAAATAACGCTAAAATATTAAAATGCTTAGATTCCAAAAGAATTATTCCGAAGTAACCTAATTCAACAAACTTTTTCATTTAATTAGCCAAATTTCTAAGCTGAAGCAACTTAATTTAAGAAGCATGCTGATGAAATTATTCAAATTTTCTACACTAAACCAATAACCTAATTCAGCAAGGTTTCACTAAGTATTTATCCAAATGTTTAAACCAAAATAACGTAATTTAACAAGCATGCACATGGAATCGACCCAAATTTCTATGTTAAAGAGCAGATTTTTTCCCAAGTAAGTCGTCTGTCGAGAGAATGGTTAAATACGTGACTTATGTACATTGTTTAAGTGAATAATTAACAGTTCTGATGGTAAACGTGGCATGTACCGATTTAAACCAAACGGGTCCTAGAACACTTCCCTGTGGCACGCCTGATTCTTTTTTCGTAGATTGGTGGCCTTTATATTTTAGAGTAACTGTACAAGAGGCCGAGATGCCATACTTTGTCAAACACCTGACTTACATCAAGACATAAATGTAACCTAGTTAAACAAGCCAGCCTATACAGCATTGATGAAACCCCGGGAGAACCGCGGCCTAGGTCTGGACGTCGTTCCGCGCGGCCTAATAGCGTTACGTGATATCACGGCGTGTAACCATCTCGGCCACACGGCTACGAGCCGCCCACGCAGGGCGCGGCCGGTTACGTAACCATCTGCTGTGCTGGAGTAACAGAGAAAGTTACATCGTTCAAGGTCCCCGTCTGTAGGAGGCGATGAAATGTGGCCTACAGTCTACAGCCAGCGGTGCGCGGTGGAAACGACAAGCCCTCTATCTCACTTCGATACTCAAATAACTGAGGATAAAGGACGAGTGAAATTAAAAATCGTCAACAATTTACACAAAAATATGCTCCGAATAACTATTGGAAAATTCACAGCTCGAATCAAAAACTAGAAGAGTTATAGTTTAAAATTGTTTCATACTTTTTCACTCAACAATTGGTACCCTTTGCCTTCCTTAAGAGTCTTTAGAAGTGGTGAAATATTTGATTTTAGCCCGATAAGAGCTATGAACAATGTTGATGTTGTGACAGAATTACTTACACGATACGTTATACAGTAGTAATAAAAACATGGTTGAGGTTTTGAGTAACAGAGTAAAGTGATCATCTTAGGATAACGGTGACTTACTCCACTACTACGATAACGTTGGGTGACCCAACGGATAACCTAACCAAAGTCAACTAAACGAACGGATAACCTAGCCTAAAAATAACCTAACCCAACGGATAACCTAACCTAAGTCACCTAAACAAACGGATAACCTAGCCTAAAATTAGCCTAACCCAACGGATAACCTAACCTAAGTCACCTAAACAAACGGATAACCTAGCCTAAAATTAGCCTAACCCAACGGATAACCTAACCTAAGTCACCTAAACAAACGGATAACCTAGCCTAAAATTAGCCTAACCCAACGGATAACCTAATCCAAGTCGCCTAAACGAACGGATAACCTACCATAAAGTAACCTACTCTAATGGATAACCTGACTTAAGTCACACAAACGAACAAATAACCTACCATGAAGTAACCTAACCTAATGGATAACTTAAGTCATCTAAACTTAACCTAAGTATATTTAGAAATGCAGTTTACTACGGATAACCTAGCCTAAAATTAACCTAACCCAACGGATAACCTAACCGAAAAGTCACCTAAACAAACGTAGCCTAACCCAACGGATAACCTATCATAAAGTAACCTAACATAATGGATAACTTAACTTAAGTCACCAAAACGAACGAAAACTTAACCTAAGTTTATTGAAAACTCCAGTTTACCTAACCAGTTCAGTATACAAAATAGTAAAACGTCAAACAAAGAAACATCAATCAATCACGACCGCCAAACGAGGCGGTTAAACAAACACAAACATCAACGAAGCAAGACAGGAACTTTTTACTCATTTGAGTTTTTGTCAGAATTAAACATATTTCACTTTCCGGTTGCTGCTCCTGTCTTTTTTTATTGATAACGGCAAACGAATGTTTCACTATCGATGAAGGTAAAGCTTTCACTTCAGTTTGAAATGTGGTCGGCTCTCTGCGGGAGAAATAGTATACCGTGATCACAATTTGCAAAAAATATCTAAGTTTAGTAGTACAAACTTAGATACAAAAATAAACTCATTCTGGTTATCGTACTGAAGTCAATATAACGTAATATTTTCGTAAACAAACGTATACAAATATGAAGTAAGCAAGCAAAGAAACTTGTTATTCGTGAATGGTTGACATTTCAAAAGCAACTATTTGATTACGATAGTACAGAGAGGAGAAGAATTATAGTAGCTACAAAATAGTTAAAACTAAAAAACCACTCGATTGTATTGGTTTGACAATGACAAACAAATAATTAGGTTTAAGGTTAAAATGTATAGAAAAAATGTATAATCGTTAAAAGTTTGATGTTCGTAAATATTATTTAAGACAGAATCCATTTCGCTTTCATCACGACATTTTTTCTCCCCTTTTCGACGTTACACCTTTGCGAAAAGCCTCAAAGAACATTAAAAGACTCTCTAAACGATTGAAAAAATCTTTTTGCCCGAAAGCGACGAACGTAAATTTCTTGTAGAGTGAACACTTGACGATTCCGGTGACTTGAAGTTGAAACGCCTCTCCGTGTTCATTCGTCATTCACTCATTTCAGTAAGCATGTGTCTCCAAAAATCAAAGTTTCTTGAGTATTACAGGTTTTTAATACCAGTATTTAGAAAAAATTCCTAACTCTTCACATAAATAACAACCAGTTCTCGTGAATTTTCAAATGTCTCTGATAACTGGTAAGAAAGGCAATAAACACAACACAAAAATAAAATACACAATAAGTATTCCAAGTTTTCATTGGTTTTTTTCACATGGGGGTGTTAGGAATTATTTGCATGACGCAAAAGAATACAGAAGTGACGTGATGAGGTTATGAGAACAGCTGTTTAGTGGAACTGAAAATAAACCCTTCAGTCAAACCTATGATCTACCCTATTTCTTACAGAGAAGTAAATTATTTAATTTTCTTGCAAGACCACCGCAATTTTTTTTTAATCTTCAATACAAAAAAATATGTGAAGTATTAAAAAAAATACAATTATAAGGAATGTTATGTGTATTATACGTTTATGTTTGTAGAATTTTTTAAGTAAACATAATTCATGGAAAAAGAAAATCATTATTATAATTAAATTTTTAGGAAAAATCTAATTGGTGCTACTGGAAATCGAGGATAAAATATTGTTAATTATTAAAAGATTTTGGTTCCTTGACTTTTTAACAGTAAAAATGAAAAATGATTTAACAAAATAATAAATTACCTAACTAGATATTAAGAAATTTCCTGACTTTTGTTACCTTTTTACAAAATTTTCTTACTTACTTCTGACTTTCTGGCCTTTCCAGTGTTCCAGTTCGGTAGACACTATACTATATGGTTTCGCACGTTCGAATTCTCCCTTTAGAAATATCGCGTAGGCAAATGAAAACCGAAGGCCAATAAAAACGTCCAAAATGGCTGCCGTGAGAAGACCCGCTTAATGGGGCCTTTTCTCGGTTGATGTTCCTCGAAGCGGCGATGGGGAGCCAAAATGCGGCCATAAAATCCCAAAAGGCGACGGGGGTACTTTACGATCGGGCTTTAGGCCCTCTTGTTGTAAGGTATAGGATCGCATAAACACAGACGTTCAAGGCGGAATTCCGCACCAGGTGTTGGGTACCTTTATTTATCGTACAGAAGTAATTTGTTTACAAAGCCTCCGGGGTTAAATAAAGGAGGAATTTAATTATTCTGGTGCGATGAGACGGAAGGTGCAGTAGGATTTGGAAGGGGGATTTGAATACGAGTGTACCTATGTAGCTTATAACGATATCAATTACAAACGAGATCGTGTACGCAGCACGCTGACGTGAGTAGAACGAATTTCATATAACTTATATTATTCCCATCATAGTAATCGAATAGTACCAAGTATCCAGCTGTTCACTAAGTAAAAAACACACGCAAAATGTTATGAAATTATGTCAATAATTTGAATTTGAGTTATACAAATTTATCTATTCTCCATAAGAATGAATACGTAGGTTTGCTGCAATGAGACATTAACTTTAGGGGTTTTTATGGCCGTATTGATAAATCCTGACTTTTTAAGTAAATAAGTGAGTTATTGATTTTTATCTACTCTCCACACGACTAATACTGTATTGGACAATATACTGTGTTTACCATTTTAAATATCCCAGTAACCAATTTACCTAAAGTCATGATTCAAATTACTAAATTGTATGTTTTTTGAGCCGAATTCGATAGGAAAAAGATAAATTAGGGGTTTTCAAAAATTATACATAGACAAATTTTAACCCCAATTTTTGGGGTACAACCCCCCTCAGTATGGTTAATGTAGAAAAGGAAAGGAAAACTCCACCGAATTCTATAATAATCAGACAAAATTTGCAGGCGTTATTGTGGTGTATTATATATATGCTTGTATATAAAAGTTTTAATGACCCCCCAAAACGTGTTAAGGGGGTTGAGTTTGGAACTTTTATCATGGTCCCGGGCTTATCTGTCACCATGCGCGTCGTGTGAATAGCTCGTTTTCATAGGAAATTCGCTAATAAAAACGGTCGCAAGTCGCAAAAAACACCGCATATCGAACGATAAAAGTTATAATAGTGTTGAAATTAGCTTGAAGAATGTAATTGACATTTTAATTGAGTTTAGTTCAACATTAATTGCATTATAGAGAAGTACAACGGCTTTATTTAGTTATTTTTGGAAACGTCACGTCAGTTCAATTTGCATAAATTAGTAAATAAATTGAATTTCGGTTTTGTCGTTTTACGTCCACCCACTGAAAACTCTTTCGTAAACTGTGAAGTCTTTAAAATTAAAACAATTAACTGGTCATTATCACTTGAATATGGTTCGTTAACAATTTTATAGATCAAAAGAGTGAGTTATGAAAAAACGTTCAAAAGCGTATGATTCTATACATATAAAAGGTTATTTGATTTATTTAACAACAAACTCCTCGAACATTACCAGGTCACATATTATACGTCACTAAAAATTTGAAATGGCGTAAGAGAAAGCTTCACTGGAGAAATATTTAGTTTTAGCCCTTTAAAAATGTAAAATTTGTGAAAGATTACTGGTTTAAGGTGTCAAATTATAGTTAAAGTGGTTCCATACAGAATCAAGAATTACATTTTTAATTTTTTTTTCGGGAAAAATGTAATTCCTCCGCAATTACATATACAATTAAAAACTAATTAACTATTTTACGATAGAAAATGGAAAAAGTGGTCTTTCACCTTAGTTTTACACATCGACTATATTTATGACTATCGAGGGGTGATTAATACCGTCACAAAATTAAGATTATTCTTATAGGACTATATCTCAAGATAGAGGAGGTTCTGCAGATTCCTGATCATAACAAAGTAACAGATAATTTTAAAAATCATTTGGAGAAAACAATTATGCTTTTCAATATGTCGTATCTTCCCTTTAGAAGGGTAATTTCATCGATGTATTATTTGCAGAATTTACTTTAGTTTACTCGGTGGCAAAAGGCTTAGTGCCGATGCTATACAAAAATTGGACATTATTAAGCCAATTTTACCGGAAACACCTTCACGGCAGTTTAGAATCTTCAACCATATCGACGATATAGAGAGAGAACGCGCTCGCGACTAAACGTTACAGTAATTAAGCGAGAAAATGAATTAACGACGTTGTAAATTCCGCAGGGCTGCCGTAACAATGGGATGAGCTGTGTAGTGCGCGAGGTGGCCGCTAAACCGGCGCAGCGAGCGCTAGTGTCGTTACTGTGACGTGGCGATAAAGCGTATTGGGCACTAAACCGTATACGCGATCAAAACACTTGAACGACACGGAGACGGTAATTTTACTCACTCTTTTAGGGCGGACGTAATGTCTTCAATGAAGGCGTATTTCCGTTTTACCGCCCCTAAGAACGGCCGTTAATTTCTTTGAAGAGACTTCTTTTACAAGCAGGAATTGGAGAGATGTTTACAGAATTATGAAAAACTGTTGGTGTTTATTCGCGTATAATGAAGAACTCGGAAAAGTTGTTCGGTAGAAAAACTCGTGGTATTAAAAACTGAATCTAAAGCTCATCTTTAGATAATTGGGCTATTAATTAATGATTCTAGCAAATGGAACTTCTTACATTTGTCAGTAGCAAAGTCGCATGTCATAATAGTATATTCCATCACTAGGACCAAAAAGTCCATTTTTGATACGAGCACAAATTCAACAGCCGAGGCGGTTAAATGTGGGAGTATAAATCAATAAACCAATTTTGAGCTGTGTGATGAACTATATTTTTCGTCATACTGCAAATAAAATGAAACAAATTCGTAAAAATATTTACCTAGGCCATGTCGCCATTTTAGTGTAAAGTATCAAAGTAGAGATAAACATAATTATAAACTAAACTAAAGATACGGTAACAATTTATTAGCAACAATCAGTTCTTCGGGGGAAAAAAACTAGATGGATTCCGTTAGAAGAAAATTTGTTGTAAACAAAAGAAAATGGAGCGCGTGTAACGATAACGCTAAAGAGGATATTAAATTTTCATTATCGACGACAACGAGATGGTGATGGGCGACTAAAAGCTGCTTAGCGAATGCAAAACTCTTCCTAATTAGGTTACCAGACCTGTTGGGGTAATTGAACAAGTTGCGCCGCAAGACGACCGGCGGTGGGATGGGACGCAACTTGGGTTAAAACTTAAATTGATTTCACACTTCTTTGTGGCAAATTATTTATAGGCTTAGAAAACTTTACCTTTGAGAACTTTTAAATTGAGAAAATAAATACCTAGTCCAATATAGATCGAACTCTAGTCAGCGAATTACGAGTATCATTTACATTAGAGAAAAATTCAATTATTGAGTAATCTCCTTAAAGGATTACGTACACGAGATAGTAATTAATTGTTCAATTGATTATTATAGTTGTTCTTCACGGTTTGATATTATACCCAACATGGTAAACGTCGCTATTATGAAATCATCGAGGTACCCAAAAATACTCAGTTATCTCTGGTAGGAAAGCAAAGATACGATTACGAGCTATTTACTTCTATATAACAGTATTATCAGCCTGTTTGTTCGTGATTTCCGCTCCATAAACATGAACACCCTTGATTACGTAGGGCTCAGTGTGTATAATTTTATTGGAAAGACTTTCATAAAAGTTGATTACGACTTACGAATGACCCTTTCTGTATAATTAACAGTGGGTTTCTCAGTTTCTTTGTCACGACTGTGAAACAAATATTTCCACAACAATTCAGCACAGAACTGTCATATCGAGGTCGCCACGAGGATTTAAAATACACCTCTTACAAAGAAGTTACTACAGTTGAGCTTCGTGTAAGTATTTCAAACATCCACGATTGACGATTGAATCCCATTATGAAGGTCATGAGATTCAGACGTTCATAAGATAATGTTGGGTTTTAAAAATGTCACTAATTAAAGGAACTGAAAACACTTCGTCTAGATGTATCCATGATCTAAGCTCCGAAAGTGAAATGAATACATTATCATTTATATCGAGTTACAGTACGTAGAAGAGTGGTTCTAAACTACAAAAAATATCCAGCGATTCACACGAAAAGAAAAAGAAAATGTAAAACAAGCGTTGCAACGTGGTCGTAGTCGTTCCAGGCAGAGCGTTAGCCTCTTGTTATCTGCAAGGTCCGAGCACGACCAAGAGCAATACCCTGAGGCATCCCAAGGATGACCACTCCGGCACTCGCCCCGCGCAGCCAGACAACCGCGGTCGTGTGGGATACAGTACACTGAAGCATCAACATGGTTAAGAAAATCCAAGTATACTAACTTCATCATTGGCTCAATGGAAAAAAGTTCTACAGCGGAATTTCCTACTTGAGCTGTTTTTGATACCGCCATGCCATATATAATTCAAGTTCCATTTAGACAGGATAGTCCTTGATAGACGCGTAATTTCCGGAGTGAAAGCACGTATAAAGTTAGTGCGAAGGCAAGCTGGTTAAATTTATTTGTAGGGATTGGTACATTGTAGGTCACGAATTTAGGAAAAGGTGGTCGGTGGGTGTGACAATTCTCTTGTAAGTATTAACGTTCGCACTATTGAATATTACAAATGGCAGTTCATAATCCAGAGGCAAAATTTTGGTTCAGATTCCACGTTAAACTGTAGGTATCTTAGATACCATTGGCTGTCTAAGGAGCATGTCAGCCATAGTAAGTAACAAGTTCACAAGATTTCTCATTTGTTCCAAATATCTACCTGGGTGGATGTCTATTTCAGAAAGGTGACAATAGAAATGCATCGGTAAAATAATAGGAAATTCACTTGTAACTTACATTCAGACTCGACTGCGCGGCCTCTACTGATCTGGGTCGTGAATTTTTGAATTCGCGCCAACATGTTTATTTCGAGTTGCCTTCACTTGTAAACATTTTGGTTTGCAAATTAGCCTTTGCGAAATGTACAATCCTCGTTATTTGCCAACAGTGCCGCGTGGATATTCAGTGCAAACTATCGTGATACTTGACATGTCACTCTAGTTTAAAGTGAGAATTCACAACGTGGTGCTCGTAAACAACTGAAGTCTGGAATAATGTTATATGTTATATATATGTCTGAAATAAAATGGTAATCATGTGATTATTATGCTAAAGGTGTTAACTCGAAAATTTAGCATCTTGTATAGTTATTGAGTTTTTATTGTTGTTTATGAGTTCATGCTGATGGGGGTAGCGGTACGTTTTAAGTTTATTTTGAGTGAAATAATAAACCCCATCGTATTTTACAAGAAATAAAACTCTGAAACCTTCTTCATAGTTCACACTCTTGGCAATGTATCACTTTTGTGTAATAAGAAAGTTTATAACTATAAATAAATCAAACTTACGCCATAGGTCCGAATGTTCCTTTATTCATGCACTGAGGCAAATCAGGAATTCATATTCGTATTTGATAAATGATGTATGTTGTCAATCTGGGCTGCTGTTTGTATCCATCAAGACAGCTCAACTGCCTTGCAGAATGCGATTGTTATGGTGTATATGCATTCTCAAGTCAAGTAGCATTTTGGTTAGGCAGCACAAAGAAAAGTTGAGTTTCACGTTTCAGCTACAACAAAATTTAAACCCAACACTTGTCGATTACTATAGATGTAGTTTTTAGAATTTAAACTGGTTTAGCTTTACCTTCCCTGAAATTCACACTTATCCAAGTAGGTATTTTAAGCCATGAATGAGAAATAGGTTTTAAATGATTGTGGCGCGATCTTCTAATCTTGTTACTGACTAAAGCCAGGTTTACACTGTGTAGTGTTCCAATATAGTGTAAACGCAGCTTTACAAACAAAAATGCATAGGTAGCGGGAGCGATATAAAAGTTATGCTATATAGCACTGCAATATGGCTCTGTAACAGTGTAAACCTAGCTTAAGGTTGGCATGTTCCTTAGACAGGATTGTTCAATTAATAGAACAGCAAATTGAATCTAAGTTACCAAAGTTTTGCTTCTGAATTACGAACTGGGTGAATTATAGTGTGACGATAATCCATCACCTACATTTACATCCACTGGCTAACGCTGAAGAATATTCACAATTCGTGACCTCTGGATCTATAGTATGGTGAAGTATCTGGATTACAGGGCACTCCACAGTTCCAGTCTCACAGATCTCATGCAAAGTCTATGATCAAACCGCAACAAAAATGGTCGAACGATTCCAGCTATCGCGTCCCATTACTGCTCTCACGTTGCATACAATGCAGACAAAGCTGCATAGCCGATGCGCGAGATCAGACGATCCCCATTACCGCAGACCGAGCAAAAAGTCCACAAGGAGGCTGTCCGAGGCGGCCATCTTGCGATAAATCCAGAAGTGCAGGGAGCAAGGGACGCTCGCAAGGACGCCGCGAGACCTTGCCGACCGGTTCCAACTTGTCCGTCTCGTTCAACCAACTGTTTATAGTTGGCCATACCGCGATGACGCTGTTCCGAGATAGGCTAATTGTTGCGTGAGCGTCTGCCGGGTGACGAACCTCTGGGAGCCTTTGTTCTCGCCGGACACACGGAGTTGCGTGGGCATTACGCCTGCGCGTTATGGAGTGTGTGTGCTGCAACGTGACAGCGAACCCTAGCTGAAGTTTGCCGTAAAGTTTGTGAACCTGATGAATACAATTCATGATGGATATATATTCCCATTCAAGACTTCCTTAAAAACATGAATTGCAATATGTTAACGTTAGTTTTCTTCATCTTTTGTCATGTAGACAACTGAACTTTGCATATTCAAATATTAGACATTGGGGACTTTTTAATCTTAAATTCTCGTCACCTAAGGCCTTTGCGGAGATTAAAACAAAGATGTAGCGTAGCGGCGTGAGTCACATAACCTTGTCAGAGGTGACCGTTTATCTCCTAGCAAGATGCACTCGCCACTAAATTTCAAGTCATGTCAAAAACAATTTTTTTACAAAAATATATGATACAAATAAATTACAGTAGTAACGTTTGATCCAGCATCCTTTGACACACTGGGGTGTTATATCTCTGAACTACCAAGCCGGCACCACTTAAAGGTTTCCAAAAAGTCAACCTATGCCATAAATTCTAAAAGGGCATGTGCTAAGAGCACGATAAGTCTTCCTCATAAACTATTCAGTCCGGATAAAATCATAGTCGTCGTTGAATCAAATTTGGGCAGCGAGACCAACTATTCCAACGAGACCTTGGACAAGTGTGTCATTAGCAGCTCACCAGACAGAGAGAGGAGACCCACTATTTGAGGATTTTTTCCCAATCCCTTTCATCTTCAACATAAGTCATTCTTTTCTCAGATTCATTGGGCATCATACGATCCAGCTCACACCCTCGATAGACGTGTAAACGTAAGTTTCCCCGAGTTTCCCGATCACTCGTGGACCTTTCTCCCTGTCGCAACGGTCGGCTGTGCCTGTGCCAAGGTTGCTGGAGTTGCTCAACTCGCTGCGTTTCTCCGACCTTTGCCGCTCCGACCCTGGGCCGCCGACACAGTTCCTGCTACCACATCGCACAACTTATCATTATTGCGAATGTTCCAAGGCCGTAGACACAATTAAGCAGACGTCTAAACCAACCAAATTACTGACCACGTGCTTTCCTCTGAAAATTTTACAACTATAAAAACCCTTCCTAAAATTCGAAACTTTTGAAAATTTAAGCTATAACTTCAATACGAAGCCCGTCTTCGGCCAAAACATCACCGTTTGTTACGCCTAAACGAGAGAGAGAGAGAGAGAGAAAGCGGCGCGCTGACGACCTTGAGTTGCGTAAGATTAATTGAGCAACGAGGGGCGTGGGAATACCGGCTGGCAAACGTTTCATTTCGGCAGTTTGGAACATTATGGCTGAACGGGCCCCGGACTAACACAAAACTGTATGTTGAAATTTATATTCACCAGAGATTAATCTGAAACAATCCACGTCATATTTTGACCGTGTTGTTTTCGTAGTAACAGAGAATTCAGATTGTGCAGTCTAAAGTACGATGAGTACTTTGACTGGTGTTGATACCAATAGGTTCCAAATCGTCTTCCCCTTCTTGTGAGCCTGAAATAGACCCCGGTCGTTGTAATGATGAGAACAAGGTAGTGTATTTCATATTTTTCTGCGGTAGGAAGGATCTAAAAGTCAGCTGTAGGAGAATGTTATAATCCCAAAATCCAGCAAACCCCTCCGTAAGATTCTTTTCTGAAGTCAGAGTAAACTTATTTTCGTTTATGAAGCTGCTTATTCGCACTTGTTCAAGTCTAAATCAGACTGTTTATAATCTTTCTCATCCTCATGAATCCCACCTTGGAGGTTATGGAATGAACATACATGCGTTCTCAGGGGTCTTTAATTTCTAAAAAAAAACCCCGGAACAGGATCGTACATTCTAACTATCCTGTTCTCTCTCTGCATGAGCTTATCTAGCCATGACCGTTGACCGTAACGTTTGACAGATGCAACTCAGGCAACAAACGAGAGGATCAGGTGTTGGCCGCAACAGCTGTTTATGACACGATAAATCAGCTGATCGGCCGCTGCTAGCTGCAAATCACGTCGCGAGACCATCTCGCTTCGCGCGTCGACCCGCGAGCGATGATTTACGAGCGACGCGGCGATAAATCTATCGACGCTGCATCGACGAAGATCAAATTCGAAAATGACACATTCCAGTTAATTTAATCGCTCCAACTGTCGAATTTCCGGAACGATTTGACAGTTGCGATTCAGTTTATTGAGCCTATAAACGTGTTGACGATTTGATTTATAATTGCGCTGGATATTTGGAGTTGTAATTACAGTATAACTGGAGTCTTTTAAATGTTTCAACGATTCGATTTATAATTATGGACGGATATTTTTAAACAAGTAATTACAATTTGGAAGTTTCAGGAAAACACACTGATTTGCCTCCTAAATTTAGAATATAAAAAAGGATTTGAATTTAACTTTTGTTTCACTGAGCCTTAAAAGGTTAAACAATTACGATGAATAGATATAACGTCGTTCTAAGTCTTCAGCCAGATACTTAGAATCCCTTAATTTAATTAATTTCAAATGAATTGAACGGAGTTCTTCTTATCATTCACCTTTCCCATAACGATTTTTAGTTAAAAAAGTTAAAAACAGCTCAAATTTCTGACGTTTTCCTGTGAAACTCAACTTTTAAGCTTCTTTTTAAAATACTTTTTAATCCATAAACAATAGGAGGTCGAAATCCGTCTACCGAAAAAGTGGATTAAAGGTTCGCAGTGTCCCGAGGAGGGGGCGACGACAGGAGCCCCCTCTATAAACCCATAACGAACACACTCCATCACCACGACCTTCATGGTCGGCCCCATGGCAGCTGCTCGATGATGATGGCAGTGGCGACATCTGTCCGCGTCATCGATCGATCCAGAAGCCAGATGCAGCCGTCATCGCATCTGGCTGTCTCGTTACTCATCTACTTTACTACCGTCGCGACAAAGGATTCTTCCAATCTCCGACGTCCAGTTCTTCTCGGTCTGCGAATGAAAAGTTTACCCAAGTAAAGCCATTTCTCCGGGGGACGTTGTATAAACAACTTTGCCCCGCGCAAACTTCAATCGACGCCTTTCAAATGTTCCAACTTAAAAAAACGGCTTTCATTGTGTAAAGCCCACCACCCGTAGCTATTTCCGGGCTCTCGGGGTTTTTTCTAACAAATTTACACTTTTCTGCCCTACAGAAAATTAAATGCGACGTTACGCTTTTGCAGAATCGAAAGAGTTAAATCGTTTCAGTAACATATTTAGGTTAAATCGCACTGCAGGAAAGAGCTGTATGAATTAATAACACAGCAGGATGAGCGGGTAGATCGCTTGGCGCTTCGTGCTACAAGATTGCCGAGCTTTTGTGATTTTAAACATCAAACAATACCGTTCTTTCAATTTGGAGAGCGCCCTTTTTCATGCAAATTTAGATATTGTCGCTGACTTTAAACGACGTGATATTCAATTTTTATTTAGTTTTTGTGCACCATTTTACGTCGAGTAGAGTTAAAAGTAGATAAAGATAGGGTTTTTAATTTTAAGTAAAAATTAATAGTTTATTAGGATGATGAGTAATTTAACTGATTACCGGCGAAAAAAAACTTTGGAACAGATATAAACCCAGTGGCTAAAAGTAAATTTAAAACTAGTAGTTAAAAAAACTACAAAATATACTATCTCTTTCGATGAGAAAGGTCGTCAATTGTGGATAGTTACAAGGGATTGTCGATGGATGTGATATTCCCTGGTACGGATTAACATCCACACTAGTTAATACTACGTTCATCCTCAAATACCATTATCATAGATAGATAAGTTCGTAATTCAGAGGTAAAATTGTGGTTCGGATCCAACGTTTAACTGTTGGTCACTTACATGTCATTGGATGTAGGGATATTAATTAACAGTCCTGTCTAAGGAACATGTCAGCCTTAGTCAGTAACAAGACTATAAGATCGCGCCACCCGTTTCTCATTAAGTTAAAAGTACTAATTAAGTTTAGACGCTTCAATCACTTCTTTCTAAGGTGTATATCATAATTTTAAACTATTATAAATAATGCATGAAAACAATATTAAATTAAATAAATTAGTCGAAACAATTTTAGTTTTAAAATTATAGGAATAATTTATTCTGAAACACAAACCAACGAGGTAAAAGGAGGCTGAGAATTGATGGAGTGCAGACCCCTAAGTGATTAGAATATTTTATTAGAATAAATGTCGGTAAAATCCATCAGGAAACTTAGAGCTTTAGAGGTCTTTGTGAACTTTTTCTCCCTCGGAGGGAGTGCAAATCGTAGTCAAAATATGGGGGTGATCAGCGAGAAAGTTTCCGTAATACGGCGGGGCGCGCCCCAACTCCCGGTTACGACGATTCTTTTACTTCCCCCCGGACAGTTTGAGTTTCTCTCCGGTAGGTGGAGCTGATAAGGTTCGTAAATGTAACATAGTTCAACATCTCATATTCTTTAGGGGACGAGCAGCGCCCGTCGCGACGCGGGAGGAAAGGAAAGGCTGAAATATGTCTCAAACTTTTCCCTCTTACAAATATTTTTGTTCAGAGTTTCCAACCCTTGTAGAGTTTTGTTTTGGGAACACGGGTCTTGTTATTTCTTCTAAGCTACGATTTCGTTGTCTTGTCAATAATATTTAGTTAATTAATTTTAATTTTTCGGGTTTCTTCTTTGTTTGTCAATCTTTTCATCCTCATTTAAGTCTACTAAACAAAACTATATTTCAATTATTAAAACAAATTTTGATAAAATTTAAAATAATTATTTAACTGCTTTATTTCTACGACGCTGTCTTATTCAGAAATTGTCGGGTTTCTTTGACTAAGTTTAGTTTACTTAGTTAGTCGTACTTGAGTTCACGAGATCAAATCTCTGGATGCGTTTGGTCAGCTCTCCCAGTTGTGATTGGTATCAATAAATGTACTGATGAAATATTTTGTGTTAGTCCCATAAGAACTGTGTTAATTTTGTGATAGCAGTATTGACCGATAGTCGTAAAATATCAATTTTTTATTTTATATCCGATAGTTTATTATAAAAAAATATAAATCTAATTCCTAGATTACCACTTCACCTATAATTTAACCGTATTTTTACGACAGTCAAGTAGTCAATTATAATGCTGTCACAAAACTGATAGTGTTCTAATGGGTCTAAAATCCAATATGGCGATTGCATTGTAGACTCTTAAGCCAGGCTGGAATTTCACTATAATCCTGGAAACATGGTGCGGTCCGACAGATGACCCAGCCACCTTTGTTCATCGGGGTAACTATTAATCATTACAAATGGTTCCGCAGATCTTCGCTGCGACCATTAGACTCATTGCTACATTCACTTAACGCGTATTGATGAGTTGGGGGGTTAAATTGCAGAGTGAAATAGTTTATGGTATGTCGTTGTGGAGATGACTTAATTTTATAGTTTTCGCGACGAATTCAACAATGGCAACCACTCGGGCTAACACAAGGTTCCGTTATTGTGCTTCTCTTATTTGTTGTGTCCAAGGCAGAACGAAAACAACATGTTAACAGGTGTTAGTAGTAAACAATAATACACAGATAAGGAAGCGGATTTAGGATCAGATGAAAATATACAAGATCATGGTGGTCTATGGAGATTTGTTCACCCATAGTTGTTTTTTGTAAATTAAGAATTTATTTTCTTGATTTTTACTCACGTTTTACTCATGAGTTAGTGTTTAAAGGTTTTAAAGCGTTGGATAAATTTGTACAGCATATGAGACAATAACGCAATTTGGGGTGTGTTAAGGTGTAGACGAGTAACCGGATGTAATAGATTAAGTAAAAACGTGAAGTTTTATTGTTCAGAAATACCAGCTGTTTCAATATCCGAATGAACAAACACAGTTGGATACAGAAATTGTCATAACATTAAGAACCACACGTACTAGAAGCTTCTATTAACCGCTTGGAACTATTTTGCTATATGTAACGAACTTAGGACCTTCGGATTCGGTAGCTACTCGACCAACCAGCTGGCTTTCCTAAACACAACAAACCTTAAACCTTTGGAGCCAACAAGGGATGATAAAACTGTTAAACCTTTAACTGAAATGTCAATTTACAAAGGTAGGTATTTTTAGCCAAGATTGAAAGAGAAATAAGAATGTGGTGTTTTTTGCGCGATCTTTTATGGATATATTCGTTGACAGGACTGTTTATTAATAGCCCAACGTTCAATGGCAAATCTAAGGGACCTGTATCCGAATCACTACTTCTGAATTACGAACTGGTCTAATTATGAGAATGGTCTTAGCGGATTAACGTAGTATTCAATAGCGCGGACGTTAATATACACAAGAGAACACTACACTACACCCATCGACCATCGTTCACGACTATCCACAATTCGTGACCTCCATGTAGCTGGATTACAGGACAAGGCAAAGCCCCAGTCTATATATGAATGAGAAATAAGTATAAGATGTTTTGGAGCGATCTTGTAGGGACGAGTTACGTAGACAGGACTGTACAGGATTGTTGATTTACATCCGAACAGCCGATGAAAACTAGGGAAACTAAAGTGTAAAGTGAGATCCAAACATTAATTATGCTTCTGAATTACGAACTGGTCTAATTATAAGAATGGTCTTTGCGGATGAACGCAGTATTCAATAGTGCGGACGTTAATCCACACAATATAACATCGCACCCACCGATCATTGCTTGTAACTATCCACAATTCACGACCTTCAAGTAGCTGGATGAAAGAACACTTTCAGGGCTTATTCAAGAATAAAATCCAGTGATGGAGTAAAATCCACTATCCATAGAAACATGCATAGCGATAAAATTAAAAGATATTTACAGTAAACTAATTTAAATCACAACTGAAACGTCAATCCGGGTTTAATACTGTTAACTACTCCGATTTCGCAAGTTTTCCCAGAGGTTCTCAGTGGAGAACATTACAATACTCTGACACAAAAGCCCTGCAGTCCTCCATCATTGCATAACGTACTTCGTGAAAGTTGAGAGAATTAATGTACGGAACTAAACAATTCCGTGCACACGCACATCGGCGTCATCGCATACGTCTTACCCGCGACAGGTCGAATAAAACATCTCCCCGAATCTACGTTTTGAATTACGTCACAAAATATTTTAAGGAAATGTGTACATTGAGATTTATTTGATAAATTATTTGCTAACTGAGATTGATTTCATGAGTAAATTCATGAGTTTGATTGATAAGGAAAGCTTTGTAACCCTGTTTAGGGTGTGATTAATGAGATTGTGTCAGACTGTATTAAAGTTCAAAGGGGGAGCTCAAATATAAGTAAATTAACTACTTAATAAAGTTCGGATAGTTGAGTTGTTATAGTAGAAGGTTCATAATCTGAAAAAGAGACGATTTGATCAGGAGAAAGGTCTTACAATATAGTATATCTCCCGCGTACTCACCTTAAAATATCCACTCGGTAGTTAGATCGGGATTTCATAAATGTAGTAATTTGTCAAGAGCTTCAAGTACCCAGACTCTTTAGTTACTTAAACGGCAACCTACCTCGGTAGGTATTTTAAGCCAAGTATGAATGAGAAATGAGTGTAAGATGATTGTGGTGCGATCTTGTAGTCTTGTTACCAAGGCTGACATATTCCTGAGATAGAACTGTTAATTAATAACCCAACAGTCCGAACCACTGCCTCTGAATCACGAACTGGTCTAGTTATGAGGATGGTCTTTGCGGATTAACGTAGTATTCAATAGTGCGGACGTTAATCAACACAAGAGAACACTACACCCACCGACCATCGCTCATAACCATCCACAATTCGAGTAGCTGGATTACAGGACGACCCCACGCTCCAATTTTTAGTAAACTCTGTTATTTCAGTCTATTCTTTATCCATCATCAATTTAACGAAGCCTTGACACAACGATTCAATTTGTACTCAACACACGGTCGAAAAAAACCCCTTGTCCATACTGGGGGGTTGGTTTTCATCAAACACGAGAGCCACATAGGGAGAGGTCCCTTCCGATGATTCGTACTGCCGGTAATGATGTTTACATCGGTCAATGGCAAACAAAATCCGGTCGGACCGTTTTGAAACTTAATTAAAAACCCGACAAAAGCGTAAAACGCAGATTGACGTGGGTGGGTGGGGGAGTGGGGCGGGGGAGCACAATGACCTTGCACTACGACGCCGGTGACTCAGTGAGTGTTAGCGTGACACGCGGCCCCGTGGGAGCCGGCGCACGCGTCGCGGCTCACATCTGCCCGTGAGTCATACCCTTTGTGCCGGGGGTTGTGGGTTGGGGTTGCCGGCGCGGGGTTTAAATGCAATTTGACGGTTAAAAGGCACGCCGGACTCGCTGAAAGGATTTCACGGCTAAGCGCTGATCGCGAGTGACGTATCGAACAAATGGTGGTTCGTTAGTGTGAAAACGGATTCGTGGAAGTTCAATTTCGATTGTGTGCAATTTTATTTTTCCCTGGTTAAAATTTATCTACTAAAAATTTCAATTTACCTTGCTTAGAAAATCGTTCAAAAATAGGTTTAAACAATACGCGAATGTGTGACAAACGGCATTACATTGTGGTATAAATAATTTCACCCAGGGGCACAGTCTCCCTACCATGTGTAGTCCATAAACTCGTCCACATGATAATATTCTCCCAAAATCCTCGAATTTCTCTCCAGCCTGATAGCTTCAGGATGGTTGTTTAAAAAACATCGCTGTAGAACAATACGCTTTTACCGATTACCTTTTGAAATATCGAACTACCCAGGTAGGTATTTAAGGCAAGTATGTGTGAAAAATTATTGAAAGATGATTGTGGCGCGATCTTGTAGTATTGTTAGGCTGACATGTTCCTTAGAGAGGACTGTTAATTATCCCAACAGCCTATGACATCTAAGCGACCAACAGTTTAACGTAGGATCCGAACCGCAATTGCCTCTGAATGACGAACTGGTCTAATCATGCGGACGGACGTAGTATCCAATCCACACCAGAGAATATCACATCCACCAACCATAGCTCATAATTAACCACAATTCGTGACCTCCAAGTAGCTGGATTACAGGACACGCCACCGTCCTAGTCAGATCGTTAAACCAGGTCCAACACCTAAATGCAATACAAACGTTTAAGGCGGGTCGTCTTAGCACGTTTAATCTCAACTTACGCTCAAAATTGTTACACATTCACCATAAATAGTCCAAAATTGGACTTGGTAAATAGTACTGTACTTTTCAACGCGATTTCCCACACAAAATGCTCGTAACAAACAGACAAAAGTGAAAGAGAAGGGATGAAGAAGGCAGGGAAATACTGAGGAACGTGAGAGGAAGGATATATAATGCGGAGCTATACTAACACAGACGAGAGAAAAGAGATAAACAGGAGGGTAGGATCGAGGAGGCTGAGGTTTACTAACACGGACGAAAGTGAGAGAGGAAGAAGTTGCAGGACGGAGGCAGAAGTTTACTCACTCTCACTAGGCTGCTGAACCTGTGGAACCGGTTGTGCAACACAAGGTGGCGCTTGCTTACCTGAAACCAAACATTACCAGTTAGAGACACTGACAGTTTTATTGATGTATTACACGCATCTTACGCTAATTAGCACTGTTGGAACATTCAGTCATTTTTGAACGCCCTGAAAACATCTCACAATAATGATTACGAAGAACGTCAAACACTTTCGTAACGACGCATCCAAGATCATTACAGGTACAGCAAATATATTAGACTTAAAGTTAACGTACACTGTTTAGTATGTTGTGTTGAGTCTTGAGAAAAGATATAAAATTATTCAAAGACGTAATGGGATAAATAACAAGTACACTCCTTTAGAATCGTTTTTGAATTGAAAACTGATTGTAAAAATTACAGGCCTATAGTAGTTTTACCAGTTTTTCAAAAAATATTGAAATATTTAAGTCGTCTTTGATTTTTCAACTTGTTACAGTAATGATACATGAATTGACTGCGGGTAGCTCGACGGTTGGTCCTCATCTCAAACACGCAGGAATGTCCGAGTACAAGGAAGCGGCTGCGGGATATCTCGGCGGGTTTATAGGAAGCGAGAAGGTAAACCGCCGTCGAGCCTTGCCTCTATTTCTGTTGCCGCCAGAGGAAGTGATAAGACAAACTGTGTTTAAGTAAGCGTCAAATCTGTAAACAGCGGAGGAGCTATTCTGAGTCGCGCGGCCGTCCACCTCTGTCTACGTCCAACGAGGCCACGTCACCCCGCCGACAGTTGCAACTGGCGACACCAGGTGGTAAAATTAACAACTACAATAAAATATGCGCAACTATGTGAAAATGAACACTCGTTCGCTCGACTGTTGGGAATTCATTCACACATTTGTGCTCCTTTGACTCTTGAGGGCTTTACGTTGTATCCAAATGAGTCAAAACATTCAGGCTGAGAAGTGTTTAGACACTCATTAATTGTCAGCCTTGAATGATGACATGAAATGATTCCTTGTGGAAAAAGTATTACTTGCTTGATTAGATGTCTGCACATGAACGTAGGAAGCCACTGAATGCTTCTGGAGCGTTATAGTACAATGATCCACTTTGTTGATTGGCGATTCATCATCAGATGCCTTTTTATTTTTGGTCATGACCATCATAAGGAATTTCATTTTCAACTGGATGTGCAATAGATTAACTAATATATTCATTAAAATTCTCATAATATTTGTAATTTTCCAGATTTGTTATTAAAAAATCTTTACATTCTTCAGGTCTACCACTCCAACGTATCTTGGCGTTCTTCAGGTCTACCACTCCAACTTATCTTGGCGTTCCTCAGGTCTACCACTCCAACGAATATTGGTGTTCCTCAGGTCTACCACTCCAACTTATTTTGGCGTTCCTCAGGTCTACCACTCCAACTTATCTTGGCGTTCCTCAGGTCTACCACTCCAACTTATCTTGGCGTTCCTCAGGTCTACCACTCCAACTTATCTTGACGTTCCTCAGGTCTACCACTCCAACTTATCTTGGCGTTCCTCAGGTCTACCACTCCAACTTATCTTGGCGTTCCTCAGGTCTACCACTCCAACTTATCTTGGCGTTCCTCAGGTCTACCACTCCAACTTATCTTGGCGTTCCTCAGGTCTATCACTCCAACATATCTTGACGTTCCTCAGGTCTAACACAACAACATACTGTATCTTCGCATTCCTCAGGTTCCCCAACACAGCAGCGACGGCCGGCCGTGACACCCGCGGTCCGTCGTTAGCCCCGCCATTGTTCCCCGCCTCGACCTCGTGGGAATGACGCTCGTCACGCTCCTGCCGCCATTATCTTCTGCTCTGGTCTCGCTTCAGTTGCCGTCCCGCCCCCGCAGAGCGCAGCACCGACAGCCGCCGCCTCGCGACGTACTCCACCCGATGGGTATTTGTGTAACTAGGCGCTAAGTGGTGTTGACTTCGATACAACGACAAGGTTTACGATTGGTTTATCGAGTAAAAAACTAACGCATATATTACAAATCATACTTTCCGAACAAAGAATAACTGTTTCACGTAAAAAGCCACTAAAGTAATAGCAATGTTTTTCTATAAGTCAATTTCATTAAAGATTTATAGGTTATGTTCAAAGGTTTTACATTACAAACAAAGATGGCGTCACCTGCTTTATTTGAGGCCAGTGTTGCCAATATGTTTCAAGCGTGCACAACGGCTAATCGTATACAATTTTATGAGCTCTTCGGTTGAACTAATGGAAGAGCGTACCAAAACAAATAAACATCGTATTTTTTATTACTTTCATAGCAGGAAACATTATGAATTTTTTAGATTAGTCCGGAAAAGTACAAGCACTGGGAAAGTTCGGGCTAGAATTGGACAATACCTTTAGTCTTATCAACTAAAATAAACAATATAATTACAAATCAAGACAAATTTTATTCTAGAATCTTGAATGAGGGGTTAACTATTGCCACTGATTTGGAAAAAGAAAATCAGCTGTTTAGTCGCGTTCGTAGAGATTCTAAACTGGAAAAAATTAAATCGGAAACGACAAATAAAGAA
Source organism: Nephotettix cincticeps (assembly GCA_023375725.1). Lineage (NCBI taxonomy): Eukaryota > Metazoa > Arthropoda > Insecta > Hemiptera > Cicadellidae > Nephotettix > Nephotettix cincticeps. The sequence goes on along the minus strand of CM041789.1, from coordinate 15,250,133 downwards.
CATACGTTTTTAAACAAAAATAATATCTTTTAAAGAATTGTATAGAAATACCAATCAAATCACTGCGCTTAACAATTTTATAGTTAAGTACTTAAACAAGTAAAATTTCTTTCCTCGAGATCAGTTTCGCAACATTATGCCGGCTTAGAGCAATTAGTGTCTTATTAGGATAATCGGCTCTTAGTTGTGAAGATAGATTAATTAGTCACTGATAATGAGAACGTATAACGCGTTCCTGCGATTCAGGATTGAATATAATTCATAATTAATTGAAGGCGCTCGTGTGATAGGGATTATTAAATCATTTATGACTTTTTACAAGTGCATCTGTATATCTACTCGGTGTGTTCATATCTTTCTTCAATATTTATCGGGTTTTATTTTCAAAATTGTTAAATTGAATTAGAGTTTCTGGAACATATAAAATATCCTCGATAGTTAATTATACTTGGTCAACGGTCAATCAAGGAAAGGATGAAGGAGAGTAAAAGGTGTACCAACACACGCAAAAGTGAAAGAAAAAAGTACACCACGAATTTAACCTATACATAACCCAAATAATTTAAATATCTGAAAGGAATCTCTATCGGTGTCACCAACTATTGTACTGTATAAGTTGAATATTTCACTCTTTTCAATTTACGTCACGCTAATCTAACGTATATAAGACGTTTTATAACTATAACGTATTATATTATTTATTTTCCACAGGATGTAGAATAGATCAACTAAAGTAATCGAATCCATTTAAATTCTCATAATTCTTAAGGGTAGCAATTCAAACTTATCTTCAAGTTAACCACTCCAATTCCCTCATTTCAATCATTTACGTCACTCTAATGGGTGTGTACAATTATCAGAATTAAGTCACGCTCGATAAGTGAGTTCAGTTCAATGAGGAATAATTTCGTATGTGATATAATATACTCAGATTAAACGCTTTCTCAGCACTTTTGATTTATAAAGCTGGGCTGTTGACTTCTTTTTGGCAAAGATCTAGTGTTAAGAGTTGTCAGGTCGTGCTAGTACCTCCCGTGAACTAACGTAGCTGTGGCTTCTGAAGCACGGCGAAAGCCTGGTAAATTAAATTTCAAATGTGTCATGACAGGGAATCAAACAGGGCAGTATTCTACCCACTCAGCTGTGACTGCCACTTGAATAAAACAAAAAATTCTATGTCCACAAACAGATAAAGGAACACTCGACGCGTATTAGTAAATACGAGTCTGGTTTTCGGTTTTTGGTCAACAGTTACGACTGAACTACTCCAATTAGCCGCAGGTTCACTATCTTGTGACTAGGCGGACGTAATGGTTCGTCAAGGCCGTCGACACGGTGATGTCACCGGTGAGATCATGGTACTTCTGACGAGACGTTGGTCATCGCCGCGTCGTCTTCGGGAAGCCGCTCTTCCGATGTGACCAATAACGACCATTCGTTGAGTTATTTGTTTGTATACACTGATATAGAAACATATAGGAAGTGTAGGACGGATGTAGGATACAACTAAAAGTTCGAGAGAAATATTGATACGTCTTTCAAAGTTAATAATATTTTTACGCTCTATCGGTTTTTTTTATTCTTTACGAACAGTAATTCATTCCCACTCACTTTGCCTTTGTACTGTACAGCTGAATCGGAATGTTTATTTGATTTACTGTTACAGTTTCTCAGGAAACGATTTCCCTGTCGAGTTCCATATAAAACACACGTAAACGACATTGATTATTCATAATTGTACACCTTCGAGAAACCCGATAACACTGAAGGCGATTACGACCTTGACAAGAGTCGACTCATAAAGTAAAACTCACTACCGCGACCTACCTTCCGCCGAGTGCAAATCAGTTATAATCACCACCGCGCATAAACAAAAGCGGCGTAGTGCGCGCGGTGCGGCGTGCGCATGCGCGGTGAGTGAACCCGTGTCCCGCACACAGCGGCAACGTCGCAGTTCACCGTCCGCGATTCCCGCTCTGCTCAGCACGCATGCAAATACGATACGAATAGACGCCGAGTTGTGTGAAAAGTGTGTGCACTATGTGGCAACAGCGCGGTGGGACTGCAGCGGGAAATCGTGATGGTTACTCGTTCCGTGAAAATGTTCGAATTGAAACAAAGGCTGATATCTGGAAATTGGCGGTAAACGTGGCGAGGTGGAAGACGCATTTCCCGCGTTTTCGACGCCCCCGACTTGATTACAAGCGGCACGCGACGCTCACAACGCAACGTGTCTTTCGGTAATCGACGGTCCGTTCTGAAAGAAATTCGAAACACTTTAACGGTTGATTCTATCAAGTAACCAGTGTTTTACAGGTACAATATATAAAATGAGGGAAAAATCTCGTCTAGGAAATGAACATAACCGTAAGCATAATGGTGTAAGTTTCGATACTGTTTCATACACGATGTTAAAATATTAAATTATGAATTAAATTTGATTAAGCCTGAAGGAAAGTATATTCGAATGGAAAATTCTAAATTAGACTGTAGATTTATTGCGTTTAAACAAGATTATTTAACAGAAACAGATAGCATTTGTATGACCCCAGACTCGACCGAGAAAGATTAATTACGTTTTCGCCGAGGTCTCTCAGAGAAGGCACTAATCCTGTACAATCCGTCAACAGTTAATCCCGCCACAGGGCGCAATTACGTCGCTCGTTCCCGGGATTCGGCTCTCCGAAATACTATCGTTTTACTGCACACTATTGTACGGGAGACATTGGAACATCCCTCGGCTGGAAACATATCCCTACCGTCCCGATGAAGACATAAAAATATTCCTTGCCTGGGAACTACAGTCCGGTGGAGATATGAGGATATCTCTTGCTTAAGGAACATATCCGTACCGTCCCTCCGGTGGAGACATGAAAAAATCCCTTGTCTGTGAGCATTTCCCTGCCGTCCGTCCGGTGGAGACATGAGAAAATCCCTTGTCTGTGAACATATCCCTGCCGTCCGTACGGTGGAGACATGAGAAAATCCCTTGTCTGGGAACATATCCCTACCATCCGCTGAAGACATGAGAAAATCCCTTGTCTGGGAACATATCCCTACCGTCTGGTGGAGACATAAGGATATTTCTTGCTTGGGAACATATCCCAACCGTCCGGTGGTGACGTAAGAAGATCACTGAGTGGGAAAAACAAATCTCATTACAATCCAGGGGACATAGAGAATACCCCTGAAATGGAAACAATACATCTCTTTTATCCATACAACATAGGAAGCCGTCGAAGAAAAAGAGTTGGACGCAATATATCTCCCTGCTATCCACCATCTACCTCTGCAGTCTTAAATTTTATGTAACTAATTAATCTGCCACATACAACTTTACAAAGCTTTTAGTTTAATTTATCGATATATCGTTCGAGACACAGGAAAAATCAGTCTCCAATTCTAGAACTGTTTGTCTCCTTTACCTAACAGCAGGTTGTCACACACAAGGAAACTTAACTGTAAAAAACAACGTTACAACACAAATGGATTCGTAAGAGAAAAATGAGCACGTCAAAGTTTGAATAATGTTTCCAGACGCGTTGCCCTCGCTAAGGACAAAGACGTCCGTTGTCGGGTTAACTCGATTATTCAAGTTACATAAAACCTGGATGAATTCAAAACCGATACTTTACGTTCAACCGCGTATATATATTGCGTTCTATATTCAATAGCCTGGTTATGTAGCCGCTACGTGCGTCTGAGGGGACCGCTGTATCGCCGGTTGTGGTCGGGGTTTACCATGTTTTATCGGTCAATAACACACAAGTTACTGTGTGTCGTTTAGTAACAGTTCAAAATGTAAAATTCTGTTTAGGTAAGGGCGTACCTAAAATACCTGTTTTACAGTGTTAACTAAATAGCATTTATTACTACAAAATATATATTTCTTTCTCAGAGACTAAAATCATAAAGGTATAAACGTTATGTAATAACCTGGCTAATGAAAATATTTGTTCTCTAAAGGTAAAAGTGGTTTACTGACCTGAGCACTCGATGGTCTGTCACGCACGTTATTCTAGACTGGTTCACACTGTACTCGAGTTCGTTATTATATTGTGTTCAATCTACTAGATGAATTTTATACCTTTGTAAGGATATCTCCGGACGAAATGATTGTTTTGAAAAAACATTTGAAAATGAGAATTGTAGTATACGCCAAAACCATTTTTGTGGATTTGTCATAACAAAATTACAAAAAATCTTTGATGAAAAGCCTGTTAGGTAAAAATATCACTTTCACATTTGAGGTTCATCTATTAAATATTTAAAACTCGGGATCACTTCTTTCAAATCAATTTAATCAAACCCACTCCGACAAATGAGTACGGTAAAATTAATCACATTTCAATTGCAAATCGGCCGGAACACGTGCAAGTACAAAAAGAGTGCATTAAAATTAAAATCCAGCATCCAATTATAGCGGTCCATTCAATCGGACAGCTGAAATCTCATTTGAGTCCATTGTGTCAACGTTGTGATGCGCCAGCTGCAAGGTACTACAGCTGGGCGACAATCAATCAGCTGTTAATGAACTTCCCCCACCCTGACAGGAACACAGTGAGGTTCATCAATCGCTATTTGCCCGCCGGAGGTGACGATTATGGTTTCCATTTCCGCAGCTTCTAGTTTTGGTAGTTTTTATTTTAAAAGGTAAAAAAGATATCGGTTTGAAATTGTTCAGTTCACTTTTCAACCTTTTTTTCGTGTAAATGAAAACAGTAGGTATATATTGTAACTTTTTGTAAAACAATTTTGTTATTACAAATGACAAATATTTTACAAGTTGCATGTATGTATTCTGACACTCTACCAAGACGTTTTTGTATTTTAAGCTAATTTATCTATACTGTACAGTACCGGAAATGTCAAGGATTTAAAAACTATAAATATTATTTTTAAATGTCAAAAGCTCTTTAATTTGACTTGAATCAAGGTAAAGAGATCTCGCAGGAAATCCTATTAACAGTTGAACTCAAGAGCGTATCGACGCGTGGGATTCCGGTCAAGTAGCCAAGCCACCTTGAAGACGGAGCGCTATTGGAGCTGAAACGTTGGCAAGGCTCCCAAGCGCCCGACAGATGCTTGCAAGTGTTTAATTGAACCAATACCGGACCTTTACGGCCATTTCCTCCACCAGTTCCGCACTTCCGATACAATTAGTTGTTATTTATTTTTAGTCTTGGGGTCGAAGTTATTAAGAAACCAACTCACGTAATGTTTGTCTCCGAGTGTTTCTATTTACTCATCAACTGCACAATATATAACTACATTATAATAACTATACTTAGAAACCAAGTTTAGATTTTCCCAACAGATTTTCATTTTGGTTATGTTTTGGTTTTGTGTAAATAAAAACTGGTGTTTTATTGCCAGCTGTACGATGATGTCTTCATTAAACGAAAAAAGAAAGAACCATGTTGAACTGCCAGATTTAATTTGTTTATTTAACCACTTCCTTAAATAAACAGCTGATTTCTCGATCGTCGGTGTTTACTTCTATTAAGTTTATGGAGAAAAATCGTGACTTTGACCCCATTATTTTCCATGTCCACGGTGAATTTTCAAAATTTTTTTAATTGATGGCAAAACTACATGCTAAGACCTTTACAACAACACCTTGGACATGGTGATTGGTAGCACCACCGCTCCAAAACAATTATCACAAAAATAGGCCTAGTGTATTAAATATATAAGATAAGATCTTTGATGAAAAGCCTGTTAGGTAAAAATATCACTTTCACATTTGAGGTTCATCTATTAAATATTTAAAACTCGGGATCACTTCTTTCAAATCAATTTAATCAAACCCACTCCGACAAATACACTCGGACAAATGAGTACGGTAAAATTAATCACATTTCAATTGCAAATCGGCCGGAACACGTGCAAGTACAAAAAGAGTGCATTAAAATTAAAATCCAGCATCCAATTATAGCGGTCCATTCAATCGGACAGCTGAAATCTCATTTGAGTCCATTGTGTCAACGTTGTGATGCGCCAGCTGCAAGGTACTACAGCTGGGCGACAATCAATCAGCTGTTAATGAACTTCCCCCACCCTGACAGGAACACAGTGAGGTTCATCAATCGCTATTTGCCCGCCGGAGGTGACGATTATGGTTTCCATTTCCGCAGCTTCTAGTTTTGGTAGTTTTTATTTTAAAAGGTAAAAAAGATATCGGTCTGAAATTGTTCAGTTCACTTTTCAACCTTTTTTTCGTGTTAATGAAAACAGTAGGTATATATTGTAACTTTTTGTAAAACAATTTTGTTATTACTAATGACAAATATTTTACAAGTTGCATGTATGTATTCTGAGACTCTACCAAGACGGTTTAGTATTTTAAGGCAATTTATCTATACTGTACAGTACCGGAAATGTCAAGGATGTCAAGGAAATGTCAAAAACTATAAATATCATTTTTAAATATCAAAAGCTCTTTAATTTGACTTTAATCAAGGTAAAGAGATCTCGCAGGAAATCGTATTAACAGTTGAACTCAAGAGCGTATCGACGCGTGGGATTCCGGTCAAGTAGCCAAGCCACCTTGAAGACGGAGCGCTATTGGAGCTGAAACGTTGGCAAGGCTCCCAAGCGCCCGACAGATGCTTGCAAGTGTTTAATTGAACCAATACCGGACCTTTACGGCCATTTCCTCCACCAGTTCCGCACTTCCGATACAATTAGTTGTTATTTATTTTTAGTCTTGGGGTCGAAGTTATTAAGAAACAAATATTAAAAACGAATCTCTAAAAAATAATTTTCTCGATGAGTCAATATTGAGAAAAGTGAATTTCGGTGAAATAGAATAAATTAATAAAACAGAATGACCGACTCGACGAGCGTTATGATAGAAAGTAAGAACTCGGTCGATTACCTCACTAAACGACTTTCCCTGAAAAATGCGACTCACTTAAAATACGCCGCGGGCCAAATTTATTCTTTGCAACTTCTGAATCCATTGACTACGAAATTCGTTTCGCAAATGGCATAATTTTGCATCTGGCAGAAACGACGTCACAAAGAGGTTCCAATTTAACCCCCGGGGCCGGGTGAAGGGGGGGAGGGGGAAGGGGTGTTGAAAAATAATTGATCGACGCGACACCGCGCGAATCAGTCAGCAATATTCGCCCGGACCCCTCTCCGGGGAGTTCGGCGGGTTTTAATTTATTTCGTCGGTTCTCCAGTTTCGTATCCGACGTTCCCTTGCCTCCCATATGTTTGACGATATACGGGTCACGGGGTTATGTGATTGGTCGGATGTCCACGCGCTGACAGACTCGGTTCAGTCAGGGTTTACAGCGTTGACCGAATTCCCGTTCTAAATCTCCAAAATGACGACCGTTTCCGAAAGCCAATTTATCGAGCGCCAATAAATATTTCTCCTATTGCATGTCAGGTTATTTTTATGTTTATTTTTGTGATCGAGTTGGAGTTTCACAGCAAAAAAACAACAAAACAAATTTTGAAGGTAATTAGTTGTAATTTTTGGGATTTGTTTGATGTTAACCGGTAATATAAATAAAAAATCACCACACAGTAACAACACGCACCCGTAATAAAGACTGAACAAAAAACCGTCGCGTGTAGGATTTTTTTCAAGATTTGCATAATTTATAGGAGCGCGTACACCGTCCGTTGAGAGAGCTCAGTTTTATAATTTCACAGGTCTAAAAAGAGATCCAGAAACCATAGACCGGATCGGCCGTGAAGGTCGACCAGTTTTGAAAAGAAAACGAAAGGAAGCGGCGGCGAGGCCCGCGGATCAATGAATTCCACTGTAATGATCGGGCTCATGAAAATTCATCGGTGACTTGTAGTCGTTTGTCGCGATCCTCTGTATTAATTGTTTCCGTCGGATCGACCGAAGCCTTGCTTCAATTAATCCGCCCTCGGATACGGGATCACCTGACAAGGTGACGGGTTAGAGTGGAGTAATTTTCGGCATATCGGCATACTGTTGTTATTTCGAATATTTTTAGAAAATGTGATTGGAAATTCGTAAGGAATCTTTTTCTAAATAACATTGTATAACGAACACGAGATTTACTCGTAGTGAATGTGAATGTAAAGGAAATAACGTAACGAACCCATAAATCATTAGTCTACTGAAGTTATTGTTGAAAACATTGGTCGTTGGTGGTTCTTAAAACCATCAACTCATTTAATTTTTTTTGTCTTGTCAACTAAACCACAATCTAACCACAAAAGGAATTCTGTACATGGAGTTTAGGGTATAACACTGGTCATAAAAATTCACTGATTACGTGTTTAAAATAAACTACTTTTAGAATTTTTATGGTTCTCGTCATAATTTCATTAATGATTTTCTCTATACTTAGACACTAAACCTAACTATGTGCGTACTTATAGGTGAATGTTGTGTGAAAACGAATTTTATAATATTTAGCTTTTTTACTGAAAAATACCAACAGATTAGTTGGCCAGGGTTGTTAAGTAATTGTCTAATGATGAAAGACAACCGGGTCCGGTATCAAACCAGTTAACTTCGGGTTTCAAAGCGAGTCCTATTCTCCTACTGACTCTGAGCCACAAAATTCTCACACAACGTGCGTAATTAATCTACCCGGTACGCGTTTCTCGGTCTCGGCCGGTGGCTCCGATAAACAGCGGCTTTGTTTCCTACAACAGTCGCACGCTCGAGTTGTCGCGACCTTGGCAGCGGCCGATCGTGCGGCTCCGCGTCGTGACGCTCCTTTGTCCTGCGGCCTTTGTCCCGAGCGTTCACCCAGCCTCCGCCGCCTCTGGACGTTGCGTCACTCCCGACATTCCTGCAGCGTGGGAGTCCGTCATCGCTACAACGCTCGGTCCATCTTTGTGCAACAGTCGACGATTTGTTGACGACTACGGTCGTTCCTGTGTGGAAAGGTGTTCCTCCAGATTGCAACAGTGTCACAGACTTGTCGCAGCGTTGTCGTTACAACAGACATCTCGCATGTAAGCTACCGAAAAGGTTAAGACATTAGCACCGACTTTGGAGGATTATTATGCAACGTTATTGGAGTTGACGTACCTTAGTAGCTAAAACCGTCGCTTCAGTGACTGTTCCTGACTCCTTTGGTAATTCTTAATGCATTTGCTTACTGTCAACACACCGTGACGCGAATTATTGAGCCCAGGTCATATAGTTGGGAGGAACTGAAAACATTCCCTTTAGACATTCATGATCTAAGTTTTTTGCCTTGGAGAAGTAAATCCAATACTGAAGCGGAAGGATAGGTAGGTTGATAGGTCCAATGGCCAGTAAAATCTTTCGCGTTTCTTCGCATACATATTTATTTTATGTGTGTAACAAATGAAAAATTACCAAATTAGAAAACAATTTGTAAAACCAAAAGGGTGAAATAACACAAATCAATAATCAGTTAACCACAGGATAATAATAACCATTAATGTGTTTTAATTTAGCTAATTGACGTATGAAATACCTGTTTATTCCATCTGAACGAAGCTCGGACTGTCAATACAACTTTTTGACATGGATGTGTCTTAGTTCTTAGGGTTCTAGTTAGGGGGGGTTGTTGGCAATTTGCGCGACCAAAATTTGAAACAGTGACGTCATAGTTTGGTTATAAAAACAGCCGTTTAGATTAACTGAAAACATTCCCTTTAAGCATATCCAATATGATCTAACCTATTTCCCACGGGGAAGTAAATACAATATTTTTATATATGGAAGAGTGTAAACACCCGTTGTTGATCAACTGACGTAACTTGTTTTTGTTGTTGGTGACGTCAACTAGAGACCCTTACGTTACCGCTGAGCAGCCACTCTCTTTTATCTACCCTAAAGCACCTTTCCTCTATCCATTAATCATTAGATTATCTGGCGTCAAGGGAAGAAGGGAGTTCGATAAAGAATTCTACAGCGGCCAGTTGGCAGAGTATTGTCGACACAATCTATTCAATTATTTCTACTTTAAGCGGACACCACCTGTCGATCACAACGACATTTTCTAAAACCAACTTTGGAGAATACGCCCGGTGCGATGTGAAGTGACAAGCGCCATGTCGACAATGACGGCTGTCCGCTCCCGCTCCCCACGTGCCGCGGCGCGCATCGATGAAAAGACTTGTCTACTAACGATTGCCAGCTCCCGCCAAGAATCTATTTCGGCGACACACAAATCATCGACTCTCAACAGTTCCGTTTGTTTGGTTCCGTTCCCATTTACCTTGTTTATAGGCCTACTGGAAACGTTTCAGACTGAATCACGACCGGGGTTCCCGATAACATCATCCGTAAATTGGACCGTTTTTGACGAGGCGATGAAGAACAGCTCTGATGTTGCAATTACGTCCCACTTTCGAATAGGAATAGCAAATTCATAAACGAGCAATAATTGAGATGTCTGTTAGGGATAGCACATTACAGAGCTAACAATTCCACATGGAAACGTTGCGTCGTAACTTTCCATAAGCACTAATAACGCATCAACTTCCCAGGTCAACAAATGCGTCACAGCGAACGGTGGACGAATTACCAGCTGCACGTGACCGCGATGCAGTCAGCCGCAATGATTCAGTTAAAACACGACAATTATTAAGTATGCAACTAATGGTTTCACGGACACGTCAAAATGTTTGTTGCATAATGTATAAATACGATTATGCAATTTTCTAGGTCATAGATCGAAATTGGGTGGATTACAAAGAGTCGGTCACAGTACTGGGTTTTACAGACGGTATAACAAAACGTTTACAGTACTTAATTTGATATTTGACATAGAAAATGTAAAACGTGAAACTATTATAGGACTAGTCGTCTCTTTTTGAGTGGGTTTTGGTAGTTAGAGATCGAATTTATTGGGAACATAAATGAAAGTCTCTCACATTACATTAATGGTCAAATGTTTGGCTATTCAGTGCCCGTTAAGTTCCCTATCTTTCTTCGTCCGAGAGCTTGACTCCCATCTGAGCCTGATCACCAAGTGCGGCCAGAATTCTCGGGGGATGTACCTCCTGGAATACTGCTAACTTGAGCGGTGGGAGCGACGTTAGGGACAACTGAAATCCGCTAGGTCGGCGCTAGTGTCGTAGTATTCGTTACGCATATGTGATTGTTTCATGCAAGCTTCCTGAGGGACCTATTTGAGATATTCGTGTTTTGTACACTTTTCTGTAGTATACAACATTTTTTCTTACTTCAAAATTTCTCATAGGTTACGTGAAAAAGGTATGTTATGCATCCACGTTCCTAAAATTGCAGCTCAAGAACACAAGTAGTTTTCCCCACACTCCTTCAATGAAAACCGCCTACTGTGCGAATTAATCACCATGTAACTCGAAAAGTTTTCACTAAAAACTTGAAAAAATTATGCCAAAGCTTATTTTTTGCTCGCACCTCCTTAACGTAGGCACACTGTGTGTGCTAGATGGTAAGTGTAATGTACACTCAAGTGATCTCCCCAGGGGAGACGCGTATATTCTCGACTGGACCTGGAGAGAAGTTGAATTGGTTCATGAACGAGACATCTTGAGTTGTTTTTGATCTCCTGCTCTAGCCCAGATCTTCAGACGGAGACAGTAGTGGCATGGCGCCCAGTATGTCCGTCTACTGTCCCCGTGAGAAGGGGCACAAGAAGCTTCAAGGGTCGCCAGTAAGGACCAAATATTTAAAGTTTGGTGGCCAGTCAGAGGGCAGTAGCGTGGTCACGTGACCTACTGGCGGCAATTATTGTCCATGTCTTTAGCCTTTCAATGGTAGCTTGAACCTCGCCATATCCATTCATTTTAAGGCAGAACACAACACACCTGGATGCTACAGTGGCCGCCACTAGAACAGTTGCAATGGCCGCAAGTAATGTCCCCGTATGCAGGGCTGCTACTGTCGTGACAATACAGTGACCGCCACTTGTGGACGCCAGTACTGGCTGCAACTACTGTTCCCGTCCGCATAGGTAGTTTACTCTCTGTACTTATCCTAGGGTACTGCGGTGTCGTGGGACCTGGGGCGCCGGTACAAGCCACGCCCGCGTCTCTCGCCTCTCAGGAAACGCATCGGAAGTGACAATCCCACATATCAACCGCTTTTTGTCGCGCCTTTTTGCAGGAACGTGGAACCAGTCGCCGCGATGCCACTTTCATTTTCCTCTTTTCCCCTTGAATTCGTATTAAGAACCTACGGGTGCAAGCCAACTTTCATTTCGGCCGCTCTCCTCGGCCCTGGATCAAGGTGAACGCTGACTTTAAAAACTTCTAAATTCTGAGAACTTATTTTTCCATTTTAGATGCTTGGTTTGTAAAGACTGTCATTGAAGAAATGTGTTCAAAATTACGTGCTTATGTAAAACGATCCAAAGGCTTCTGGGTGAGCCTAAATCAAAGTCCCTAATCCCTACCGGTATTTCAAAAAATGAAGAAATGAAATATAAATGAACAGTTGTGTATTAAACTTTTCTATATAAATTGGTATTTTATTTTGTGCGTTTCTAAGTCGTAACAACATACAGAAAAAGTATATTCTTGGATTTTTCACCTTAGTTGATTTCAAAAATGATGTAAAATTGGAATTAAATGATTTTTACTTCGGAAATAATGAAAAATTATCAGTTTTAGCAACATGTTTCAGTTCAAAAATCATGTTGGTTCTGCAATAGTTCTGGTTGTTGGTGGTGAATGAATAAAATACCAACAGTTTGAAATATACACAAAGACAATCTTAAACTCATGCAACACATAATACTCATTTCCTTATCCTCTGGCTAATTTAAACTAAGTTTTCAATGTTTCATTTTTAGAAAAGAAAACATAAAATTTTGAATGTCAACATTTGCACTAAAATTTGACAGTTCGAGAACAGAAACATGGTTCTATACTGTTTTCAATGTTTACAGTTTTTAATGTCAACATCCGTTTCTTTACATTTTAGTTGTAGAGAAATAAAGTTAATTTTTACACATAAACTGCTGGATCGAAATTAGTGAATTATTAGTTCATAGTGAATGGTAGTTTTCTCCCGATGCTGCCTCTATTGTACTATTATTCTTATTGATATGTTATTGTCATGTTAGATATATACTTAGACACGTGTTTTGTATTGTTTAAACAATAAAGAATTAATTATCAATATCTTAAACGTAAGCCTCTCACCTTTTTTATAAACTTTGTATTAAAAATGATTTTTACTTCGGAAATAATGAAAAATTATCAGTTTTAGCAACATGTTTCAGTTCAAAAATCATGTTGGTTCTGCAATAGTTCTGGTTGTTGGTGGTGAATGAATAAAATAAAGGCAATACGAACATAATAGAACTTAAAACAATTTATACTTTTTCCAATTTAACATTTAACTCTTTCTTATCTGGGACGGTAACATGAGTCAAACATTTTGGATAGTTCTGCAGATTCTTCAAAATTGGCTATTAATTTTTCAATGTTATCTATTTGACTTTTCCAATGCGTATGTGTTTTTATCTAAACAACGTTTCTAGATGTAGAGAAACTCTTCTCGTTTTCAGGTGTTTACCTAACAATTTACATTAGTGCTCCAACTCTTGTTCTGAGCGCACGCTATCTTGCGCCGCCTCGCTAGCTCGGAGGCTGGGTGTTGTGGCTATTTGTTGCGTTATCAATATTTTTTTGTATTGTATTGATCACATGATATAGGTAATTAATATCTGTAACTTAAACTTTAAACTTTTTTATGTAAACTATTACGTAATCACTTGATAACGAGAGGAGTTTCTCCACCTCCCGAAACGTTGTGTAGTTACAAACACAGACACGTTAAAAAAGTGCAATAAAATATATTTAATAATTTGGATAGTTATAAGCGATGGACGATATATGCTGTATTTCCTGGGGTGGATTAAGGTCGCAAAGACTATAATCGAGTTATATCTAAGGAACATATCAGTGAAAAGACCATAAGATCGCGTCACAATAATCTTACACTCATACCAGACTAAAAAATACAGGAGAAAGTCGCCATTTCAGAAAGGTAAAGCGACACAAACATTTTCAAAATTATCGAAGTAAAGGTTCAAATATAAAAAATGGGAAACTAAAAAAATACTTCCAAAGCGAAGTGTTTCGCATAAGAGTTAAGAGTTAGCGCTGCCAAAAAGCACAGTGGGTGAGAACAACTCGGGTCTAGAAAGGTTTTATTAACCTCTTTGTAACCGCCATCAAAGTAAGCCACTTGCAGGTTCCTTTAAGTGGGTCTTAACCACTTGAGTAAAGCTGATTGGAAGGTTTACACCGATCGATACTGCAGGTAAATCGCTAATAATATTGAGAATGGCCAATAAATGAAAATCTATAAAAGTTAAATAAAGTTAAACAGTTTTGTCTGTACATTGCTTTGATACATTTTGTTATTTTTAGCGAATTTCCCACAGGGAAGAAGCTACAGATTGCCTTAGGTCACACGACAAGACTTAAGCCCGGGGTCATGTTACTTTTTCGTTTTGAGGTGCCTAGAGACAAAAATTTCATATATTCCTACATTTACTCGGACGAGTTCGTAATCCAGATATATCCTGTCAATCGGAATGGGTAGTTTTCGGGGAGGAGGGTTTGAACCCCAAAATTGTTTTTTTTTCATTTTTATGTGTAATCTTTGTGTACAATTTTTTTTGTAATTAGAATCAGCTCAAAAAACTACACATTAAGTACTAAATAGCTCAATCGCCAATGGTTACCGAGATATTAAAAAAACTAAACACAGTACGTAATATTTTTAATTTGTTAAAAAAACAATTTTAAAATGTTTTTAAACATTCTAGCAAATTTGTTTTTAATTGTCTTTGGTTCTAAGTTCCAGCTCACCTGAGGGCAGGTTTAAATCCCAGATCCCGAAATGTTATGAAGCTTTTCTTGTAAATCATCACGTTGAAAAATGCACGTTGTAAAAAGAAAATATTTACAGTTATCAAAGTCAGTGACTAATTTTCTCAAGATTTTTTAGTAACGCGTCCACGAACAAAGGATCGATGTAGGCTGACGTCAATGTAGGCCGGAGGCTGCGATAAGATGTGATGTTTCTTATCACATCCTGGAAATGGGGCGAATCCTCATTATACCGCTGATAAGTGAGGAAATGCGTTGCGCACTCGATCACACAACTTTCTTCGATCAATATAAGGACGGAAGTTCACGCAAAAATTCCACGGAATATGTAAAGACGCACTGTTTGAAGTTCAGGTGCGTATATATCGATGACACCGCCAACTATCAGGGAAGCATGAGTATCGGCTTTGAGGTATTAAACTGCAGTGCAAGTTTAGGTGCGAATATATCGATGACTACGCCAACTATCAGGGAAACATGAGTAACGACTTTGAGTTATTCAACTGCAGTGCAAGTTCAGGTGCGAATTTATCGATGACTACGCCAACTATCAGGGAAACATGAGTATCGACTTTGAGGTATTCAACTGCAGTGCAAGTTTAGGTGCGAATATATCGAAGACTACGCCAACTATCAGGGAAACATGAGTGTCGACTTTGAAGAGTTCAACTTTAGAGCAAGTTCAGGTGCGTATAAATCGATGACAACGTCATCTATCAAGGAAGCATGAGTATCGACTTTAAAGTGTTCAACTGTAGAGCAAGTTCAGGTGCGAATATATCTATGTAAACGTCATTTATAAGTACGTACTTATAAACTCTCTGTCCCTGTGCATGATGTCCTTGATCTTCCTTGTCATGTCCTTCAAAATATCTGGACCGTATCTGGATCACGGTCGGAAGGGCCGAGGAGGGTGCAGACGCAGACACTTGCCCAAATAAACAGGTGTTGCCGGGGGGGAAGTGGCGGGAGACGAGGGAAAGAGGAAAAAGAAAAAGCTGGTTGCAGCTGTCGACCGATGGAGCCTATATATAGCCGACAGTTTATATAATCCAGGAGCCACATGTCACGCTTACGTGTCGACGTCACGTCGCCGGCTGCTGCGAGATCCAGTGTTACCACCCGGATGAATATTAATTCCCTCAATCAATGTTGAAATACCCATTTCACCCTTTGTCGTAGAAATACCCCACGGAATTTCACCGCCGTGAATGTGGATTTGAAACTACATAAAAAGTTTAAGAGATCACTGCACTTTATTTTGCTACAAAATATGTTCACAAAATACCAATGTTTTGTTAACTGATTGTGCGAAATGGAGCCCACGTTAAGTTACATCTATTGCTGTAAAGAACTATCAAATAATAAAGAAACGTGAAAACATGTATTCTCCCTTTGTAAGAAGAGGTGTATTTAAAGAGAGCTCATTTTTATACACTAAGAGAATAGTTATAGTTTAGAACACGTCTTTTTAACTATTTACTTCGATGCAGTTCCTTTGATTCCTAAATTTTAAAGTATTTGGTTCAGTTGTTTTACAAACAGCTGATTTCACTTTATCTGTATAGCTAACCGTGTGTAACTGTATAAATCATGTTATGGCGCTGTTTTATATTTTTCAGACTACATTTGTTTACTAAATAAACGTTTCTTATTGTTCAAATAAGAAACGTTATCGTTCAAAAATATCAGCAGATATTTTGGTCCTTCGATCCGGATTTTTCACCATTTTACGAGTAGAGAGAATTAGCTGTCGTAGTTGTCTCGTAGGTGTCTACGACTAACACATAACTGAATATTGTTCAGAACATTATGTGTTGTGTCATAAACGATGTCATAAACAGGAACGGTGGCGTGTCCTGTAATCCAGCTACTTGGAGGTCACGAATTGTGGATAGTTGTGTGGGTGTAGTGTTCTCTTGTGGAGTATAACTTCCGCAGTATTGAATACTACGTTAATCCGAAAAAACTATCCTCATAATTAGACAAGTTCATTATTCAGGGGCAGTGGTTCGGACTTTACGTTAAATTGTAGGTCCCTTAGATGTCATTGACTGTTGGGCTATTAATTAACAGTTCTGTTTAAGGAACGTGTCAGCCTTAAGGCCAACGCACACAGCAACAGACGCACGTATGCAGACGACTGCAGACTGACGGAGGAAAATCGCTCCCCATGTTATTAGATGTGCAACGCACACAGACGTTTGTATGTCAGCCGACGTCTGCATGCAGATGTTTATATTTAATCACATGGTGAGCGATATTCTCTCTGTCTGTATGTATACGTGCGTCTGTTGCTGTGTGCGTTGGCCTTTAGTCAGCAACAAACCTACAAGATCACGCCACAATCTTACACTCATTTCTTATTCAGACTTGGCTTACTTGACCGATGCAAAAATCAACAATAACACAAAAATTCCCCAGCGATTCCTTGGGTTGCAAACTATCCCTCAAAAAAATTTGGCTTACACTGAGGTAAAACTGAATTTTCACACCCTTGACATTATTAAATTCACATGGCAAATAACATAGCTGTAAGAAGGCGGATCCACATAGAACGGGTTGTGACGTAATCTGATAGATAATATTAGGAAGGAATAATATCCGATAGAGAGATGGAAAGAGTTTATAGGGATTGGGTATTGAGCTTCAGGTAAAATTGGATTTCATATATAGATTACTATAAACCTCACTTCATAAAGGGATCTCTCATACAAAGGATATATCTACTTTTCTAAATCTTTATCTTCGTAAACCGAACGTATTTACTATTGGAACCCGTAAAACTCACATTAATCTGATCTTTCACTGTATGAACATTTTTCGTTTGAATCGAGGATCATGGAATTCTGGTTTAACTCAAAAGGAGACGCAATGTTACACGTAAAAGTCGTTATAAAGTTTTATCAGTGTATTTAAGGGTTAAATGAAACCAAAATTCGCCCTATAACAACAAGAAACAAACAGCTTATGGGGCTAAACAAAATATATCGTTAGTATGGCACTCAACAATAAAAATATATTCTGATTTTTTAGGGTTTTTACAGTTTGAAATACACACAGTGTATGGATTTTTTCTTAGTAACTAATCATCCTGTCTGCCACAACCTTTCACGTCTTTGTCAATTTTCGTAGAACAAAAGTGACGAAGTGTGAAAATTTGACAAAAACTACGTGACCCCGTGAATGCAAGCTGTGTCAAGATTTACTCCGACAGGGTTTCGCCAAAGTTTACCACTGACCTTTAACTTGGACGGCCCTTTTCTGTCATTTAATTTATAGTTTCTGGACAACAAAAGAGTTTAGAACTCGTGAAAAATGGCGACTCTTGAGTAGAGGAAAACCGAAGCTGTAAAAATGCTACAACGTATTACTCTTGAAGGAAATCTACAGATTCAGTGAATTTCTTTAATTGAGTATAATTATTCAAACTAATTTCTACAGCGAAATTCATACAATATTAACTTTCATTCTCTGTACAGTATGGACAATGAAGTCGAACCCAATGGTACTACTATTATCCAGTTATTTAACGTAGGCCATTTCCTGATTTGATATTAGTATACGTACGTGAAAGTATGTTCGTTGTGATAAGTGAGGGAAGTATAGGCAACTTGAAATTAATTGTGTGTGAACAATAACAGAACTAAGAGGATTAGAGGGAAAATCCAAATTCTCATATAAGGTAATAATTATAACACCCCTCACAGCAGACGTTCGTACACAGCGAATTTCCAAACCAATACAAATATATTACAGGTTTCATCAATATACGTAATAAATAAGAGTTTGCCTATGCTCCATGAGATTAACACAAAATCGATTAGGTCTTGCCATGAGATTTACGGTAATAGCTTCTTCCCTATGGGAAATTTGCTAAAATTATATTTCGATGGACAACAATTTGCTATCCGACTGAATTTTTCACATTTTTAGGGGTGATGTCTATGACTTACAAACCTAAAAGCACTTCAGATGCGTGTATGGGTAAGTAGATCCGATAAAATACTATTAATGAAAAATTGTATCGATGTATCTATGCCAACGTCATATATCGAGAAAGCATTGGTTTCGACTTTGAAGTATTCAGCAGTAGCGCAAGTTCTGGTGAGAATATATTTATGCCAACGTCATATATCAAGAAAGCATTGGTTTCGACTTTGAAGTATTCAACTTAACTCAAGTTCTGGTGAGAATATATCGATGACAACACCATACATCGAGAAAGCATTGGTTTCGACTTTGAAGTATTCAGCAGTAGCGCAAGTTCTGGTGAGAATATATCGATGACAACACCATATATCGAGAAAGCATGGATATCGACTTTGAAGTATTCAACTTAACTCAAGTTCTGGTGAGAATATATTTATGCCAACGTCATATATCAAGAAAGCATTGGTTTCGACTTTGAAGTATTCAACTTAACTCAAGTTCTGGTGAGAATATATTTATGCCAACGTCATATATCAAGAAAGCATTGGTTTCGACTTTGAAGTATTCAGCAGTAGCGCAAGTTCTGGTGAGAATATATCGATGACAACACCATATATCGAGAAAGCATGGGTTTAGACTTTGAAGTATTCAACTTAACTCAAGTTCTGGTGAGAATATATCGATGACAACGCCATATATCGAGAAAGCATTGGTTTCGACTTTGAAGTATTCAACTGTAACTCAAGTTCTGGTGAGAATATATTGATGACAAGGTCATCTACGGGGGAAGCTATTAATTTACTCCGAGCTGCGAAATAGAATACGAAATACGAACATGACTGACAAAGCGCAGACGACACGTCGCACGTTGTCAGCTGTTATGTTGTCAGCTGCGGGCTGCGGACGTCTCGTCTTATGTCATGGTGACTCACCCACCAGACCCGGCTATAACACTCACCAGACTGTTAAGTTAATCTCACTCGGGCGTCTGTAACGACTCTACTACCACTCCGGTGTCTCAAAAACCACTCTTATGTGTTGAGTAATTTTTTATCTTTTCAATACCAGAGGGCTTTAAAACTTCTTTAATGTTCTAACCCTACGTCCTTCTGGTCCTCTGTTACATACGTCAACAGGTTTTAAACCTTTTACAGTTCTATCCCTACGTTCTTCTGGTCCTCTATTACCTACATCAACATTTTAAAAACTTGTTTATCGTTCTAACCCTACGTTCTTATGGTTCTCTGTTACTTAATTCAACAGGTTTTAAACTTGTTATAGTTCTAACCCTACGTCCTTCTGGTCCTCTGTTACCTACGTCAACAGTTTTAAAACTTTTTACCGTTCTTCTAACCATATGTCCTTCTGATCCTCTGTTACCTACGTCAACAGTTTTTAAACTTTTTCATCCCTCTTACCCTACATTCTTCTGGTCCTCGGTTACATACTTCAACATTTTTAACATTTTTATCGTTCTAACCCTAGGTTCTCCTGGTCCTCTGTTACGTACTTCAACAGGTTTTAAACTTTTACCCGTTCTAACCCTACGTCCTTCTGGTCCTCTGTTACCTACGTCAACTTTTTTAAAACTTTTTTAATGTAGTCTTCCAATTACGAGGTGAGCTCATTATCCATATTCAACTCGTGATTAAACCAGATTATGTAATGAGAGCTTTTTAGTATTAAAACTTACTGTTTGAAAAGATACACAGTAAAACTAGTACAACCGATTTAAAAACTTTTATTTTATATTGATTCATCTCCCAATACAACAAGACGGTGTCTACTTTAAATCCTAACTGTTAAGGAATAAATTTGAAACTTCCGTCACGGTTTCGGTTAATTTTACGGTTAGTAAAAATGAAGAAAACAAACCATGTATCAACCACACTGACCACTTCACCACCTACTTCCGTAAATCCCTAATGTTTCACAACATTCTTATCTCGTCTTATCAAATCGCCTCACTGTACATTTCCATTCAGAATTCCAGTCGTATCGATGGACAACTAAGACTAGTTTGATCCGATACGTGCTACGATTGACGTACACCATTCGATAGACGGAAAAATTGTAGAGGTGTCTAATTACATTATACATTTTTTTATTTTTTTCAGGAAAAATATAATAACTATTTCTTATGAATAACAAGTAATTATCTTTTTTACTATAGAAAAGAAAAAAAATCCCTAGATAAACACTTTTTTGACACCTCAACCATCGTTTTACAACTACCACTGGTACAATAAAGCTGTCAGAAAATTAAAATTATTTTTATGAAACTAAAATCCAAAATGGCCGAGGTACCACTCTCTTAACGCAACAAAAGAATATTTTTTAACCCACAACCCATGAAAGATAGGCAAAATGTCTTCAAGCTTGTTCTAAAAATGTAGTTTGAAAATACTTAAACGCTACTGATCACTCGATCGTCTTAAACACTTGGTTGAGGAGTTAAATTTTAGGTAGGTTATCTAGGGAATGATAGTATTCCTGTGTTTGATTTTATTTTGCAAAAACAATTATACCACCACGCAGGTAGGTATTTTAAGCCAAGTTTGAATGAGGATTGAATGTTAGATGATTGTGGCGCGATCTTGTAGTCTTGTTACTGACTAAGGCTGACATGTTCCTTAGACAGGACTGTTAATTAATAGCCCAACAGCCGATGGCAACTAAGGGACCTACAGTTTAACGTTGAATCCGAACCACGGCCTCTGAATTACGAATTGGTCTAATTATGACGATGGCATTTGCGGGTTAACGCAGTATTCAATAGTGCGGACGTTAATCCACACAAGAGAACACTACACCCACCGACCATCGCTCATAGTTATCCACAATTCTTGACCTCCAAGTAGCTGGATTACAGTCTAATACCTAATATCTAATGATATTAGGGGAAAAGTAATAACCTAATGACTTATTTTACCTTGAATTTGACACCACAACTATATTTATATGATTATTGGGTGGTCAAAAATGGTGTCACAAAAATCCAAAACTTGCAATCTGTTAAAAAATGTTTGTTCTGAAAGTATTAGTTTGAAAACTAGAAATATTGTGGCCGTAAGGCACCCACCGCCTCGCAACAATCACACCTCTACCCACTCGGCCATAACAGATATCTACAGTCAATAATTTTACCGGAAGATAAGAGTAGTAAACAATATAGCGGAACAGGGACCAAGGTCGGCGCCGTTTGCTCCGCTCTTCAAACAGGGTGTAAATTAACACGGTAATTTAAAAATTTGTACAATTTTGCATGAGAATTCAAAATAGTAGGTACATGAAAATACTATTTAAAACAGAAAAATGCATTTAAAACTGTATCTTCAGCTATTCTTTAGTACGATTCTGTATATTCAAAAAATAAAAATTCAAAAATTCCAGTCGATTTAAATTTTTAACATACAGAAAAGTATTTATTTTTATATTTCTTCCTGAACTGTTTTATAAGTTCTAAACCTCGTGGTTTTATCCTCAGGTCGTTCAAAAACTAATCTCTAAATCTTGCTTCATCGTTCACAGAAAAAAACAATAAAATTCAGCATGTTATCTGCTGTAGTATGTGTTTTTTACGAATGAATGACGAATCAAGATTGGAAGATAAGATTTTGACCGACCTGAGACTCATTACTGGGAAGTAAGGTATGCAACAACGAATAAATCAATATTTGTATCAAACAACAACCATGCTAAAATAATTCATGACAATAATTTACAATAAAAAGAAACTAAATGGAACAGAACAAAGAAAAATCAAATTTATGAAATTTAAAAATACATCTAAGACGATTTATAACGTGTGCACTATGTACCACGCGAAATAGAGCAACGAAAGGTTGAAAACAAAGAAACTAAATTCTAAAAGTAGATCAAGAAGTGAAAGTAAAAATAATTCCCAACAAAAAATAAAAACATACCTCGAATTAGTAAATACCATTCCTAAGTGGCGTACGTACAGAGAAATTCACAAAGAGAAGCAGAAGAAACAGTCACTGTGACACGAAGACACTGTTGTTCATACCTCGCGGACGGGCGCCAGCGACCGACTGAACAAAGAACGGTCTACACTCCACCTCCACGACACCACGATCGCCAGACCTCGCCTCCCACACCGCCGTACCGCCGTACAGTCGCAGACACAAGTGTCGGACGACGACGACGTCCAGGGGTTAGACGTCTCAAGGAGACTCAAAATTCTTCGTTTGAAATTCCTTATTGGTGGTGGTGGATTTAGATTTACGGAAATTTCCCGTTACGATTTTTTAAAAGTAAAACAAAATTTCACGACGTTTCGGGATCTTGAAATCTGATCCCGTCATCAGGCACGATTAGTACATGATTTGGACTAAGCCGGTATAATTCTAATATAGTTCCGGTACAATTTGATTCTTGTGTGCTTAATTGTTAGTGAATGGTATTATTATGGATTATGGATAATCGTACTATGTTTTAGATACTTGCTCGCCTGATGACGGATTCAGATTCCAAGCCCCGAAACGTTTAACACCAAAAATGTTATCCACCCTCTGTGAACAATGGCTTAGATCATGGATAAAGGAATTTGTTTTCAATTCGACGTCACTTCCGTTACACTATTTGCACCTCGCAAATTGCTAACACGACCTGAAGAGTTTAAACATATATATGCCAAAATATTTCAACTGAAAGCAGTTCAAATTCTTTAATAGCTAGTGGTAGTTTATTTTAAGGACTTTATGAATGAATCAAATTACGATTATTTTTACTTTTATAACCCCAAACTCCCCGTCACCAAGGTGTTACGGTCTGTGCGGTGAATTAACAGGTGTAGTACCTTCGTCATCTTGGATTTTAGTCCTATATGATCACTGGTAGTTTTTGGCAGCATTGCAGACCACTCTATGGTCTTTGTTTTGTTTTTGTTTTTCGCCTTTCATCATTTTTTAACGTATAGATGTGGAACGGTCCAAACCCCGGTCTTCTTACTAACCGTAAGTCGTGTTGTTAGCATTATTAAGCAACAAAAATTAATTAATTACACACACACCTTAATTATTTATTTAATTTTTTGACTTTTCCTTCCGCGTCAAGAATTTTACTACACTACGTTTCGGGAAGTAAGGAAACTCCTCCCGTTATCAAGTGATCCTAATTAGGATCCACGTTACTCTACTTGACCTATATTTTTTCGAGTTTTATTTTTTTATTTTTTAGATTTAACTTCACTAGTGTGGAGGCCCTCGCTAGCATGGAAGTGACGTTGCCAGTGTAAATGTACAGGTACTGTATATGTTTTAACTAGTATTGTTTCATTTCTTGAGTGATTTCTTAACATGTTTTTTAGATTCTTAATAAATATATGTAACTGTGTGAATTTTGTACGCTTGTTCCATGTGTATGAATGTGTGAATGGATGATGTACACAAAAAATGGTAAAAAATAAAACTAAAAAAATCTAGATTGAGTAGAGTAATGTAGATTATTATTAGGGAGGGGTTTCTTTACCTCCCGAAACGTAGTGTAGTTAAACACTTGACGTGGAAGGAAAAGTCCAAAAAATTAAATAAATAATTTAAAATCCTCCACTATTATGAGTTTTAAAAACATATTAATTGCAATCAAATGTAATGGTCCTAAAATAGGGTTGATGTGTCGAATTCAAAGAGAGAGGTAGGGAATTAAATTGTCTATTTTTTTAATATTTTGCCAGTAAGGTAGACTCATATAAAGACAGCGAGGTACCGTAGCGGAGTGAGTCACATAGGCTGGCCAGAGGTGACCGCTCATGATCTGACAGGATAAGCTACACGTTAGCAAATCATAACGTAAAGTGACGTCCATGTTACAAAGAGTTTTTACTATGCGTGTTGTTGATGTCGTAAAAAACTGTAATGTGGTAAATTAAAAAAAAATCTCAGTGAACACAAACAATGATCTATTGAAAACTGAATGCGTAGGTTCTTCCACACCAACGTGTATACACAATGAGCTCTATAACAACTTCGGTGTCTTGTTCGCTTTGTTGTCAGAAGGGTCGATAAATCTGTCAAAGTATGTTCGTAACTAGATTCACACACCCGACAAAACGGGTAGTTGTAATGAAACTGTAATTAATTTTCCTGTCAAGCGATTCTGGTGTTCGTCCTCTTTTAGAAACAAAACTCATCATTTTGTTCATGTATCTTTTCAAAAACACCTACCTAGGTTTTAATTTTTAAATCAATACAATTTTATGCATAAAAATAAACGACCACCATTTTGTACTTACTTTATACCTTAAACTGAAATGGCAACCTACCCAGGTAGGTATTTAAAGCGAAATATGAATGAGAAATGAGTGTAAGATGATTGTGGCACGCTTGTAGTCTTGTTGCTGACTAAAGCTAGGTTTACACTATGTAGCAGAGCTGTATAGCAAGTTCAAACAAGTAACAAGTTCAAACACTGTAACAAGTTCAAAAAGTGACACTGGAGATTTGCTATATAGCCCGGCTATATAGCAAATTTAACCCTATTTTCTCTGCTATATAGCAGATATCGCCACCGCGGGACCTTTGATGTCGCATGTTGTTTACTGTTTTCGACTCAGCTTGTGGTCAGAGTCCTTCGAGTGCAGGCTGTTATTGTTCACGTGTTCTTTCTGCTTGTACGATTGTGCAATAATGGAGAATCTTTTGAGTGAATTCGACTGGAGTAAAGACAACATTATAAAGTTGATAGAACTATTTGCATCTCTGAAAGACGTATCTTGTTTTGCAATTTTGTGTCCAATTGCAATAAGCAAATGTTCGAAGTCATCACTTGTCATACGGAGAAAGTTTTTAAAACTTCCATCACAACGAACTTCATAACTCAAGTTGTCTATATCATCCTCGTTAAGGTCTTTCAAAAGGTCACTACCACTGTATCGTTTCCTAGCCTGAAGTGAGGGCTTGATCCAATATCTTCTTTCTCTTTTTTGTGTTGAAAATAGCACAGTAGCTGCGGCTAAAGCAGCGGCTGCTGCAAGAACTACCTTCTTCTTCGGCATCTGGCTAGGAACTGAACAGCTGTATACAGCTGTATACTGTATAGCTCTGCTACACGAAATTAGCATCAAAAATTTACTTATAGCAGAGCTACATCTAGCAGAGCTATATGTAGCTGACGGAGCTATATAGCTTATTTTTTTATATAGCTATGCTATATAACAGAGCTATATAGCTCTCCAGCTATATAGTGTAAACCTAGCTTTAGTCTGACATCTTCCTTAAACAGGACTGTTAATTAATAGCCCAACAGTCAATGGAATATCTAAGAGAACTACAGTTTTACATGGAGTCCAACCACTGTCTCTGAATTACGAACTGCTCTAACTATGAGGATGGTATTAACATAGTATTCAATAATGCGGAAGTTAATCCACACAAGAGAACACTACAACCACCGACCATCGCTCATAACTATCCACAATTAGCTGGGTTAATAGGACACGCCTGGAGGGAAGCAAGCCCCCCTAAAAAAGTATTAAAGCCCATTTTAAAGGTTTTTTGGGTGAAGTGACCCCTCTGAATTACGAACTGGACTCATTGTGATGATGGTATTTGCGGATTAACGTAGTATTCAATAGTGCGACATTAATCTACACAAGAGAACACTACATCCACCGACCATCGCTCACATCTATCATGTTAAAACGAGTAAAACTAATGAGACAGTGGAATATTTTTTACAAATTTTTTACTACCATGAAATTCCCTCTCGTAAGCGGAAGCTTCGTTATTTCTTTCAATCCAATTAATTTTGTAATTATCAAAAATCAACTTCGGAAATTAATTAAAAATTGAAATTACAGCGTAATCAAGGTACGACAAGCAATCACGGGTCTTCACGGACGTTTTAATAAGGGTTGACAACGACGGGCGGTATTTTCGGCGGGAACACTTGTAGATGAACCGGAGCGTTGATCGGCGTCGCGTCATTTCCATATTCCTGCGCCCCCCACCCCGCCCCGACCCGTGATAAAGTGATTCCCTCCCCGTCCCCGTCACTTCAGTCGCGGGTTTTTCTAATTTCCCCACCCCATTGTCGCTCGGCAATCACAACTTAGATTGGACCAGTAAATGGAAAATTGAAATCGCTTTTTTTTAGTTCGTCCGTGTTCGCGTCCCGTTGACAATTGGGCAGGTTTTTTGCCACTATTATTAGAATGAGTCTATTTTAGATTCTATAAATAGAGAAAAAATTACCATGATATATAATGTGGATTTTAAAAAATCAAGAGAATTAAAGTTTTTTCAAGTCTCTAACTTTTATTCAAAACTGATCTCCTTACGCGGCTGATCACGTCTTCGATTTCTTGATCTCTTTTTAGATCCATGATCTTAAAGGTTTTGATTACATTGCGTGTGTAATATCTCAAATTATTCAATTACGAGTCTTCACCAATACCACATTATTGGATCGTAGAACAGTTTGTGTTCTTAGTTTGCTCTTAAATATTAATTCAATGATTGTAGACGTTATAAATTAATAGGTAATAGAGGTTAACTAGAGAACCTCTTTTTCAGTCCCGGGGAACAAGAATATTGACAACAGATATATTTTTGTTTAAAAAAATAACTTGACATAGTCAAAAACTCAATTTTTAAGATTAAAAATATATTTTGTGAGAGTTCTCTCAGGAGTTATATCCTGGAAAAATATTCTTTAAAAACTGCTATGGATTAACAGACCGTTCTTTAACAACCGTAAGGATTCCAACATATCAAAATATTTTTCTTACCACGTAGCTTCAACACGTCTTATCTTTCATTCTATTACATTCTGTGAATTTTAAAACCATTTAAAATGTAATTGCCATACCGAGAATTATCACTTGATGATTCATTTCTGAGAACTTTCATTCACTTTATGATTCAGTTCTGAGAACTTTCATACACTTGACGATTCAGTTCTTAACATTTTTATACACTTGATGATTTAGTTCTGAGAACTTTCATTCACTTTATGATTCAGTTCTGAGAACTTTCATACACTTGATGATTCAGTTCTGAGAACTTTCATACACTTGATGATTCAGTTCTGAGAACTTTCATACACTTGATGATTCAGTTCTGAGAACTTTCATACACTTGACGAATCTGTTCATAAAATTTTTCACACTTGATGATTCAGTTCTGAGTACTTTGATACACTTGATGATTCAGTTCTGAGAACTTTCATACACATGATGATTCAGTTCTGAGAAATTTCATACAAATGATGATTCAGTTCTGCGAACTTCAATACACTTGAAAATGCAGTTGCCACACGTTCTGTAAATTTCCATACACTCGATGATTTTCATACACTTGATGATGCATTTCCGAGAACTTTCAGATAATTGACGATTCAGTTCTTTCCACACACCTGAAGATGCAGTTGCCACAAGTCCTGTGAACTTTCATACATCTCGTGATACATTTGCAATGGTTTATCGTGCTCCGCCGTGTATTATATAATTGTTTGGCAACAAGTATAATTCCCGTGAGAAGTAAGGGCATTCACAGAATGTGGAATGATTCCGTGGGAAGGAGCGTTGGACGAGGAACGGAGGGTCGTGGACTGAGGCGGCGTTCCGGTGTAACTCAAAGGAACGTTTCAATTCAAAAGAGGACCGCTTCTTTTATATTTGTAACGTTGGATTATCCAAGACTTATCCTGAAAAACAGCAACGCTTTCTCATCTAACCATTGGGTCATGTCTAATTAAGTAAAACTAAAAGATCTATTTTTTAAATAGTAAATAAATGTATTCATTTGTTGTGTACTAAAAGTACTAAAAATTTGGATAAATTACTGAAATTATAATTGTTTTATATTATTGCTAAAAGTTAAATTGAAGTCATGGCTTGTGGAAAACCCATTTTATTGTTTAAGAGAATTTTTGAAAAGTGATGTGAATATAGATTTCTAGATTAGTAAAAGAACATTGTGCAGAGACATCCAAAACAACTTGTTGTGATATCTATATTGACAATGTCTATAATGACAATAGATCATTTACATTCATCACCTGCAAGCCTTCTGATGAATAGGCACTCTCATATTTCTAAAATTTTTCATATATTGTTAGTATGGAGTACGCAGGTCTGCTGCTAGTGAAATGATCTTTTAGTCTAGAGCCGCCGACCCAGGGTGGACACCAGACGAGACGTGTAACATCTTCAGCGGTTCGGGTTCAGGCCCCAGTTCACAGATCCGTCAGCCCACCCTCGCCGGGTTGGCCTAATTTACGATCCCGCCACAACCGTGGTTTATCTTTACTGTTTTACAACCATCCAGCACGCGGTGGCTGCGTTTCAGTCTTAAGGTTTCTCCCCGTTTTAGTAAACTTTCCAGATGGAACCCATTTTTTGAGTGGAAACACTACGTGGTAGCGGTGTTTTTGTACAGGACACTATCTATTATTAGCGAATTTTTCTGGTTCAGATAAATTTTACTATGGTAAATATTCTTTGCACGGGAAAATTGCGTAGTAGCCGAGTGTTTGTTTCGGTGCTGTTTCTTCCTTTTCATGCGATTTTTTAAGAGGAATTAAAAAGGAATATTTATTTATTAGGCATGAATCAAGCCAAGTATGAATGAGGATTGAGTGTAAGATGATTGTGGCGCATACTTGTGGTCTTGTTACTGACTAAGGTTGACATGTTCCTTAGACAGGACTGTTAATAGCCCAACAGTCAATAGCATATCTAAAGGACCTACAGTTTAACGTGGAGTCCGAACCAATGCTGCTGAATTACGAACTGGTCTAATAATGAGGATTGTAGTTGCGGATGGACGTAGTATTCAATAGTGTGGATGTTAATCCACACAAGGGAACACCACACCCACCGAGCATCGCTCACAACTATCCACAATTTGTGACCTCCAAGTAGCTGGATTACAGGACACACCACTATCCCAGTCTATATCGATATACGGTCACGTTAATTTTCAATTCACCGAATGCGAGACGGTTTGATACGCTACAAGGAAAAGCAGGAATAAAATACATATAAATACGTTTTTAAAATCGTACAAACTTGCTTTAAAACCGTTCAAGGCGAAGTGCGCACTTCAGAAAAGCGGAATGAAATTTTTCATTGTACGCGGGACCCGGCTGAAGCGAGCGTATCAAAACTCTGCGATGTGTTTCTCCCCGCTAATTAGTAATTTAATTTGCGCGAAGCCCCGTCCGCTAAACCCGATAAATAAAACTTTTAAAGATCAAAGCTGAAAAGTTCCTTCCCGGCGTATTGTCTTAGAACCCTTTGTTAGGGTCGGCTTTAATTACTTTGGCAGAATCGGAAGTTATGGAGTTTGTTATGTATTGTAGCTGTCTGGAAATTTAGAGAGCCGTTAATTAATGCGCGAGTTTTGCAAAGAGGAGATTCCGAATTAAACGTCGCTGCGGCGGGAATTACAGCTGCTCCTCGGTAGCATTATAGCGTTACAGCATTACAGCTGGCGCGTCACATTAATGAGATCTCCGTGTTGTGATATGTTAATGTGAAAGATTAAGGAGTGACATTCGTTCTGAGTTTTACTTTTGTCTCCCTTCCAAGGTGTAATCCGTCGAAATGTAACAGTGTTTTAAACTTTACGATATTTTTCGAAACTAGATGTAAGTTGGGCGGTGATTTTTTCCAAAACATTTTGTTACAGTTTTTTTAGTTTGAAATGTCTGGTTTTAAAAGGTATAGTAAGTTCCTCGGTCTTTATTTACTACTCTAACAAATAACTTCACAATTTTTGCATGTTCACTAATTTTGTTAATAGTGGAGATAAAGTTCCCATCAAATCTTTTTTTTAACTTGAAGGTACATTTTAACTCAGAAACTAAATAGATTAGACAAGATTACTGAAATGGCGACCATACTACAAGGTAGGTGATTTAAGTAAAGTATAAATGAGATTTGAGTGTAGGATGATTGTGGCGCGATCTTGTAGTCTTGTTACTGCCTAAGGCTGAATGTTCTTTAGACAGCACTGTTAATTAATAGCCCAACAACCGGTGGCAATTAATGGACCTACAGATTAACGTGGAATCCGAACCACTGCCTCTGAATTATGAGAATGGTTTTCGCGGATTAACGTAGTATTCAACAGTGCGGACGTTAATCCACACAAGAGAACACTACACCTACCGACCACAACTATCCACAATTCGGGACCTCCAAGTAGCTGGATTACAGGACGACGCCACCGTCCCAGTCTAAAATATAGTGGTGTGCTTAAACATCAAACAAGAGTGGAGGTCAGTATATTTATTATTAGTGGTACCATTTTCATTGATGTACGTATTAATAAAAAGTAACGTTTTAAAAAAATCTTTAAAAAAAAAAATAGACAAAAAAATTGAAAATATTTTTCAATATTATTTTTTAAGATATTTTTATGTTGTAGAGGTTGTTCACAAATTACTTCACTTGAACGCAGGATATCTAAGGTTGTATCATCATTTGTCAAATTTTTGTTTGAGAATAATTCATAATTATAGAACAGAGTAAGTACGATCAGTTCTTTTTTGTCATTAAACATATTTTAAAGTGATAATGTTTTAACGGATAACGACGTATTCTGTTAAACTTCACAAGTATCTGAAGCTGAAGATTATGTACACCGAAACATATTATACATATTGAAATTTATTTGAACTGCCTGAAAAAGTTTACATAGGTAAATCTTACACTTTTCCAGCAACTCAGATTTGATATTTACAATGTGATATGTATGTGCGTCCATCCACAGAAGTTCGTAATTCTGGGGCAGATCGTAATCGTGCTTTTGGACCCTACGTTAAATTGTAGGTCCCTTACGCGCCATTAGGTTTGGGCTATACATTAACAGGCCTGTCTAAGGAACAAGATTTCGCCACATCTTACTCTCATTTCTCCTTCATACTTGAGTGAGGCGTAATTTCAGAAAGGTGATATCATTTTCAATGAAGAAATCCGACATTTCACGCTGAACGGAAGGATGTAACGAAGCGATATCGGCAATTCACAGCCTGCTGCAGCCACCGAACCGTCACAGAGATGCGTGTTAGCCTCTACACGAGTGCCTAATAGCGTATAACGTAACTTAGAGGATGTATTTCAAAATATGACACCTGTGATGCTACTCGCAAGACCGTTACAACTGGAATGGATGCATTTTTTTTGTTCAAAGACTTTGACTGGGACGATGGCGACGTCCTGTAATCCAGCTACTTGGAGGTCACGAATTGTGGATAATTGTGAGCGATGGTCGGTGGGTGTAGTGTTCTCTTGTGTGGATTAACGTCCGCACTATTGAATACTACGTTAATCCACAAAGACCATCCTCATAATTAGACCAATTCGTAATTCAGTGGCCGTGGTTCGGATTCCACGTTAAACTGTAGGTCCATTAGTTGCCATCGGCTGTTGGGCTATTAATTAACAGTCCTGTCTAAGGAACTAGTCAGTAACAAGACTACAAGATCGTGCCACAATCATCCTACATTCATTCCTCATTCATACTTGGCTTAAAATACCTACCTGGGTAGGTCGCCATTTCAGTTAAAAGTATAAAGTATATAGTTAATTGCTACGATTGAGGTTTGTAAAGTACGTTATAGGTTCCAAAATAGACCGGCGACGACCATCTGGCGGCAATCAAGCGGGGCTGTGTCGTCGCGGGTTAGCCGGGCACCCATTGTCTCGGGTTACCAGTTGCCAGGGACCAGGAACCGGAGGAGTGCCTCCTCCCACGCCGCGCGGCGCCACTGACACATAGCCACGATCGTACAATAGATATACCACCACTATCGTTTGAAAAATTCGAATTTTTTAAAAATTATACATAAAATAATTGAAAACCCCATTCTGGGGTACAACCCCCCCTAAATTGTAATCTATAATATTATAAAAAAGAGGTGGTTTCTGTATGTTTGTTTGTGGGTTTGTTGTGGCAAGTAAATGCGAAAAATACTGAACCGACCGGTTTGAAATTTTACAGAAAGGTAGATCTTAAACTCATGCAACACATAGGCATATTCGTTCCCTTAAAATCCCCTCGGGCTACGGCCCATGAACGTCCAAAATTTCAATGTTTACTTTTTCAAAGAATGAAAACGTAAAACTACTTGAACGTCAACAGCTGTGAACTCTAAAATTTGACAGTTCGGGAAGAAGAAGAAGAAGAAAGAGCTGCCGTGACCGTCCTAGGTTTCAATGTTTACATTTTCTAATGTCAACATCCGTTTGCACTATATTTGACAGTTCGGGAAGAAGAAGAAATAAAGTTGATTTTTCTGATAAACTGCTGGATCGAAATTAGTGAATTATTTAAAATAGTGGAATGGTAGATTTTAAGTTTTTTTCCGACGACTGTCTCTATTACATTAATCCTTATCCTCTCCCAATATTTGACAGATGTTACTTTGAAATGTTGTAGACACTCGTGTTTTGTCATTTTGTAAACAATGAAGAATTAATTAACAATAACTTAATGTTTCAGAAGAGCCAACACCCCGCAGCCTTTTTAACCCGTGCGAAGAACGGGTACTTTGGCTAGAAACTAAAGTACGGTAGTCCGATTATGTTGCCCAGCGAACTCATCCAAGACATTACAGAGAGGAACAACTCCACCGAATTTTATAATTATCAGACAATGAATGCGACCGCTATCGTGTCGACAGGTATATATCATGCTTATATGTATACGAATTAAAATTTTAAATGGCCCCACCAAACGTGTTCAGGGGGTTGAGTTATGAACTTCTCTATCATGGGTCCGGGCTTAAGAGTCTGCATCTGTGGTAGCCATCTTGGATTTTAGTCCCGTAAGAGCAATGTTAAATTCTGGTGGTAAGATGGCTACCACTAATGCAGACTCTTAACTCTCAGAATGCAGGTCACGTGAAAAGCGCACTTTTCCATAGGAAATTCGCTAATTTTGTTGCTGTCTCACCTTACTATAATCTTGCTTACATATTTTATCCCCCAAACTCAATCAAGTTTTTACCCCACAATTTCTGAAATCAAAGATCACTTTACAGACAATGATAAGATACAGTATTTCATTTTTTTCCAGCGTGTGGTAATAAGCTGGAATTTCGTAAAATGTATTATATTAATTATAGAAAATTACTTCTCTCATCGCTATAGTCGGCCAAAACTCTCCTTCCGCACACAGCTGTGTCTGCAATGAGTCACCTATTTGTGATACCAATACATTAATAACCTGTTTAAATTTTTTATAGTTCTCTGCTCGCCATATGTGGAATGTGAGTTTTGGTTGTTTCCGGATACAATATTTATATTTGAGTTTTTGGTTTAATATTTTTCAATAACTAACCTAAAGAAAAAAATGTGTGCATTTAAATGCAAACACTCCTTCGAACAGACAATCAGTAATTCTGCTATAAGATTAACATTGCTCTTATGGGATTAAGTTCCAAGATGGTGGAAGTACTGTAGAGTCTTCTAAGTGAAATTTCTTATACTACCTAAGCCTACGACGTGTTCGTAGCCAAGGTTGTAAATACCCAAAATTAAATGCGTTTCATTTCGTGTTAGAAACTATTGAAGCTCCTGTGTTCTTGGAAATTTCCCTTCAGGGAGGGGTGGTTGCAACCCCTCTGGCTCCCTTGCACATGGCGTTACTCAAGGGGGAAAGCTATTACCGTGAGTAAAGTAGATAAACAGTCCAATATTCTGTTACAGATTCTGCTTTAAAATTCATCCGTTACAATTTTTCTGTCAATTCGGTTTGTGTGACACGTAATTGTTGTAAATATATTTTTTCCCACATAAAAACGGGTGTGTTGTACTGCACATCTACAGACAACAATGTTGAGTCCAAATAAACTCCAATTGTTACTTAATTTGCCACAAAAAATGCCATCTTATCATGCGGTATGAAAATAAATTTAGTCACTTGGACCCTATGTGTGTAAAAAATGCCCACTTCATGAACAAGTGAATTAATTTCGAAGACAAGTGATTATTCGGAGATATTTTAATTTCTGAACTTGTATTTTGTAAGCAACCTTTATAAATTAGGGACTCAAAATACACTGACGTTATTATTTTGCCACACGAATGCCAAAATACGAAGAAAGATTGTTGATGTTCAAATTTTTACCCCCGTGTCTTTCTACGCCTCACAATTTTTTTAACTTATTCATTGGAAACGTTCTAAACTACGGTCTTGTTACTACCTAACGTTGACCTTTTGTAAGGAAGCATCATTAATTAAATAGCTCAAATGATGAAATGGCAACGGGTTTGTCCATTAAAGGAATAAGCGAGTGTCAAATTGTTTGCGAAAACCACTCGTGTGTAATCGCGTTTTCCTTAATTCGTAATCCGACGGCGCGTTGCGACAGCTAAGGAGGACGGTGTCGTGTGCGCGCCGTGTCGATAGCCCCCCTTGGACAAGGGACGCTGAAACAAAGGAGGCGAGAATCGTGAACCTGATCCGTGTCCACCGAATAAGGCGCGATTAGGACATGTGCCGACAACAATGACTTGCCGCGGCTGTATACAATGGGAGGCGCTGCCGAGCCGTGCCGTGCCGTACCGGACCGGACCCGACCGTCCTTCTACGTCACGCTTTTTGTCCAGTGGGTGATAATGTCGCTAGGCGAACTCAAACATAAATAATTTTGTCCAATTGACTGTTGGGCTATTAATTAACAGTCCTATCCAAGGAACATCAGTCTTAAGGCCAAGCCACACCGAGATCCGCCACTACCGCCGCGGGAGTACCTCACGCGGACGTTTTTCCTCGAGCCAATCCACACCAAAATTACCGCTACCGCGCGAGCGGTAGTTTTTTGTGTTATCCAGCTCTCTGCTATCATTTGAATATCAATCACTAGTGATTAATGTCGTCCGATGTACCTTGGTTGAACCACGACTTGGTGAAAAATAGTGTTCGTTGGGCGACTCGAGTAGTGAAGGAATACTCTTAAACTCGGTGGCTTGTAAGAGGTCCAAGTGGGTTCACCCCATTATGAGAAGGAATATGAGGAATTCCATTACATTGTGGCAGATTTGGAACTGGACGAAGAAAGGTTCAAACCTACTTCAGGCTAAACCCAAAACAGTTTCGTGAAGTGTTGTCACTAGTTGGAGAACATATTAAGAAAAATGATAAAAACTACAGGAAAGCAATAACCGCAAAGGAGAGATTGGCTGTTTGCTTATAGGGCAATAGAGTCAGAAACTTCTTTGCGCATGCGCAAGACCAAACGCCCGCAGCGGTAGTCTGAAAAATTCGCTCAGCAAGCGGTACTGGCGGACACTACCGCACGCCCGCGGGCGCGCGGTAGCTCGGTGTGGCTTGGCCCATTTGATAACATGGTGAGCGATTTTTAAAAGTTCGCGTCCGCCGCGGTAGCGAGCTCGGTGTGGCATGGCCTTTAGTCAGTAACAAGACTACAAGATCGCGCCACAATCATCCTACACTCATTTCTCATTCATACTTGGCTTAAAATACCTACATTGTAGTATGGTTGCCATTTCAACGATCTAATCTAATCTAAAAACTGCCTCTTGCGGAATAACGTAGTATTCAATAGTGCGGACGTTAATCCACACAAGAGAACACTACACCCACCGACCATCGATCACAACTAACAATTCGTGACCTTCAAGTAGCTGGTGGATTCATTAAAATACAGGTTGCTATTTCAGTAGCTTAGTATCTTACTATCCTACTCTATAATATGACCAAGGTTTATATACAGGGTGTCCAAGCAAGGTGCCAAACTCTTAAGGAAGGATTATCTCTATATATAAAATTGAATGTATGTATGTCTGTATGTATGTCCTTTATGCGTTGCCAAACTACTCATCCGATCGCTATGAAATTTTAGGAAGTTGCTCTATATGTGTCCGGAAAGGTTTTAGTGAAAAAATATTTTCGAAAACCCCATAAGTTTCCATTTTATGGCATTTTAAATTTCTAATGTTAACCTTATGGAGAGTAAGTTTGTTTACAAAATGACTACAATGAAAACATTTGATTTCTTAGCTACAGCTGATTGGTTTACTTTCCATTAGCAATACCGTATGCTTTACTATTTAATGTCATCTGAATCATTCATTAATGTTAAACTATGAAGTAAATGTGTACTGTAAAAAATGAACAGCTTTATTCACCACGTTAATAGTTTACGGTTTTGGGGGATTATGTATTTATATTTTTATTTTCTGTCTGATTAAAGTCACGTGTTTATATGATAATTACAATGTTTATATTATTACGTTTATTATAATAATCAGCTGTTGTATATCTTTCCTATAAAAGCCGTATTACAGTCAGGTTTCGTTTGGGTTTGGATTGGATTTGAAAATTGTGAATTAATCCACTCAGATTTATTTTTGTTTTATGGGAATGTTATTAATATGTTTTATCGTTTCAGTATTGTTATTCACTATGCAGCGACCCAGAATATATAACCTTTCACAATGAAGCCGTATTGCTATTCGACTTCAGAACATGGCCAATCTTAAAGTTAACATGTGTTTACTGTGAGGCGTTACGAAGTTCGCCGGGTCAGCTAGTATGTAAATAAAGAAGAGAATCAAAAATAAATTTCTTTCCATAAACCCTTTTTTCACCAGATATTCGCCATTTGGTATTTTTTTTACAAATAATTGTTATCTTCAAAATGTGTTTTTTCTTCCCATTTTATATTCCCTACAAGTGCTATTTCAACTTCCGCCTGGAAGCAACGCACTGATGGACAGCTGAACTCACGAGAACACAGCTGATCCAACAAGGCAAAGCGGTGTATCGACCGTCTGATCGGACAATGACGAATGCCACGTCGTCTGCTTGTTTTCATCTCGGGATAATTGATTGTTCAGTTTGCATGCTACGCTTATTAACCGAATGATCGAGAAAATGAAAGATTAACAAAACTAATTGCCGTGTCAGCTAATCATACAGAGTGAGTCAGTCTTCTAATGTTCTTCTGAAAGTGTCACTTTCGTATATCTAGAAAATCGGTCAAATGAACAACTCTACTTAGTCAGACGTGTCGTTTGTCAGTCGTGCCTTGTGAGGTGTCAGATGTGTTTAGCAAGATAATGGTTTCATGTGTATCACTTTTGGTGTTCATTTACGATGAAACAATGTTTTACATTTATTCGTATTTCTTTCTACGATGGTCATATCTTGTTTAGAGGTATTGAATTGTGATAATAATTGGATGCATTTCCAATCCAAATTTTTATGACGTTCCATAACATTTTTCCTCTTTACCATTGGATTCAGCTCAAAATGACAAACAATTTAGTATTTTGAATCAGGACTGATTGGTCCATTGGTTACTGAGATATTTAAAATTGTGGGAATAACTAAAAATCAATAACTCTTCTTATTTACTTAAATATTCCAACATTTGGTACGCATGTCCATCTAGTTAGGCTTTATCAATACATTCATAAAAATCTCATATCTAACGTTTCTTACGGCAAAAAACCTACGTATTGATTGCCCATATGATTCTTACGGAGAACAGATATATTGTTAAAACTTGCTTAATTATTGACATAATTTGCGTTCATCTTGTTTTACATTTCCACGGCTGTCGATGAGTTCGGAATGTTTTACCAGGTAAATATAGGGATTTTAATGAACCTGGAGGGTAAAATATGGATGCGAGGCTGGCACCACTGGGTCCGGGGTAATCAGGTGAGGGGAGCGCGCCAACAGGTGAAGCGACAGCAACAAGTCCTTGATTCCACGGTCGATGACGGACGGGCTCAGCGTCGAGTGCGCGGCCATAACCTCTCAGACGTGATAACCGACAATGGACGATGAGGCGCTTTTGTCACTTTAAACTTTAAATCACTTAACCTATCAGTAATCTCTGTAGAGGTTTAGGATTCGGACTTTCGGAAGTATAAAATTTAAAATTAACAAAAAATATCATCATTCTAAGCAATGTACAAACAAAACTCAAAATTTATTTATATTGAAATACTTAATTTTTTCATAATTTTGCACCGATTCCACTGTTGTTATTTCTTCAGTATTTTTATGTACATTAAATACCCCCGTCGCAGCAGACCTGCGTACTCAGCGAATTTCCAAATCAATAACATAATAATAATAATATATTACAAGTAACTGTCGATATATATGAGAGTTATTTGCCTATTCTCCTTAAGATTGTCATGGGAAAGAGTATGCGGGTTTGCTGCTGTGAGGAACACTGAAAGTAGGCATTTCTAGCATAAATAATTTTTACTTTGACCATTCGTCCGTCCATAAATAAAGGAGTTTGCCCATTCCCTATACGATTAACATAGGAAAAGAGTATGCAGGTTTGCTGCTATGATAAACACATAAACCATGATTTTTAAGCATAAATGGATAGATCTCAACCACATGAAGATAAATATCAAGTTTCATCCAAAAATAATGGTTAATAAGAAATATTCGTTTTTCCTTATCCTCCATATGTCATTGGAACCCCAAAATACTACGTACTGTGTTCAGATTTTTTTATATCTTCATAACTGTTGGAGGTAGAGCAAAACTTCACTAAATTGTGTTATTTTAATGATTCTAATGGTGAAAAATAAAATGAAAATTACATGTGAAAGCAGAAAAAAATCAATTTTAGAGTACAAACCCCCCCAAACTACCCGTTCCAAATTGTCTGATATGACTGGATTACGAACTCGTCCGAGCAAAATTAGGAATACACGTCTCAACCACATTTGGTCTCGATCGCACCATTTTTACGAGAGTTATCGTGTTCACAGACGTACATATAATTTTAAACGACTATTGCTTTTGGCCTCTGGGCACAAAAAAACAGAAAAGTAACATGGTCCCGAGCTTAGGTTTGCTATGAGACCTAAGGTAATAGCTTCCTCCCAGTGGGAATTTCGCTAAAAGTAACATGGTCCCGAGCTTAGTTTTTGCTATGAGACCTACGGTAATAACTTCCTCCCAATGGGAATTTCGCTAAAAGTAACATGGTCCCAAGCTTAGTTTTTGCTATGAGATCTACGGTAATAGCTTCCTCCCAATGGGAATTTCGCTAAACGTAACATGGTCCCGAGCTTAGTTTTTGCTATGAGACCTACGGTAATAGCTTCCTCCCAATGGGAATTTCGCTAAACGTAACATGGTTCCGAGCTTAGTTTTTGCTATGAGACCTACGGTAATAGCTTCCTCCCAATGGGAATTTCGCTAAACGTAACATGGTCCCGAGCTTAGTTTTTGCTATGGACCTACGAAAATAGCTTCCTCCCAATGGGAATTTCGCTAAACGTAACATGGTCCCGAGCTTAGTTTTTGCTATGAGACCTACGGTAATAGCTTCCTCCCAATGGGAATTTCGCTAAACGTAACATGGTCCCGAGCTTAGTTTTTGCTATGAGACCTACGGTAATAGCTTCCTCCCAATGGGAATTTCGCTAAAAGTAACATGGTTCCGAGCTTAGTTTTTGCTATGAGACCTACGGTAATAGCTTCCTCCCAATGGGAATTTCGCTAAACGTAACATGGTCCCGAGCTTAGTTTTTGCTATGAGACCTACGGTAATAGCTTCCTCCCAATGGGAATTTCGCTAAAAGCAGTAATTTAGTAAGAAAAATGCTATCGTAATCACGCGCGATGGCATGGATCCCGCATATTTATTATGTACAACCAATAAATAAACGTTAAAATTATGTTTTTAAGATAGTCGATTTTATCGGTCGCACCACCTTAAGGTAAACGCCGCATCTACAGGTGGAGGAATATTTCTCTTTTCGGTCCAGTGAACAGACGAAGAAAGAGAAGAGGAGAATGAGGCGGCCTTACATTGTGAACAGCGACTGCTTAGAAGACCGCTCTCCTTACATTATTCAACAAAGACCGACTTGCAGCAACTTGTTGAGTTCGGCCTCAATCCGGTAATAAGATTGGAGACAAGTTTCTACCAACACGGATAGTTTAAGCTCTTCGAAGTTGAGTTGAAGCAGGACCGACAACGCCCAGGCCGCGTGCCACCTGGTTGAACATACTCGTAAGAGTTAACTTGGCTGGGAATTGGTTGTGGAAAACAACGTTTCAAATTTAAATATATTTAGTACAAATTAAAATCAACGGTATCAGTGGACAGACACTTACTTTCACGCCTTAAGTAAATTTAAAAACGAAAATATAAATCATCAAATTTCTGAAAATAACAACAAGAGAAACAAAGTTAAATTAGTTTTAGAATTTTATAGGGGGAACCCACCCCCCAACATACATGAGGTCTTCATGAAGTTTCCATGAGTTTTGTATGCAGGGTAAGGTAATATTGGGCGCTCTCAGACAAAGTACTGCGTTTACCATAAACACTGAATTAAACACTTTTCTCTGGAACCTGTTAGTCGTAGACAAATAATTCGAAATGCAAGTTGGTTTTAATGGTGGTAGTCAAATTGTACTTTTACCGTAATCTTTTTTGCGGAATAACTTTTTTTGACTTTTAAAAGGCCATAACATTTGAACCGTCATTTTTACAGAAATGCGGGTGGTGTCATATTACTCTATTATTAATCGTTGGAGCTATTATTGAGAAATTAGGATTTTCACGTTTTAAGGGATTTTTAACCATTGACCAAAATTAGATCCAAGTAACAAAAATTCAAAAACTCATTTTAATTTTAATTTTTTTACCTCAAATAATTTAAAACGAATTAAAAAAACAATACACGTTATGAACCAAAACTAAATGAGGAAGAAATGAGGAAGTTATTGATTGCTGTGGTGTGTCGCGTGCGGCGACCACTTTATTCAGCGTTCACGGCCATGTCGTCACCGTCAACGACTCTCACGTCTAGACAGCGAGGATGATGTCTCCGTGTCGTCCGACTGTTGGGTCGGGTGAGGTATTGATTGCTGTGGTGTGTCGCGTGCGGCG
The DNA here is from genome assembly GCA_023375725.1 of Nephotettix cincticeps. Classification (NCBI taxonomy): domain Eukaryota; kingdom Metazoa; phylum Arthropoda; class Insecta; order Hemiptera; family Cicadellidae; genus Nephotettix; species Nephotettix cincticeps. The sequence goes on along the minus strand of CM041789.1, from coordinate 15,208,499 downwards.
ACCACTTTATTCAGCGTTCACGGCCACGTCGTCACCGTCAACGACTCTCACGTCTAGACAGCGAGGATGATGTCTCCGTGTCGTCCGACTGTTGGGTCGGGTGAGGTATTGATTGCTGTGGTGTGTCGCGTGCGGCGACCACTTTATTCAGCGTTCACGGCCACGTCGTCACCGTCAACGACTCTCACGTCTAGACAGCGAGGATGATGTCTCCGTGTCGTCCGACTGTTGGGTCGGGTGAGGTATTGATTGCTGTGGTGTGTCGCGTGCGGCGACCACTTTATTCAGCGTTCACGGCCACGTCGTCACCGTCAACGACTCTCACGTCTAGACAGCGAGGATGATGTCTCCGTGTCGTCCGACTGTTGGGTCGGGTGAGGTATTGATTGCTGTGGTGTGTCGCGTGCGGCGACCACTTTATTCAGCGTTCACGGCCACGTCGTCACCGTCAACGACTCTCACGTCTAGACAGCGAGGATGATGTCTCCGTGTCGTCCGACTGTTGGGTCGGGTGAGGTATTGATTGCTGTGGTGTGTCGCGTGCGGCGACCACTTTATTCAGCGTTCACGGCCACGTCGTCACCGTCAACGACTCTCACGTCTAGACAGCGAGGATGATGTCTCCGTGTCGTCCGACTGTTGGGTCGGGTGAGGTATTGATTGCTGTGGTGTGTCGCGTGCGGCGACCACTTTATTCAGCGTTCACGGCCACGTCGTCACCGTCAACGACTCTCACGTCTAGACAGCGAGGATGATGTCTCCGTGTCGTCCGACTGTTGGGTCGGGTGAGGTATTGATTGCTGTGGTGTGTCGCGTGCGACGACCACTTTATTCAGCGTTCACGGCCACGTCGTCACCGTCAACGACTCTCACGTCTAGACAGCGAGGATGATGTCTCCGTGTCGTCCGACTGTTGGGTCGGGTGAGGTATTGATTGCTGTGGTGTGTCGCGTGCTAGCGTTCACGGCCTTGTCGTCACCGTCAACGACTCTCACGTCTAGACAGCGAGGATGATGTCTCCGTGTCATTCATACTATGATATAGATAGAGTTGTATTCGTTGTAATAACCAAATTCCAAAGAGGTTCCAGAATATTTACTCGAATCGTTTACATAATATTTAATAGTAATATAAAATTTTCAACAAACCATATCTCACATTAGGTATACAACTAATAATATAATTAATAACGATGCAAATAAAACCACCTCCTTTCAAAAACGTTGAATAAAAGCCACATGCGTATGTTTTAACTTAAATAATGAATTTGTTTTTGGAATGAGACAAAAACTGAGGTTGTTAAGAGGTGGACGTTAGTGTCTATATTGTTTAATTAACTAACTCTCGATTCACATGGTTTAAGACAACGACGTAAAAATTAACTTCACCCGATTTTAAAACTTTTAAATATATTTACTTTGGGACTCGATAACTTTAGAGACTATCCAAACCGAACCCGAAATCACCGCGAGGAAACAAGCATACTTAGACCTCGGTCCCACCCCTCAAGTGGCGCAGACAGCAATACGTCTGGGCGTAGTGCCTGGGGGATGTCAGGGCGTCCGCGTCTGGGGCGGAAGTGGGGCGTTTCAAAATACGCGCCTCTCGGGCGGGACCTTGGACAAAGAATGTCCTATTTCCAGAGCGGCCGTTTTTAAATTCATCCAGATTAGGCGGCTGAGCGTACTAGGGCGAACGCCATGTATAATACAGTGGCCAAAACAAAGGTGCGCGAATGGAACAATGCTCGGTTAATTCAGAACGCTCTCAACACTGTTGCGTTGTCGCCGTGGCCAAGTAGGGGTAGGTGGGTAGGGGTAGTTGAGTATGTGAATAGGGGTTACGTATCCCGGTAACCGTTTAATTTAGTCTGCTCGCCGGTCACAAGTGAAAGGTAATAACACTGTGAATTAGTATTCCAGTTTTTTAACAATAAAATTTGTGAAATGAATTTATTATGTTATGTATATGCGTCTAGAGGCATTGTATTTAAATAGTTTGTCATAGTCTTAGCTCTGGGGGGATGAGTAGGCAATTTGCGAGACCAAAATTTGAAACAGTGACGTCATACGCTTAGTAACATCATATCGAAAGCCGTTTAGAGGAATTGAAAATATCCATTTGACAAATCCATTATCTAATGTATTCCCCACAGGGAAGTAAATATAATCATTTTATTTGGGGAAATGGTCACACTGGTTTTTTAAACTTTTAAAAGGATAGCCATATGTTTTTTACCTTATTTCTAAAACGATCTCGCATGCATTACACTCATAGAAATCGTATGTAAATGAAAATGAATTTGTTATGTTATGTATATGCGTCCAGAGACAATGTATTTAAATTGTTTGACATGGATACGTCTTAGCTCTGGGGGGATGAGTAGGCAATTTGCGAGACCAAAATTTGAAACAGTGACGTCATACGTTTAGTGACATCATATGGCTATAACGAAAGCTGTTTACTTTACAGGAACTGAAAATTTATTTGGGGAAATGGTCACACTGGTTTTTAAAGTTTTAAAAGGATAATAGCTATACGTTTTGAACGGTCTCGTATAAATTGTAAATAACATTTTAATAATTTATTAATACAATTTCATAATCCAAATTCTCTGTTTACTAACTAATGAGCATTATTATTTAAATATCTAATATGGTATTTTAGAGATGTACATTGCGAATTATCTAAATTAAAAAGTTTCCTTTTTAATAACGTGCGGACGTTATTCGAAATTTTTTTAATTTTAATTTTGAAAACTTTAGATGATCGTCATTTATAGAAAAGTAATCATCGAATAAAATCTGGGATTATCGTTTTGGAAAATTAACATTTGTACGTGAAAAACAATATCCCGGCTATCGGTTCAACGAAGCTAAAATAAAAAAAATATTGTTAATGGACATATTTTATTTCTTTCAAATTCATTGATGGTCATTGTGGATTTAAATTATTTAGATTGTGGTTACGTAAATTTCCGTCGCAATTAATAAACCAAAGTTTCACGACGTTTCGGGATCAAGAATCTAATACCGTCCTCAGGTGAGCTGTAACCTAGATCATGGCAATATTAGTGCAAACCTACAACCTGGTCAGACTACCTACCTACTACTACCAATCCTTTACTTAACAATCTGCTCGTATCTACCTGAAGAGTTATGTACTAATCTTGTCAGATCATAGCGTGCTTGAGGACGACTTTTAGATTCCAGAAACCGAAACGTTGTGAAACTTTCTTTAACCAATCGTGATATAAAATGTCCACAATAACAGTATAAATAACATCCACGTACTTTTGTGTCACCCCATGTGACGTGCGAGGACAAATTCCAATTCCAAAATACAGGGTTATCATAAAAGAATGGTGCGGTTTCAGTAATTCAGAAGAAGTTTGAAGGGATATTTCTGAATGTTATATTAGTATCTCTGAAAGCCTCCAACCCAAAAGTTTGTTTATAAGCCTTATAAAACCTAATAAACCGTTACAATTTTGCTGTTAGAATTAATTTTAGATGATATAATTTTTACTGACGAAGCTACTTTCCATGTCTATTAATTTCGAATATTATGATAAAAGGAGAATAAAATATTTTAACATGTTAAAAACTATTAAAAATAAAATGTTAAAACATTTTTTACATCAGGAATATGAGGCTCTGAAAATCCACACACAATTGTTGAGAAACAAAATATTTCTTTAGGCCAACGTAAAACATTTGTCAAAACCATTAGATTACTTACTTTTTCACAAGGATACGTCTTCTGTGGGGTATTGGCAATCAGACTAAAATGGATATTTTTTAAAATTAATAATTAAAAAAGGGGTCGTGAGGGGAAAATAGGGGTTAGGGGAAATATGTAATTGGCGTAGGGAGTTCGCGTAATAGGGCCTTTCTTCTTTGCTGAAAGAACAATTAATGGAGTTGTGTATCTCAATATGTTAATCAATTATTGCTTTTCTCAGTTAGATGAATTCGAAAACATTCATCAACTTCATTTCAAACAAGATGGTGCACCCCCACACTTCAGTACATTGGTGACGGACGCTTTGAACGAAAAATTTGAAGATCGATGGATAGGATGGCAAGGAACTATGCTGTGGAGTCCAGACCTGACACCTTGTGATTTTTTCTTGTGGGGTTATATCAAAAACATTGTTTATTCACAAAAAATCGTGACCTGAACTGCTTAAAAACAGGATTAATGAAGCAATGACAACCATAACCGAAGAAATTTTAGCGAATGTTTGGAGAGAAATTGATTATGGTTTGGACATTTGTCGAGCGACTAAGGGCGCATATATTGAAATTTATTAATCATGTAAAAAAACTGTTTGAGACAACAAAATAGATGAATAAACAGCATTAACTGTAAGTAATTTGGTTTTTTAAACAATGTTCGAAAACGCACCATTCTTTTATGATAACCCTGTATAATAGAAAACTTTAATTATTAATTTTAAATGAATATTGAGGATGTTTTTTTGTCACGAACACGTTTTCTGACTAATATATTTTCGTAGCGAATTTACAGATAATCACGTTCCAGTGAGAAATAAACCGAATCGTAAAACAGGGGGACGTTTTATTAGTTCCTTTCACTTACATTTCCCCGGCGTGGGCGGTGGTGAGGAGGTGGACTATGAGGACGGGAGGAGTGGGAGGGGGGTGTCTGCGTCACGTATTGTGGATGTGACATGTAGCCCACACTTGACACTCTCGTGACGCTGAGTCGCATGAGTTATTACTCTATCTGTCCCGTGAGCCTAAAGACAACAGTTTCGTTATAGCATAATTTTTCGGGACTGCAAAGAGTCATGTCCCGTGAACATAGAGACAAAAGTTTCGTGAAAACTTTTCCGGGAACAGTAGAAAAAAAATAATGCCCCTAAGGCTGTATCTCTGTTTGTAACTTTAAATATAAGGCAGGGAAAATGAGCGTTATTATTATTATCATTGGGACGGTGGCGTCATCCTGTAATCCAGCTACTTGGAGGTCACGAATTGTGGATAGTTGTGAGAGATGGTCAGTGGATGTGGTGTTCTCTTGTGTGGATTAACGTCCGCACTATTGAATACTACGTTAATACACAAAGACCATCCTCATAATTAGACCAATTCGTAATTCAGACGCCGTGGTTCGGATTCCACGTTAAACTGTAGGTCCATTAGTTGCCATCGGCTGTTGGGCTATTAATTAACAGTCCTGTCTAAGGAACATGTCAGCCTTAGTCAGTAACAAGACTACAAGATCGCGCCACAATCATCCTACATTCATTCCTCATTCATACTTGGCTTAAAATACCTACCTGGGTAGGTCGCCATTTCAGTTAAAAAGTATAAAAAGTACTTGGAGGTCACGAATTGTGGATAGTTGTGAGCTGTTAGATGATCGAATCATTCGATACTAACGTATTCCGAAGTTTTTATTCGACATAATTTTTACTTCGGTTTCCATTTGCAAGTATTGTTTATGTTTAATTCCGTAATCATACAGACGTTTTTGAGGTATGACCTTTGATGTAAGAAATATTTTAAGCAGTTAAATTCATTTAGAATCTTTCGGCATACGATTACAGACAAAATATCAAACTTCATTTATTATTTATGGATAATCCGATATCGATAATCTTTCGATATACGATTACAGATCAGATTATCGAAATAGCGACCATACCACAATGTAGGTATTAAGCCAAGTATGAATGAGGATTGAGTATAAGATGATTGTGGCGCGATCTTGTAGTCTTCTTACTAACTAATGCTGACATGTTCCTTAGACAGTACTGTTAATTAATAGCCCAACAGCCGATGACATTAATGGACCTACAGTTTAACGTGCAATCCGAACCACAGCTTTTGAATTACGAATTTGTCTAATTATGATGATGGTACAGTATTTGCAGATTAACGTAGTATTAAATAGTGTGGACGACCGATGATGACCCACCGACCATCGCTCATAGCCACCATCCCAGTCGACGTAAATGTACCTAAAACTCACCCCTAATACTTCCCTAAAATACCTTAGTTTTGCTAGTTAGTTCACCAAAATATTGAGCGAGATTTTAGGAATATTTGGCATATTTTAGGTTCGTCGAAAGTAACATAAATTTACCTAATCGGTATGTTGTGCTTTTATCCCAGTAATTTATTTAAAATATCGATACACAACCAATCGGAACGTCGTATCCGATGATGGAGTCGCATCTTACGGCAATGAAGAGTAACGATCGACTGTCGCAATACATCATTGGAATAATGGATGTTTTATGTTTTCAGGCAGTAAAACAGCGCAGCTGATATTACACTCGCTCCAAACTCATTTCCACTCAATTTACGTCAATACTTAACTAGACTTTTTTCTGGATTCTTACTTAACAGTCGTGAAAGGTTTTTATAATCCAGCGTAGGCCTACTCCGTTTTGCCTAAAAATATTAACGATACGATATTGTAATTTCACATACACGTTTAGTTTTTGTCTTAATTTTTTATTATTATTACATACAAAATTGTGGTTCGGATCTCACGTTGAACTCTAGGTACCGTTTGACTCTTGGGCTATTAATTAACAGTCCTATCTAAATAATATGCGAGCCTTAGAACCAAGGCTACAAGATTGCGCCACAATTATCTTTGTTGGTCACCATTTTTATAAAGTAGGTACAGTAATATTAATACATGCAATCCTTGATGTATAACGTATCTGAATGGGTTGAATGAAAAATACGTTTAATTGAGGTTATGTTAGCTAAGATTAATATATTTTGAGGTTCACAGATAGACTTGTTAACTTCTTGTTAATGAATTTAACCTCGACAAACATAACGGTGTACTGTACATAGTAAGGAAAATAAACAACTCGTACTGGACTCAAACACGCAATACATACAGTGCACTGTATGGTATGATCTTCCAACAGAAAGCGACGATTAAGCCAGACGGTAGCGTAAGGAGGTTCTGGAAAAAAGGACTCCTAAAAGTTGTGAAAAAATGTATTTACTTCCCTTTGGAAAATAGCTTAGATCATGGATGTGTCTATAGGGAATGGTTTTTTCCTCTAAATAGCTGTCCTTACAACCAAATGAAGTAACTTCCAATTTCGGTCTGACGAATTGCCACCACCCTCCCCACTATACACCACTAAGACATATCCATGTCAAAAGGAAATTAAAATAGAAAAAATCATCAGAGTTCTTGGTGTAGCCAAACGAGGTGGTGTGGTCGTGGACAGACTTTTGGCTGGGAATGTACCCCGCCGCCAGCCGAGGCGTCTGTGAATGGCTGTGCTGTACCGCCCAGGCGGAGCCCCGCAGACCGTCCGGAGCCTACCAGATACACAACACCCCTCGGCCTCGAACCTGCAGCCTCCCAGCCTGCAGCTCATTAGCCACTGGCCACGCCGCCGGCCTCTGTTGCTAGGCTGCCAGACATTCATGGGAGCCTGGGGACCACTAACCACCAAGAGGCGACTAAACACAAAAAACTGTCAGGAGTGTTTCCTCACCCCTGCAGAAACACGAAAACATGCCTCGGTATTCCCTTACTATGTGGTTGGGCGGGTTTTGTTTATAGGGGGTGGGGTAGAGAGCTGAGGGGGAGGGTATAGGAGGGGGGCGGGGGGGGGGGGGGGGGGGGGGGGGGGTGTGTGGTGGGGGTGGGGGGGGGGGGGGGGGGGGGGGGGGGGGGGGGGGGGGGGGGAGGGGGGGGGGGGGGGGGGGGGGGGGGGGGGGGTGGTGGGGGGGGGGGAGTGGGGGGGGGGGGTGGGGGGGGCATCGGTGGGGGTAATGTTAAAACCTTTTTTGTCTCACAGATAAATGTTGGTTCTAGGTCCTCATACCTGATATATCCCAGAAAATCAATTGTGTAAGTACAAATAAAATCTTAAAGTAACGAAAAGTTGACTTTTAAACATCTCTGAAACTATTATTTTCCCTCGTCCCTCCGAATGGCTTCAACTGTTGTACTCGTCAGTACAGCAGTCTAACCACTACACTACAAAGGACCACCGTCTGAGAAAGCACTTATTTGGCTATAGAAGCATACTCTAGCGGCAAAGTAACGAACTCAAGCGTCAGAATGGGGAACTACAGAGTAGTTACATGTATTAGCTCGCAGATGGCAGCACCGTGACAGTAATTTTTGACTTCTATAGTGCTATACAATTGCACCTCGCTGACATCTCACAGTGAGATGTTAGCACCTGGAGGGTTAAACATCTCTGAAACTATTATTTTCTCAATATCAATTTTTGAGGTATGAGGGCTCTAATATAACTCATTCAACCACATTGTTACCAAGTTTCAAGAAAATCTTATGAAAAAGGACGTCTGAAACTGAGGACAAAATTAATATTTTTCGTGTCAAAATCCTGCCGGCTAACTGCGAGGCTACTGCCCTTTACAAAATTTTTGGACCAACCGCTATACGTAGCGTTTTCGGGACACCAGCCAGCGAAATGTGACTGCCAACCTGACTGAATGTTTTCAGAAAAAAAACAATATTCACCCCGCTCTGACCCTCGGTTGACCCTTCCACACTGCCTCGGTCCCACTCGGCCCATCCCTCCAATTGGCTAACTCAAAGTTGAAGAAGACTTAAGAAGTCGAACACTCAGATAAATTGTTACTCAATTGGCTAACTCAAAGTTGAAGACTTAAGAAGTCGAACACTCAGATAAATTGTTACTCAACGTAAAATTCCAAACGAATTGTGGATAGTTATGAGCGGTGAGCGGTGGATGTGATATTCTCGGTGTGGATTTACGTCCGCAAAGACCGGCCTCATAATTAGACCAGTTAGTCATTGAGGCGTAAAAATGGTTCGGACTCAACGTTAAACTGTTGCTACCTAAGATGCCATTGGCTGTTGGGCTATAATTAACAGCTCTGTCCAAGGAGCATACCAGCCTTAAGGTGCTATTCCTAAGCAATATCTCTAGCGACTTCAGCCGCGCGGTGTTGGCAGTTGGTACATTCGAGAGACTCGATCAGTTGCGTCTATGCATTGGTATAAACCAGACACCTGTTTTGGAATTGCAAGTCTTAAGTTCAGGGTTTATAACCCCATAATTCCCTGTAGGCTACTAAGTATAGTTTTGCAAAATTAATATTACATTTACTGTATTATACACATAAACATTTATCAACTACTGTATTAATACTATGCATTCGTTTCGAAATAATATACATTTAAGGAAATGTGACCCAGTACTTTTATTCCCCGTACCCTTCACATTTAACTAAATTAAAGTAATACTTTACCAGATAAATCCATTTTACCAATAATTTCTGTCCACACATTGTCCAGGACATTAGTATCTTTGTACAGTGGGTGTTTAAAGTTGAAACCCCAAGGGTGTTCGCGTACAGGTTCAAAGAAGTCTCACCCCATTGTTTAATGTGAACATGACAACTAAAACACTAGCACAGAGTTTCCTCCAGTCGTTGAGGCTGTCAGGTCCGTCCTAACTGCTCATGATAGCAGACCAGTCGCGCGACTCGAGCCGCTCCAGTCGCGTCATTGGAATGGAATTTATTTGCTTACACGCGAAGCAATATGAGTCATACCGTGTCATGAGCCGCGCGGATAGAGTCGCTAAAGTCGTTGCTTAGTAATTGCACCTTTAGTCAGTAACAAGATTACAATATCGCGCTGCAATCATCTTACACTCATTTCTTATTCATACTTGACCTGGGTAGTGGGTAGGTCACCATTTCAAAAGGTAATCTAATCTAATCATTACATTATTACGATTACGAAATAACACTTTCCTCCATATACCCCTAAACGGTGTCAGTGGATTAACTTTATACACGACAACCTTCAATAAACCTATCATATTCTTCAAAGTTTATAAAAAAATATCATTTTAAAATTTATTGTTTCAAAAATAAACATCCAATTTCTGAAATGAACAAAAGAAATCAAGTTAAAATAATTGTTAGACAATTTTGGGGGGCGTAACCTCCCATCCGTGATACCAAACCTTTTTGAATGAATTTTTATGGGTAAATGTGACCTTACACTGCATACCAAGTTTCGTGGAAAACGGTTAAGAAATAAGGAAGAAATTGATGTTTTATTCTTCATAAGAATAACATCGGACGCTCTCAGACAACGTACTGCGTTTATCATGGACAGTAAATTTAACTTTTCTCTAGAACCGTTGATTAGATTAACAATTAGTTATCTATTTTGTGAAAATTAGGTAACCACTTTACATTAAATTTGACACCTCGACCTTTTTTATGACTTTCTGATGGTTTATGTTTTAAAATGTTTAATCCCCATACAAAATGTGTTTGTAAGTATAAATTATTATTAATACTGTAGATCTTAGGAAACGCTGGCTAAAAATACGTAACGTACTTAAAAATGTCAAGAAGTTATTTAGGCCAAATTCAAAAAATGCTAAAACCACTATTACATTAAGTTTCACCATTTCACAAAAACCGTGTTTCAGATTTGCTGAAAATATTTTGAATTTTGTTTAAATACACCTCAGTAAAGATAGACGAGTTCTTGTTAGAGGCAAAGGTACACCACACAAAGAATGTTACATTCTCGTCCTAGTCACCTCCAAGACGGTTGCAAGTTGCAAGGGAATCAGGTTTGATCACCCTTCAAGAGATGTCTTGCTCGATTAAATATTCCCATGGCCCCAACCTGAGAACCTTGCGACACATCGCCTACCTTGCAACAGAACGCACCATGGCTCCAGGCTCCAGCTGAGAGCATCAATCAGAAAACTATCTCCGTGAACTACATGGACGATTAGACTACAATCCATTGGTTTATTTCATACTAGAGTAAACCGCACGAAAGTAGTCCGATGAGATCTTGGACAGCTGGTTCCCTCACCCTTCTTTCCCAGCAGTGTTGCCATTTTTCATTTAGCCCATCAGCCTATATATTTTGAAACTCATGATTATTGAAGCTTAATTATCTCCTGTACGTGTGTAGCTCTGTATTGTTTTTGTAATATTCGCCTCTATTTATCTTCCCCGTAGCTTATATTGCATGGTTTTTTACCGTAACTATTTATATTAAATTGTTAAAGTTTTCTATTTAAACTATTTAATCTATTTAAGTATGATGTATTGTTGAGTATCGAGTGTGCTTGGGCATGGAATAAATCTTATATTTATCGTTTAGTTTTGTTGCATCATGTTGTGGATATATAAATTCTTGTGATATTGAATTTTTCACGTTTTTTAGGTTTTTTTATCTTGCATATATGTGTAAAAACTGTAAATGGCTGTGGCCGTTGGAAATAAATAAATGAATCAGCTGACGTAACCATATACTATAATAAAATAGATTTGGCAACACTAACTCTAATCGGACTACTTTCGTGCGGTTTACTCTAGCGGTTACCCCCGTCCTTTGTATGGGTTGTATGAATCATTGTTAAAGAAGTAAACATACCTACTTATTATTATAACATAGTAAAAACCTACAGTAAAATCATAAAAAGTATCAGTACAAAGCAATCTCAGCTCAATTATTCACTATAATTTTAAATTTGATGAAATTAGAAACAGTGAAATTAGTCAATTTTGTATTAGGCTACTGCACGCAAAAAAGGGGAGCATAACTAAACAAAATTTTATCAATATTTAATTTTTATTGATTATTACAGCTAGTTTCCTGTTGCTCTTTAATTTGATATAAAATACAATATAGTACATAGGTATTATTTATACTAGATATGAAAATAATATTTTTCTGGAAACCAGCAAGCAAGAATCTGAATGTGACGATACGTTTGTGATCAATGTCTCCGAAAAATATTTTTATGATGGAAAACATGTAACAGGTTTCCATAGAAACTACCAGATCTATTGTATTTAATTTTTAATATAAAATAATAACAGCTGTTTAGATGAACTGAGACCATTCCCTTTAGACATATCCATGATCTAACCTATTTCCCACAGGGAAGTAAATACAAACATTTTTCAGTAACCCTTAGAGCTAAGACCTTGAAACTTTGCACAAACATCTAAGACACTGTTATACACAATTACTCCTTTTGGTTTAATATATATTGGTTAAATAACCAGCTGTTAAATTTTAAAACTATACTAGTGTACGGTAGGCCTATTACAAATTTTAACTAAGGGGGGTAGACTTAAAACAAAAATAAACAACAGAAAAGGGGAGCACAGAAGTTGTTTAGCGTTTCAGAAAGTCAGGCAGATAATGAGATAAGACCCGTTCAGGCTTTTCTGAAGTAAAAAATGTATAAATAACCTAAATATCATAGGTCCAGGCGCTATAGGTTGAGTCATAGAACCTGGATGGCATTTTAAGGCAAACATAAGTAAAAGGCTTCATGAATGTAATGGATATTATGACATGTAGCTCTATTACAGTATTCATTAGAACCCTGATGGTCTGAAACAGCTGAGTTAAAAAATGTTTGTATTTATTTCCCTGTGGGAAATAGGTTAGATCATGGATATGTCTAAAGAGAATGTTTTGAGTTAATCTAAACAGCTGTTCTTATTCTTTTATAATACAAAGTCAATACATTAGCTTTGGTAGTTTCCATGGAAACCTGTTACATCTTTTCCATCTTAAAAATCACCAACACCCTCCCCCTCAGAGCTAAGACATATCCATGTCAAAATATTTTGTATTTACTTCCTTGTGGGAAATAGGTTTGATAATGGATATGTCTGAAGGGAATGTTTTCAGTTCATCTAAACAGCTGTTCTTGATCTTGTAGGACATATGTTAAAAAAACTCAATAAAATAGCTCTGGTACAGTAGTTTCTATAGAATCTTTTTTCAAATTTTCATTTTATAAATAGCCAACACCCCCAAAAGCTAAGACATATCCATGTCAAAATCACTCAATGTTTCTCAAAATCCAACTAGTGATTACCATTAGGCCTGTCATGGCTAATTAATGCATAGAAATCTCCTCCCTTGAAGACTTGAAGTTGAGGCCAATTCGAATTGCCTTGTTTGAACATAGTAAAGGCTATCTACAAAAGCATTGTTATTATTAGGCCTAACCCCTAAGCTACCTAGTAATAGTCTTACAGTAAACTTCTTTTATTTTTAGTAATTGTTTATGTAGGCAGATATAATTTAAAGAGTCAGACTGACAATACAACAAATACATTTATTAATCTTCAGCTATTATCGAATAGCTATTGGTGGGCTAATTATTGCTGAATAGGCATAGTCTACTTGACTTATGTTAAATAAAGAAAACTAGTGACTAATAAACTTATCACATAGGCCTAGTAATAAATTGTAATTTAATTTAATCAATAATTTGATTTGTTGTATTTTAGGACTATAAATTTACTAACGGATTTTGTTGTGAAATCTTTGGGGGGAGGTTGAAATATTAGCCTTATAAATGGTTGTATTAATACATTTATATACGGAGATCTTGGTTTGTGATTAAGTTATAAGCTCATTTGTCTAGTAATTATAATGCTCTTTACAAAATGAAATACTAATCTTTGACAGTATCGAAGCTACATAATATCATCAAAACCTCATCACATCCCTTATTCAGTTTAAAAAAAGTGTCTTGACTCAAGACAAGAATTGGTATTAATTGGAAATTGATAGGCCTACAAAATAGTGGTTAAGTGAAAGTGGTGCAAACCTTAAAAGTGAACTCACACATGGGTTTATGATTATAAGTGCACTCACTGAATGGACTATCACTTTGAAAAATATCATATTACAACATTAAAATAATTGGTTGAAGAATAAATCATGAGTGGGAAATCTTCATTTGCATAATCATGAGAACCTTCTTAATCCAATTAGGCTAAAGGATTAATTAGGCCTACTAAATAGTGATTCCCATTTCAAATCAGAAATAATTAAAAGTCAGAGAAATAAATAAATTAATATTGCTTAGAAATGTTGGGTAATCGACAAATAGCTCGATGACAAACTGGTTTTGGTTTATGAATCACCCAAGCAGCCCACGTGCTGCTGGCCAAACCTAACCTCACTTTTATCTCGTGCAAGTTACTATTTTACAACATAACAGTATTTCTTGAAAACTACCGTATGATAAAATCTGAGTAATTTACCTTGTAACTAGCACCATTTGTGGGCTTGTTCCTTGATGAAAATCCTTCTAAGCACAAAAAAGACGAGTTTTCAAGACGTAGTACACGCGACCCTCCAACGCATCGAGTACAACTGTCGAAGATGGAGGAGGGGGTAAGACAAGGACAGAGTCTTCCCCTCTCCACGTCGCAGTCACTTGTCAGCGCCAGCTGTCTTGAAGATTATGTTCTTCTGCCTCTTTGGACAAGATATGTATCACAAGGATGTGCTGCGAGGTTTTTTTATTTTTTAATCAACCAAAGATGCTATACGCTTTACAAGTTTTAGATGTATAAATTCAGTTATATTTTTATAACAGGATATGTTATATTGGATATGTTTTAGCTCTGGAGGGGTGTTGGTAATTTGCGAGACCAAAATTGAAACAGTGACGTAATTCGGTTAATGATGACATCATTTATACTAGATATGAAAATAAAATAATATCTCTAGACATATCCATGATGTAACCTATTTCCACAGGGAAGTAAATACATTAATTGTGTAAACACCTATTACTCCAAGTTTTTAGCAAGAGTAGATTATAATTTCACAAACGAAATAGGAAAATTCAAAATTTTCAAGAAAACTATTGAGTATGTTGGAATTGAAACGTATGTACGTTGTTAATTTGAACTATTAAATATTTTAAATAGTTTTCAACTTGTCGGACACAATACTAACCAGGGACTTTAGTAATTTGTTGTACATTTTCACATTCAGAAAATTATGATACTTCTGTGTCTTAACTAACCTATAGGCTATCTAGTTGTAGCAGTTTTACTAGTTGTAAAGAGTATGGGGGAGGCACATCTTTGCCACCCTCAATGTGCATTTTTTCAGTTAACCTAATAAAATCGATTTGTGTTGCTTAAATACAGAATTTTAATCGTAATGAAACTTTTTTAATATTAGCTTGATTTGAGTTTTACAGGTCAACTTACAGACAGAATGATTCACTCTTTATAAGAGACGCGAGTCACAGACAGAAAAATTTTCATGTCTGTACATGAATCGGCGTTGTTTTTCTAACGGCTGGACGGATTTTGCTGACATCGTATGTGTCTTGTCAGTGGTGAGCGTAGTTTTTCCAGATTAAAATTTATAATTAAAACTTATATTTGATCTACCATGACGCAAGAAATGCTTCAAGGTTTGGCCAATCTACTCTTACCAATTAAACAAGACCTGGAAAAACATCGTCTTAAACGAACTGTAACACAGAAAGCTTTCACAAAGCTGAAATTAAATTGTAAAATGTTGATATTCTCTCTGTTAAAAAGAGGAGCATACGTCTAAAGAATTTTTAACGATAATTTAATTTTCATTGATTATTAAAACTTGTTTCCTGCTCTTTAATTTGATGTACAACACAATATACATATCATTTATATTGGATATGAAAATAAAATTTATGTGGGACCCAGGAAGCGTGATTTTATGGATGATCCGTTTCTCTGATAACTTAACACAAACATGTAAGACACGATTATACACAATTACTCCAGTTGGTTAAAAAATTCTTCTATCAAGTAAGTTATAAAATATTTTACAGTAAAAATATGTTTTTAAAATTTACATTCATAAAAAATACTTGCTGAACAATAAAATTGAGGTTTTCATTAACCCACTTGACAAAATTTTGAAAAAGAAACTACAAAATGAGGTAAAAATTCCAGTTCTCAAGGTCTGCTCCCCGAACTTTTCACTTTTAACTTTTCCCTAAATCTATGTAAACTTTTATAATTAAATTTATTTCTTCTGCAAAATAATCGGTTTTTATTTGATAAGTTTTTATTATTTACCTAATGAAATGAATACTCTGACCCAAAGCGTGTTGCGTATAATCGCGTATGTATTTGTATTCGTATAATATACAATTATATTAGATTAGATCATTGAAATGGCAACCATACTACAGGTCCAAGTATGAATGAGAATTGAGTGTAGGATGATTGTGGCGCGATCTTGTAGTCTTGTTACTGACCAGCCGATGGCAACTAATGGACCTATAACGTGGAATCCGAACCACGGCCTCTGAATTACGAATTGGTCTAATTATGAGGATAGTCTTTGCGGATTAATTTAGTATCCAATAGTGCGGATGGTAATCCACACAAGAGAACACCACATCCACCGACCATCTCTCACAACTATCCACAATTCGTGACCTCCAAGTAGCTGGATTACAGGACGATGCCACCGTCCCAGTCTAAAATATAGTGGTGTGCTTAAACATCGTAAGAGTGGAGGTCAGTGCATTCCTTATTAGTCGTACCATTTTCATTGATGTGCGTACATTAATAAAAAGTTACGTTTAAAAAAATCTTAAAGTAGCGGAAATCTCCCCACCCCCACCCCCAGGGCTTAAACCCATTACGAGAAATCTGAAAAATTAGGATTGAACTTTTTGCATGATTTAAAATTGAGCTAAATGTAATAGGAATTAATTGTAATGTAATAATAAACGCAGAACGCAACAAACAGACCAGGGCGTACACAATTAAGGGATATTTGCAGGCACTGCCACGGTCATTATGAGGCTAAGCTCCAAGTCCACTGTATATAGGCTTCATAGTCCATGTGTAAACCCCCAATTAATAGCTGTTGCTGGTTTAAACATAATCCTACCCCTGGTAGCGGTGCGGGGGGGAGTTTCCACACCAACGAGATTTTTACCCAGACTCTCTAAAGGAGAATTATATTTATGTAACCGGACTAAGGAAGTAGGAAAAACTTTTTAATAAAGTCAAGGGTAAAAAATTTGAAACGTATAATTTATTTAATATTCCTTCCATTCGTGGGTTTAAATTCATGTTTTCCTCAATTCAAAGACACTTCTGTTTGGTAACTCCTCCCCTCGGAGTTCTCTTCAAATACTTATTTTGTAAAATTTTTATTCGTAACGATCTGTAGCGTGGCTAAAACATAGCTATTCCAAACTTTTAATTAAAGTAAACAAGAATTATAATACTGTACTTATATTATAAAAACTGAACATACAACCATCGTAGTTGTGTTTCAAGAAATACCTGGAGTAGGTATTTTTAATTTTATATGTCACATGGATAGTTATTTTTGTTTTTCCAAGATTAGGCTTAGGCTGTAAAAATTACATCCCAGCTTTAACCTGGATTGAATAAATTTAACATTAACCAAAAGGATAGCTAATTTGAAATTATATTATTTATAATATGTAGTCTATAGGCGTCCTGACGTGTCATCTAAAAGGGTTTTTTGAACATATTTTAATACAATTTCGCCGTAAATTTGTTAAAACATATAATTTTCCAAAATTAATCTGGGCTATAAAAAATCTACTAAAATAATTTCAAGAAAAAATTAATCTTGAAAATATTTCTCAGTTTAAAATGTAGGTTGAAGCATTGAAGCATAACAAACAAGCTATAATCGTTAGTGTTGTAACGCGGTTAAAATATTGCATGGCTTCGCACCGTCAACTGACTCTGTAGCGTTGAGACGATGAAAAATCACAGTAGATCGGTCTAACATGTATGGTTCAGTCGTTGAGCACGATACTTGTGTACTTTCAATTATGTCGAGGCGTTGATCACGATGTGTATGCAAAAATCGGGCCGTTGAGCACGACACTTTAGATCATGTATTGAGCAGGTTGAGCTGTTGAGCATGACCAAACTGTATCGTTCGTCTCACAGATCACGTTAGAATATGTCGTATGGTTGAGTCGTTGATCAAGATCAAGTCTATTGAACTCTAGATGGACCGTTGAGCAAGATACAGTCCGTACCGTGGATTTCATTCGAATTGTCTCATGTGTATGGTTGAGACGTTGATTACGATCACGTCTGTGAGGATAAACCGTTGAGCATGATAAAGTCAGCACCGTTGGGTTCATTCGAATAGTCTCATCTATATGGTTGAGTCATTGATCACGATAACGTCTATGCATATGAACCGTTGAGCATGATAGAATCAGTACCGTAGAGTTCATTCGAATTGTGTCATCTGTATGGTTGAGTCATTGATCATGATCACGTCTATGCATATGAACCGTTGAGCATAATATAGTCAGTACCGTAAAGTTCATTCGAACTGTCTCATCTGTATGGTTGAGTCATTGATCACGATCATGTCTATGCATATGAACCGTTGAGCATGATAGAATCAGTACCGTAGAGTTCATTCGAACTGTCTCATCTGTATGGTTGAGTCGTTGGTCACGATCACATCTGTGCATATGAACCGTTGAGCATGATAGAGTCAGTACCGTAGAGTTCATTCGAATTGTCTCATCTGTATGGTTGAGTCGTTGGTCACGATCACGTCTATGCATATGAACCGTTGAGCATGATAGAGTCAGTACCGTAGAGTTCATTCGAACTGTCTCATCTGTATGGTTGAGTCATTGATCATGATCACGTCTATGCATATGAACCGTTGAGCATGATAGAGTCAGTACCGTAGAGTTCATTCGAACTGTCTCATCTGTATGGTTGAATCGTTGATCATGATCACGTCTATACATATGAACCGTTGAGCATGATAGAGTCAGTACCGTAGAGTTCATTCGAACTGTCTCATCTGTATGGTTGAATCGTTGATCATGATCACGTCTATGCATATGAACCGTTGAGCATGATAGAGTCAGTACCGTAGAGTTCATTCGAATTGTCTCATCTGTATGGTTGGGTCATTGATCACGATCACGTCTATGCGTATTTACCGTTGAGCATGATAGAATCAGTACCGTAGAGTTCATTCGAACTGTCTCATCTGTATGGTTGAGTCGTTGGTCACGATCACATCTGTGCATATGAACCGTTGAGCATGATAGTCAGTACCGTAGAGTTCATTCGAACTGTCTCATCTGTATGGTTGAATCGTTGATCATGATCACGTCTATGCATATGAACCGTTGAGCATGATAGAGTCAGTACCGTAGAGTTCATTCGAACTGTCTCATCTGTATGGTTGAGTCGTTGATCACGATAGTGTCTGTACAGATAAACCGTTGAGTACTGTACGTCACAATGTAACGACTTAATCTACATATTTGAGCTTATTATTCTTCATTAATGTCTTAAATGAGTTTTATTGTCATAAAATGTCGTTAATATTGTATTTCTCAAAGAAAAACAATATTAGAAAAGCTGAAAATTTTTGAAATCCAATGCCAAATTTTGTTATAATATCGAAACAAAAATATCGATATTTCCTGACATCGTTTATATCAGAATATCCTACTCCGCACTCACACTAGAGTGGATAACACCACCGCCGGTCCAGCGCTTCAGAGTCGGGGATGCGATATGCATTATTCATCAAACCCCTGTCGTTGCCAGCTCGCTCTATTGAAATATGTTCGTCAACGTCGCTTCCCGCGCTCCCGTGTTCCCGCCACGCTTTGTTTTCCCGCGTAAAAGTATTGTAGTCCCTTTGAGGTGGAAATGTTTACAAAAGACGTCCGCGTCAGTGTGTTGACTTTTGCACTCAAAGTTGCATTCGGTGGTTCAAATCAGGGATCACACTATATTCTTTGTGATGTTTCATCGGAATTTATTTAACTCAGTGATTTGATTTTGATAGGAACTGTTTTAAACAGTTTTCCAGTTACAAGCGTAGGTCGACTTTTTAGGTTAATGAGTTTTATAGGGACGTGGGGTACAAATCAGTGAGGGTCACGAATTGTGTGTGGATTATATCATCAAAATCATCACACTCATCCCTCATATTTATGTTAATGTACCCTAAAAGATGAGAGAATGGTGTTATTATTGGATGTTATCGCACTGAAATAGAGGAGGTATTCAAGCCAAGTATGAGTGAAAATAAATGTCAGATTATTGTGGTGCTTCTATGTTGTAGTCATTTTACTGAATAAACCTGAAATGTTCCTTAGAAAGGGCTATTAATTAATAGAACAAAGCCAATAACATCTCATGGACCTACAGTTTAACGTGGGGTCCAAACCGTAATTTTTAGTCTTTGCGGATTAAGGCACTGTTGTACGATATTCAATTAAATTATTGAAATGGTAACCCTACCAAAAGGTAGGTATTTTTAAGCCAAGTATGAATGAGGATTAATGTAAGATGCTTTTGGCGTTCTTGTAGACTTGTTACTGACTAAGGCTGGTATGATAAATGCTGACTAAGGGACCTACAAATTAATGTGGAGTCCGAACCACTTCCTCTGAACTACGAACTGGTCTAATTATGAGGATGGTCTTTGTGGGTTAACGTAGTATTCAATAGTGCGGACGTTGATTCACACAAGAGAACACTACAACCACCCAACATCGCTCACCGCTGTACACAATTTGTGACCTCCAAGTAGCTGGATCACAGGACACGCCAACGTCCCAGTCAATGGTATTCAATCTATCTGCGATATCATTAGTAGTAAAACTTAATTTAACGATTAATGTAGCAAAATTAAGTAACATTATCACAACCAAATTCTAGAAAACAACGACAATTTTCATTTCCACAAACATTCCAGTCACTTGTACACGCAGCTGCCACTTTTTGAAACGGAAGTAGAGCTGTCCAAAATTTCGTGTGCGCCAGCCACCGTGAACAAGTTCGTTACGAAACAATTCCACCCGCTCAGAGATGCAGATTGATTAGAACACAGCTTAGAACAGCCGGAAGGCTGGAGTTTGTGCACGAGCTTGACGCACGGGTGACTCTGGACTCCGGACCACCATCTGCCGAAAACAAAGGTAAGCGCCCTTTTTGAAATCTGCATACGCCAGCTGCCGCGTGCGCGAGGCGCATAATCAGTTAAAAATGGCTCTAAAAACCCGCCCGACGGGAGTGTGCTACGGTGCAGATGCGCCTTTGGGGGGGGGGAGCAGCTGGGAATGTACTGCAGGGTTAGTGTCAATGGGGAGGGGTGTTATTATTTTGGAATTTTTTGGTTTCCGAGTGTTAAAGGTAATTCGAAACCGGCATCAAAATACTTAAACGTACAGTAGTTCAAAACCTATGTTGTATACTGTTTTTATAGTTCTAGACATGTTCTGTAATTCAGCTACTTGGAGAACACGAATTATTGTGGATAGTTATAAACGATAGTTGGTGAATGCGATATTCCGTTGTGTGGATATAACATCGACACTATTAAATAGTACGTTCATCCGCAAAGACCGTAATCCAGAGACAAAATTGTGGTTCGGATCCCACGTTAAACTGTTGGACTATTCCTAACAGTCCTGTCTAGGGAACATGTCAGCCTTAGTCAGTAACACGACTACAAGATCGTGCCACAATCATCTTATATTTAATCCTCATTCATACTTGGCTTAAAACTAATTGAATCTACCTTGCCTTAATCCGCAAAGACTAAAAATTATGGTTTTGACCTTTCGTTAATCTGTAGGTCCCTGAGATGTCGTTGGCTTTGAGCTATTAATTATTAGTCCTTTCTAAGGAACATATCAGCTTTAGTCAGTAAAAAGCACACTACAACATAGCAGCACCAAATTAATCTTACATTAATTGTACTCATTTCATTTTACTTATACTCATTTCTCATTCATAGTTCTATAACTGTTCATTTATATCCCATCATAATGTCATGTGTCAATAGCATATCTGAGAGGACCTACAATTTAGCGTAGAGCCCGAACCTCTGCCTCCCTCTAAATTATGAACTGGTCTATTTATGAGGTCTCTGCGGATTAACGTAGTATTAAATAGTGCGGACGTTAATCCACACACGAGACCACTACACCCACCAACCATCGGTCATAACTATCTACAGTTCGTGACCTCTATCTGGATTACGGTCCTTTCTTCGCCGTCCAGAATTTTGTCGAGAGAATTGTTACAATCGACAAGGGATTATTTATTCTTAGTGAGATTCCCTCGTGTGGCAGCACTGGGAGGCTGAAGCTGTGGACCGCTTTATGATATATAGCCGAGAGATAACCGCGCCACTAATTATTTTTGACGTATTGATGGTCGAGGTTATCACTGGTGTGATTTGACTTCAACACTTCCAGGAGACCGAGTTGGACTCGCACGTGGAGCAGACCCTTTGTTGCTTTGTGAGGACATTCTCGTCGCTTTGATGAAGACGCCAAGGTGTTTTACACACTTGTTTGGCTTCTTGCAATAACAAAAACTGTTTGCCGAGTTGTATAATATTTAAATACTGTTTAACAAACAACTCAGTTACAAAAGGTTTCGAAGAAATATTGTGTAGTTTTTAAATATTCTGACGCAAAGTTTTAGTTTGTTTATTTATTCAAAAGTACAGTTTCAGTACCTCCACCATCTTGGATTCTGGTCCCATTAGAAAATATAAATTTTATGTCAGCATTAAAAATTGTTTACGGTAGTAGCCTACTTTCAGGGTTCGCCTCACAGCAGCAAATCTGCATACTCATCCCCATGTTAAACATGTGGAGAATATACAAATAACTCTCATATTTATCGACCGATATTATTACAACTTTTCATATTTTATTAATTTGGAAATTCGCTCAAAAAATAAAATTTTAAAATTTTCAGCGAAAACAATAAAAGTAAAGTATAACTTGACTGACACCTTTGAAACCAGCTTACAAAACTAAACAAATTAGTATTTTGAATTATTTGTCTACGACTAACGGTTCCAGAGATAAGTTAAATTTTATATCTATGATAACGCAGTACAATGTTATTCTTATGGAGAATATTAAAAAAAATAATTTCTTCCTTATTTTCTAACCATTTTCCATGAAACTTGGTATGAAGCATAAGGTCAAATCACCCAACAAAACCAACTCAAAAAAGCTTGGTATTACCGGGGGGGGAGGGGTGAGTTCCCTCCATACAATTCGAAAAATTAATTTAACTTTGTCTCTCTTATTTTTATCTTCATATATGGGATGTTGATTTTTGAAAGAATAAATTATTAAATGACATTTAGATAAACTTTAAAGAACGTGATAGTTTTTTACAGATTGTCCTTTTTAAATTTACTTAAGGGAGAAAGTATGTGTCAGTCCACTGATGCAGTTTATTTTCCAAGTAATTTGACGAATTAACACATTACGTTACTAGCCCGTGTTAGTGTTTGCCAGACGAGTGTGGTTGTTCCCATGTGAAACGAATTCAAGCGCGAGTTGTTTCCCCATCTCCCTTTTACTTTCTCACCCTACACTTAGTACATGAAGACATTATTGTATTGTCACATAAATTTCGAATTTGAGCTGAGAGTGAACTAATGCATTTCGGGGCTCCTGAATCGAAATATTACTTTTGGGACAGAACAGTCTGTGTAACGACCCCGAGATCATATATTTTTGAAATTCGATTCAAGGTTGCACTTTTTTAATACCCCGCGATTAAATTTTTTAATTTTTAAGGGCAGTTTATACCTAAATCCCTTAAAAACGACATTTTAAACAACTGTAACATTGCTGACTACATAATAATAAGTTTTTTTGTGGCAGTTGGTAACTCTTTATAAGTACCCCTCCTGCGAGATCATGTGGTGACTCCTCCATTAAGTGATGTATACCCAAACTAAACCCACCTTATCCCATCCGTCCAGACGTGTATGAGCAACTTACATACGGGCAAATGGACTTCATTTGGGCGAATCACAGCATTAGCTTTTCAGCTATAGCTGCTGTAGCTCTTGTAATGCCTAGAACAATCTAATCAGAATAGGGCTGGAGCAAGTGAAATGAAAAAGTGAAAAATCGAAGTGAAAAAACAATAATAAGTTGGCGAACTCACAGTTTGATGCCCAAAGACATAGGCAGGAGTGTTGCACTTGTAGGTAACGGTGCTAATACTACAATATTTTAGCTGTTGAAAAATTTAATATTTTAATTCTCATTTTACTTAATGCTATTACCTTTTGGGGGCAATTGTACCGACGCCCTATATTTATTCCACTGGATTTGAGAGCGCATTTCAGTAATTAATTTATCATAATAGTCTATGGTTTCGTCCTTTTTAGGTTTAAACAGGTTACAAAACCACAAGTGTCCGGTCAAGTGTTCATGATAGGAATGTCCGTCGGTGAAACACGTCAGTGTCGAGCCTTATCAAGCGGTTGATGTCCCGCGACCTTCGACCCTCTGGGAGGATCATTCGTCTCCGTCTGGGGAAATCCGAGTCCGACAACAATTTAGGTTGGCAACCCTTGTTCTGACAAAACGTGACGTAATATAGGTTGAAAACTTTGGTTCACGCAAAACGTGACCGTAATATAGATCGGAAACTGTGGTTTACAAAAACGTGACGTAATATATACGTCGAAAAATTTAGTGCACCCAAAACGTGACGTAATATAGATCGGAAACAGTAGTTCACAAAAACGGAAGTAAAAATATAAATCAAAAATTTTTTCAATTCAAAACGAGACGTAATAAACATCGAAAATTTTATTTTAGACAAAACGTGACGTAACATATATCGAAAAATTTAGATCAGACAAATGTGACGTAAAAATTGTATTTAGACAAGTTTCGTTCACACAAAACGATGACGTTATATAAATCGAAAGGCTAAGTTTGGACGAAAATTGATGTAATGTAGTCAAACAACTTAAATTCAATAAAAACATGACGAAATATAGGTTAACAACTTTAATTAACACAAAACTAATGTAATATAGGTCGGGAACTGTAATTTACATAAAACGTCAGTTAATATAGGTCGCAGAGTCTAGTTCAGAATAACATGATCTAATTTAGGTAACTGTTTCATTCATAACGTTACATTTGGTACCTGATAAGAGTCAGTTTGTACTTGCTAACTTAACTTTATTAATAATTTAATCGCCACAATCAAAACCTATTTATGTAGCTGTAACCTGTTACAGTATTGTGTAACATGTTTTTTCGGGGAAAAATATTTTTATCACAAAATCTTGAAGGGGAAATGTTCTCTAAACTTACTTCTTAGTGTTACAGAACTTAATTTTTTCTGAGGAACCGTGCATGATAAATGTTTTTGTCTGTGCTTTATTCGCAGGTACTTAGAAAAAATATTTCTCTAGGTATTTTTTATCAGACAAAAATTTCTTTTCAAAAGTATCAACAAAATATCCTAAAATTAAACCATGAAATACTTTTTAAAATCCCATTATTATAATGTGGGGCAAGATATGACCTTAAAAAATTACATCTTATGGTTTTGAGAAATTAAAAAAACCCCAAAAATGTTTTTTATAGAATAAATGACTAGTTTTCAGTAGTGGCAAAAAAGTCAACTTGGAAACTTGTGCAAGCAGTTTCTTGTTTGATAAAAAAATAATATTAAAAATCAAAAATATATATGAAAACCTTACATTTTCTGAAAGAAAATGTTCTTTCTCAAGATACCGCCAAAAACGATTGGGAAGAATGAATCAAATTCTGTTTAATTGTTTTTACGTTTTGTTCTATATTTCTATTTCGGTGAACTTATAAAAGTTATAAAAAGAAATACCTACATAATATGCTGAGAAATTTCCATGCACGTTTTAAAAAAAATCATAAAAAATCGGACCATTTGTATGGTTTCAAGGTCGCACATCATTTTAAAAACTACTTTAAACATTTCAGGGAGCCTCAAAACTGACAATCCCATCCACAGGTTGAATTAAAATTTTTCGTCAAACTGCTTTAAAAACAGTTGTTTTTTATACATGTGTTGAAGAGGAAAAGTTGTTCTTTTTCTTCCCAGGACCAAACCTATCACTATAATGATTTTTTGAGTCCTAGGCCGCAAAAGATCATTGTTAATAATACTTTTGATTCGAGGTCGTAAGTAATGAATAAAGTAACCGCAACAATCACTTTAGATTTTTTGTGTATTTCGGACGTTGCGGATATAGATTGTGAAACTGGTAATCGACTATCAAATAAAACTATGGAATTGTTGAGATCAAACAATCGATAATAATAGCTAACACTGACATAACCTAAACAACCAATCAGGAATCAAGAAAGAACTGCTACAACGTAAGTAAGATAACAGCTGATTAGTCTAATGCAACAAAAATAGTCGACAACTATTGATACTCTAAATCAGGTAATAATCTATGTTTTACGAGTTTGTTTCATTTTATTTGCTGTATGACGAAAAATATAGTTCATCACACGGTCCAAAATTACATTTTTTATGCATACTCACACATTTAATAGCCTCGGCTATTAAACTTATGCTCGTATCAAAAACGCCAATTTTTTGTCTTAGTGATGAAATATACTACTGTATTTTGGAAAAGCAGTACTTTCTTCAGTAGTAAAAAATCACTCACAGAAAGGTTAAATATACAAAAGTTTCGAGTCTTATTCAATAATCGACTATACAAAGTGCACTTTCAGAAATAAACCTCCAGCAAATCGTTGAAATATTAGCATTCCCGAGAAAATATGAGCGCCGGAAGCCAAAGCACACAACGGATCGCAAAACTCCTTTAAACAAACAAGTGTCTCTTTGATTTGGAATCGTAATTTTCCGTGTTTGAATTTGAATAACGTCGGTACTCGGTAGCGGAGCTGTACCAACAGGGTCGATATTGCAATATCGCCGCGATATCAATGGCGGCCAGTGTCAATTTGATCAGGGTATCTCTGTTTGTGTGCTCGATCATTTCAATCACACGTCCTGGTGTCGGCCATTGTCCTGTGTCCATGCTAATCAACCGAATGCCACACCGCCGTCGATATATCGGTACAATAACTGGTCAAGTTGTACAGCAATACTGTTGTTTTAGTCCCCTAAGGTTGAATTGATAAGTCATAAGTTTGATAAGGGATAAGTTGAGTTGAATTATTTTAATGAAATATCGTACACGGAACTGGGGCAGTTGGGAATTCAGTACCCGAAATCATCGTATTTCTTAGGGCACACTTGTTTTGGGTTGGTATCACTGCATGATAGCCGAACAATATGATAGTTGATGTGTTGTCATTGGCCGGAGGGCGTGGAAGATGGTAGCCTTTCCGGGTAAGAGCTGCTTGAGTTCCGGACTGCTCCAATTCCAAACTGAACCAATTCTGCGCTCCCGAATTATCAAAAGGTCGATTATCATAAATTCCTGATATTAAAAAGTATTTTATATTTTTTTGTTCTCTAACAGTATTTCAATAGTCTTCGTTATTGTCATCTAGATTATTATCATGGACATTTTTCATCACGATATACTTTGATAGTCAAGCTACAACTCAGTCGTAAATGTCTCTCTTTTCAAACGGGGTTTCATTAAAACTGGAAGTTTCATTTTCCAGTTCAACAAGTCAAGTAGTAAATGTTGTGTAATTGAAACACCGAAACGCCTAACTGACACGAACACGAGGAGCAAAGTGAATGAAAACAAACAAAACAGAACGAACACGGCCGGTCAAAGACAAAAGCCAGACTTCGTACACAGAAAGGCGAGAGATATAACGACCGAAGCAGTTGTGTAAAGTTGATTCGATTTTATTTGTTTGTCGATGCTTTATTTTTGTCTGAAATAATCTATACTTAAATTCGTGAATGCTTTTTTGTGAACGAATATCCTCCGTTATAGCATAGAGCTTCTAGTATTCAATTTTACTTAGCACAGTTTAGATTTTTTAATAAAAAAGTTAGTGTTTTATGTTCATTTATCTACAGGTCTATACTTGAATCATCATTTCCTAAACCACATATGAATAAAAAACTTAGTGAATGTTTTCACTAAGTTTTCCACACCTGAGGAAAAGTGTTAGATGTTAAAGAACGTCATATAAAAATCCGATATAAACTGTTAACTAACCAAAATTAAATAAAAATATAGTATTATAAACAAAGTATCAACCACCATAGGGAGAAAATTAAAATTGACAGTATTTATTCTCTGTGGGAACAGGGAAGTTACTTCATGGATATTATTCAATATCTTTTATTGGACTTTTCCAACGCGTCTGTGTTTTTAACTACACAACGTTTCTGAAGGTGGAGTAACTCCACCCGTTTTCAAGTGATTACCTAATAATTAACATTAAAAATTGAAAGTTTAGGTTACAGATATTGGATTATATCATGTTGTCAATAATACTATACTTATTCATCACGTACAATACAAAAAATATATATTGATAACGCAACAAATTACCACAACATAACAGTGCTTCAACTCTCGCTCTGAGTGCATGCTATCTTGCGTCGCCCAGCTAGCTAGCTTGTATTAATAATTTAAACTTTCAGTTTTAATATAAATTATTAGGTAATCACTTGAAAAGGGGAGGAGTTTCTTCACCTTGAGAAACGCACGCCTTGGAAAAGTGCAATAAAATATATTGAATAATCAATAGCCAACACCATTATGAATGTTAAAGAATCATGGATGTGACTGAAGAGAATGTTTTCAGCTGGTGGAAACAGCTGATTAAACTATATGATTAATTCCGTAATATTAAAATTGCTATTAGGTAACATCACTTGAAAAGGGAGGAGTTTACCCCCTTGAGAAACGTACTCAGAGAAAAGTGCAATAAAATATATTGAATAATAATATCACAAGATATCATTATCTGTCACAATGAATTTGCCTACGGATTGACATGAAAGAATGCTTTCTGCTGTGAAACGCTGAAAGTAGGTATTCCTCAATAAAGACTATTGTTTTTGTATCTAGGCACCTAAGAAGAAAAATAACATGGTCCCGGGCTTAAGTCTTACCATGAGACCTACGGTAATAGCTTCTTCTCTATGGGAAATTCGCTAAAAGGTACTGATATAACTGTTAGATATGATTTGTTGGAAATGGAAAATAAATTGGAAATGTATTTGTCCTTGGACGAGGTTGTCGACAACAATGGAACACGGAGACGCGTTCGGTTGGAACCACAGGTTGTAGAGGGTTAATCAGAGTGATAGGCCTGTCAGGTTGTCAGATTGTCAGGTGTCGAATCAATACAGGGCAGCCCAGCCAGCCTCCGTGGTGGTCCAGGTGTATTGTGTTCTCTGGTGATGTTATCGTTGATTTGGTTGAATTCGGAGTCGGCGATCTCAAAACTAAAACTACAACTTATCTTAAAGTTCATCTGTGGACATATGTGATTTAGTTAAAATAAATTTAAAATAAAAAAATAGCTGTGAAGTAAGATAAAGTCGCTCGAACCGACCGGCACGGCGTGGCGGCGCGGTGACTAGATGCAGTAGTTTTGTTATTATCCTGTACTATCTTAATCTTGCTAACGTTGCAAAGAAGTTATGGTGTTTAGTACCACATACTTACGTGAGCAATAATTTCAACATTGTTGTTTTCGAAAACATATACAGAAATCATCAGCCATAGAGAAATTACTTAAGACTAAATATGTCCTTATTAAATCCTGAGATTGAATCTCAGTGCCATAAATCACATTAGTAAACGACCTTTTCAAGCTATTAATTTACGGCTAAATAGTATTTTAATCTTTTATATAATAAAAACCCAGTATGCCTAATGATATTTCATTCAATGTTGTATGTTTGCTGGTAGAGATTAAATATATTTTTAGTTTTTTACTGTTATTTTTTTCATCCTATGCCATAATTTTTTTAGTTCATTATCAGTAAGATAGTTTTAGTATAGACTAGCAGTAAGCACGCCCTTTAGACGGGTTTTAGGATTCAGTTTAAAGAAGAAAGATCATACCAAAATGTAAACCTGAAACACTAAACAAATCAATACAAAGAAAATAAATCAATACTCAGCTTTATTATTTAGCATTACTTTACAATTAATAGATTAGAACATTTATGCCATTATTATTATTATTAATTATACGTTAAAATAACTTTTTAATATAGTATGATTTCGAAATGGGTTTAAAATCAATGACCAATATAAACTAACTAATATTGATTTGACAGCTGTTTGTTTTTATTTTTATTACATCTTTAACCTACAAAGACAGCTGATTATTACCAGTAGGTGATTCATTGAAAACTGAAGTAAAATGCGACTAATATCGTGTAAAAAGTGGGTTTTTAAATGCTCGTTATTTACTTTTCAAGGGGCGGCGGGCATTTTCAAGCATTGAAAAAACCTTCTCTGGAATGTAGAGAATGCATGGAATAAGTTTCATTGTTATCAGTTCTCCCGTTTTTTCGGTGAAGACGGCGTAAAATTTCTCCTGGAGCGTCACAGACAAACAGATAGACAAAATTCAAAATGGCCGTATTCAAAAATACTTTGAATACGGTAAAAATACAATGGCCGCCGTTTTGGATTTTGAGCTTGGATCATGCTAGTTATTTTTTAAATAATAGTAGTCTAATAGTGTTAGAAAATAATCCGTTCAGAAATGTTTGAAATAAAAAATATTTTGTGAAAAATACAAAATGGCGGATATCTGAGAAAATAAGCGTTTGAGGCCATACCTCCATTGGAACTTTTTTCTTCCTTTTAATGTACCTAATCACTCACCGAAGTCCTGAAACGTATTTCATGGACACTCTGTATATAGTCATAATGAGGGTTTTAAGTCTCTTATGTGATTGGTATGGTTCAATTGTCTCCAAGCTGTTGGTGGCAAACGCCATTTAACTTACGTTATAATCATCGTTATAGAAAGGTGGGAAGAACAAATGTTCAGATAGAGAAAGTTAGGGGTCAAGGGTTGCGCCTGGTGTAGTTAGGTTTGTTAAGAACTTCGACCTCTTCCATTCCAATAGTGTAGGAAAGCTATTATCAACTGTAAGAGGTGTTTAATTACTATATCCAATGTGTTGGCTTACATTTTGAAATACCGGGTGTCCCACGAAGAGGACCCTATTTTTGTTGGTGTGACGGACGTGTGGATCGCGCTACGGACCTGGGACTCAACAGTCCTAACATACACATGTTCAAAAGAAATACCTCAAAGTATCAGTTAATTCTTACACATTAGGACAAAATGGCGGGATATTAAACAAATAGTACATTTTCATTTAAATATTTGACATGGATATGTCTTAGCTCTGGGGGGGTGTTGGTGATTTTTAAGATGGAAAACATGTAACAGGTTTCCATAGAAACTACCAGAACTATTGTATTGAATTTTAAATATAAAAGATTAAGAACAGCTGTTCCGATGAACTTAAAACATTCCTTTTAGACATATCCATGATCTAACCTATTTCCCACAGGGAAGTAAATACAAAAACTTTTTATTTGCGTGTTACTACAAATTAATGAATTTTAACGATGTTTCTAAGCAGTCATGGACTGTATGACTTGCTATCAGTGCATTGCGATCGATGGACATCAGTTTGAATAAAGTTTATGGATCAAATAGATTTTATTTATTTATATCTTTAATTCCCTAACTTTGTTTAGTGCTTAGTAACATCGTTAAAATTCAGTAATTATCCGTTATACTTAAGCAAATAAAACTATTTTAACGAAAAGGTACTATTTCTTTATTATCCCGCTATTTTGTCCTAATGTGTCAGAATTGACTAATACTCTGGGGTATTTCTCTTGCACATGTGTATGTTAGGACTGTTGAGGTCTGTAGTGCGATTCACACGTCCGTCACACCAACTCAAAAATAGGGACCTCTTCGTGGGACACTACGTGGTACACAGAAAGTGTTTCTGGCAAATAATTTTGTCAGTTGACCTAAAAAAGCTATGAGTCAAAAAGTATTCACAAGAGCGGGTCTACATATTACATATACGAATATGAATGTTGATAAATATTAGCTTACCTTTAGGACCCGTCCAGAGTAAGAAGTAGAACGCTGCGCTCATAGCCATCCTGGAAACAACAAGGAAACTTCAAATATTAGGAGTAAATAAAGGCGAGGAAAATATTTGACTTTTTGGAAGTTGAATATAAGACTAGTTCCAACCGTTGCTCTGATGTGATAAACTCTTGTTTGGTAAGGCTTTCGTGAAAATATGTTTGTTGTAAACTACAGTAACTTTAATTTCAAACGGTCATGATTAGGACAAATGTGTTTTTGTGTAAATACACCAACTTATGACGCTACAACCACTTTGGAACGCATGTATTTTTATGTTGTTATTTCTTCGCTTCTCTGCATTTTTAACGTTTTGATGGGTGACGGTCCAAACTCCGGTCTTGTCACTACCTAACGTAGACATGTTTTTGGGAAACATAATTTTGTTGCCCTGTGACGAAATGGCAACTTGGTCCAGATTCTGCTCTTCTTCTATCAGTTTTAAAGGCAAGCATTAAACCACTTAGCTATCCAACCAGTAGATGTTATTTATAGTAGTATTAACGTTTTGGGGGGTGATTCAAAATGACATATTTGTATATCTATTGACACGATAACAGCCACATTCATTGTCTGATTATTGTAAAATTCGGAGGTGTTCCTTTCTATAATACGTTGGACGAGATTGTTGGGCAACGCAATTGGACTATATTAACTAGGTACACATTTGGGGAGTCGGTTGTACCCCAAATACGGGGTTGTCAATTTAGTTTTGTATAATCTTTGAAACTTGCGTTTTTTATTTTGGACATTGGATTCCCCAAAAAACACACAATTTAGTATTATGAACCATGACTTTCGGTCAATTGGTTATTAAGCTATTTAAAATGGTAAAAACAGTCCATTGGGTAATGTTAATCTGATGGAAAATAGATAAAAACCAATAACTCATTTATTTATTTAAAGTTTTTCCAAAAGTTTGTATTCAAGTCCATCGTAAGTTAAGGTTTATGAATATATCCATAAAACCCCAGATTTAATGTTACTCACGGCAGCAAACCTACGTATTTATTGTAATTCTTAAAAAAATAAATAAATTAGTATAACTCTTTTCTTTGGGAAATACTTCATGAATATGTCTAGAGGGAATGTTTCCAGTTCACCTAAACAGCTGTCTTATAACCAAACTATGACGTCACTAAATAAATGACGTGTTTCAAATTTTGGTCGCGCAAATTTCCAACACCCTCCCCAGAGCTAAGACATATCCGTGTCAAATAATGATTGTACTTACCCGTGGGAAATAGGTTAGATCATGAATATGTCAATGGGTTTCAGTTCTTCTAAACAGCTGTCGTTATAGCCATATGACGTCACTAAGCATATGTCATCACTGTTTCAAAGTTCGGTCTCGTAAATTGCCAATAACACCCCGCCCTCCTGAGCTAAGACACATCCATGACAATTGAGTAACAAAGGTTTGTATGCTTAACCTCAAGAAAGCAACGGTTACTTTGTAAGATACGAAGTTGATTTAGAACACTTAGAAATAAACTGTTTAGAAATAACTGGTTGCCGGGAATTTTGATAGGAAATAATCTTTCCTCTAGAGAGCTAAAACGTTCGCCCGCTTAAACAAGTTTTGGAAGTTTGCACAGAGAACATGAAGAATTCTATACCGCGCTTGAGTTTATTTCTGAAAGCGTTATGCGATATACTTCAGTTAGTAAGTGAAAGAATTCTCTCTTATACTTGGGTTTATAAGCTTATATACTTACGTGCTGGAGTTTGTTTGTGAAAGAATTTCCTCGTGTACTTTCTAATTGTTTCTAAGTGTGGATAGTTGTGAGTGATGGTCAATGGGTGTAGTGTTCTTTTGTGTGGATTACCTTCCACACTATTGAATACTACGTTAATCCGAAAGACCATCCTCATAATTTGACTAGTTCGTAATTCAGAGGCAGTGGTTCGGACTCCACGTTAAACTGTAGGTCTCTTAAATATGCAATTGACTGTTAGGCTTTTAATTAACAGTTCTGTCCAAGGAACATTTCAACCTTAGTCAGTCAGTAACAAGACTACAAGCTCGCGTCACAATCATTATACACTCATCACTCATTCGTACTTGGCTTAAAATACCTACCTGGGTAGGTCGCCATTTCACTGACTAACTATAGGTAAAACATAATTTTTTAAATAATTCATAATTAATTATATTAAATATATTTTCATTGGACCTTTCCAACGCATATGTGTTTTAACAACACAACGTTTCTGGAGTTTCTACCGTTATCAAGTGATTACCTAATAATTTACATTGATTTTCAATGAATGTTTAAAGGTACAGATATTAATTATATCATGTTGTCAATAATACTACCCTTGTCTATAATGCACAACCCAAAATATATATGGATAACGTAACAAATAATTGCAATACTCCGCTTTCCAACTTTAAACACTGAAATTTAATGTAAATTATTAATAATCACTTGAAAGCGATAGAAGTTTGTCCACCTCCAGAAACGGTGTGTAGTTAAAACACAGACGCGTTGGAAAAGTCCAATAAAAAACACATTGAATAATCACCGAATTCGAATCACTTCAAAATGGAAGCGCTTCCTAATAGTTCGTTAATGTTAGCAAGTATCTCTTCAAAGTCACGACGCTTGTCAAAATCGAATAAAAACATTCAGTCGTATATCGTAAGAGAGAATTAAGTGGAAGAACACAATCCCACTAAAACAAGAAACAAGTTATTTCCGAGTGTTAAAATTCACATCCGCAATAGCTCCAGGGCAGAAGCGCGTGCGGCGGAAAAATCCCACTTTATTTCGGGTTTAATTCGTTCCAATGTGTTGAGAGCTTTGTTTAATCTGAATAGGTTTTAAATTACGGTCCACTTAAATTATCAGCTGAATAAATTTTTTTTACTTGAAATTTATTTATACTTTTTAGTCTTCCCATATTGTGTCTTGTTACATTAATTTCTTCCTTACACCTGGCTTACTAGTCATTTCAGAAAGTTACGGGGAGCGGTGAAGCCATATCTCCTCCATGTTAAATTTTTGAACTTTAGGTACACTTTTCTCAGAAACTATTAAAGATATGGAGTTGAAATTTTATATCTGTACTTCCTTATGTACTGTAAACCTACAGCACTAGAATTATTACATTATAAATTTTAATTGCTGAAAAAGTTATTTTTTTAAACCAATATTATTTTTTGGATTTTTATATTCACAATTTTTCTCAGCAATTAATAGTTTCAATGCAATAATTCTAGTACTGTAGCTTGATATTATATAACGTAGTTGTTAATGCTAAAAATTTTCAATTCCCAGTCCCTCACAGATCCTGAGAAAAGTGTACCTTTGTAAAGAAGAAAACGATTATCGGTAAATGAGCCATACAGCGCTACTAGCATGGAACATTAAACTCGAGACATAGAATATTAATTAATTTAAAACATATACTTAGGATCATCGTACGTACATTCTAAGATCAGTTCCTGTAAGAGGAAGATTTCTTCTTAAAACTACATTAAAACAGAGAATGTAAAACAAATTGTTTACCCTTCCTGCTCCCCTTTTAAAGGTAAAGGGTTATAGTTATGTTCAACTGTGTTTCTCCATTGCGCCTCATTGAATTTTTAATATTTATGTAATAGTGGCTTAGAGGATTAAAAGATTTCGACAAGGATTGTGTGGGGTGTTAAAAAATTACGAGACACAAAGAACGTCACGTTGTCATGAGAACAGCTGTTTGCAGGATTTAAAAACATTTTCTTCAGAAATCAGCAATCTAATCTATTTCCCATAGGAAGTAAATAGGATAAATTGTTGTTTAGATTTTTCAAAAGAAAAGGCAATCATATATAAAAATTCACAAGTAGTCATCTTGTTTTACGATAAAAACTTTTTTATTTCTTTAGAAAACAAATTATAATTTAACAAAAAAAATTGTCCTCACACCTTTTAATAGCTTTAAGTGTATGAAAAATACATGTTACAGATGGTATCGGGGCTAAAACATAATAGGAAAAATTATGAAGGAACTCATAATTTATTCATATTAAAAAATGGGTGTTGAAAATCAAACTTGAGGACTTTTTATTCTTATATTTGAGACAACAACCTAAACATTTTGGGTATTTCTGGGCGAATTTTAGTGATATTAGGGAGTTTTATGACATGTAGAAATGTTACAGGAAAATATCAGCTACATAAGGACAGTAGTTAAAAATAAAAAATTCTAATGGAAATTATTCCTAATGTTTATTGAATACAATCCAAACAGAAATGGAATTATTAACCAAAGCAATCCACAAAGGAAAACGTTGATTTAAACTCTCAGCAATTGCCGGTTGTTTGGGAACGGTGTTTTTATTTTGATATCTGGGATGTATCTTTCAGGGGCAAATTGTTTTACATCAAAGTGGATTATTTTTGTCGCAGTATCTCCGTATAGTGTGATTATAAGAGCCGCTGGCGCGCTGCCCGCGAGGCTACCCGCCAGAAAACGCGCCATTCACGCGCGCGCGGGAAAATTACATTGTTGGCCTTTGCATTCTGATTAACCTAGATGAGATCATGACTGGAATTCAATTTTCACTGTCTTATTCGTTATGATTCTCGGCAGAAGCTTTCCAAGTTGATAGTTTAATTGAATTAACGCACGTGTAAATTGAGGATTAAATTAGTTTGTATTACGAAATTAATCTATTGAGCTAGTATTCCAGTATTGTATGAGTATTCATTCTGTAACGATATGGCTTTTGGTTGGTTTTAGCTTTTTTTAATCGTGACTCATATTATTTTTTATATTTTCACTATCTAACAACCACCTTAATTGAGTTTATAATTCCTAAAGAACCATTTTAATGAAGCTTGGAGTTAATTTTAATTCAACTGAAATTGAGTCGTCGAATCTTGAATGATCTATGAAAACATATTTATTCTTTTAAGGTTAATAAAGTAATTTATTATTGCGTTAATACTAGTTTTTTTAAACTAAAACGTTGTTAGGGTGGGGGTGTAAATAAACAATACCAATGAACTGACAATGACTTTCCCTACAGAGTTGAGTTGTTTCTTCTTTTAAGTCTGACATAAGGTATCATTGTATCTAGTATAGCTAAGAAGTAAATCTAAAATATACTATTTTCTGAATAAAACCTACTCATTATTTCAAAAATATTCATTAGATTCTTTTTCACTCAGGCTCATTTTACTTCCTCTCCTTATACGTAGTATATGGCGAAAGTATTGTTTTCGACAAAATTTTCAATTATTCACAGTACCTCCAGGTAATTTTTTAATTTTTAATTTTTAAGGGTAATTCACCTCTAAAAAAAGTGAAAAATCAAAATTTAAAAAACGACCACCATTTTTGCATGTCTGTAAAAATGACAGATCAAAAGTTATGAGCTTTTAGGTGTAAAAAAATCTACTTTTTAAATTTTCAGTGAAAAATTAAAGTTAATTATAGTTTGATTACCACCATTGAAACCAGATAAAAAACTGAACAAATTAGTATTTTGAATTATTTGTCTATGACTAATTGTTCCAGAGAAAAGTTAAACATACAGTCCACGATAAACGCAGTACGTTGTCTGAGAGCGCTCAATGTTATTCTAACGGATAATATTTAAAAAATCAAATTTGTCTCTATTTCCCAGCATTTTACACGAAATTTGGTAATCAGTGTAAGGCGAGATCACCCATCAACCCAACAATACCCACTCAAAAAGCCGTAATGCTATTCGACTTCAGGACATGCCCAATCTTAAAGTTTTTAATGTGCGTTGTTTCTCTTGTTATTTTCATAAAATGGATGATCATTTTTAAACAATAAATTATTAATTGATATTTTGATAAACTTTAAAAAATATGCTATTTTTATTACAGATTGTCGTTTATTACTTAAGGGAAAAGTGTGTGTCAGTCCACTGATACTGTTCATTTATAAAGGTGAAGATTTGTTAAATCGTGCGTTTGAGCTAATTTAGACTCTTTCATGAGTATTTGGGTTAAACTCCCCTTTAAAAATGTTAAAGTCCTGGATATGCTATTCAAAAGATTGCCTGCATACCGAATTTTTTTAGTAGACGACCGAGAATTTGGTTTCAAGGCCTTTGAAATTGTCCGGAAACAAATTTTATGGACTTAGTGGTTTCAAAATCTAATCTTTCCGTAGCTAAGATTCAGAAATTGCAAAAAATATATACATTCTCAACTATAGAGTCAACTGCTTTGATTTAGAATTGTCGTAAGTTTGAAGGAGAAAGTAAACTTTTATTTTTTACAGCAAATACCAAGTACTAGAGTCAGGTAGAATGAGACAGAAGTCAAGCTTCGTTCAAACATTTGCTATGTCGGAGGCTAAGGTCTTTGATGTGGTCACTGCCCTTACAAAGCTTCTACAAAGGTACTATTTGAATACTAAATAGTTTCTTATTCACGATGCGAATTGCCATTTTAGAAACACTATGTTTTCATAGATGTTTTTAGATTTCGAGAGAACTTCTACTGCAGTTTACAACAGGATACAAAAACTTGTATTAATAAAAGAGAAAGATTGGACATTCCAGACAGTTTTAGCGAATTTCCCATAGGAGAGTTGCAATTACCGCAACTCTCATGGCAAAACGTAAGCCCTGGACTATGTTACCTTTTCGTATTTGATATACCTAAAGGCCAAAAACAAAAGTCCTTAAAAATCTTTGTGTAAGTATGTGTGTGTGTGTCCGTGAACACGATAAATCTCGTAAAAATTGTCCGATCGAGACCAAAATTTGGTTGAGACGTGTA
Organism: Nephotettix cincticeps; assembly: GCA_023375725.1. Classification (NCBI taxonomy): domain Eukaryota; kingdom Metazoa; phylum Arthropoda; class Insecta; order Hemiptera; family Cicadellidae; genus Nephotettix; species Nephotettix cincticeps. The sequence goes on along the minus strand of CM041789.1, from coordinate 15,169,997 downwards.
TTCCTACATTTATTCTGACGAGTTCGTAATCTAGACATATCGGTAAATCGGAAGTTTTTTTCACCCAACGTTAAAAAAAATCTTTTACAATTAGAATCAGATTAATAAACTAAACAACTTGATATTAAGAATGAAAAGAAAAAATAATATTCCACTCATTAATAGATATTTTTGGATGAAACTTGGTATTCAGCTTCATGTAGTTGGGACCCATACATTTATGCTAAAATATTATAGTTTATGTGTTTAATATGGCAGCTAACCTGTATACTCTTTTCCCATGTTAATCATACAGGGAATAGGCAAACTCCTTTATTTATGGTTGGTCACAATAAAAATCGTTTATGGTAGAAATTTCCTACTTTCAGTGTTCATCACAACAGCAAACCTGCATACTCTTTCCCATGTTAATCGAAAAGAGAACAGGCAAACTATCATAAATCTATTCACAGATATTGATCAATCTTTTCATTATTGATTTCGAAATTCACTGAGTACGTAGGTCTGCTTTGACGGGGGTATTTTAAGATATCAACCATAAATTTAAGCCAAAATTTGAATTCTTGATGTAAATTCATCATATTCCAATTATAAATTCACACTGAGTCCAGCATTGGACCCACTGTCCTCGGATTATAATATGAACACGTTTTAATTAGATAATAATCCCCAAGTAATTATAAATAACAATTCCCTAATCCGGATTCGCCCATTACTACGATTAAAGGCCTCGTTGTTTTAATTATTTTATATACGTTCGAATTTAGAGAGTCATAATTAAGTGTCGTATAAAAAAAATTAAAATACCCCCGTCGCAGCAGACCTGCGTACTCAGCGAATTTCCAAATCAATAACATAATAATAATAATAATATATGACAAGTTTCATTATTATCTGTCAATAAATATGAGTATTATTTGCCTACTCTCCATGTGATTAACATGAGAAAGAGTATGCAGGTTTGCTGCTGTGAGAACGCTGAAAGTAGGTGTTTCTAGCGTAAACAATTTATATTTTGACCATTTATATCAAGTTTCATCAACATCTGTCCACAAATAAAGGAGTTTACCCAAACTCTATATGATTAACACGAGAGTGATCGTGTTCACAGACACACACACACACACACACACACACACACACACACACGCATATATATGTATATAAATTTCAACGACTTTTGTTTTTGGTCTCTAGGCACCTAAAGAAGAAAAAATGACATGGTCCCGGGCTTAAGTCTCGTCATGAGACCTACGGTAATAGCTTCTTCCCTATGGGAAATTCGCTAAAAGGTTTTTTTAGTTGAAGAATAAATTCAAATACACTTTAAATTACGGAAGAAACAGTTTATGCAAATTTAAAACATTACACGTATTGGAAATTAGTGATCCATTTATAGGTTTTATACTTTTAGGGAGGGAGCGAGTCGATATGTCAATCCATTCAGAAAGAATCTTTGCCCCTATCTCTGCTTGCCTCGACCCACGCACTGATAAGTCGTCTATGTGGGTGGCGAAGTACAGCATGGTGAACGACCTCTTTAAAATATAATAATACCAGTGCACACGCAGCACGCTGACGTGAGTAGAGCGTAATTCGTAGAACTTCTAGTATTACTATCATAGAAATGGAATAGTACTGAGTTTCAGGGTTTTTGCAATAAGGGGTTTTTTACATAGTAATGTTCTTATATCAAGGCTGTTCACTAAGTATAAGTGAGTTATGCCAATTTATTTATTCTCTGTAAGATTTACACGGACAGTGAATATGTAGGTTTGCTGCCGTAATAAACATTAAATTTTGTGGTTTTATGGATGTGATAAAACTTATCTAGATGGATTTGCATACCAAACTTTTGAAGAATATTTAAGTAAAAAAGTGAGTTATTGTTTAAATAAGTGTATAAGCTAATAAATATAATTTTGAATGACTCCACAAAACGTGTTCAGGGGGTTGAGTTATGAACTTCTATCATGGTCCCAGGCTTAACTGCCACCATGTGGGTCATGTGAATAGCTCACTTTTCCATAGGAAATTCGCTAATAATATAATAAATAATATAAATATACACGATGTCAGAGAATAAACATTCTTCTTGTAAATGTACTACCACATTATAATAAATTTACCAAATTTAATTTTCCTAAAATACTCATAAAATTTATTTCAAACACAATTTATATAAAGCTGTAACATTTTTAATACATTGGATTAGATTACCTTACTGAAATGGCGACCTACTCAGGTAAGTATCTTACGCCAAGTATGAATAAGAAATGAGGGTAAGATGATTGTGGCGCGATCTTGTAGTCTTGTTACTGATTAAGGCTGACATGTCCTTAGACAGAAGACATTTTAACACATATTTTAGATATTTAAAAGCGTATAGATTTTGAAACGTAATTTTTAAGGACATGCGGGTGGTATCATATTATTTGGGACTCACAATAAATCACCATTGTTAATCACAATAAACAATGAAAAAAAACTGTAAGTACAGTGTTTGAGAAACTTTGAATGTTTACGTTTTTAAGGGTATACTGCCCTGAAATTAATCAAAAAATGAAAGAAGGCCTGTGGTATTAGCAATGTGTTCTTAAGTGTGGTCTTGGGGGAGTTACACAGACAGAAATACCAGTCAGAAAATCAAATTTTTTGGGTTGAGGGAGTTTCTAAACGAAAATCCACTCATAGCTCAAATACAAATGCTAGAGCTAATTAATATTTTAAGATAATTGTAGATGAAATATAAAATAAATACAATCTATAAAACTAAATCCCCCTAAAAAGGCGTGTCGGTATTTAAAAAATTATATTACATTTCCTCTACCTAGTATCGTTCTCGTTTGTAAAAATACCCAACAAATAATAAAAGTCCGTTACCGGCGAAGCGTGTTCGGATTTATCCATTTAAATGAACCCGGCGACAGCGTTATTGGAACAGAATGTAAATAACCGGCAGGAACACCAACATAACAGAGCGAACGACAAACATTGACAGTGTCGCCGGTGACGGGTTAATAACAAGTTATTATGTTGGTACTCGCTGTTTGTGCCATTGATTGATGCTGTTTAATATTTGCAATTAGCTACTACCGTCGACAACGCTAATAAATACTTGGTAGGGCGCAGGGTGTGACGAACGCTAGGTTTTGTTCTGGAACGATTTATTCGGCGGAGTTTAATTGGTAACGTGCGTATCGCGTTTTAAAAGGGCTTTCCAAATAAACGGGACAAATTGGGTTATATTTCGCGGAAATATGCGTTTACGGCCGTTCTGTTTGTTCGGATAAAACACGAAGAGTAAGTGTTACTGCCTCGTACAAAATGGGGCGATGTGTTCGCTTAAATCTATTACTTTTTGAGATTTGAGCAACGGGAGTACATAACAGTTTGTTATTGTTTACAGTTTGTTAGTTTGAGTATCAGTATTTATGATATTAGCCCTTAGACGTGGTTTGACGTACGCTACACGTCATTGGTTTACAGAAACGCGTCAAACGTGCTGCCATCTATGAGCTAATGGTGGAACTATCTCGAGTAGCACTCTGTATTGCCACTAGAGCAGGCTTTATACGCACTTGAAGCGTCGGTGTAATTTGGTGCAGTTCGCTGACGAGTTTTGAAATTCCTTGTAATCCAAAGGTCTCAGGTTCAATTCCTGACCCAGTTTGTAATTGGACTAGTATCTAACAACAGGTTGGCTTTGATAACATGACTAGGGTCGTTCAATATCAAAATGTTAAAATCCATTGGCGTTGAAAAACACAAAATGAAATAAAAAATACAAACTGATCACCAATTTTGGTTTTATATCGAAGGATAAAATTTTAAGAGGATTTTCAACCACTGGAAGAATCTTGCTGAAAGCCCTTGTTCAAAAGGTAACTCTTCACCAAACTGCAGAATTGTACAACTCACATAATATCATTTAAAAAATAACCTGAGATAGTTTATTTTAATTTTTTGTGATTTTACGTAGACTTGTGAGCCGACTTTATTTCGTTTGTAGATCCGTTATTTTAATGGTATAATAAGACTCGACCCACTCTGGGGGGTGTTTCGAGGATATAGTTAGGGATCGAGATCTCTTACGACACCTAGTGGCTTCGGTCCAACTTGATGTCCACAGACCAGTCCGTGCTCCTTTACGGGACAGAGGTGTGGACAGACGCTCTCACCAAGGAAATCTACCGGTTGCAACCCACCCGGGTTCAGCGTCAAGCTGCGCTCCGGGTGTGTTCTGCCTATCGTACAGTATCCGAACCTGCCGTCCTGGTGGCCGCTGGAGTCATTCCTGTCACACTTTTGGCATGGGAGAGGAAGACGATTTATCAGAGACAATGCGAGATCGGAAGAGCGCTCCCGAACCTTCCGAATACTATCTCAACCAGTTTCTAAAAAGGCCACAGCTATTTCATATCGTATCTGCATCGGATGGGCAAAACTGGTTCACCGAATTCCACTTACTGCCCGGGCGTTCCAGACGATGCGGAACACACTTTCTTCCACTACCCCCGTTAGGAAAGGTCCCGCCTGGAGGCTGCACGAAAACTTGGTGTTTTCTCGGTAGACATGGTCTGCCATAAGATCATGGAGGACGAGGGTAACTGGGATTGTTTGTTATAGTTCGTCCGGAGCGTCCTTCTAGAGAAGAAAAGCGATCTGGACCACGAATGGCCCATTTCCCCTAAACAAGTCACTGGACATGGAGTGAGCCCTAAGGGCATAAGCCAAATTTAGGCCTAGCCTGTTGTAATGAAACTAACAGTTCCAAGTTAGAATCCTAAAGAGTAGAGGAGGTGTTTTAGTGGATAACCCTGTTTTGGAGGGAGTCCCACACTAGACTGACCACCTGTGTGCATAAAGCATTTCTCCCGCATCTCACTCAAACAAAACACTCTGGGTGGTGTAAAAGTGAATATTGGTGAAGAGTGGTACATTACTGTAGAAGTAGCTACTACAAAATCAGTTTCATTTGAAGACCATTAATTAATCATGTATAGAACTATCATTGTCCTGATTTTCGGTTTTCAAGTGCAATAACCACTGACCAGGTTGAATTAGAATTTTTAGAATATATGAAATAAAATTTGGTGAAATGAATATAAAGGGAAATCGAGTTAAGTTCTAAATGTTAATACGTCAGTTCGGAGGATCACGTATTTTACACAAAATCTAGCTGGTATTTAGCCAATTCATTAATACGACCAAGCATTATATGTGTTGAGTCTATCACAAATTTGTTCAAGTATTTTCGGTTTCAGATTAATACCTACCTGTTTAGATTAGATTTCCTCCTGTTTTAGATTTGATAAAGATAGATAAGATAAGTTCTAAGATAAATAAAAATATCGTCAGACCTCCTCAGAGATACCTCAGATTAGCTCACAGGATTAGATTCCTACCTGTTTCAGATTATTTATACAATATATGTTTCAGATTAAAATTCCTAGTTCAGTTACTACCTGTTTCAGATTAGCATTCCTACCTGTTTCAGATTAGCATTCCTACCTGTTTCAGATTAGCATTCCTACCAGTTTCAGATTAGCATTCCTACCAGTTTCAGATTAGCATTCCATTCCTACCTATTTCAGATTAGTATTCCTCCCTGTTTCAGATTAGTATTCATACCTGTTTTAGATTAGTATTCCTACCTGTTCCTGATTAGTATTCCTACCTGTTTCAGATTAGTATTCCTATCGGTTTCAGATTAGTATTCCTACCTGTTTCAGATTAGCATTCCTACCTGTTTCAGATTAGCATTCATACCTATTTCGTATTAGCATTCCTACCTATTTCATATTAGCATTCCTACCTGTTTCAGATTAGTATTCCTACCTGTTTCAGATTAGTATTCCTATTCGTTTCAGATTAGCGTTCCCACCTGAGATTAGTATTCCTACCTGTTTCAGATTAGCATTCCTACATGTTTCAGATTAGTATTCCTACCTGTTTCAGATTAGCATTCCTACATGTATCAGATTAGTATTCCTACCTGTTTCAGATTAGCATTCCTACATGTATCAGATTAGTATTCCTACCTGTTTCAGATTAGCATTCCTACCTGTTTCAGATTAGCATTCCTACCTATTTCAGATTAGTATTCCTACCTGTTCCTGATTAGTATTCCTACCTGTTTCAGATTAGTATTCCTACATGTTTTTTAGATTAGTATTCCTACCTGTTTTATAGTAGTATTCCTACCTATTTCAGATTAGTATTTCTACCTGTTCCTGATTAGTATTCCTACCTGTTCCTGATTAGTATTCCTACCTGTTCCTGATTAGTATTCCTACCTGTTCCTGATTAGTATTCCTACCTGTTCCTGATTAGTATTCCTACCTGTTCCTGATTAGTATTCCTACCTGTTCCTGATTAGTATTCCTACCTGTTTCAGATTAGTATTCCTACATGTATCAGATTAGAATTTATACCTTTTCAGATTAGCATTCTTACATGTATCAGATTAGTATTCCTACCTGTTCCTGATTAGTATTCCTACCTGTTCCTGATTAGTATTCTTACCTGTTTCAGATTAGTATTTCTACCTGTTTTAGATTAGTATTCTTACCTGTTTCAGATTAGTATTTCTACCTGTTTCAGAGTAGGAAGGACATCTGTTAAATCCTGTATAAAACTTATATAATTTTGTGATGGATAGGCATTGGACGCAGCTATCCTTTTCATATGGCTATAAATGAATTACCCTTATAAACATAGAAATAAGTGTTATTTCATCATCTTTAATCATTAAGGTAAAGGTGATTAAAAGGATAAAATATGTGTTAAGTGTTTTGATGACTGAAATTAACAGTTTCAATTTTAAATAAGACCATTCGTTATACGAAGAAAATGCAAATTACTAAACGTTTAAAATACTAATTAACCCTTATTCAATAATCTTTCCAATCGTAAGAAAAAGTTGTCTACTTTAAAAAGTCGTTAACATTCTGTGTTATTTCTGGAAATAAAATTTCTGAAAAAAATTTGATAACATTCTAGAAATCACTTAAAGGATAATGGCTTAACCAATTGGGCAACTTAACGATAGGATAGTTATCTCGAAGTTTGATCGAGTTCGATAGGTCGTAACTTTGGAGGCGCCGCCACAGCTCCCTCACACAATAGACAAATGGAAGCATCGTTCAAACATTAAATATTCTGTTATTCAAAAGTAAATCCACCACCCTACCGTTGAATATATTTTAAACATTTCATTGTAATTTATAGAAAAAAATAGTAGAAATATAAACTATTTTTCACCCTTTGTATGAGGTGTTTGGTTATCATTTATTATTAACTTGAAATTTTAAACAAATAAATACAAAGAAAAATAAGGCTCAATTAATTAAAATTAATTTAAAATTGTATACAGTAAAGTCCGGTTTATCCGGATCCGAATAATCGGATTCTGGATAATCCGAATCAGGTTTAAAAAAAAATTATAAATAACAGTAAAACAATGACGGCTTTTACGGGACATAAAACATAAAAATTACCATAAATCTAAGAAATGAAGAGACAATACTTAAATTTTAATTGTCTTGCAGAATGAAAACCCTTAACAACTACTTTAGGGAAAACGTGAAAAAATTCAAATATAACGTACGATATTGATCGTTGGAGCAATTGTTGATGTATTTATGCGAAAACAAAAGTATTTGCACCAAACGTTGTATGGAAATGAATCGAATCATTTATGATTGCTAGATTTAAACTTCAATATTGATTAATGTTGGAAACAAATTTTCAAGTCCCACAATTTAATTTCGTTCCCTATTGGCAGTTTGGACGGTGTTAATGAAACGCATCGAACAATAACAACGACCACAGAATTAAATTTTATTCTGTGGTCTTTGGTCAATAAAGGCTAGAGGGACTAATATCAGGTGTATATGAGCAATATACATCGGTCACAAAATTGAAATTGAAAAGAGAAATTTCTGTCAATTGATTAAATAAGTCTTTTTGGTATATGCTTGATGTGATGTGATTCTAAATTATTACTTTTTGAATTTTTCAGTATAGTAGGCATATTTTGGAAGTCTTTGATGGGTTTTACTTGCATACGATAAAATAATAATATATATTACTATAAAAATAGTATATTAAGTGGTTTTAGCATCCGGACCACACGTCAAATATGACTGGGACGTTAGTGGCGTCCTGTAATCCAGCTACGTGGAGGTGGATTGTGGATAGTTGTGAGCGGTGGTCGTAATTTTCTCTTGGTTTAAGGGGACTTTTTTTAAATTTCTTGTATTTTCTCATAATCCTTGGCAGTTGTATATCTCTAGAGATTTAACAAAGACAAGAAATTTGTTTTATTTTTTTCGTTTTTGATACCTATAACAAGAATGTGTTTTTCTCAAAATACTGTAATTTTTTTTAATTCATATTTTGCAAAAACTCACTCAAAACTGATAAGTTTGGTGTCAATTTGCTAGTACTTAGGTAAACTAAAAATTGATGCATTATTGTTTTTATATAGGAAAAATTAATTTTTTTAAGATTAAATAAAAAACTATTTTTTTAAATATTTATTTGTTGAAAACCTATAGTACAATGACATTCTAAATATATATGAAATCGTTCAATACACCACTGTTAACTAGCAGCAAACGGTTCGTCCACCTAAATTCAACACTTCTTTTGAAATATCAATTTGAAGTACTGAAAAAATTAAAAATCTACTTTCGCATAATCGACACTTCGCGTTGTGAAATTAAGTAGATGTGATAAGTAAAGAATATTTAAGAATATGAAGAATTTTTAATTAAACTTTAATTATTATTTCAATATTAATTAAATAAATTAGTAGGCCCTACTAAAACTAGTATTTTGAATTATTTGTCTACAACTAACGATTCCATAAAAAAGTTAAATTTACTGTTCATGATAAACGCAGTACGTTGTCTGAGAGCGAACTCTTCATGTTATTCTAATGGAGAATACTGAAAAATCAACTTCTTCCTTATTTCCCAACCGTTTTCAATGAAACTTGGTATGCAGTAAGGTCATATCACCCAACAAAACTCACTCTAAAAAGCTTTATTACCGTGGAGGGGGAGGATTGCCCCCCCCATAAATTCTAACAATTAATGTAACTTTGTTTCCCTAGTTGTTATTTTCAGAAATCGGATAATTACTTTTGAAACAATAAATTATTAAATGATATTTAAATAAAATTTAAAGAATGTAATAGTTTTATTATAGATTGTCGTTTTTAAATTCACTAATGGGAGAAAGCATGTTTTAGACCACTGAAAAGTTTATTTAACAATTACAATCTTAAAATGAAGAGAATACTCCTACGTAACAGGTCTGATAATGGTTATTACATACAGGAACTGAAACTAGTTGCAATAGAACCTAGTTGCCATTTGAAACAAATGGCAAACTACTTGTTGAGTATGTTTCTAAACTGTTGGTAATGATCAACAGACTGCATTTTCAGGGTTTTAAACTACGTTTAGTAAAATAAGCTACATTTGGTGGAAACGTTTAAAAAATGTTTATGATTGCTAGATTTAAACTTCAATATTGATTAATGTTGGAAACAAATTTTCAAGTCCCACAATTTAATTTCGTTCCCTATTGGCAGTTTGGACGGTGTTAATGAAACGCATCGAACAATAACAACGACCACAGAATTAAATTTTATTCTGTGGTCTTTGGTCAATACAGGCAAGAGGGACTAATATCAGGTGTATATGAGCAATATACATCGGTCACAAAATTGAAATTGAAAAGAGAAATTTCTGTCAATTGATTAAATAAGTCTTTTTGGTGTATGCTTGATGTGATGTGATTCTAAATTATTACTTTTTAGGGTTTTCAGTATAGTAGACATATTTTGGAACTCTTTGATGGGTTTTACTTGCATACGATAAAATAATAATATATATTACTATAAAAATAGTATATTTAGTGGTTTTAGCATCCGGACCACACGTCAAATATGACTGGGATGTTAGTGACGTCATGTAATCCAGCTACGTGGAGGTAACGGATTGTGGATAGTTGTGAGCGGTGGTCGTAATGTTCTCTTGGTTTAAGGGGACTTTTCTTTTAATTTCTTGTATTTTCTCATAATCTTTGGCAGTTGTATATCTCTAGAGATTTAACAAAGACAAGAAATTTGTTTTAATTTTTTTCGTTTTTGATACCTATAACAAGAATGTGTTTTTTCTCAAAATACTGTAATATTTTTAATTCATATTTTACAAAAACTACTCACTCAAAACTGATAAGTTTGGTGTCAATTTGCAGGTACTTAGGTAAACTAAAAATTGATGGATTTTTATTATTGTTTTTATATAGGAAAAAATATTTTTTTAAGAGTAAATAAAAAACTATTTTTTTAAATATTTATTTGTTGAAAACCTATAGTACAATGACATTCTAAATATATATGAAATCGTTCAAAACACCACTGTTAATTAGCAGCAAACGATTCGTCCACCTAAATTCAACACTTCTTTTGAAATATCAATTTGAAGTCCTGAAAACATTAAAAATCTACTTTCGCATAATCGACACTTCACATTGTGAAATTAAGTAGATGTGATAAGTAAAGAATATTTAAGAATATGAAGAATGTTTAATTAAACTTTAATTAGTAGTTAAATATTAATTATATAAATTAGTAGGCCCTACTAAAACTAGTATTTTGAACTATTTGTCTACAACTAACGATTCCAGAAAAAAGTTAAATTTACTGTTCATGATAAACGCAGTACGTTGTCTGAGAGTGAGCTCTTAATGTTATTCTAATGGAGAATACTCAAAAAAACAACTTCTTACTTATTTCCCAACCGTTTTCAATGAAACTTGGTATGCAGTAAGGTCATATCACCCAACAAAACTCACTCTAAAAAGCTTGGTATTACCGTGGAGGGGAGGATTTCCCCCCCATAAATTCTAACAATTAATGTAACTTTGTTTCCCTAGTTGTTATTTTCAGATTTCGGATTATTATTTTTGAAACAATAAATTATTAAATGATATTTAAATAAAATTTAAAGAATGTAATAGTTTTATTATAGATTGTCGTTTTTAAATTCACTAATGATAGAAAGCATGTTTTAGTCCCCTGATAAGTTTATTTAACAATTACAATCTTAAAATGAAGAGAATACTCCTACGTAACAGGTCTGATAATGGTTATTACATACAGGAACTGAAACTAGTTGCAATAGAAACTAGTTGCCATTTGAAACAAATGGCAAACTACTTGTTGAGTATGTTTCTAAACTGTTGGTAATGATCAACAGACTGCATTTTCAGGGTTTTAAACTACGTTTACTAAAATAAGCTACATTTGGTGGACACGTTTAAAAAATGTCATGTTTATAAAATATCCAGTTTCATTTACACGCTTCTTTGACACAAACTATTAACTTAAAGCGCTCTAACAACACAAAGTTCGGAATTCCAAAGTTTAAATAAGAAGAAACCTTGAAAGACAACACGAGGAAATAAGTTCTACTTAGGGTGTCCATTATAACTTCCAGCGATATTAAAGATTCACTCGTCTCTGAAGTAGAAGTTGGCTATTTTAATTGAAAAGTAAGTTAAAACGAGCACATTCCTTAGTTCTCAGTGAAGTCAATAATATGAAATATAATTATTTACCACTGATTGAATACTCTTGGTAGGATGAAAACTCGAGTTTATGTTTGTAAGATGTTGTGTACTCCACAGGTTGAGCCAATTCGGTAATCTGTCAGTCAGTTCGGCGAAATCTTATTTAATTCGGCGATCAACCACATCGTAGCCACACGAATCGTTCTTTTGATTGTACACTAAAATCATATCGTTGCCTCAAAATTTAAAAAAATAAATTCCAAATCTACAATGTGTCAAACCGATAAGCTGACAACTATTGAAAAACTACAATGGAATTTAAGTGTAACGTATTCAGAGGTCAAGTGATTACGTTAAACTGTAGGTTTAGTTGCCATTGGCTGTTCTATTTTAACATGAAGGAACATGTCAGCCTTAGTTAAACAAGACTACAAGATCGCGCCACAATCACTTACATTCAACATTCATACATGGCTTAAAATACCTACCTTGTGGTATGGTCGCCATTTCAAATAATCTAATCTAATCTAAAACTCCTTTGAAAAGGACACATGAAATTTAAGTGTAACGAATTTTACACTATTTTCTAACTGAAGAAGAATCTCGTAGTTTCAGCGGGAAGTGAAAACGTGAAAACTTTGATTCATAAAATGATGAGCCACAAAGCCCGCGGTCCGGAAGTTGATTTTTGATCCGATGAGCCGGTAAGCCGGGTGGCGAGGAGATTAAAATATCGACGAAGCAGCGCTGGTTCGAAAACTTGTTTACGCTCCACGTCAATGTGACCTTTCAGTGTTTCCGATTCAGACTTTCGATCCATTTTTTCACTTTCTCCCCTTATACATAGTATGTGGAAGACGTATTGAATTCGTTAAAATTTTCAAATTAGTATTTTGAATCTCAAGTCTACGGCTAAAGAGAAAAGTTACATTTACTGTTCGTGGTAAACGGACTAAGGAATTCTACGTTCATCCTCAGACACCATCTTCATAATTAGACTAGTAATTCAGACTGGGGCTGTGGCGTCGTCTTGTAATCCAGCTACTTGGAGTTCACGAATTGCGGATAGTTGTGATAGTCAGCGGGTGTAGTGTTCTCTTGTGTGGATTAATGTCCGCACAATTGAATTACTACGTTAATCCGCAAAGACCATTCTCATAATTAGACCAGTTTGTAATTCAGAGGCAGTGGTTCGTGTTCCACGTTAAACTGTAGGTTCCTTAGTTGTCATCGGCTGTTGGGCTATTAATTAACAGTCCTGTCTAAGTAACATGTCAGCCTTAGTCAGTAACAAGACTGCAAGATCGCGCCACAATCATCTTATATTCATTTCTCATTCATACTTGGCTTAAAATACCTACTTTGTGGTATGGTTGCCATTTCAATAATCTAATCTAATCAGATAAAAAATATTATGGTTTTAGATCCCACGTTAAGCTGTAGATCCCTTAAATGCCATTGACGGTTGGGCTATTAATTAACAGTCCTGTCTAAGTAACATGTCAGCCTTAGTCAGTAACAAGACAGCAAAGATCGTGCGCCACAATCATCTTACACCCATTTTTCATTACTCTAAAGTAATAAAATATGTTTAGAGTTGAAAGTGAAAGAACAGAGAGCAGGAATGGACGGTATACGTGTACGGAGAAGTGCAATGTATATGATGTAAGTGAATTGCAGCGAGGTGAGTCATAGACAAAGCTCTATACAGACTATACTTAACCTACTTTCTCTGCCGACAACACTGTGTGGCTGTGTGGCCTGGGTTCGGTTCAGGACGACTGTCAAAGTGTCAAAACAAAGATGAAACCACCCCTCTGTGCTTCTGTGCGTCTGCTGGACTCTCCTTTTGAATCTATGCCCCGACTTTGATGTCTCAATTAGGGTACGGTTTCCAATAATTAAAATAAACGGTATGAGTAAACTCACACGTAGTTTCTCCCAAAGGTAAAAAGTTTAAGAAGGAGCCAGAGAAAAATATATTTATTTATTTCTTTGTTTGAAGTGATGGTAGAATTATTTAGATTTTTATCATGGACGTTTTCCATCACTATTTTAACTACTTGGTACTTCTAAAGAAAAATTAAAGGATTAAAATATATATTTTTGAAAAAAAAAACATTTGTGCCATTTTAGACGCATAGTTCCTCCTATACGGGGATAATGCCAAATTCCCCGTCCGAGGTAATAGCATACATTTTTCGTGTGGAATTTAAGGTGATATGACTGTATACTGTATGCGTTTGAGAAATAAGTAATCCATCGATTTTTGGTACTCCATGTATTACGTAGGTAAAACATTATTCGATCTTAGACATCGTACTGTACTCACCGCAGACAGTAATAAATTTACTCTATGAGCACTAGTCGAAAACTTATTATTTGAAATACTAGTAATTTGTTACAGTAATACTAATATTGATAATCAAAAAAACATTATAAAAATATTTTTATAATTTTGCTAACACCCTTGTGAGCTCAGACATGCATGTCAATATATTCTTTAAAAATCTGAACAAATTGTGCGGATTATATTTGAGAGTCGAGTAATAAAAGGTTCGGATGTAGAACAAATTAAAGTAGTATAAAAATTACAACATTTATTGTTGAAAATTTTGAAAAATTGATGCTGACGTGGCTCGTAATCATATTCAAGCAATATCACACACTAAACGGACAAGAGGACAAAGGTGTAGCGTCTGCGAGCGCTCAATAAATTAGATGAAATTTCACACCTCCTCGGCGGAAGTCCAGTGGGCCGCTTTTTATTACGTTCTGTCAAATTTCGGCTCGCCGTCCGTCGACATTAGCCTCAAGTTCTCACGCTATCCCCCCCTTACCCCCACCCACTAAACCATCCCAACCACAACTCATCCTCTGAGCCCTTCTTGGGTATGTGTGTGGACCTGGGTTAAAAATGGTACGAAAAAATTTGGGGCATGTCCGGTTTGGCTTTTTTGCAACAGCTGTTGTAGGCTGTCTCAAATCTAATATCTTCCATGCTCCTGTTACTAATTATTTGATACTTTAATGTATAAACAAGCAATATTAAGGAGAACGCAGCATAAACTGTCAAATTAACTATGAAAGCTAGGTTACATGTGCGCAACGTGAATTGGCTGTCGGCAAACATCGCTCTGCGGTGTTAACTGGGGCTATTAATATTTTGACATGGATATATCTTAGCTCTGGGGGGTGTTGGTGATTTGTAAGATGGAAAACATGTAACAGGTTTCCATAGAAACTACTAGAACTATTGTATTGAATTTTAAAAATAAAAGAATAAGAACAGCTGTTTAGATAAACTGAAAGCATTCCCTTTTGAGTAGGTGACTTGTAACTAACGACGAAAGAAACGCAAGACTCATTTCAATTCCCACACAACTGTTTACGTCATGCTTAAGTGATTCTATTTATGCAATGATCAGGTATTTATCTTGTCAGGCGAGTTTGTAGGATCTAATTTAATAAAAGTATGCACGGGTGTCCGAGATTAGACCGATTTACGGTATGTAAACAAACAACAACTTGAACAGTTTTAAAACACTATTTGCAACAATAAAACAGCTGCGTAGGTAAATATATTCTCACAGAAGCGAAGACAATCCTGACCTACGTATTTGATAATACATTTTCATTAACTACATTTGTCATCACCTCCAAACTACCACTATTCAATTGTTCCGTCCAAAAAACGTCAATCCCTAAAAAACGACGAACCCTTCCGCCGTTCGATTCATCACACTTTTCACAAACCTTCAATGAATTTGTTTACAAAGACGTCTAAAAAGCGAAAACTGTCAAGGTTTCAACCACCTGAGTGTCTTCACAACGGTAAAAAAACAGGTCCGACCCTAACCTAACGGAACGACGACAAGTTGTTGTGAAGAGACTGACGCAGATGGATGGGCATAAACATGTATAAGGGTTGAACACAGGTGGAGGCAGCCCTTCAGAGAAGAGGCACAAAGGAGGGAGAAAGGGGGAAGAGCGGTCTGCAAGGTCGCAAGGGGTTGTGGGTTAAGGGTGGGAAGGTGGTAAAAAGAAATTAAATGACACGTTTAAATTCTGGTATGATCAAAGTTCTAAATGTATCCATGAAAAGTTTTATTAATTCACAATTCAGGGCCAAATTGTCATTTATAGTTAACTAACTGACCCGGCGAACTTCGGAACGCCTAACAGAAAATACATGTTAACTTTAAGATTGGCCATGTTCTGAAGTCAAATAGCATTGCGGCATCGATGTAAAAACTTTAAATATTCAACAGCTGATTATTATAATAAACCTAATATGTATAAACATTGTAATTATTTTTATTTGGCAAACATATAAACACGTGACTTTAAATCATACAGAAAAAAGTATAAATACATAATTCCCCAAAACCGTAAACTATTAACGTGGCAAATAATGCTGTTCATTTTGTACAGCACATATTTACTTCATAGTTACATTAATGAATGATTCATATGGCATTGGATAGTAAAGCATATTGCCAACGGACAGTAAACCAACAGCTGTTTTAAGAAATCAAAGGTCAAAACTTACTCCCCATAAGTAGAAATTTAAAACGCTATAAAATGGAAACTAATTGAATTTATGGAAACTGAAATTTATATGCCTAAAGCATGACCGGAGCAGAGACCAATCCGAAAAATCAAAGATCATTAAAATCGGTCCAGCCGTTCTCGAGTTATAATGAGCGTAACTAACACGACTTTGTTTTATATATTTAGATAGTTCGCCTTATTGGTAAAATATTACTTATTTTTTTACATTTATTTCATTCTTAGTTTCCAATAGGATACAAACCCAACTATAATAAACTATTCATAATTATTACGTATATAAAAATAAAAGTTTAGCTTCTAAAATAAAACGTCACTTTTCCTTATACTTGACACAGCTAAAACCCTTATTTCCATTCCCAATTTGATTACACAATAAGTTCAAGTGTACTGTATTTACAATACATGAATATTGTAAACTGAAAATAAACACCGTGAGAAATAAAAAAATAAAAGTGTTATGATTGTAAATTAAAATGGAAACATCAATCATGTGACTAACGGAAAAATGTGGTTGGATACACAAACATTTTGAACTAAAACAATATTGAATATATGGAGCTGGGTTGAAAAGTTATTGAAATTATAGCATATTCGTAATAATGGACTGTTGCTATATCGATGCGTATTTAATCTGGGAATATAAAAGGTTCTTATCTGTCTTGAAATTACGTTTTACGCCCCTAAGAGTGATAGCAAATTTCGTGATAGCATTACTGGTTATACGATAGTCGTAAAAAATGAGGAGGTTGTTTTCAATAAAAATAAAAATATTAAAATCCAAGATGGCGGAGGAATTGCATAGTATCACTGAGGTAAATTAAAAAACGAAATTTTTATTTTACCGTTTAAATGTATTATAAAATATGCAAAACGATCGTTCAGTGAATCCCAAATGATGTTGATTGTTTGGATTACTCTGAATTTACATCATTGACGTGTTTCCTTAACTCATACATAAATAGCTTAATTTCTATAGATATACAGATGTGTTCAATCAGAATTACACAATTCAATTTCTAATTAGAACAATTAGAAAAAGGTCGTTGACATAATACGTTAAGAATTCGATTACCAACAAGTAAATGAGTTCTTGAATACGTTTTTTCTAAAATATTTACGATGGATGATAATATGATCCTGGAAATTTCTGCATTCAAAGAAATAAATCAGATAGAAGAAGAGGGGAAAATGAAATGCGTTAAATTAAAATTTAACTTCGTGAAGGCAAAAAGCTACATCACACATAGAAGCATTGTTTTGTATTGTCATGGATGTGTCTTAGCTCTGGTAGGAGGGTGTTGGCGGTTTTTAAGATGGAAAATATGTAACAGGTTTCCTTAGAAATCACCAGAGTTAATGAATTGAATTTTTAATATAAAAGAATAAGAACAACTGTTAAAATGAAGTGACATATCCATGATCTAACCTATTTCCCACAGGGAAGTAAATACAAAAACTTTTTTACATTCTTCTGTTCACGAATATAATTTATTTTTGACTGACTTAACATAAGTATTCAAGATTTATCAGTTTTTGCGAATTTCCCGTAGGGGAGAAGCTATTACCGGAGGTCTAATGGCGAGACTTAAGCACGGGACCATGTTACTTTTTAGTTTTGAGGTGTCTAGAGAACAACAAAAATAGTCATGAAGATGTGTATTCTTACATTTACTCAGACAAGTTCATAATACAGATGTATAGTTAATCGGAACGGGTAGTTTTTTTAGGGGGGGGTATACCAAAATTGTTTTTATTTTAGTTTTGAATATTTTACATTTGTCTTTTATCATTAGAATCAACTTAAAAAACTACACAATTTAGTACTTTGAAGTACAGTACGTTGCATTTATGGGCTCCAATGTTAATCTTACGGAGAGTAAGGACAAATTAATACATAATTCACTTATTAGCCTATATCACGTCAATCTTTAAAATCTCTTGATTATAGACGGATATCGATTGAACTTGTCATATGTATTACTATTGTCATATTCTTGATTTGAATTTCGCTGAGCACACAGGTCTGCTGCAACGGGGTTATTTAAATAAATATTTGTTTAGATTGTTTAAAACGCAAATTCAGAGAAAGTTTCTGACTAAATCCCCTTCGTTGGACCTCACGGGAAGTTACTCCATACAAGTTGTTAATATGATTAGTTCAGTAAACCATTTAATTTCCACGAAAGAGAATTAGGGACTGTAAATTAGGAGGTAACTTTAACCACACCGACCTCGGCACGAATGTTAAATTAAATTTTTAGTGTTAAGAGTCTACATTACCTCCGCCATCTTTGATTCTAGACCCTAAAGATCAACGTTAATTTTATGACAGAATTGCTAACCGCTGGAAAAAAGCTGGCCGTAAAAAGGGTTTATATACAAACATCTTTATTATACATTTTATATATTTTTCGATCATAAAAATATAGTTATGTGAAAGTTTGGCAAAACGGAATACCGTTAATTTTTAATTTATTAATTTCGAATATTATGATAAAAGGAGAATAAAATATTTTAACATGTTAAAAACTATTAAAAATAAAATGTTAAAAATTTTTTACATACGCCACTCCTCGCCTTTTCGGTTAGAAAAACTTTTTCCAATAGTAAAATAATAATTAAAATGGCGACCATACCATAAGGTAGGTATTTTAAGCCAAGTATGAATGAGGATTGAGTGTAAGATGATTGTGGCGCGATCTTGTAGTCTTGTTACTGACTAAGGCTGACATGTTCCTTAGACAGGATTTTTAATTAATATCCCAACTAATGGCAACTAAGGGACCTACAGTTTAACGTGGAATCCGAACCACGGACTCTGAATTACGAATTGGTCTAGTTACGATGATGGTCTTCGCGGATTAACGTAGTATTCAATAGTGCGGACGTTAATCCACACAAGAGAACACTACACCCACCAACCAGCGCTCACAACTATCCACAATTCGTGACCTCCAAGTAGCTCTAGTAGGTAGGCTCTACGTATTTCAATATATTTCTGTAAAATGTAAAAAAATTGTCAAAACCATTGAATTACTTACTTTTTCACATGGTAATGTTTTAGCTCTGGGGGGTATTGGCAATCTGTCGACCAAATGTATATTTTTTAAATTAAAAATTAAAAAAGGGGTCATGAGGGGAAAATAGGGGGTAGGGGAAATAGGTAATTGGCGTAGGGAGTCCTCATTACATAAATATTAATCACGGGGGTCCTTGGGAAGATGAATTTTGAGAACCTCTGTCCTAGATACATCTTATCTTTAATTTTACACCATAACAATATTTTTACGTCTATCGTAAAACCAGTAATGCTGTGACAAAATTAACATTTTTCCACAATTAACACATTCCGCCAATAAGGCAGACACTTATAAACAAAACCAGGTTGAACATTTCCTAATGTGGAAGCTTAAGACAAGATTCGACGAAGTGGCAAAAACGTAAATGCGGAGTATTTGCATGCGGAGAGTAAACTTAAATTTTACTAGATGGGGAAATTAAACCACGTGGAAATGTTACAATGTCCTTTCCACTCCTTAAGTTAATTATACAGTATTATGTAACGTTTCTCTTTAATTATGCCTTGTGCGATTCTTATTGCAAAGTATTTTAATTTAGGTTTTACCCAAATTAACTCACTTTAACCTAATTTTTAACCATGAACCTTTTGGGAGTGAGAGTAAATTGGTGTTTTAAATTTAGGAAAAAACTTAATCAACTACTTTTTAATTATTAAGGTCATATACATTATAGGAACTTTAGGTCAGACTTAAAATTACTTCCAAAAAATACTAATACAGTAAACTTCACAGACGAATTGAACAATAGGTTTTAACGAATTCAAATATGTCGTTTGAACATTATAGTATTTTAAATTTTGGCTATAACTAAAATTCCGATAAAAACTCAAGAGTAAGTCGAAGATAGCAGCTCTTTTTAGTCTATTAGCTAAATCCCAATAGATAAATAGGTTAAGATTCCAATTTTAATACAGTATTCATTTTTCAAAATAAATTTTGTAATTTCTCCTTGAATTGTAATAAAATATTCATTAAATGTTTTTTATTTGATATGTTTTAAGGTGTGTTATCGATATTTCGTAGTGATTTAAATTATATATCTTTTTAAAATTCTTACGTTTGAATAACTTGCAGGACCTAAAGTCTATATTCTGTAAGTCAAAATTTTCAGTATTACCTTGTTAAGTACTAGTTAACTTTTCAAGGTGAGTTTTAATTTAAGTGCTATACGACAATTATTTAACTGGTTGGTTAATAAATTCAAGTGTTGTCGTTATGTCCAAATGTGAGTTATCTCAATTATGTTATATAAGTGATTTGTAGTAATCAAACACCACATAACCATCTTCATCGAAGTACCACACCACAAACGCACTCTGGTTTTCACTTGACGCAATAATCAGCTGGTTTATGAGAGCGGGAAACAGCTGATCTCAGAGAAAGTAGTTACATCAGCTGATCGTACAAGGGAAGTGGAGCCATGCAGTTACACGACACACGACACTACACGCCGATAACTCAGCTGATAATATGATAACATAACATAACCTTGTCATACTCCGTGCCTTGAGCGACACAGCTCTGTTCGTATTTACTTCCCGTCTTACAACTCCGTTTGAAAAGCAATTAGCAATTAGTAATAAAACTTTTATTACTGAAATACATCCCATAAAACATGAAATGGCCGGTATAAAAGGGTTATATTAATAAATTAGGCATATTTATACCCAATAAATCGACTATATTGTCCTCGTTAATCTGTTCCTTAACAACTCAGAGGTTAATAAGCTCACCTCGTAATCAGAGGTTCATCGGTTCGATTCTAGACAGTCGTCATTTGCAATTAATTTAAACACATTTGTCAAAATAATCTAAATATATAAAACAAAGTCGTGTCAGTTACACGCATTATAACTCAAGAACGGCTGGACCGATTTTAATGATCTTTGATTTTTTTTATTAGTCTCTGCTCCGGTCATGCTTTAGGCATATTCAGTTTCCATAAATTCAATTAGTTTCCATTTTATAGCGTTTTAAATTTCTAATGTTAACCTTAAGGGGAATAAGTTTGTTTACAAATTATCTACAATCAAAACATTTGATTCCTTAAACCAGCTGTTTGTTTACTGTCCGTTAGCAATATGCTTTACCATCCAATGCCATCAGAATCATTCATTAATGTAATACTATGAAGTAAATATGCACAGGTTTATTCGCCACGTTAATAGTTTACGGGTTTTGGGAATTATGTACTGTATTTATATTTCTTTATTTTCTGTATGATTAAAAGTCACGTGTTTATATGTTTGACAAATAAAAAAATAATTACAATGTTTATACATATTGAGTTTATTATAATAATCAGCTGTTGTATATTTAAAGCTTTCACAACGAAGCCGCAATGCTAATTGACTTCAGGACATGGCCAATCTTAAAGTTAGTTAACATGTATTTACTGTTAGGCGTTACGAAGTTCGCCGGGTCAGCTAGTAGAAAATATTTCTTGAAAATTAGATGCTTTAGGTGTTTAAATAAAAGTAGAATGTGGATACGGAAACTTGAATCCTGTATATTGAAGGTAATAGCCTACTTAATTTTACGCTTAAAGCCAGATTTAAATCCGTTCATAACATTTTTATATTATATGACAATTTTTGTTTCGCCGATATGCAACATGATAGTGTCTGTTACTTTAGAGGTTTCCTGAGTTCGTCCGTACCATACTACGCAAATATTTAAGCATACTACTGATACAAAATTAAAATTAAATTGTAGGTATTCGAAAAAAGTTTAAATAAATAATGGTCCTAAAACCCATTAACTACTAATAGCGTTCTTTTTGGATCCTGGGAATCCCAGAACGGGCTCTGTGATGACTAAAATAAAACACAGATATGTCTCCTTACTCTACCTTTTAGGGGAGAAGAAAAATGGGTGGCTAAATCAAACAGTTTGTCAAATTTAATCCACACTAAACCTTGGACATTAGTGTCCTCAGTTATAAATGCATATTTGAAGCTATGCAGCTGTTGTAAACTTAAATATGACTTTGATAGTTGCAGGGACAAAATATAGTCAGTTTTATGGTTATTATTTAAACTTATATGTACTGTGGTAGTTTCCGAGTGGAATCTTCCAAGGATTTACGTTATATTTTAGTCTCTTCTGCTTGTTATTAACAGTTATATAGGTTGGACGAAGAGAATATTTAATTTAAATGCAGTATAAAGAACGTAAGATAAAATTTATCATCTTAATTTACATAAAGATTAAATAGAAATGGGGTAAGTTATATTATTAATTTTCTCACATAGCTTTTTACAAAATATATTTGTATGCTATTGGAACCATCTAAAAAACAAATATTTAGTATTAATGAATTTTTGCTGTGAGTCAATCAGCTGGAGAGATTTAGATGTATTTTGGATTCCAATGTTAATCTTATGGGGAAAATATTAAAAGTTGTAATGTATATCGATTAATATTGGAAATGTTGTGACAAAAACTTTGACTACATATCCATATGGTTAAATTATAATAATATATGCTGATAAATGTATTTTTTGTACCTTGTGACAGCAAATCTAATTCCCTATTCATTATGCTATTCTTATAAAGAGAATAAGCAATTTTACATACATTCCTTCTTATTTTATATATTTTGGTAAAAATAAGTAGACAGATTAATCTAGTTAAGGTAAGGTACTGTATGTTGAAAAATATAAATTCTTTTGTTCCTCGTAGCAGTAAACCTACTTACTCTTTTCCTATGTTATTCTGATGGAGTAAAAGTCAATTGATATAAAGTAATTTCCTTACCACCCTATCTTTAAACTTTAATCTTTAAATTTGAATAGTAAAAATTAGTTTCTAAATTAGGTTTATTTTGTGCGCAGGTCCGCTGCTACGGGGGTATTACACTCTGTTTCATGAATAAATGATTATTGAGAGGGAAAAGGGAAAAGAGAATTTCAGGAGTTTATTGTGATGAAATAAACTACAACGCTAAGACAGCTGTCGGAATATTTCACCTCTAACAGTTTACTTTGACACGTTTATTTGTAGACAAACGGAAATCTTTTCCGTCAAGAAGTTAGGTACATTTTAGAACTCCGGAGCTTTTCGTATTTACCATCGACTCCCGGGCTCCTTCGTTGAAAAGAGTTGAAGTGGAAGAACAAATAACTTGCAGTACTTTCCTCGCTGACTTGGGACATAACTTCCTAAAATAAATTAATCCCAGCCCGCGATCCGAAAGTCGATAACTTTAACACAACTTTTATCGATTCTGTAATCGCACCTCTGTGTTTAAACCGGATTAAGTCAAATGCCACGATTTAATTTCACTAGGAAATCAGCTGATTTCAACAATTGTTGAAATCAGTTAAATTGTTGACATTTAACAATGGTCAAATTGTTATTACTTCATACTATATTTACGGTAAATTTACCTTGAAATACACAGCAGTTTAAGTCGTTGTCTCCATGACGCAAAAATCTGACAAACGAAAAATGGCGAAACGTATCTTTATTTTCTCCTACTTAAATATGATACATGGAGAAAGTATTGTTTTCGTCAGAATTTTAGAATTTCAGTTCAGTGGATATATCCATTGTGACAGCAAATCTAATTCCCTATTCATTATGCTATTCTTATAAAGAGAATAAGCAATTTTACATACATTCCTTCTTATTTTATATATTTTGGTAAAAATGAGAAGACAGATTAATCTAGTTAAGGTAAGGTACTGTATGTTGAAAAATTCTTTTGTTCCTCGTAGCAGTAAACCTACTTACTCTTTTCCTATGTTATTCTGATGGAGTAAAAGTCAATTGATATAAAGTAATTTCCTTATCATCCTATCTTTAAATTTGAATCATAAAAATTAATTCCTAAATCAAGTTCATTTGGTGCGCAGGTCCACTGCTACGGGGGTATTACACTCTGTTTCATGAATAAATGATTATTGTGAGGGAAAAGGGAAAAGAGAATTTCAGGAGTTTATTGTGATGAAATAAACTACAACGCTAAGACAGCTGTCGGAATATTTCACCTCTAACAGTTTACTTTGACACGTTTATTTGTAGACAAACGGAAATCTTTTCCGTCAAGAAGTTAGGTACATTTTAGAACTCCGGAGCTTTTCGTATTTACCATCGACTCCCGGGCTCCTTCGTTGAAAAGAGTTGAAGTGGAAGAACAAATAACTTGCAGTACTTTCCTCGCTGACTTGGGACATAACTTCCTAAAATAAATTAATCCCAGTCCGCGATCCGAAAGTCGATAACTTTAACACAACTTTTATCGATTCTATAATCGCACCTCTGTGTTTAAACCGGATTAAGTCAAATGCCACGATTTAATTTCACTAGGAAATCAGCTGATTTCAACAATTGTTGAAATCAGTTAAATTGTTTACATTTAACAATGGTCAAATTGTTATTACTTCATACTATATTTACGGTAAATTTACCTTGAAATACACAGCAGTTTAAGTCGTTGTCTCCATGACGCAAAAATCTGACAAACGAAAAATGGCGAAACGTATCTTTATTTTCTCCTACTTAAATATGATACATGGAGAAAGTATTGTTTTCGTCAGAATTTTAGAATTTCAGTTCAGTGGATATATCCATTTTGCGGTCCCCTGAATCCAAAAAAGTGTGTTTCACCGTGTGTGTGTATGTGTGTGTCTGAATATGTACAGAGCCTACCCCGTTAGTCTGATTTAGTTGAAATTTGGTATGTAATGTATATATTCACCTTATCCCCAGGCGTTAAAAATATTTTTAGGGTACTTGATCCAAAAAACCCTATAAAAACGTGAAAAAAACAGAATTTATCAAAAATGGCTCTAACGATTTTGATTTAAAATTAGTTGTTTACAGTGAATAGAGTACTAAATAATATCACACCACCCGCAATATATCGGTTAATATTCAAATGTTATGGGCTTTTAAATGTTAAAAAATAATGGCAAAGTATCATTTGACTACCACCATTAAAACCAGCTTATAAGAACTAAACAAATTATTGTTTTAAATTTTTTGTTTACGGTTAACGATTCCAGAGAAAATTTAAATTTACTGGCTGAGAGCACCCGATGTTCTTAATGGAGAACATTAAAATATCAATTTTTTCCTTATTTCCCAACCGTTTTCTGTATGCAGTGTGAGGTCTCACATCTCTGCCACATATCTCAATATGGGACAATTAATTAAGTAATTTAAAAAATGTGAATACGCACACTGACACAAAATTAGTTCTTTATTATATATGTGTAGTACATACCAAAGACGATTGCCAAAATGTATCACTCCAAGAAATTCTTCAGTTTAGAGGTTAGGTTCACTCGCGCGCGGCACAAGGTAAACAAAAAACAGCTGATCTTTGTTTGGCGAGTACTGTTCGCGGGAACGCAACCAGCTGACTGCCTACCCAGACCATATGATCGCTCTCTCCTTCTCCTAATCACCCCCTCTCTCTCTTCTCTTCCACATGTTCTTGACAGATGCCCTCCCGGGGTGCCGGGTGGCGTGGCAGACGTTCTAAAACGGGATGTGATGGCCCGTATTTTTTGTTTAGAGCCTTCTCTGACGGAAAAAAACTCTTTATTAGGGCACTTGCGCGTTAATAAAGTGGGGACAAAATGCATAAAACGTTGCCTTACTGACGATTTTTTCAAACCCCACAGTTATTAACTGAAATGGCAACTTGTCCAAGGCAAAACTGTATTCAATGAATAATATCGATGATATCAGATCATCCGTTACCAACCAACTAAAAACAGTATTACTTTTCTTCATTTTATTGTAATAAAATAAGTCTAATCTTATAATTATTATAGTACAATTGTCGTTTTTTCTAATCTATTGTTAATTTTCTGTATAACATGGTCCTCGATGTTAAGTATTTGTTTCACTTATTGAGGTCATTATGTAAACTATGTTGTTGAAATAAATAATAAAAATAAAATTGAATGGGAGTGATTTTCTGTAGCTGTTACATTTGTTAATACTATTTAAAAACGGAAATATAAAACGTATTGGTCTCACTATCGTTTGGGAAATGTTTCTCTCGGAATTTCGTTCGTAAAAATGGTCGTACAGTATTTACTTACCTGTGGGAAGTAGGTTAGATCATGGATACGTCTAAAGGGAATGGTCTCAGGTCATCTAAACAGCTGTTCTTATTATTTTATATTAAACATTCAATACAATAGCTATGGTAGTTTCTATGGAAACCTGTTATATGTTTACCGTCTTAAAAATCGCCAAAGCACCCCCCAGAGCTAAGACATCCATGTCAAAAATCTCGTTGATATTCAATCGATAATGTCAAATTTTTAAATTGTTAATATCGGAACAAGAACATCGATATTCAGTAAATAATATCGACATATCAGATCATCTGTTATCACCCAACTAAAAATAGAGACAAAATCAGAATATATTCAGTTCCCTTCCAAAGAGCTTAAACTGCTTTTGGCGTTAGAAATATTTAACACCTCGTCTTGCGAGATTTTACCGCCATAAGATAAACTTGTCGTTGAAGCTTGTCATTGAGTAAGTGTGCGAGGTGAGATATTGTTCCTTGCTGAAATTGAAGGGCGATGAAATATCGATGTCGACATCGAATCCAAGACATCGGATAGACTCGTAACACTGAATATAAGGAAACATTTCACGGACTCTTGGAATATTCTTATTCTAATATTTAATAGAGCGTCACTTGAAAAAAAAGTTTAGCCCTAAAAGTAATCACTATAGTTTCTTCAGAGTCAACAAGATTTTAGGGTTTTGGAAGCCTTTAAACAAATCTTTATTAACTCTAAAAATACTTGTAACGTTAAGAATTATTTATCTTTAGTTCAGTATTAAATGAAGAAACGAAAATTGTTAAAAAGTATATAAATTTATAGTTCTTTTCATAAGTAAACAAATACATATATACATATTCTTATTTTTATGCTTTGTATACAAACATGAAAGAAAATTAAAATAGCCAATTTGTTTAAAATTTAATACTGTAACCAAAAATATGTACTGTATGTACAATTAATTTGGGAAAAATTATCTGAAATAATATAAATATTTCACAATTAATTGGATTTTTCCTATCGCTCTTGTGTTTTAAACTACACAACGTTTCTGTTGGTGAAGAAACTCCTCATCTTTTCAAGTGATTACCTAATAATTTACATTAAAAATTGAATAATCATGTTACGGATATTAATTATATCATGTTGTCAATAATACTTACCTATCATGCACAACACAAAAAGCTATATTGATATAGTAACAAATAACACAACTCTCCGCCTCCAAGCTAGCAGGGTGTTATTTGTTAATAAATATTTAAAAATCCATCACAAAATGAATTTCAAACAAGTGGTTGAAATAATATAAACTGTTGCTAGGCAAAAAATTATGAATATTGCATGAATTATGAAAACCCATATTTGAGTCCTAAAGCTAACTAATAATAGCTAATAATTAATAGTTAAATAATGTATTCTGTACTATAAACTATCTAAAACACAAATATAAACTCTGCAAACAAATTTATTGCACAACAATAACAGACGACAGTGCAACAACAGACTATGCCATCCAGGAAAATATAATATTGCAATACTTCATCCTTCAGTGATCACCTATTTTAATTAAAACACAATAAATAATAAACACAGTAAACAAAGTTGTAGCATAACAATAGCAGATTACAGCGTAACGAACCACGCTTTTTAGGAAAGTATTGCATTAAAGTTAAGTTGTCTGCAAACAGACGTTGATAAATTTAGACACATAAATCAATAGATTTGAAACTTAGCTTCCCATTGATATGATTATATTAGATTATTGAAATGGCAACCATACCACAAGGTAGGTATTTGAAGCTAAGTATGAATGAGGATTGAGTGTAAGACGATTGTGGCGCGATCTTGTAGTCTTGTTACTGACCAAGGCTGACATGTTCCTTAGACAGGACTGTTAATTAATAGCCCAACAGCCGATGGCAACTAAAGGGTCCCGTACACTAGGGAACTTGGATCGGCGAACTTGGTTCTTGCGAACCAAGTTCCCCAGTGTATGTGGAAAATTGGCTAACCGCGAACCAAATTCGTGACGAATTTGGTCTTCAATCTGGATTAAAAACTTGGTTCGGTTCGTCCGCCAGGGCGCACCACATTCGCCTGTGTGGGGGTAGGCGATCCTTGTTCGCCATTTCGGACCATTTTCCAGGTCTCTGGAGTGATTTTCCCTAGCGCTTGGGGTGATATTGCACATGTAAATTTCAGATCCTCCAAGCTCCTTCCAGTAGCTAGGTAGCGAAGTGTGAGGCGGTGTTCAGGTGATATAGCTGTTCTAAGTAGTGTATCTCTCTTATTTATTAAAGGCGTTACAAGATCTAACAAGTAGTTAAATTCACTCTCACTCATCCTCAAATAATTTTTAGTCTCCTACGTTATTTTCATTCAGATGGTGTAAAAGTTTCAAATGTGACCACTCCTCTCTCTCCCGCGACCACCCTTTCGACCACTCACTTCTTCTCTTTCGCTTCTTCTTGAACACTTCACAGTCATCTAAAACTAACACAGCAGCTGCAAACTTTGAAACACTCATCTCTAGACTCCAAAAGACACTGAACCGTTGTTCGCTCTCCCCACTACAGTGTGTGGGACAAATCCTACACGAACTTGGTTCGGGGAACCAAGTTCGCCGATCCAAGTTCCCTAGTGTATGGGGCCCTTAAGGGACATACCGTTTAACGTTTAACCGAACCTTAGCCTCTGAATTATAAATTGGTCTAATTATGAGGATTGTCTTTATGGATGAACGTAGTATTCAATAGTGCGGACGATAATCCGCACAAGAGAACACTACACCCACCGACCATCGCTCACAACTATCCACAATTCGTGACCTCCAAGTAGATGGATTACAGGACGTTGTCCCACCGTCCCAGTCAAACATTCCAAAACCCGCATGTCTTTTTTTGATTCATTTTCTTTGTTTATCGCATGTTTTGACTTCCTTTCGGTTTAATACAGTAGCAAAAAGCAGTACGCGACAATCGGTGAAGATTTCTTCGGAGATATTGTTATCGGTGACACCAGTAATGACTTCATCCACTATAATATCCCCTAATATCCCCGATAGACACTTAAAGGTTTTTATGTTTATTGGAGTGTTTTTTAAAATGAGAGTGGTGTAGGTTAAATAGTGTTTAGTCAAGACTAGTATGTCCGTCCTTTGTACGGGGTTTGGATTGTGGATAGTTGTTGGATAGGATTAACGTCTGCACTATTGAATACTATGTTCATCCACAAACTTATATCCGCATAGTTATACCAGTTCGTAATTCAGAGGAAATTTTTGGTCCCTTCATTGAACTGTAGGTTCCATAGATTTCATTGCCAATCTACGGAGCATATCATCCTTAGTCGGTAACAAGCCTACAAGATCGCACCACAATCATCTGACACTTCTTTTTCATACTTTGCTTTACCTGGGTGGATTGCCAATTCAGAAAGGATAATTAAAATACCATAGAACCCTAACACCTAAACATAAACTAAAACACTCCTAAAACCTATGCAGTTTAAAGTTTAAGTACACTAATAAAAACTAAAGACCGTAAGTGTCACACAAATGCTAAACAGTCCTATTTTAAAATTTACAGCTTATTCAACATTGACTTGTTGAAACCCAAGCTGATAAGAAGATATTTTAATACTGTACACATGTTAACTATTTGCTTAGTGCCTTACGAGCGAGATATTTTGTTTTGAGGCATTCAATGTTAATTTTGTGACACTGGTCACAATATGGTCGTGGGTTGAGATTTCAATGCAAACGTTAAGGTTAACCAGTAAATTACATTATTAATTTTTTATTTTATTTTTCTGAACAACTGTGTTTTTTTATAGAGGAATAACAAAATGGAAAATTTAATTCCCTAGATAACTAATTTACGTTTAATTTGACACTTCAATAATCTTTTTGCGCCTATTGAGTGGTCACTAATGCTATGTATATGTTTCCTTTGATTTAACACCTCATTTAAGGTATAAGAGGAAGGGGTCACGTAAATAAGACCCGGTGACGTCACTGGTACAGAAAAGAACACTCCAGCTGCCAGAGTAAAAAAAAACTTTCAAATATCATAATGATAGATTCTAAAGCAAATTGGTAAACACTTCTTACAATCTAAATCAAATTAATAAAATAAAATTAATATAAATTAAATTATAGTACATTTCTCAGAGTTATTCATTTTTTTAGTTATTTTTACGTTTCGTGCGTTAGAGAAGCCGAAATAAGTCTTATCTCAATTTGTTTCTGTTTGTGACGCTCCAGGAGGCATTTTCCGAGAAAACGGGAGAACTGATAACAATGAAACTTATTTCATGCGTTCTCTACATTCTAGGGAAAGGTTTCCAAAGCTTGAAATTGGTCACCGCCCCTTAAAAAGAAAATCACGAGCATTTAAAGAACCATTTTGCTTTCACTTATCAATTGACCACCTACTGGAATAATCAGCTGTTTTGTACTTTAAAGATTTAATAGAAAGAAAAACAAACAGCTGTCACACCAATATTAGTTAGTTCATATTAGTCATTGATTCAACCCATCTCGAAATCATATTATATTAAAAAATTATTTTAACATTTAACTAATTATAATAATGGTATAAATGTTCTAATGTTTTTAACTGTAAAGTAATGCTAAATAATAAAGCTGGGTATTGATTTATTTCCTTTGTACTGCTTTGTTTAGGATTTTAGGTTTTCATTTAGGTATGGTAATCTTTCTTCTTTAAACTAAATCCTACACTCCGTACAAAGGACGGGCTTACTCCTAGTTAGTTATTTATTATTTAGTTAGTTAGTTATATTTTTGAGCGGTACAATGACAGGAACCCTTTTATTTTATTAACACATAGCTAACAAATAGGCATTTTACAACAGCTAAACACGATAATTATAGAAAAATAGAATTTAACCATAATTTAGAAGTTAACCAAATTTTAAAATAACCATTTTTCAGTTATTTATGTAAATAAACTTACTTTTATGATAAGAAATTACCATATGTTTATCGGGACGTTAGTTCATAACACATTTCTCTCTGTACATTTCTAGTTACCTTGACTTCACCACATTTTCAAGTGATCAGTGGTGCTGTCGGAAATGAAAAGAAAATAAATCTTTTTTTAACAATTCCTCACAATAATTCAATTCACGACAGAGGCTAAGAATTAATCTGGCTACAATGTCGTAAAGGGCGAAGATTGCTCTCTGGGAA
Organism: Nephotettix cincticeps; assembly: GCA_023375725.1. Taxonomy (NCBI): domain Eukaryota; kingdom Metazoa; phylum Arthropoda; class Insecta; order Hemiptera; family Cicadellidae; genus Nephotettix; species Nephotettix cincticeps. The sequence goes on along the minus strand of CM041789.1, from coordinate 15,138,498 downwards.
AGTCGAGGAGGTAAAGAAGTATATTCAATCCTGGGTGGAAAAAGTTTCATCTTTTGTAAGGACCAAGGATCCGATTGTTTGAGAACCACTTTCCTTTGTAATAAGACAATTTTAATATGAAACTCTTTCGTTGAAGATAAGCAATTTTCGTCGGGTTTAATGGAAGCACAATCTTTATCGATTTGCATTTTATCGCATAAAAATTTGTTTAGATTTTTGTTTATATTCTGTCGTATAAAGTAAGAGTATAAAGTCCTTAGTAAGACATTTAACTTTCATAGTTTAGTCCCAGTTTAAAATCGTTTATAATTTCTCCCACATAAACGATATTGTAGAAAGAAAGTATTCTTTCTTTTTATTTGAAGAAAGAATTTTCATTTGTTTTTTAATAAAATTTTTTCAAGTTTGTATGTTTGTAAAAAAACATGCTATTCGAAATAATGTTTTGTCAGTCTGTGACTCTTTTATTAAAGGTGTGTAATTGTGGTTTAAATTTTAATGAAAAAAAATATAGGTGTTAGATAAGTTTTGCAGGGAAGATGAACACAAGGGCCTTCCTTAGTATTACATACAGATAGACAAATATTTAAACTAAAATTATTAAAGGTTAAAATACCTGTAGCACTGTCGGTGGTCTTCAATTATTATGGTACTGACAACCAATGGTTAATAATTTGGAATAATTTGTGGAATAATTTGGCCAAATTAAATGTATTTTGTGTCGATGTTTCCGTGTGTGTAAGTGTTTTGAAGACGACTCATCACTACGTCAGTGTTGAGGATAAATTTTAATACTTTTAAGTCCGAAACCATTGGTCGTCAGCAAGGTACTGCAGGTACCTTTAATTTTAGCAAAATCAGTGATCTGGAGGCTACAATAATTGTCAAAATATTTAAAAGTATTCCGACTAAGACTTTTGACTTCCCCGGTATATACAGGGTGTTCATAAAAGTTGGGGACAAACTTTGAGGGGTGATAGTACTCATCAAAATAAACAAAAAATTTCCTATAAACATATGTCGAAAAATCCTTCGTTTAGCCGCTAGCCGCCATTTTGTATTTTATACAAAAAACTTAATATATAAAGAACTATTTAAGATACAGAAACCAAACTTTGCACACATATTTATTGGCCAAAGAGAAAAACATTCTCAAAGTTTCATTAAGTTTGCTTTTATATTTTCAAAATGGCGGCGGTTCTTAAAGTTAATTGTTTTTTTGTTATTTAAATTAAAATCTTTTTAAGCGCCATAATTTTGAAAATATAAAAGCAAACCTAATGATACTTTGAGAATATTTTTTTCTTTAGCCATTAAATATGTGTGCGAAGTTTGGTTTCTTTATCTTAAATAATTATTTATATATAACGTTTTTTGTATAAAATACAAAATGGCGGCTAGCGCCTAAACGAAGGATTTTTCGACATATGTTTATTAGAAATTTTTTGTTTATTTTGATGAGTACTATCACCCTTCGAAGTTTGTCCCCAACTTTAATGAACACCTATTTTATATAGCGTAAAGATAACAATAAATTTCGTGATTCAACCTAAAATATAGACAACACTATAACTTTATTGATTTTCTACCTTTATTATCTTTCTGATATGTTAACATCCAGGAATTCAGGTAGGGTTTTAAGCCAAATATTAATAAAAAATGAGTGTAAAACGATTGTGAGGACTGATAATAGCCCAACAGCCAATGGCATCTAAGGGACCTACAGTTTAATGTCTAAACCGAACCACAATTTAAAACTCTAGATTACGAACTGGTCTAATTATGGGGTCTTTGCGGATGAATGTAGTATTCAAAAGTGTGAACGTTAATCCACGACAGGGAATATCACATCCACCGACCATCGCTCACAACTATCCACAATTTGTGACCTTCAAGTAGCTGGATTACAAAACACGCCACCGTTCAGATTTTTAGAAGAAATATGAGTCTAATAAGACGATATCAATGCTAAACCTATCCAGATCTTTAATCTTTATTAGTTTAAGACTTCTTAAACCGTTGATTATTATGAGTCCGTAGTACATAACATCAAATTTCCAAAAACAACGCCAAATATAAAAATCAGATTTTTATTTGAATGTTAAGCATTCAGGTAATAGAATTATAACGGAAGTTGGGAAAAGTTACCTTTTCGAATACGTTTTCCTTGTCAATTGATATTGCAGTGATAGATTTGGAGAAGCGAAAATGATTTTCTTGGCATGGGATCTCTTCAAGGAAACATTTTCAACAAAGATAAATCTCCCCTCTTTCCTGACTATTCCAATATTTCCAAAACGTCAATAGCATAAAAAATAGTTTTTCCTATTTATTCCCGATTTGTCATGTCTTTATAAAGTTAAACTTTAATATATAAATTCTTTCAAACTAATTCATCATGCTGTATACTGTTTAAGTTTGCAATGCCCATTAAATTCAAGGATTATTATTATTTAAAATTTTAGATTAATTAAAAAATCCACGAAATGTTCAATAAACGACTTTCAAGAGTAGAATATGACCTTTCGAATGACCTCAGTCCTTGATAAGGTGCGGTCATGTCATATCTGACTAAGAATTGATAACGATGAGGTAAATAATTGCAGATAAGAGATGTATACTGTATTTCCATACAGTGAAGTCGTTCAAACACGTACATGAATCTAAAATATATCTTTGAAACTTAATCCCATAGTTAAAATTTTAAATGAGGACAATAATTCTAATTAATATATTTTTTTATTTGGCAAATAAATTAGACAATCAACATTGATTTAAATTTAATTTAAAATAAATTTGTTTTATTTGTATAGCTTTATTTGTATTCGCCTAATGAAAATAAATAAAACATTATTATTATTGTAAATTATTTCTTGTAATTTCAATGTTCGTTTATATATTTCCTTTCATCCGAGATAAGTATGATTTTCATACTTTGGTAATGATTATAAAGAATTATAAGTAAAGGTATGTTATTATGATTTTAAAAGTAACTACATAGAAAGTCAATGCTTCAAATAAAAATTAAAAAAAACCTAACATTAAATTGTTAATTTATTTTAATACTGAAAGTATATGCTTACGTTTATTATGTCAAATAGAATAATAAATATCCCAGAAAAATTATTCTAATCTTAACTACGTTATGTAACGGAGTATTAAAAAAATAAAGGAAAACAGAATCTTTAAAATTCATAATCTAGATGGTTATCAATTATTTAATATCTTTTATTAGACCTTTCTAACCCTTCTGTGTTTTTAACTACACAACGTTTCTGGAGGTGGAGAACCTCCTCCCGTTTTCAAGTCATTACCTAATCATTTGGATTAAAAAGTTACAGATATTAATTATATCATGTTGTCAATATTACTTATCTATCATGCATAATACAAAAAAATATATTGAAAAAGAAACAAAAAACCACAACACAACTCCAAGCTAGCGGGGCGACACAAGACAGCGTGTGCTTAGAACGAGAGTTGGAGCACAACTGTGGCGCTCAGTAGTGATCATTATTGAAAACATGATATAATTAATATCTATGACTTAATATTTTGCATTTTAATTGAAATTATTAGGTAATCACTTGAAATCGGGAGAAGTTTCTCCACCTCCAGAAACATTGGGTAGTTAAAAACACAGACGCTTTGGAAAAGTTCAATTAAAGATATTGAATAAAGGAAAAACTTTGAAATTAAAGGGTTAGAAAATAAGAAAAGGGGTGGGGTTGAAAGTGTAAAAATGTTGACAAATGGACTAAAGGGGTTGAACGAGGGTGGCTTACTAGATACTTGAGGAAGATGCGGGTCTTGCATATAAAGCGTCCGATGCATGGAATAAGGGGTAAACTCTAAGGTGGAGTAATTTTTGGAAAATTTAGATTCAAGGAAATATAGTTTGTTCGGTATTTAAATTCTGTCAAAAACTGTCATCACTCTTTGTAACGTTTTCAGTTATTATATTTATGTAAAAATGTATGTGCTATAAATGGTTTAAAATCTGCTGTGAAATTGTTAAAAATATTTTTTCGTCACTAAATTTCTAAAATAAGAAGATTTTTAATATTGTAATCTAAATATATAAAACAAAGTCGTGTTATTTACACGCATTATAACTCGAGGACGGCTGGACCGATTTTAATTATCTTTGATTTTTTTATTCGTCTCTGCTCCGGTCTTGCTTTAGGCATATTCAGTTTACATAAATTCAATTAGTTTCTATTTTATAGCGTTTTTAATTTCTAATGTTAACCTTATGGGGAATAAGTTTGTTTACAAATTTTCTAAAATCAAAACATTTGTTTTCTTAAAACAGCTGTTGATTTACTGTCCGTTAGCAATATGCTTTACTATCCAATGCCATATGAATCATTCATTAATGTAAAACTATGAAGTAAATATGTGCTGTACAAAATGAACAGCATTATTCGCTACGTTAATAGTTTACGGTTTTTGGACATTATGTACTGTATTTATACTTTTTTTATTTTCTGTTTGATTAAAAGTAACGTGTTTATATGTTTGCCAAATAAAATAATTACAATGTTTATACATATTAGGTTTATTATAATAATCAGCTGTTGACTATTTAAAGCCTTCTCGACGGAGCCGCAATGCTATTTGACTTCAGAAAATGGCCTTAAAGTTAACATGTATTTTCTGTTAGGCGTTACGAAGTTCGCCGGGTCAGCTAGTAAATTATAAAAAATGTTATATGTAAGCTTTTGTAACTATGATGCAAAAATGTAAATGATGATTAGACATTAACCATTTCTTATCAATTGAATACTTTATTCAACATTTAGTAATTTAAATTCGCAACTCTTCCTATTGTTATAATACATTGGTAAGTATTTTTAAAGCTGTTTCTACATATTAATGACGTTATTTTTTAAATACATTTCTTTCAAATTTTACGTATATAGGCTAAATTTCAACGATTATAATTTTACAAAGTCAATGAATTTGTGTAAGGCAGGTATACGCTGACATTAATTTCAACTAACAAACACAAGCAAATGATGAAATGAGCGACCTCGGTTCTGAGACCCTTTCGAAATAACCCTTCTTAGGCCACCCTCATGCACCCTGCCGTGCCCGTCTCCTTGGCGAATTCAAAGCATTCTAAACAACTCTATTAACGAGGGTTGTACATGTATACAATTGGGCAGACATTCTCGTCCTACTGTTAAGTTCACTTCTGTCTGTAATCATATGTCCCTGGCATAAATTTAATAACGACAACCGTCAATAAACCTATAATATCCTTTAAAGTTTATCTAATTATCAATTAAAATTTTGTTGTTTCATTGAATTTTTAAATAAAATAATCATTCAATTTTTTAGACTAACAAAAGAAAACAAGTTCACTTAATTTTTAGACGTTTTTGGGGAACATACCCCCCCCTGTAATACCAAGTTTTTTTGAGTGAATGTTGTTGGGTTATGTGACCTAACATTGCATAAACAAGTTTCATGGAAAAAAGTTAGGAAATAAGGAAGAAATTTATTTTTTAATATTCTCAATAAGAATAACATTGGGCATTCTCAAACAACGTACTACGTTTATCACGAACACTAAAAATTAACTTTTCTCTGGACCTGTTAATCCTAGACAAATAGTTAAAAATACTAATTTGTTTAATTTTTTAAGCTGGTTTCAGTGGTGGCAGTCAAATTATACTTTACCTTTATTGTTTTAAATTTAAAAGCCCATAACCTTTGAACCGTTATTTTAACTGGATATACGTTGAGTATATACAAACATAACAAACTTAATCTAAATCGGACTAACGGGGTAGACTGTGGCTCTACACACATCCAGTCACACACGGACCGACAGACGTCACATCGACCCCACTTTTTGGATTCAGAGGACCCCAAAAGGGATGTATACACTCTCAACTCAAATTCAAACATTTTGACGAAAATAATACTTTCTCCATAATATACTATCGTATAAGTGGGAGAAAGTAAAATAATATAAAAACTTATGGTAATTATACTTATTCTCAAAACTGAGTATTTTTATCGGTTATTGTAGGTTTCTTTACCCTCATCCATGACGTTTAATTTGCATTTATTGTTTATTTTAGAATAATAATATTTTTACTTCCAATCATGTGACTCAAATACTAGGTTAACATGAGGAAGGGTGGGCTTCATGTATTTGATGACGTGAATCTTTGTCGCTGAGAAAGATCAGCTAATTCATCCGAAAAAAGATAACAGTATCCAGTAGCTAGCAGTCTTTGTTGAATTTTTGCTCATGTTGGAACCAGTGACCTAGATTACGAAGCGGGTGCTATACCTACTGAGCCTTTGAGCCATTTAAAAAACAACGTTAAAAATTTGTGTAAACTACACCATTTTATTTATGCTAATTCATTTTAATTAGAAACATTGTTAAAAATCTTAAATGTTTGAATTTTAGACCCATAAGAACAATGTTAATTTTGAGGCAGCATTACAGACCACGAATTGTGAATAGTTATCATCTCTTATAACTTTGTGATTGGTGGATGTGATATTTTCTGGTGTGCATTATCGTCTGCAATATTGAATTCTAAATCCATCCGCAAAGACTATCCACATAATTAGACAAGTTCGCAATTTAAAGGCAAAAGTGGTTCGGATTCCACGTTAAACTAGGTTCCTTAGTCAGTAACAAGACTATAAGATCGCGCCACAACCATCTTACACTCATTTCTGAGATAGATTGTCATTTCAAAAGGAAATCTTATCTAAGTTTTCGTATTTTATCGAGTAATGCTGTCACAAAATTATCATTGTTGATATGGACCTAAAACGAAATGTGTTGCCTAAAATGCTTTTAAAACAATCCGATACGTTACGTTAAACTTTTGTTCCAAAAGTTGATGGGTTTTATACGTATTTTACTAGTGGCCCATCGAAAGGTTTCATAATTTCACATGATCTAAGTTTAATTTCAAAAAATTTGAAACACGTTTGTGACGTCATTTGGTTATAGGGACAACTGTTTTAGGGAACTGAAAAAAACATTCCCTTTAGACATGTCCATGATCTGACCTATTTTACACAGGGGAATACAAGACATTTTTTTAACAGAATCGATTCCTAAAGTTGGTTGACGTATTCCGGAACACCCTGCATATTGGATAGCCCCGTAATGGCAGGTTGTAGGCCACAGTATACATTGGAAAGGCATTAACAGAGCTGCCGTATGTAGATCAATATGACACCTGGCCCAACTTGCGGTGTTGCGGTTACCACAGAGGGCCTGCCATTCGAGAGAGAAACAACAGTTATAGGTTAATACGGTCAACGGTCAATGGATAACAGGTGCTTTTGGTGAAACACTCTGGTTGGGTACGATATCAATTGTAATTCGGTATTTTAGTTGTATTCCTCGTTTGTGGCGTTTAGCCTACACGGATTGTTAGCGAATTTCCTATGGAAAAGTGAGCTATTCACATGACCTGCGTGGTGAAAAACCCGGGACCATGATAGAAGTTCATAACTCAACCACCTGAACACGTTTTAGAGGGTCATTCAAAATTTAATATATATGTTTCGACACGATAACGACTGGAATTATTGTCTGATCGGAAAATTCGGTGGATTTGTCCCTTTCTGTGATATCTTGGATGAGTTCGTTTGGCAACGCAGTTGTACTATATTAACTACACTTTTTGGTGGGCTTTATACCGCAAAAATGGGGTTTTCATTTATTTTATTCAGCTCAAAAACACACAATTTAGTATTTTGAATCATGACTCTAGGCAACAATTGGTAACTGAGATATTAAAATGGTAAACACAGTACATTGTGCAATGTTAATCTTACGGAGAATAGCTAATAAATAACCCACTTATTTATTCGAATATTCTTCAAAAATTGGTATACAAGTAAATTTTTATCAATACTTTAATGTTTCTTATGTCAACCTACGCACAAGATCGCGCCACAATCATCTTACAATCAACTCTCATTCATACTTGGCTTAAAATACCTACCTTGTGGTATGGTCGCCATTTCAATAATCTAATCTAATCTAATTGTAATTATTACAGAGAATAGATAAATTGGTATAACTCGCTTAGTTATTGACACAATTTGATAAAATGTTGTATGTGTTTTTACTTAGTGAGCAGCCTTAATATAAGCACATTACTATGTATAACAACACTTATCGCAGCAAACCTGCATATTCAGTACTATTAGATTACTATGATGGGAATAATATAGATAATCCGCAAAGACCATCCTCATAATTTGACCAATTCGTAATATAGAGGCCGTGGGAGACTTTTACGTTATGATTGGGGTTGGTTTAGTGGGAAATGATTTTATTTCATCATTGTATGACCAGAATCAATATTGGATACCTTACGTGATTCACCCTGTATAACAAATCACAGTTTAAAATACAACAAATTTCGAGTCTCTATGCAGTCTGATTACAGAGATATGTTGCATAAAGTTAATATTACCGTTAAACGGGACTAGAGGTGCCCTTAAGTAAACCGGATCACAGTAGTTCATCTCTATACAATCCAGTGTAAAACATAATGGTCCTTCGGGGCGGATATATTTAACGGAACAACCGCTTTAACCACATTTTTAACTCCACTTGACTTTTATCTAGACCGTTTATTTGTAAATTACGGATTCAGAACAAAGGAAGGATTTAGAGTTGGGACGTAATCGGTTTTATTTTATAAAGTATGAAAAATTGCGGTGTCAAAATTAATATCCGGATTTGTCGAGACCGTTGATTGCTCTGGGGAAAAGTTTGAAAGGTGCTCAATCCTGGAGAAGAGCAGTTTTTGTCTTTTATTCGAATCAAATTTACAAAACTTGTCTATAAATTTATAAAATATATCCTTATTTTAAAACTAGTAGTAAGCCTTGTCCTTTGTACGGGTTGGATGGTTCAGCGTTAAGAACCACAAAGATGAAAAATGTAAACCTGATTTCTTAAATGAATAAATACAAAATTCGTTACACGTTTTTGAAAATTTTTGTATAGTACCGGGTGTCCCACGAAGATGTCCCTATTCTTGAGTTGGTGTGACGGACATGTAGATCGCACTACGAACCTGGGACTCAACAGTCCTAACATACACATGTGCAAAAGAAATACCCCCGAGTATCATTTAATTCTGACACATTAAAAGAAATGGCGGGATATTGAAGAAATAATACCTTTCGTGTGAACATGATGATTTCGTGTTGCGCATAACAGATAAGCATAGTATTATTGAGAACATGATATAATTAATATCTGTAACTTTAAACATCCACTTTTTAATGAAAATTATTAGGTAATCACTTGAAAAGTGATCACTTGAGGAGTTTCTCTGCCTTCAGAAACGTTGCGAAGTTAAAATCACAGAAACGATGGAAAAGTCCAATAAAATATATTGAATAATTAACAGCCAAAACTAATTATGAGTTTTAAAGACTGTAGTAAAATTTTGTTTCGGTTTGTATTTTTTATAATCAGTTTTTATAATATGATTAATATATTGGGGAAAATTTGAGCAAGTATTGAGAAAAAATCTTTGGACGTGTTTTATGAACTATAATTTTGGTATAACTGTATAAACTATTGAGCTAACTATTGTGTAAACCAAAGATTTTACAGACGAATGAGTTGCTTCTTGTTCTTTAATTTAAAAACAGCTGATTCTCTTCTCTATTTTTATCTGTTATACTAAGTAATAAAGAACAGCTGATGACCTTGACATCAGCTGACTCTTTTCCTCCCTTTAAGGCGAGAAAGGATTATTTTCGAACCGCAAAGCATACTATATTAAAACGGTCATTTTCGCAGGATTGTGGCGAAAATCCTGGGTTTCTGGATAAAAGAACGTAATAAGTGTAGATGGAGATGGAATAAAAATTATGTAATTGTTGGAAGATGAATAGAACGAGAAAGCTGAGAAAAGCTAGCATTGTTGTGTGTAATAAGGGGGAGAGGCCCTTCAGAATACAAAACACATGACACACGGAATTGCGGACGACACAGCGAGGGGGGAGTGAGGGGGGGTTTAATAACGCGCTGGGGAGGCGCAAATGAAGCTAATTAATCGAGGAAAATAGAGGGAGATATATTACAAAATATTTGCCTCCAGGTTTGTAACCTTGATGTGTTACAGGGTGAAGTTGTTGTGAACACATACAACCCGTTTATATCTATGTAGTTGATTTATTTCTATATGAGAGCGGATACATCCGTTTTGGGGTCCCCTGAATCCATAAAAGTGAGTTTCGACGTGATGTCTGTCTGTCCGTGTATGCCGTAAATGAGGTGGAGATACGTCACCCTAATGTTAAGAACAACAAAAACAAAAAATCTTTGGAATTCATAATAACGTTATTTATTAATTATTCCAAAAGTATCTTATTTTTATTTTCACAAAGTTTCTGGGGGTAGAGAAACTCCCCCCGTTTTCAAGTGATTGCCGAAGAATTTACATTAAAATCAAAAGTGTTTAGTTGTTATTGATAATACTTTTATACTTTTTAACTGAAATGGCGACTTACCCAGGTAGGTATTTTAAGCCAAGTATGAATGAGGAACGAATGTAGGATGATTGTGGCGCGATCTTGTAGTCTTGTTACTGACTAAGGCTGACATGTTCCTTACACAGGACTGTTAATTAATAGCCCAACAGCCGATGGCAACTAATGGACCTACAGTTTAACGTGGAATCCGAACCACGACCTCTGAATTACGAATTGGTCTAATTATGAGGATGGTCTTTGTGGATTAACGTAGTATTCAATAGTGCGGACGCTAATCCACACAAGAGAACACTACATCCACCGATCATCTCTCACAACTATCCACAATTCGTGACCACCAAGTAGCTGGATTACAGGACGTCGCCACCGTCCCAGTCCTCAATAGGAATATATTCCTCAATAGGAATTAAATAGCTAAAGACCAACATTAGGGTGACGTATCTCTACCTCCAGAAATGTTTTTTTAGTTAAAACACAGACGGTTTAGTAGAATCCAATAACTATTAGAATTATAAACAATTATTGACGATTTCTGGAAATACATTTACCATAGCCATACTAGTTGTAAATGGAAATTTTTTAATTAATCTCAACACTTGTATAGCTCGCTAATTACAATGGAGAATCGAGAAAAAATCGCACAAATTTCAACAATGTTACCCTTGACTAGCAGTCATAAAACAGAACCATTCAACTGACAATTAAACGCAAAACAAAGCAAAATCTCTGAATGTGATCCGTAGAGCCACTTAATAAACGTAAAGAGTCATAAAATGTTGACGGACTGTAATAAAACATTTAGTACATTGTTGGCGGGCGAACACATAAAGAATGTTGTTGGTGCAGGGTGTAAGAGAGAACATCCCTAACGATGCTGCACGCAGCGCTTAACCATAAAATGGCGGGAGATGGTGAGGGGGAGGAGGTGGGGGTGAGGGATGAGTGGGGGAGGGGGACTATCTCATTAAGCAGGGTAATCCAGACAAGGGTCAGATAGCGAGGTAGGGTGGCCCCTTCATTTGCTCGTCTGCAAAGCCCGCAACGCATCAGAGTGGTGCGGTAATTGTATTTCACCCCTGCAGGCGCAGCTCGTCCGACAATTTTACTTTATAATACGCATTAATGATATTGCTGTAACCATCGGTTTGAAAGCAGGTTAATTAAAGTTTATAAATGGATCGTTCGAGTTATATAACCACATCTAATTACGAACGGTGGGGAAGTACGTTGATTAATTTTTAGAAGAAAATACGGGTAAAGTTTATTAATTTGTAGAATATATATGATACAATTTAATATATTTACAAGGGGAGTAGTGTTTAAATGTATAAACAACAGTAATTCCATCTCTTGAGAGCATAGGATGCTTCATATTTCATGCGTCTGAACACTGTTATCTCTCAAATTCCCCTTCAATTACTGCAGTATGCAACCCCCTTCTCGTTCCATTCTTTCGCCCTTCTCCCCCTTTTCCTGCTTACCTCCCTTTTTTCTTCTTTACGATAGTTTCCGTTCTTTCATAATCATTAAATCTCCATTAGGGTGTTATTCTGAGATGCTTTCTTTGTTATTAGCGCACTTTTGTAAAGGTTCAGTTCATATTTTTACAACGTGGAATTTATACACAGTGCTTTGAGTCAAATATTTCTCAGTGTGATATATTTTATATGGTACACATAAAATCTTTTTTGACATAAGACGACTATCTGGTGATTATACAGTAGTATCTCGATAGTTCCAAAACCTCCACAATTCGAAGGTTTCGTCTGTTCTTTTGAGAAAACCTTTAATGTTCAAACAAATATACTTCGATATTTTGAAGTATTTTATGCATAATTTAGCTTATACAATTCGAATTCTAGTGGTTAGATTTTTTTTGTGTAGTTTGAGTTCTACGGACAAGCAATTCCTGTAGAATTTCAATTAGTTTTATTTCTCTTGTTGTTATTTTCAGAAATCGGATGATTACTTTTGAAATAATAAATTTTTAAATGGTAATTAGATAAACTTTAATGAATATGATAGATTAGATTAGAATATTGAAATGGCAATCTACCCACGTAGTGTAGGATGCTTATAGCGCGATCTTGTATTCTTGTTACTGACTAAGGCTGACATGTTCCATAGACAGGACTGTTAATTAATAGCCCAACAGCCGATGGCAACTAAGGGACCTACAGTTTAACGTGGAATCACCGAACCACTGCCTCTGAATGAAGAATTAACGTAGTATTCAATAGTGCAGACGTAATACACACAAGAGAACACTACACTCACCGACCACCGCTCACAACTATCCACAATTCGTGACTTCCAAGTAGCTGGATTACAGGACGTCGCCACCGTTCTAGTCAAGATAGTTTTATTAAAGATTGAGGTTTTTAAATTTACGGGAGAAAGTATGTGTTTGTCCACTGATGTACGTGTCTGATGTGTGCTGTACATATACGTACAAGGAGACCTTCACACCGGCCGAGGACCGTTGTATTATTATTCGAATCAACAGAGGGTCCGACACAGTTTGATAGCGAACCATCTACCGAGTATAACTGGCATTAAGCTGGGCTCTTTCTCCATTGTTCCGGCGAGAATTGATAAACGTCGCCCCAACATTCCAACCCACGCTCCGTCCCTCTAATTATACAGGCCTTTTTGAGTTATTGTTCACAAAAAACCTCAGACGACCTTCAAAATGTGAGTATAATAGGTCGGACACAAGGTGAAGAAAGGTCATCGGTCCCGCACCAAAGGCGGTGAGAGAGGGGTGTTTATAATGCACTGAGTTAAGTTCGAAAACGACTGTTCTCATTTGTTAAGGCGGTGCGAGCGGTGTTAGGGATAAATGAAATCCGCTAGGCTTATTGGTTACGCATATTTGATTGTTTCATGCAAGCTTCCTGAGTGACCTGTTTAAGATAACAAATATTTTGTTCTTCATTTTGTACAATTAGACCTCCAAAATGACATATTTTATAAGATTTTTTGGATAAAAATGTGGAAAGGTTTATGTTGTTAACTGAACGTTGAATGTGGAAAATTAAAAAGGGGTTGAAAATTAAAAATTAAACTATTTTTTACTACAATAAGTGAAAAGAATTTATAGGGATATCTCAAAACCAGTTTTTCTGTCAGCAAAAGTATCAGAGATGAGATAGAAACAAGATATGCCTCGTCAGGGTTTCTACAAAGGATGCGTGTTTCTAGAAATGTTGGGAAGGTGGAATTGGGACACGTTTTGCGGAGTAAGATGTGTGCAAAATGTAAACGCACGTAAAATAAAAAAAATGTATTTTATTCGTAGCTGAGAGATTAGCTAAAAGCAAAATCTTTATATATAGACTAATTTCTGAATGGTTATGCCTCATTAGGCGTTGATAGTCCGGATTATATACAAACCTTGTCATGTTCTAGATTCCAGTTCACCTGACAACGGTAATAGGTTCCAGATCCCGAAACGTTGTGAAAATTTGTTTTACTAATCATGATGGAGAAAATTTCATCAAAACAATCTAAATAATAGGTATCAGTGAACTGACACACACTTTCTCCCTTAAGTAAATTTGAAAACTACAATCTGTAATAAGACTATTGGAACTAAACGATTGGAAAATAAGAGAGAAATTTATTTTTTAATATTCTTTTTAAGAATAACATCGGGTGCTCTCAGACAACGTACTGCGTTTATCATGGACTGTAAATTTAACTTTTTCTGGAACCGTTAGTCGCAAACAAATAATTCAAAATACTAATTTGTTTAGTTTTCAAGCAAGTTTCAATAGTGATAATCAAATTATACTTTACCTTTATTTTTCGCTGAAAATATTTTTTTACATTTAAAAGCCTATAACTTTTGAACCGTCGTTTTAACAGTCATGCAGGTGGTGTCATATTACTTAGTATGTACTCTGTGCATATTAACTATCAAATTTTAATCAAAATCGTTAGAGCTATTTTTGAGAAATTTTGAATTTTACTTATTTTTTTGAGTTTTTAGGGGTGAATAACCCTTAAAAATAAAAAAAATTAGAAAACACCTGGAGATTCGGTGAATATATACAGGCATGCCAAAATTTATCTAAATCGGACCAATGGCTGTGGGTCTGTACACATCCAGACACACACTCGGACGGACAGATAACTTGTCGAAACCCACTTTTTTGAATTCAGGGGACTCTAAAACGGATATATACTCTCAACTCAAATTCGAAAATTTTGACGAAAACAATGCTTTCTCCATATACTATGTATAAGGGGAGAAAGTAATTCAGCTCCACAAAAATATTATTGACTAATTCTAAAACGTTTATTTTCATGAGATCGCTGATAAATATCTTTATGATAAACATATTCTGATTTCAAACTAGTTTTATAAGTGGTGTTGAAGACGAGCGTGTTTTAGAGTAATAAGTTTCTGAAAATCCAAAATGGTGGAAGTAGGCCTACTGCAGACTAATAAGGATAGTTGATTACAAAAAATAAGACATTACATATTTGGGTACTTTTTGATACTGAATGCTAAACCCCCAAAAAGGTGAATTCCGGGGACAACTGATTAAACGTTTAATTATTGTTAAAAACCTGCTCCAATTCATCCATAATATTCATTCGTATTTGCTTAATTGTTGATGGATGCCAACAGGAAAAGTTTGATCAATATTAAATGAGCTATAAACATTGATTTTCAGCGGTTAAATGTCCTCATTGATAAATGTGGTACATTTCTATTTATGTACGTCTAAATGCTGTCACTCGAAAAGTTCAAAAAGCATCAACGATCATAGACTGTAATTAGATTCAGTGTTTAATTAAAAATTAATGAGATTGAAAACTCCGTTTGAGACTGTCTTTAATATTTAAATGACACTAATGAAGCAGCAGATGGGTTGAACGTCTCATGTTCTGACTTACCCTGTACATCACTCTCGATTTGAAAAGATAACGAGGTAAAACGTATTTTAGGTTCAGGCGGTTAAGTCTGGTTGGGTGTTTTCGAATTTCAGTATTTGTAATTTCAGTATTACCCAGTTTACAAAATTATAATTTAGAAGATTTAATTAGAAAATTAAAATTCAAAAAAGGAAATCATCCAATTGAAACTGTAATTTCATTGCACGAACTTAGTAATAATTGTATTTTTGCATATTTTACAGAAATATTTATCTTGCATTAATTTAATTAATGAATTGCATTAATGAATTAATTTAATCAGAAATTGTTTGAACGTTTTGTACTCTTCACGCCAGAAAAACTTTTTAACAATGATAGGAAGTAGGAGGAAGTACATACTCAACTGACCAAATCGTGTTAAGCAATATAAAAACATATTTTTATCTACAACTATTGCAAAAAGTACCAATAAAGATACTGAAAGTAACATCATTAAGAGGCTCATTATTAAACGGATACTCAAAACAATTGCATTATGAGTTCATAACGAAACAGGTTCTAAACCAATCAGAGCTTAGCATTTGACGAAAGTGATGTCATTATGATGGCCACAAAATTTAAATGGCAATTCCATAAGAAAAAATGTTTGTATTTACTTCCCTGTGGGAAATAGGTTAGATCATGGATATGTCTAAAGGGAATGTTCATATAAACATCTGTTCTAATTCTTTTATATTAAAATTCAATACAGCTCAGGTAGCTCTGGTAGTTTCTATGGAAACCTGTAACATATTTTCCACCTTAAAAATCACCAACACCCCCCCAGAGCTAAGACATATCCATGTCAAAATAGTGAACTTCGAGGCTGCAAAACTTAAGCTGAGCTTGCCATTGGCAAAACAGAATGAAAAAAATATATAATGAAATGAAAAAAAATCAGCTGATTTATCCATAAAGATAGTAAGTTTTAGTGACTAACCTCAAATGTGAGTTTTGAACTATTCACAAAATGAGAGATTTAAGCGGTGAGGGTTTTTTGCAAATTAAAAATAAACACAACAACGTTAAAATACCCCTGTTGCAGCAGACCTGCGTACTCAGCGAATTTCCAAACCAATAATATAATAATAATAATATATACCGATATATATTTTTCTTTTGTTTTTTTTATGAATGTTCACTATTAGGGCTACTATTATTATTATTTTGTAAATGAGGGTACTATGGTATTCATTTACAAAATAATATATATATAAATTTTAACGACTATTGTTTTTGGTCTCTGGGCACCTAAACAAGAAAAAATAACATGGTCCCGGGCTTAAGTCTCGCCATGAGACCGTAATAGCTTCTTCCCTATGGGAAATTTGCTAAAAGAGTATAAATACCTTATTTGTTTACAGTACATTTAAAATTAGACAACCTTCGAACCTTATACTAACAAAATATCCAGAACCGCTTCATAATTTGAATGCCCGTGATAAAACATGTTAACTGCTACAAATAAAGTTAGTAGACGACACAACAACATTCTATAACCCTAAGAATAAAGAATAATATTAAATTTACGTGCATTTAAAATAAGCTAGATAAAATTTATGGAAAGTCAAGATCAAATATAAAAACTGAATTAAACATTAACACTTGTACATCTAAAACGCTTCAACTAGCAATATCTCTATCGAAGTTAATCAGGTATTAACACTGTTTATTTACATTATAGCGATTCTAATTATCATGTACACTATGCAATTGTGGTTATAACGGAATTGTTCAGACTAATTATTAAAATAAATAAATAACGAAGGGTACTTAGGTTATCAATTCCTCATTGGTGGATAAGTTATATGAAGGAAATATTGTCTGTACATTGTTTGAAATTATATCATTTTTGGGTAAGTTTCTTTTAGAGGCAGAGGTTCGAAACATGCCAGCCTTAGCCAGTCACAAACTACAAGATCGCGCCTCAATCATCTTACACTCATTTTTCATTCATACTTGGTTTAAAATACCTACCTGGGTAGGTCATCATTTGAAAAAGGTAATCTAATTGTGCTCTAAAATATTTTCCTTAACATGGTGAAAAATTTATTTGATGTAAAAAAAGTTATTCCAAAGCTCTGAGAAAATGTTTTACATTGATTTGAGAAGATTTTTTACATAGAATTTTTTACTCACAAATTTGTAGTGATAATGTATAAGTTGGGAGATAAATTATTACAATTTTTTATTAGTCTTTTATGTTGTTTCCTTTAACTCACATGTCCTCGTAACAAGAAGTAGACTAGATTATTAAAATTGCAACGATACAACAAGGTGGTATTTTAAGCCAAGACTGGGACGGTGGCGACGTCCTGTAATCCAGCTACTTGGAGGTCACGAATTGTGGTTAGTCGTGAGAGATGGTCGGTGGATTGAATACTGCACTATTGCACTATTGAATACTGCGTTAATCCACAAAGACCATCCTCATAATTAGACCAATTCGTAATACAGAGGCCAGGGTTCGGATTCCACGTTAAACTGTAGGTCCCTTAGTTGCCATCGGCTGTTGGGCTATTAATTAACAGTCCTGTGTAAGGAACATGTCAGCCTTAGTCAATAACAAGACTACAAGATCGCGCCACAATCATCCTACATTCATTTCCCATTCATACTTGGCTTAAAATACCTACCTGGGTAGGTCGCCATTTCAGTTAAAAGTATAAAAGTATGAATGAGGGTTGAGTTTGGGACGATTGTGGCGCGATCGTGTAGTCTTGTTACTACACTAAGACTACACTATTACACTAAGACATACACTACACATACACTATTTTACTACACTAAGACTGACATGATCCTTAGACAGAACTGTTAATTAATAGCCCCAACAGCCGATGGCAACCAAGAAACCTACAATTTAACGGAAATCCGAACCACGGCCTCTGAATTACGAATTGGTCTAATTATGAGGATGTTTTTGTGGATTAACCCATTATTCAATAGTGCGGATGTTAATCCACAAAAAAGAATATCTCATCCACTGACCATCGTTCACAACTATCCACAATTTGTGACCTGCAAGTAGCTGGAAGACAGGACGTCGCCACCGTTCAGTCAAAGGAAAGATTTATTATTAGAACCAAATTAAATATTTTTATGTTTAAATTATATATTTTACCATCATTGAGCTGTTTATAAAAAAAAGTAGAGTTTATTCATCAGTCAGGTTCGTTAGCGACATCGGAAAGGCGCACTCTATGGCAGAAACAACAAAACATAAATCATTCACGGGTTAAAATCGCACTCTAAAAATTTAAATATAAATCCGGGTCAGGGAGAATCCTCTCAGCGTTCTTTTATCTCGCAACTCCGCAGAATCCGATGCGCCAGCTATCGCTTCCCGGATTTTGTGCAACCTCCTCTTCTAATTAGAGTAATTGTGTAAGGAGTAGTGCGTCATCGGGAACATCTGTGTCTTTATTATTTCGAAAGCCTAGACGCCTAGATATATATATTCCTTACAGGAACAGGTTTCGGTCTTTTAACAGACCATCATCTTCCTACTAAAAAGGTATCACATGACACAACGGTGGAGAATCTGTTGTGTTATGTGCTACCTGTTTAGTAGGATGATGATGGTCTGTTAAAAGACCAAAACCGGTTCCTGTAAGGAATATTTAACAAAACTGACACCTGAAAGGCAGATGCCATTCATTTGGTAAGTGATTATATAACTGTGTCTTGGTCTGATTCTTCCTTGAGAAAGGATCATCGAAGTCTCATCTTGCCTCACTAGTGAAACATTTTGTTTTAGTCCCGTTAAAATAATGTTAATTTCGTGACAGCTTCACTGGTTACTGCACCACCATGCAATGATATTCGACGATGAACAAGAAATTACATTTTAATAATAGAAATGTTTTCCATCATAGCCACTTTACCTTTAATTTGACACCTCAACCACCTTTCGAGCGAATTTCCCACAGGGAAGAAGCTATTACTCTAGGTCTCATGGCAAGACTTAAGCACGGGATTATGTTATTTTTGTTTTAGATGCCCAGAGCCCAAAAACAGCATTCATTAAAAACTTTATATATGTGTGTATCTGTGAATACGACAACTCTCGTAAAAACCATAAGAAAATTAATACAATCTCTACCAATATACACATCTCTACCAAATTTGGTAGAGACGTGTATTCCTAATAATTCCTATAATTGGGGTTTTTGCGTTTTTCGTATGTAATTTAAAAGATTTTTAAATTTTATCTTTCACCATTAGACTCAACTAAAAAAACTACATAATTGAGTACTTTAAAGCTCTGCTCTATCTCCATTGGTTACCGAGATATAAAAAAATCTAAACACAGTACGTTGTATTTTGGGGTTCCAATGTTAATCTTATGGAGGATGAGGAGAAATTAATATTTCACTTATCAATCAATATTTTTGGACCAAACTTGATATTTAGCTTCATGTGGTTAAGATTCATCCATTTATCTTAAAACCGTTGTTAATGTGTTCATGGCAGCTAACCTGCATACTCTTTTCCCATGTTAATCATACAGAGAAGAGGCAAACTCTTTTAGTTGTCGACAGATAATGATAAAACTTGTCATATATTATTATTTTTAAGTTATTGATTTGGAAATTCGCTCAGTACGCAGGTCTGCTGCGACGGGAATTATGACTTTCGATTGGTCAGTAATGTTTTCACAAAATTAACATTGTTCTCATGGGACTAAAATCCAAGATGGCGGAGGGATTGCAGACTATTAAAAGCAAACATGGATAGGGGGAGGACGTCGTGATTTTAGGGTTCTTGTTTATAACTTTTTTATTATTGCTATGAGAGTAATCTCCCGGAGTCGTTGAAGTATTTGAGAGACACCCTGTCGTACAAGGGTCGTATTCCGGTCGTATTAGGGGTGGGTCATACGGGCTCCGTTTACGACAGTTTTACAGCGGCGGGCGCCCCTCTCTCGGCCAACTCTCCAAAACCAATAGGGTGAAAATATGAACCCGCCCGGGGTAGTTTAATCTTACCGCTTAATTTTAAGTTTATCGCGAGGGCGTTTTCACCCTCCGGTCGCTCAGTTTCACCCCTTGGTCCATTTCATCATTCATCTTATTAGCTTTCTACACATGTTTTATTTATATGTAAAAAAATCTTTTTATAGGCTTTCCAGTGTTCAACTTGGTTAAACCAAAGTTGACTGAATTAAGGTTGAAAAAAATTGGTTCAAGTAAAACGTGATGTAATGTATTTGTGCAATGTGTAACCATTAATACATTACTAGGTGAAATCTTTATTCGAAATTTCTAAATGTGAGAAAAGAACAATGTCATTTTTTAGGACATTTCAAAAAGTGACTTATTGATCATGAATAATTTTATCCTTTTTCCAGATTCGAATTTCAAAAGTCTAATTATCGTCGGAATGAATAATAGTTGAGTTTAAGATTTTTGCCTTTACTTATCAGAGTAGTTAAGGGTAGTCCGACTTCCGTAAGAAGCTAATGTTAACTTAATGACACATAACTCAGTTTTGGATAGAGATTGAGCCTTAGTTTTTTATATGAAATATTGGGTTTTTATTTATTTACATGAGTTTCTATTTGTAACTCAACAAAAAACTTTTAAATTTTTTTAATTAAAAAGGGTTTTTTACGAAAAATATTTTCTAAATCAATAAATATAAATAATTTTTTAAAACCTCACGATAGGAACTAGTTTATAGCATGATAAATGCAATGTAAAATTTTCATAGTGATACATGAAGTAGTTTTAGAGTTATGTCAAGTTTCGGGAAATCAACAAAAAGATGCGATTATTTGACAAAAAAGTTAGTGTAAGCTTGAATTGTTTAGTATATTTTATGACGTTTCAGGAAAATGAATATTAAGTGGTGTATATCACTGAAAAGGGAAAATTCTGAAGAATAACAATCGATAAAAATAAAAAATATAAAAAATTGTCATGTTAGACTGCGCTTAAGTAGTTAAACCTAAAAATAATAGATTATCACAAGTATGGTGGGGAAATCTCTTTTGAAACACAAATACGTAATAACATTTAAAAAACGTCATAGCGTTGCCCTACGTTTTTAAAATATATAAGTGATTTCATTCATTTGTTTCTCTCGGCAATGTAACTGTAACAGTTTTAGTCATGAGTAGCAAACTTGAAACAATTTTTGACGCTTAGATACTGGACCCAGCTGCCTTTGTTTGTTTAAAACCTGGAAAATGAATCAACTGACTTTTGTCAGCAGCTGACGTATACATTTCATCAAATGCATTACATCCACTCTTCGTATTGATCTGAAAATACGCTACAGTGCTGCATGAGTGTCCGACACTAATGGATATGGTTAAACTAAAGTTTTAAGTTTTTGTTGAAAATAATTTCTTAGATTTCGTCTAGCATCCTCAAAGGTACACCTCATACCTTTTTGCTGCTCTAATATCATAAAAAGTGAAGAAGGGAGCTGAATTTAGTGACTAAACAGTGCTTTTACAGCAGTAGAGTCCAACAATCGGGGGGGCCTCTAATAACAGGGATAATTGGCAAGAGACAGGGAGAGAGCGAGAGGCAGATAAAACAAAGAGGTACAGGGAGAGCTAAGGAGAGGCAAAGAAAGATAGCGAGAGATTGGGAGAGAGGGAGATGCAGAAAAAAGAGATGGAGACAGCGAAAGATAGAGAGGCAGAAAGAAACAAGGAGAGCTAAGGAGAGACAGATAGCGAGGGATATGGAGAAGATAGAGGGAGTGACAGTTAGAGATAGAGAGAGAGGCAGGAATAGAAGAAAGAGATAGAAACTGTACTCCTGCAGCTACTGAGCAGGGGAAACTATAAAGTTTTAGAACCAGCAATTTCTAAATGAGATAATCAAAGTCGTAAATGAAACGCAATGTAGATTTTACGGACAAAGCTATTCATTCAGGAGACAATTTTTACGGAATGATCATATTTCAACCCTTCGCGTTCATAAACATGGGGGTAATATTTTGCGACGGTTCATGCCGCGGCCGAGTACATGTTTTGATACGCGCACATTGTTACTCGGTTTATGGCGAGCTCTCCCACACGAGAGTTTTACAGCTGCTTGCTCCCACCCCGCTCTCGGATTATCTCCAAAACCTATCGCTGAAGTAATGTCTCAAAGTTTAATGTAATATTTTATTACACACATTTACTATTCTAGAGTGAAATATCGATTTTTATTTCATGTAGGATGTTTTACTGTATGGCTTATACGTTGTATATATTTTGATTATCAGTCGTTTGATTTTATACTAAACTTTTTCTTTGGCTTACTTTCACTGTGTCTTAATAGGTCTTTATAAAAGTATTTTTATAAAAGTCAAAGCTTTTTTGATATACTGTAGGAATGGGTTAATAATGTATAAGATTATTTGTGGGAGAAAACTTTAAGTAAATACAATTTTTTAAATCGGAATTTTCATCCGGACAGACCATTTTCATAAATTAGACCATTCGTAATTCAGAGGCAGTGGTTCGGACTCCTCGTTAAACTGTAGATCTCTTAGTTTCCATCGGCTATTAATTAACAGTCCTGTCTAAGGAATATGTCAGCCTTAGTACTGACTAAGCTACAAGACTCCAAGATCGCGCCAAATCATCTTACTCTCAGTCCTCATTTATACTTGGCTTAAAATACCTACCTTGTGGTAGGGTCATCATTTCAATAATCTAATCTAATCTATGAAAATTTGATTCAATTCGAACGTAATACTATAATTGTTACTACTCATTCGAGTAAAAAATATAGTATTTATTTGTATAGTATTTTCTTTATAGAATTTCCTGAGAAATACGCGTTTTTGAAAATTCCCAGATTAATTTATTCATTCATATATCTTGGGAGACTAATTAACTAACATGCATTGCATAATTGCTCATTATAAATGTATGTTAAACTGTGCAAAATTTAACATATAAAAAACAAACTACCACAAAACGAAATCGTTTTCATTTGTAAAATTTCGATACAAATGTTCCAGAACAATTACTTGACATTTAAAGTATGTTTACATCAAATACAAATTTTAAGTGAGAAAAGATAGTTATCGTGAAAATCAAACACCGAATGATTCAACACACGGCAATAAACCGTCAGTGACTACAGCAATAAAGGAATACTGCGACAAAGCAGCCGGATTAAACACATAAAACACATTTGCGGATAACGATTACTATGATAAAGCCATCGGAATGCAAAGGGGGTGGGTTAGGGGGTGTTCTATGCGATAAAGCTGTTAGGGGGAGCGGGTAAAAGTAGATTATAGACGTGGTTAGGCGGTATCGCAGCTATTTACAACAACGCACACAAACTCACTACGGCAATTACAGACCTATTGTGTTTTTACACCCGTTTTGAAATGTATGCAAAGTTCGGTAAAATTCCAACATGTAACAGCTTTTATTTTAGCAAATAATTTGAAGTTTAAATAGTATGTTTGGGCTTTCAATCGTTTTAGTCGGAGTGTTTGACATTGGATTGGACAACTAATGCGCTTTC
Source organism: Nephotettix cincticeps (assembly GCA_023375725.1). Classification (NCBI taxonomy): domain Eukaryota; kingdom Metazoa; phylum Arthropoda; class Insecta; order Hemiptera; family Cicadellidae; genus Nephotettix; species Nephotettix cincticeps. The sequence goes on along the minus strand of CM041789.1, from coordinate 15,114,565 downwards.
TGTGCGAGTTTATTTGCGTTGCAGTAATGGATTCCCAAGTGTTTTACTGTTTTACAAATGAAATGATTCTGAAGCCATTTACGCTTAAACCGCAAGCGTATGATAAATAGCGTTCTTTCTATGATAAATAAATATTGCATGTATAATTTAATGAGCCATAAATTATCAGCAGTGTACACGGATTATGTAGTCACACTGACGTGATCAGGGGCGCTTCCACGTGCGTCTAAATAGATCGACACATAATTTAAACCACAAAAAAGGCTCTTAAGATTTATACGTCATAGTCTTTCTGTAGTCCAACAATACGGCAGGTTTAAGAGTCGGGCAGTACCTCAGCCATCTTGGATTTCAGTCCCATAGGAAGAATTTTAAATTTTTTACATTATTAACTGATCACTCGATTGTCGTATGCTGGTTGAGCTGTCAAATTAAAGTTAACAAGTTTATCTGGGGAATTAAATTTTATAAACAAATACAACAACTCGTTTACTATCGGATGTAATTGGGTTGTAATTATAAATATATAATTAATAATGTTTTTCGCTAGATAATCACTTTATCTTTTATTTGACACATCAGCCACTTTTTTCGATTTTCGTGCAATCACTAATGCTGTCCCAAAGGACTCTTAAGGTGGTGTGAGCGAAAAAATCGACTATCTTAAAAAGCATAATTTTAACATTTATTTGTTGTTTATTTATTCGGAAATTTTGTGTTTTTCCTACAAGGAGTGTGGGAAAATTACTAATGCTTTTGAGCTGGAATTTTGGAAACGTGGATGAATAACTGACGTTTTTCACGTAGCATATATGAAATTTTGAAATAAGAAAAAACAGATTTTGTATATTACAGAAAAAGATTTTTAAATGCCACATTTTTGAACCCGATAATCTTATAAAATATGTCATTTTGGAGGTCTAAAAAGGTTTTAGAATGTAAAAAATAACTATTCTCAAACAGATCACTCAGGAAGCGAATTTCATTTGTTCCAAACGCCGCTTGCACAGCCCAAGAGCAAGAAGGGATTTCCGAGTCACAAAATTAAAATCAATATTGCGTTTTTTGGTAATTTATTAGTTACGTACAACTTTCTAGCAATTCCTAGCTACTCGCACGTATAATAAGCTTTGATAGAATTTGCTGCCGTTTCCCGTTAGGTTTTCTTTTGTCCATTAGTATTCTTTCCTTCATCCATAAAACACTACGATTGTGTAAGCGAAAGGAATTGTTTAAAAAGAGAACAACAGTTACAGAAGTGTACTGAAGCGATAGCTAGCTGAGCTTCTTGCTCCCAATAGATACAATATGGCCTTCAGGTTCCAATGTAAACTTTGTCCAAACTCTTAGCTATGTCTTCTGTATTTGTAAAAGGTATTTGAATACATAGTTACAAATTTTTGAAGTAAGTATTATTTTTCGTCAGTTAACACATGACTAAAAGATGTGTTAGCGTTACACATTTTAGTTTATAAATAAAAACACTTATTCCATGCTTGACACACAAAAATTCTTCTGGCCTGATTGTTTTATAGAACAATAAATCAAATTTCCATTCGCAAAATGACTAGCATAAAAAGACGATGGAATGTAACGCATTTGTTCCGTATGAAAGGGCCTTGTACGGTTGATTGGATTGGATCCTGTGACGAGACTTTTCCCGCCCAGACACAAACACCTGCGCCAGCTGACGACGATACGACAGCTGATGGTAATAAACAGCTGATTCAACAGCTGATGTCACACTGTGACCTAGTATCCGTCATCGTAGCTTATGTGCTTTGTTTCGAATTTAATCAAAATTTTGTTTAAAGTTTCAATTTTTTCTTTGTAAATTTTAAGTGTTACCGTATATAATTGAAATTCATTTTTAATACACAAATAAAATGTTTTGAAGATTTCGGTGTTTGTTTTGGTTCGCTTTCAATTATTACACTTGTTAGCCTTTGACATTTAATATAGAGTACCCATACACATGTTTGACCAATATTAAAACTGAAATAAGAAGTGATTTCTTTTACAAGTTTTTTTTGTAATCCTAGAAAGTAAATCAGCTAGCCTTTGTCAGTAGAGAAGCTACAAGTTATAAATTCCAATACTCTATATCATTCACTCTTAACGCATATTCACTCACAAGAAATTGTCAAACCGTCAAGTCGAAAACAAATATAATAATTTTTAGAATTTGGCTTAATTCTAATTCGATTGATTTCGGAATTTACGAGTTTGTTTTGCTGTTGCTACAAAATATAATTAGCCTAAATATTAATGTAAGCTATTGTATAAATGTTTTGTTTACAAAAATTTGCACTCAGCGAGGCTTCCCTTTTTCAGAATATTCAAGCTGATATAGCTTATAATTATGAGCTATTTGACCTGTATTTGCAAAATATCTCAATACATCATCTGCAAAATAATATTTTAGTTGTGTAAAAACTGTATAAAATACTTGTGGACCCCGACGACGAGTCAAGTAGTATTGCAACCTTGGTTGGGCTATGACTGTAAGATATTTTATGAGATAAATTATTTGCATCATTCGTATTTGAATTTAGATTACTTGATGGGCATGCACAGCTTTTCATAATTTGGTATACCATATTCATTACGGTATTATTTCTTCTCCACTTAGATTTAGCCTTTAAATCACCGCATAGATATAAAACCTGAAAGGAAACTAGTAGTTTAGAATTAAATTTTCTACTGGTAAAAACTGATGTACAGTAAAAGTTGGGCAATTATTGCTTGAAGAGATTCCTTAAAAACAAAATATAAAATTGAACACGTTGGATTGCACTTGTCGTCTGATCTCTAGATCCCTGAGGAAATTTTGTAGTAAATAAGATTTGAAATCGACTCAAATAAGGTAAGATCCATTGGTTATTATGTTGAGATTTCTTACTGCTTTATGAAAAAATAATATAAAATTAAATCCTTTGCAAATTCAATCGGGTACCAACAAACTATTTTTTACGTTGTTACCAACTCGAATACTGTACCTCCAAAAAATTAAAACCTAAATCCTCAAAATTTCAAATTCAATAAATTTTTAAATTTATGCCATTTCCGAAGTATGTCGTCCTTATGAGGTCGGGTTTGCAGTATTGCACTTTGCTAAAACCCCCTTTTAGTTTTACGTATTCTTTTATTTGGGATTTCCTACTGGCTCTTTGTGGCCGTCCCATCTGGGGTTTACGGTCGGTAATAGACAAAAAAAGTATTTCAGGCCCAAGTTCAGTTTTCAAAGACGTACACTTGTAGAAAAATTAATAATAATAGTATTCCGTTCTGGGTCTATTCACCACCCCTGTAGATTGCAATAGAATCTCAAATCAGGTAATATTAATGATTCTGAATATCTTCTTACGATGGCTCTTGGGAAAATTTTCATAATTCGTATCAAGGATTAATAAATGCAAAATAAAAAACTGAAGAGACTAGTTCTATAAACTGTGTATAGCTAAACATAAACAGTTGAACTTTTGAAAATCCTTTCCTGAATGATGGATTGGACGGATATATGAGTACGTTGGGAATCTATTTTCAGGAAGTGCTTCATAATTCATATCCGTAAATCAGTGAGCCAGGATAGCTTTATGAGGCAGTTAATTTATTCTGCGCAATCAAACCAAGCTTTGTTATGAAATTAATGTGCTAATTGATACTGGTACTACGAACATATTAAATAAAGATATTGAGTTACGTTTGCAATATTCTCTTTATGAACTCTTAGTCTATTTTTAACTAAGTCACGAATTACTTCAATCTTTTAAGAACTAAATCTTTTACTGGCTGGGTGGTGTAGTGGTTTAATACCTACCTTCAAAACTGAAGGTCGCCGGATCGAATCCCGCAAGGGTCGATTCTGGACCCAGTCGCTATTTATCATTGGGCTATTAATTAATGATGATTCCTAACAACAGGTTGACGTTAGGTAGTAACAAGACAGGGGTTTGGACCGTTCCCCATTAAAACGTTAAAAAGTGCCTCTGTCCGTAAAAATACACAAAATAAAAAATACTAATTAAAGCTTTATACAATTTTAAGATCTAATAAAAGTATGGAATCAGTTTAAAATGTAAATAAACGGTATCAGTAGGCTGACACATACTTGCTCCCTTTAAGTAAATTTAAAATCGACAATTTTTAATAAGTATCTTATTTTGAATATTTCATAAAAAATTTATTGTTTTTAAAATAATCATCCAAAATTCTTAAACTAACAGGAAGAGGAACAAGTTAAACCACCGGTAATACCAACATTTTGAGTGGGGTTTTGTTGGTTATGTGACCCTATGCTACATACCAAGTTTTAGAAATTTATATATTTTTAATGCTCCATAATATTCTTATTATTATTGGGCCTTTTCATAAAACGTACTTCGATCATTAAAGATCGGAACTCTGATTTGTTTAGATTTTTCAAATCGTTTTAATGAAGATAGTAAAACTATTTTACAAATTTATCGTTTTGCCAGAATATTTAAAAGCCAATGCCTTTTGAAACATTAGTTTTACAGACATACGAGAAGTATGCTGTGTTTGGAATTTTATGGCTATAAACCATGAAATTTCAATCGAAATAGTTATAGTGGATTTGGGGAGATTTTTATTTTTCACATATTTTATAGGGTTTTATGGATAGATTATGCCCTTAAAAACCAAAATTAAAAAACACAGTGCACCATATTTCATAAAAATCGTACGATCAGTACGGACTCGAGGTCTGTACACAGACAGACAGACATACATCAGTCCCAAAACGACTTTTTTGTATCCAGTGAGCCTCAAAACTGATATATCCACTCTCAATCCAAACTTGAATATTTTGTCGAAAACGATACTTTCTCCATACACTATGTATAAGAAGAAAATTAGAACAAGAGTTCAAATGAGAACATTACGTGCCGTTAATGTCCTTAATAGTTTCGTGTTTACGAGCAAAGCGTGGTCTGAAAAACTAGTCTTATCGAACATTTCTTAATCTATACCTTAACAGTTTATGATTTACTGATTCTTTATCGAATTTCCTACAAAAGTGAGCTATTAAAATGACCCGCATGGTGACGGTTAAGCCCGGGATCATGATATAAGTTCACAGATCAAATCCTTGAACATGTTTTGGGGGTCATTCAAAATTATGTGTAGAGTTGTTCCTTTCTGTAATACCTTGGACTAGTTCGTTGGGCAATGCAATAGTATTACATTAGCTAAACTTTTGGGATGATTTGTACCTCAAAAGTGGGGTTTTCAATTTATTTATGTATATTTTTTGAAAAAAAATCATATTTTTTTACCGTAATTCAATTTATACAATTTAGCATCCTTAATCATGACGCTAGGTAATTGGTTACTGAGATATTCAAAATGATAAACACAGTACATTGTGCAACGCTAATCTTACGAAGAATAACTCAATTATTTATTTAAATATTCTTCAAAAATGTTGTATGCAAGTCCATCTAGCTAAGTTTTATCAAAATAGCTATTAAACCCCTTATGGGAGCAAGCCTATGCATTCAAAGTAATTCTTACGGAGAATAGATAAATTTGTATAAATCGTTTAGTTCTTGACATAATTTAAAAATATTTTTTATGTGTTTTTACTTAGTGAATATCAAAAATATAAGCACATTACCATGTAAAACGAGCCTTATTGCAGCAAACCTGCATTCTCAGTACTATTCAATAATTACTATGATGGGAATAATACAAGTTCTATGAAATTATACACATTACTGGTAAGAAGATGGACGTAAAAGATTGTTTAGTTGTCAAATTGAAGGTTAATTGGCTATGTAGAGAATTACATTAGAATTTTTTAAGATTTAAATCAAAATTATCTTTTAAACATAAAGAAGATTTTTTTATGTTTGTTTAGGTTTTCTTTGTGTTTTAGTGGCAATAGCAAAATACTGAACCAAACAGTAAATTTTACCCAAAGACAATCTTAAAAAATATAAATATTTTTATACTCATTTCTTAAAATTCTTTTATTAAGTCCTAGTTTAATGTTAAGTTTTAAAAATGAAAACATAAATTATTGAAGCAACATTACACTAAATTTGACTTCGAGAACAGAAAATTTGTAGAAAACCTCAATGTTTACAGTTTTAATGTCAAATTTTACTTTACATTTTGACAATAAAAAAAAGAAATAAATAATTTTTACACATATGCTGGATGAAATTATAATTATTAGTTAAATAGTGGAATTAGTTTTTAATTTTTTTTAGTTCTATCGTATGTTATTTAATATTTGACATATGTTACTGTTTAGATATATTAAATTTTTGTTTTTGTCAATAATTAATTATCATAATTAATTATCTGTAGGATACATTTTTTTTACAGAAGAATACTTTCAATTTATCTTATAATTAACAAGTAATTATCTTTTTGTGACAGGAATAACAAATGGAGTAGTCAATAATGCTGTCACAAAATTAACATTGGTCTTAAGGTTTTAGATTAGATTAGATTATTGAAATGGCAACCTAACCAGGTAGGTATTTTAAGCGAAGTATGAATGAGGTTTGAGTGTAAGATGATTGTGGCGCGATCTTGTAGTCTTGTTACTGACTAAGACTGACACGTTCCTTAGACAGGACTGTTAATTAATAGCCCAACAGCCGATGGCAACTAAGGGACCTACAGTTTAACGGGGGTTCCGAACCACGGCCTCTTAATTACGAATTGGTCTAATTATGAGCATGGCATTTGTGACTTAACGCAGTATTCAATAGTGCGGACGTTAATCCGGACCGACCATTGCTTAATATCCACAATTCGTATCCAAGTAGTGTATTACAGGACGTACCGTCACACCGACATTGCTCTATATCACAATAACAATTTTAACCTCCATTACAGAATTACGTCGCCACCGTCCCAGCCTGACTATTAAAATTCAAGATGGCGGATGCACTGCGGACTCATAATCGTTCAAAATAACATTATGTGAATTTTTAAGCACGTGAATGTAGAGACAAAGATATATTTAGCGGAGAAGTAAGATGTGATATGTTTTAAAAAAAATGTTGTTTGAAACTTAAGCTACTAAAATATTAAAGGAATTTCAATATTAACAATACCTGGTCTTGGACTGAGATAGCTTCCTGGAACAACCTGCAACATAAAACGGAGGGTTAGATGCATTTTCTCGACAGTTATTAGCCAAAAGGAGACACAAAAATGAAACATCATGTAGCAAAACTATTCCAGCTCAAATGGCGCTCGTCATATGAAGCTGCTTAACTTCAGACTACTTAACTATAAAGCCGCACCGCATGCTAAACCTGAAGTGTTGTATTGGTGACATTCAAAGCAGTGTAAATTAATTTTTACAAAAACTAGTATTATATAGAAAACCACATAAAACTCAAAACCTGGATTTAGGGGTTTTTGGGGGGGGTCTAAAATATCGTGACATTTCAAATTGATTATCTTTTATAAGTAGTATTGCCGCTTAGCCTAACTTATCGGAAGGAAATAATTAGTATTCACAATTATATTATTGAACATGGGAAAAATTGTCATTCGACTAATATTTTAATTTAGGCTAAAATGTGCAAATAGTAGTCTCATTTTAAATTTAAAATTCTGCATCACGAATTTATTTAGCTTTTCGGTTAGTAAAATAACATCGAAAAAATACTATATGACATTAAAAGCAGGAAGCCAGTCCTTAAGATTACATTAGATTATTGAAATGGCGACCATAGCGACGGTGGCGTCGTCCTGAAATCCAGCTACTTGGAGGTCACTAATTGTGGATAGTTGTGAGTGATGGTCGGTGGGTGTAGTGTTCTCTTGTGTGGATTCACATCCGCACAATTGAATACTACGTTAATCCGCAAAAACCATCCTCATAATTAGACCAATTCGTAATTCAGAGGCCGTGGTTCGGATTCCACGTTAAGCTGTAGGTCCCTTAGTTGCCATCGGCTGTTGGGCTATTAATTAACAGTCCTGTCCAAGGAACATGTCAGCCTTAGTCAGTAAAAAGACTACAAGATCACGCCACAATTAGCTTACACTCAATCCTCATTCATACTGGGCTTAAAATACCTACTTTGTAGTATGGTCACCATTTCAATAATCTAATCTAATCTTTTTTCACGTGAAAGTATTACTAAAAATCCTCTTTAGCTTTACTGAAAGACAGCTAGACAGAAATTAAGACCCTTTCGGTTATTCTAGGTATAATACGTAAAAGTAATAAAAAAGTATTATAGGTCCAATGTACAGACAAAACTCTAATTTTATTTATATAGTTTTATTTGTTCCTCTAGCTTTGTTTAAAATCTTTTTTACTATCAGTTCATTTTAAGAATATTTTGCAAAGGTTAATTAAAAAGGTTCATGAGTTAATGGAAAATAAATCTCGCGATCTAAGAAACCTCTGCTAGTTTTAACGTAATTATTTTCTTAATGGTAATTAAGAGTTTTAAAAAGCTTCGTTCCACTACACTAATTAAATACACGTAAATTGTCTCAACCGAAGGCCAGTGCTGCTGAAGCTTGGCAGATGTTTGGCCATGGGCCATGGGCCACGGGTCTTGGCCAGCGGCCACCACTCTACTTAACGGAATGAAGAGAATTCACTTCCTTTAAAATATATTAAATTACTACCTGGAGACATAATCTATATAAATACATTTAGATTTTAGTCTGAATATTGCTTGGAAGTATAACGTTGTTGGTTATTTAAACATTTCATAGCCCAGAAAAGCTAAAACAAGTCTTATCTCAATTTTTATCTGTCTGTCTGTGTTTCTGTAAAGCTAAACGAGGCATTTGTGTTTGACTTCTCAATGAAAATAAGGATACCTTTTAGAGAAGGGGTTTGTTTAATTTAGACTAACCCACGCACTATGAAAAAATCTCTAAAAAAGATATATAAGACGTATACAGTATTTTCAATCTACAGAACATGTCATCTATATAAGTGACTAGCTTACCTGTTACTGCTCCATAAAATTGAAATCTATGGAGATTTAAAAAATTATTTCACTCAAACCTCTCCGGAAACATTTCTAGAGCAACTTTCTAAAATTTCGTGGCGATTGGCTGAATGGTTTGGCAACGCATAATAGACTGATAGACATACATTCATACATGTTTAATATATAGAGTTTTAACAGGAAAAGACTGGGACGGTGGCGACGTCCTGTAATCCTTGGAGATCACGAATTGTGGATAGTTGTGAGCTATGGTCGGTGGATGTATTGTTCTCTTGTGTGGATTAACGTCCGCACTATCGAATACTACGTTAATCCGCAAAGACCATCATCATAATTAGACTAATTCGTAATTCAGAGAATTCACTTTAAACTTTAGGTCCCTTAGTTGCTATCGGCTGTTGGGCTATTAATTAAAAGTCATGTCTAAGGAACATGTCAGCCTTAGTCAGTAACAAGACTACAAGATCGTGACACAATCATCTTGTATTCATTTCTCATTCATACTTGGCTTAAAATACCTACCTAGGTAGGTTGCCATTTCAATAATCCATTTTATTTTGAATACTACAACCAGTACAAAAAACGGCTTACTGCTAGTCAGTTATAAAATATCACATAAATAAAACATTTATTTATGTTCAAACGAAGTAAAATATTTTATTAGTAGGTCAATTCAATAACAATTACTGAAAATTATCATCTAATAATGATCCTACCGTCTAGAATATCTCAGTAAGTGTATTTGATTTGTGAGTTGATCTTATACAAGCATAAATAAAGATTACCAAAGTCCTAATAGACAATTCATTTAAGTTCTAGAACAAACATAGTGTTATTTCTTCAAACATAGAATACGTAAAGGGAGAGAAAACGGGGTTTGATAGTGGTACAATTTGAATACATATCTTCCATTAACATCATTTGCGGGCCATAAACCTTAAACGCTTTGTTGTTTGTGTTTGCTGCAAAAAGAGGGTTCAAAGGACCGACATAATAGGGGAGGATCACAGGGAAGCAAAAACAACAACGACGTCATATACATGCCGTACTATATTACTATTGTTATGGTAATTAAATCCAGGGTACAAAAATAAATTTAAAACCCAAAATTTAAGAAAATAATTAATTCCAGACAGTAAAATTTCGTACGATATTGAATTGACGCTAACAAAAATATCACTACTGTAAATTTAGCAAAATAATTTTAAGTCACATGAAAATTTGCTAAGATGTGCATTTGAAATAAAATTATTAATAAATTTGTATTTTCTTGTTTAGAATTCCATAATTTAATGTATTGTTTACTATACAAATTATAAATTTGTATAGTAACGGCACTTCGTGTTTTGTTTCTCATTTATTTCAAAACTACGTGATAGAACGGTTAAACTAGAATCAAAATGGTCCATAAATGCTCACATAGTTTTCTGGATGGAATGTGAGAGTTGATCGAATTTTGAATCATATTTATTTTTGGCGTTTTGTAAAGTTGTAGAATCGAGTAGGTTAGGTGAACAATATTTGAGTTGGTTGGGTGAACGAGGTGAGCTGGATGGGTCATCGATTCGAGTAGGCTAGGTATATGATCAGAGTTTGTTGGGTGAACGATTCGAGTAGGGTGGGTGATCGAGTCGAGTTGGATGGGTGATCGATTCGATTAAGGGTGAACGTGTCGGGTTCGGTTGGCTGAACGAGTCATGTTGGCGAGTGAACAAGTTGAGTTGCATGGGTGAACGATTTGATTAGGTTAGGTATACGATTAGAGTTGGTTGGGTGAACGAGTCGAGTTGGTTGGTTGACGGAATCGAATAGGTCGAATGAACGAGTCGAGTTACCTGAGTGAACGAGTCGAGTTACCTGAGTGAACGAGTCGAGTAGGTTGAGTGAACGAGTCGAGTTACCTGGATGAACGAGTCAAGTAGGATGATTGAACGAGTCCATTAGATTGGGTGATCTAGTTGAGTTGTCTGGGTGAACGAATCGATAAGGCTGGGTAAACAAGTCAAGTTACCTGGGTGAACGAATCGAGTAGGCTGAGTGAACGAGTCGAGTAGGTTGAAAGAACGAATGAAACATCTCGTCATTTCTAGGGGTTCGTGTATCGCATAAAAACATTATCGACTATAAACCGCAAGTGAGACAAGAGCACTGCTTTAATTGCCAGATTAAGCCTGCCACAGCGCTATTAAGTAATTGTCCAGCCTTTATTGGTCTCATGCGAGCAATTACTGGCCATATTGCAATCCGGACTGGCCCACATTTGAATTACCATCCCGATATATTGTAGACGTATAACACAATCAACGTGTACCCTACTACTCAATACACTTAGAATCAATACTCTTAGTTCTGATTGGTTCAAATTTGTTTTGAGAACATCCTGATTTGAGCTGGAGTAAAAGTTTCAAACCAAAATGTATTTAAGAGATGTTGCACGTTACAGCAGTATATTGGATGTCATCTCATCTAGGCAGCAGGAGATTTTACAACATTTCAAGCGTCCATAATATTGTTGATATTTTAGCTTACTGCCAAAATTATTTTGATTTGACATAATTTTTTTGAAATAATATAAAATTTTTATGTTAATGTTTTTTATAATGATTATTATAGTAAAAATAAACAATTTTCTAGTATTTTTGGATTGATCAATAAACTATTAAACGTCAGAAATCATTGATATGCCTGAAGAGGACTCTAAACAGCTCTTCTCATTGCTATATGACGTCACTTCCGTTACACCTTTGAGTCCCACAAACTACTAACTCCTCTTCTCCCAGAGCTTAGACACATTTAATTTATTTAGCAACTTTAATTTAATTATTTATTTTATTTAAGTAAATTCAGTCGTATACAAATTAATACGAGTAAACTAAAATTTCTCACGTATTTCCAGGATTAACTTTCAAAATATCTGAATCAAAGTTCGTTACAAAGTGTAAGTAACTAAATTCCCGTGTAAAATTAATATTCAATTTCATTCCGAAGTTAACTGTAATGGGCGTTCCGCAGGGGAACATCTTAGGGCCGCGACTGTTACTGCCACTTACGATGAAACGTACAATGGCATTACGACAAAGTGAGTTACAAGTTGCTTGTCACTGGAGGGGATGTAACTCCATTATCGCGATACTCGCTACCTATCGATATCACGGTGAAGGGTTACATGCTACTAACTTGATCAACCGTAGTCAAAGTCAAGCCTGCCTGCACCACTCTCGGTTTAGCGTTTCCGGCGAACATATTGTGACTTTGGAGAGTGCTGTGGAATGGAATTTATAATATAAAAGTAAAATCAAACTACTAAACTATCATATTCTTCCATGTTTATCTAAATATATTTTAATAATTGATTGTTTCAAACATTTGTTTTACTTGTTACACCCATTGTTTCAAAATAATCATCCAATTTCTAAAAATAGTAACAAGAGGGAGAAAAACAACTATCAAGTTTTTATATTTGAATCTATTAGTTAGCCAGGAACTCGGCGTTAGGATCCAGAATACTTATTATCACTACAAAATTAAACTAACTTGCTGACCCAGCGAACTTCGTAACGCCTAACAGTTAACGTATTACCTTTAAGATTGGCAATGTTCTGAAGTCGAATACGACTACGGTTTCGTTCTGAAAGAGTAGATATTCTGGATCGTGGGCTAGTTAAAAACAATACTGAAACACTAAGACACAATAATAACATTCCAACAAAACAAATAATTCAAAGTGGATTGATTCACAATAATTCAATCCAACCTAAAACCAAACTAAACCTAACTGCAATACGAATATTGTAGGAAAGATTAAATTTTTCTGAATTGCGGCATTGTTTATAATAACACTCGCGTAATCTAACATTCATTAATTACACAGGCATAAACCAAAAAAATCAACTAATAATTACACTGGGACAAACAAACCAACTATTAATCTATAATTTTTTAAACAGTCAAATGACGCCAGCTGTCGACTGGAGAAAATAAAGCAACACAAAATCAGCTGTTGATAAAATATTCACATTATTGATGTGTGCATATGATCAAAATGCATCACGTCTTTTCCTCACAAGCTTAACTTATACAAACTTTACAGACCAGTGGGGCTTAGCCCTAAGGTTAAATACAAAACTAAATATGCCTAAAGCATGCTCGAATCAGAGACGAATCCAAAAAATCAAAGATCATTAAAATCGGCCCAGCCGCTCCACACTGGGACGGTGGGGTCGTCCTGTAATCCAGCTACTTGGAGGTCACGAATTGTGGATAGTTGTGAGCGATGCTCGGTCGGTGTGGTGTTCTCTTTTGTAGATTAACGTATTTTGTAATCCGCTATTATAATTAGACTAGTTCGTACAGTCGAATTCTACGTTAAACTGTAGGTCCTTTAGATATGCCATCGACTATTAGGTTACAGTCCTCATAAGTCATAATTAGATCGCGCCACAATCATCCTACACTCATTTCTCATCCATACTTGGCTTAAAATACCTACCTGGTAGGTTGTCATTTCAATAATCCAATCCAATCATAGTGGCTTCATCTTGTTTTCACGGAGAAAATACTTACAAACGTACAAATACGTATACCTTGTTTAGCGTTGCAGGAAGACAAGCAGACAGATAAACAGAAAGTGAGATAAGACCTGTTTCGGCTCTTTTGGGATATATATTATGTAAACCAGAATTCCAAGCTATGTACTGAGAGCTCTAGTTATTTTTATTTTGATTAAAACGTAAACAATAAATATCTTATTGCTACCATTAATGTGGCATCGCCACCCTATTGGGTTAAAAAAATATTCTATTGTTTTCACGATTATTTACGTCAGTTTCATCTTATGGCTAGTTCAATAAACCCTAATGCTATGTTATGTTGCCTTACTGGTGGAAAAAATGTATAGATTTAATTTAGCCTTATAATATTAATGTTAATTTTGCGACAGCAGTACTGGTTACAGGATAGATGGTTAGTTGTTGAACGATGGTTGAGGATTATTGAAAATTATACAATTTCACTGTGCGTATCTTCAACTCTGTAATGTTTGTATTTAGAAAAATATCTCAAAGAACTAAATAAATATGTGAGGTCGAGAACAATAAAAAACCTTTACGATGAAATTTGAAGTTAGCAATTCTGGAAATCACAATTATGTTTGTAAACGTAAATGAGAAAGTGAATACATACTTTTATCAAAACTCCTTTGCAATAAATAATGATTATTAGGAAATGGTGCAATCAGTAGAAGCATGTAAAATTACACATTCTTTTCTCCATTTCGTAGTTTAAAATACATGCCATTATCTCAATTAGAACTCAAAAAGCTGTTTGTTAAAAGATACAATATCGTTGGCGCAATTAGGAGATGAAACGATGAAATCGAATAAAAGGCTCCAATTATGTAACACCAAGGGGCACTTGTAAAGTTGAAAAACGAAGACCCAATAAAGATTTCATATCGTGTCTAAATGAAAAGAGAGAAGTAGAAAATCTGGCTCGTCGAAGCGGTAAAAGCTGAATGCTCAACTGTATTCTGTATTGTTGAATACGGCGCTTTGCCTATTGTGGTGTTGCCGGGACTATTATCCACATTCACACTCACCTCTACCTGCAACAACACTTATTTTTACTCTTTTTATGTAAGGTTTTCAAATGAAACCGTGGTTACAATTGAATTTTTTGCATACAGCCGTAATTTTTAACGTAGTTTATTTTAACAACGTATTCATTTTAATCGATTGGATGTTACATTTTGGAGGTGTAACGGCTCCAGTGACATACTGCTTAAAGGTACCATAAAAGGGGATTTAAGGGGATGGGATGTCCTAAGGTAGAGCACCTTCAAACACGTCCTAGGATGGAACACGCCCCAGGTACATCCTAGAATATAGAACACCCTCAAACATATCCTAAGGTAGAACACCCTCAAAAACATCCTAGGACAGAACACACCCTAGGCACGTCCTAGGATAGAACACACCCGAGGTACATCCTAGAATATAGAACACCCTTAAAACGTCCTAAGGTAGGACGCAAATAAGAAAGAATATAGAACACCCTCAAACATATCCTAAGTTAGAACACCCTCAAACACGTCCTAAGGTAGAACACCCTCAAACACGTCTAAAGGTAGAACACCCTCAAACATATCCTATGGTAGAACACCCTCAATTATATACTAGGTAGAACACTCTCAAACACATCATAGGACAGGACACCCTCAAACACATCCTAGGACAGAACACTCTAACACGTCCTAGGAGAGAACACACACCCCGACTCGTCCTAGGACAGAACACCCTCAAACACGTTCTAGAATATAGAACACCCTCAAACAAGTCCTTGGATAGAACACACCCCAGACACGTCCTAGAACAGAACACACCACCAAGCACGTCCTAGGACAGGACACCCTCAAACACGTCCTAGGAAAGAACACCCTCAAACACTTTCTAGTAAACAACACACGACCCAGAACACACTCAAAAACTCCCAGACACTAAATAAAACTCCCCCAGAACCCCAGACACCTCCCCACACACCTAGACAGAAAACCCCCAAAAACACCAAAAACAGAGACAAAACACTCCTAGAACACACACCCAAACAAAAAATAAAACCCAACCACCCAAAGAGTTTACACAAAACGAAACACAACCAAAACATCATACATCCTAGTATAAAGAACATCCCCAGACTTGTCTAAATAATAGCCCCTCCAGACATGTCTAAGGACTGAACACCTCCCTCGAACACGTCCTAGGATAGAACGCCCTCAAATACGTCCTGGGACAGATGATTCTTAAACACGTCCTAGAATATAGAACACCCTCAAACATATCCTAAGGTAGAACACCCTCAAACATATCCTAAGCTAGAACACCCTCAAACACATCCTAAGGTAGAACACCCTCAAACACGTTGTAAGGTAGAACACCCTAAAACACGTCTTAAGGTAGAACACCCTCAAACACATCCTAGGACAGAACACTCTAACACGTCCTAGTAGAGAACACACACCCCGGCTCATCCTAGGACAGAACACCCTCAAACACGTTCTAGAATATAGAACACCTTCAAACAAGTCCTTGGATAGAACACACCCCAGACACGTCCTAGAACAGAACACACCACCAAGCACGTCCTAGGACAGGACACCCTCAAACACGTCCTAGGAAAGAACACCTCAAACACGTCCTAGGAAAGAACACCCTCAAACACGTCCTAGGAAAGAACACCCTCAAACACTTCCTAGTATAAAGAACATCCCCAGACTTGTCTTAGGATATAATAGCCCCTCCAGACATGTCTAAGGACTGAACACCTCCCTCGAGACACGTCTTAGGACAGAAAGCCCTCAAACACGTCCTAGGACAGAAGATTCTTAAAAACGTCCTAGAATATAGACCTCCCTCAAAAACGTCCTAGTATAAAACCTCCCCCCCCAAAAACGAACGTCCCAGGACAAAACACCCCATCCAGCTCTCAGACCTAATCAGGTAAGGATTCTTTCTCCTTCACTTGTGATATTGAGCGGATACAAGGAGAGCGTTTATCTATCTCACTAATTAATAAAAAAAACATTAAAGTAGTAAACTAATTCAAAAATAATATTTGAAAAGTTGGTAATCGCACCGACCTTGAGCGTGTCCGCGACGTAATGTTGCAACACAGTCGCTCACGATATGAAACTAAACACTGAGCTGCACGACATATCGCACTAATAGCAAAAACATTTGGACAACAATTTTGTATCGTTACTACCGTTTTTATCTGCCAAATTTCCAAGCGAGATTCTAAATTTGAGTCTGTAACAGTTAGGGGTAGGACATTAGCTTGAATATTATGTTGCGTATAATAAATATATATGATAAAATTTTTTCCAATTTTAGAATTGAATAGACTGTAAATATATTGTATTATTCTATGTATCATACACAACAGCGTGTCTTGTAATCAAGCTACTGGATAGTAATGAGCTATGGGGCCGGTGGATGTGAAATTCCCTAGAGTGGGTTACACCCATTGAATACTACGTTCATTCGCAAAGACCATCTTCATAATTAGACCAGTTTGTAATACAGAGACAAAATTGTATTTCGTATCCCAAGTTGAACTGTAGGTCACTTAGATGCAATGGCTGTTAGGCTATTAATGAAGTCGACAAAAAGGACTAAAAGATCCCCCCACAATCCAGGATAGAACACCACTTCAGAAAGGTGAATATAATAATCGCTAAACTTGCTTATAACATTTAACATTATCGTGGTTAAAATGCTGTAATGGTTTTCCAGTATGTATTTAATTATTAATAAACTTATTCTATATGAACTATGAATTCAGTATTAGAAATATTTTACAATATTATCTAAATACTGGTAAACCCCTTAATATAACTCAAAATCTGCATATTCAGGTAAAATCTTTCTTTCTTTTGTGTATTTCTACGCCAGAGACATTTGGACATTGGATTTTAGTTTCATAGCAATAATGTTCAATAATGTTAATTTTGAGACATCATTACTGGTAATTTTTATTTTCCTCCTTTTCATCTCAAGACTGTCTAAGCCACAACTGAAATACTTTAAACGTTACTAGACCTAGTAGGTTGCGATAATATTACTTGGCGAATATCCATTGGTGATTAGCGGGGTTTGAACCTGACACCTTGGGCACCAAAGTCCCTCGCTCTACTCCTAGACCAGCACGCTACCCATCATTACTGACCATAATTGATTGACGTCAAAAAGGGGATTAATGTTACAAATCAAAAGTTGATTCTCCATTTTTTATTTGTATTATTTATATTTTTATTTATAATGTATTCCCATGAATAAATCATTTTATCTTTGATTCGACGCCTCTACCATCTTCTAACGACTGCCCAGTAATGTTGTCACAAACTTCACATTGTTCTGAAGGGCCTAAAACGAAATATTTTGCCAAGCTCACTCTTAAATACAGATAGAAGGTCCCTAACTGATGGAACAGTAATGTAATGTAATCAGTTTTCAATCAAAAAAACAAATATCATTGTATTTGACAGTTGGTGATCAACGTGAGGTTTGTGGGATACAGCTGATATTTTATAGCTTAAATCGTTCACGTCTACCAACTCGATGGCACAAAATAATTGCTTTGACTTTATCGCAGCGAAGCACATCGGCTTTCCTCTTTTATCTGACTTCCGACGTCATCAAATATAACAAGCTGGATTTCTTTTTCAAGTTGTTTGTCTGTAACAATCAGAAGTTTAAATTATTCGACTCATAAATTCTCGGGAAATATATTTTTATTACGTTGGTTTATCATTTATTTATGATTTTATTTAATTTCATCTCGTAAATTCGGCTTTGCAGTTATAACGACATTATATTTTACAAAGGAAAGGTTCTTGTAGTTTATAACATCTTTTTGCTATATTGACGTCAATACTTTTATATGAGACCAAACGTTTCTAAGGAAGAGAGGTTTAAAAAAATTAAATTTTCGTCAATGTTGTAGGGATCGAACCCGCGAGTACTTGAATCAAGTTAATTAATATAACTAGAACATATTAGTTCATCCTTTGATTATATATTAAAAATACTTAATATATTAAAAATACTTATGTAGTATATAAATGCAATGGTTCTTGTTGGGGATTGAGTATTAAATTTTTATCAGAGAGATAAGTGGACATGAATTCTGTGGCTGTGGTTGTTTGACATTACCTATCGTTTTAGAAATAAATTAAATGTTCTTCTGTCTTATTAAATAAAACACTTATATCATAATTTCAGAGCTCCTTTTTTCTGAATATTAAACAGTTCTACTCTTAAGTAGTTCATAAAATACTGAACATTTGCCAAGTACGCAGGTCTGCTACAACGGAGGTATTTAATTAAAGTCCTTCTCTAATAAATTAAAAACCGCAACATTTGCTTTCACATTTGGTTTTTAATATAAACGTATTCATGAGTTGTGACGGAATTTAAACAAATGTGAAAATTTAATGGACCGTTACTCAAATAACAGTTACTTGGAACCGTTACTAACGCCGGGAACTGTTATTTCCTACTTGTGTTTACCGCATCATTTATCCGCAGCGTGTGTGGAGAGGGGAGGACAAGGACCAGACGACAGATAAACAAAGACATAAACTTTAGTCTCCATCTGTTGGGAGTTTAAACAGTGTTCTTGAAACATCTGTAATGTTTTAGTCAATCTTCGCTGTTTTACTGGGTGGAAAAATCATCGACAGAAACTCTTTACAATGCAATTAAAATAAATTAACTAAAAAAATTAAAGTTGGATCACATAAACTACTTGGTACACATATTCACCATTAGATACGGAACAGAATAAATATTTATATCTTAAGAAACAATTGAATCGTTCTAAGTTTAGAACCAATGACTAATTTAACTTTTACCAATTACAATGAATTAGGTAACCAACAAAATGTCGACCTAAGGTGGTACAGTAACCACGAGCTCGCACGCAGCACGCTGGCGTGAGTAGAGCGAATTTCATAGAACTTATTATTCCTATCGTAGTAATATAATTGTACAGAGTATAGAGGTGCCTTAGGTTTGCTGCAATAAGGGTCGTTTAGCTTTTTAACGTGTTCATGTTAGGGCTGTTCACTAAGTAAAAACATATACAGTACAATATTTTATCACATTAAATACGTCAATAATTTAGCGAGTTATATGAATTTATCTACTAACCGTAAGAATTACATGGACAAGGAATACGTAGGTGTGCTGCCATAAAAACATTAAATTTGATCCGGTGGCGTATAAATTACATAAAATACATAAAAACAAAAGTTGCTTTGGAAAAATTAACGCAATGTACATTACGAGTCAGAGGTCAATTAAGAAATGGAATATTATTGTGTCATTGAAATTTTCGTGAAAAAACTTATAAAATAATTTTCATAATTTTTTTACATAAAAGTCTCTTATATATTGTGTTCCACTTAAGTTTTTAGATCGTCACTTTTCATTTTTAAGTCATAAATCAGTATAACACTTAGTAATAGAATAGACTGGGATGGTGGTGTGTCCTTTAATCCAGCTACTTGGAGGTCACGAATTGTGGATAGCTATGTGGATTAACCTACGCACTATTGAATACTACGTTTATCCACCATCCTCATAATTAGACCAGTTCGTAATTCAGAGCCAAAATTGTGGTTCGGATCCCACGCTAAACTGTGGGTTCCTTAGATTCCATTTTCTGTTTTGCTATTAATTAATTGTCGTGTCTAACGAACATGTCAACCTTAGTCAGTAACAAGACTACAAAACAAAGATTAATCTTACACTTATTTCTCATTCTAAATTCGCTTAAAATACTTACCCAAGTAGATCACTATTTCAGAAATTTAATAAGATCACAAAATATCATCAGTTATACATTGGTCATTGTACAGATAGAATTAAACTTAAGGAGAAAATTCAGGCCTATACAAAAAATTTTTGTTCAGAACCGAACCAGCGATCTTAATATTGTGAATCGGTTGCGCCATCAACTGGTCCACCCGATTCAGTTAATGTGTGGTGAAGTTAATTGTTTAACCATTCTACATAGATTAGATGCAATCGCGTCTAACGATGTCACATTCCGAATTTATCGAAGTTGCACAAACTCTATCGTCCGAATTGGCAAGTTGTGATTGTGAAGTTGTACGCCGCGTCGAACAACCGCCTCAGGCAGTCCTACCACAACTCACAGACCAAACTTCCCAGATTCAATCATCAGTTGCCCTTCTGGATTTTATAAACCTTCCGAAACCTATGATGAGAGACTCCAGTACCTCCATCATCGTGTATTCTAGTCCCAGAAGAACAATGTTAGTTTTGTGATACATTACTGTCAACTCGGTAGTCGTGAATACCCCCGTCGCAGCAGACCTGCGTACTCTGCAAATATCTGTCGATAAATATAAGAGTAATTTGTCTATACTCCATAGGATTAACTTGGGAGGGAGAGGATTAACTTGCAGGTTTGTTGCTGTGAGGAACAATGAAAGTAGGCGTTTCTAGCGTAAATAATATTTATTTTTACTATATCTACCAAGTTTTATTAACATTTGTCCACAAATAAAGGATTTTGCATATTCGCTATATAACTAACATACGAATAGAGTATGCAGGTTAGCTAGGATGATAAACACTTAAACTATGATTTTAAGCATAAATGGATGGATCTCAACCACAGCTAAATATAAAGTTTCATCCAAAAATATAGATCGATTGGTGAAATATTAATTTTACCTTCTCCTCCATAAGATTAACATTGGAGCCCCAAAATACAACGTACTTTGTTTAGTTTTTTATTATCTCGGTAACCGTTGGAGATAGATCAAAACTTTAAAGAAGTAAATTGTGTAGTTTTTAAGTTGATTCTAATAGTGAAAGATAAAATTAAAAAACATTTTAAATTGCATATGAAAAACGCAAAACCCCCAATTTTTGAGTACAAATCCCCTCCAAACTACCCGTTCCGATTGGCCGATTTATCTGGTTTACGAACCGCCCGAATGTAGGAATACACGTCTCTACCGATTTTGTCTCTACTTAACGACTATTGTTTCTCGCCTCTGGGCACCTAAAAACGAAAAAATAACATGGTCCCGGGCTTAAGTCTTGCCATTAGACCTACGGTAATAGCTTCTTCCCTATGGGAAATTCGCTAAAAGATGGTTGAGGTGTCAAAATAGAGGTAAAGTGTTATCCAGGGAATTGAATATTACATGTTTTAATTTTCATTCGTAAAAAATAATTAATTAGTTACTATCGAATTTAATTGATTAGTAATTATATTTTTCTAAAAAAATTAAAAACATAATACTATAACTTTACACACCTTGACAATCATTTTACAACAATAATATTTATCACCTCAGTTAACTATAAATTCTATTCAGGTGATTTTGTTAATACATTTTCGATACTTAGAATGGTACTTTATGCAATACTTTTATGCGATGTCATATTAAGAATTAGCCTATTAATCTTGTTAACTCTAAGACATGCAATCCGTAGAGAAGCCGAGAATACAGGAATATGGATAATCTGAATATGAATATGTTAAATGTAGACATAACTCCCGCAGTGGACCTGATACTCGCATGCGGCCTATTCATCACCTGACCTAACATTCTACATAAAACATCTGCAAGAGTTACTTTGCTTCTTTTATTCAAACAGCTCAACATCACGCAAACCCTAATGCTTCTCCAAACTTTTACAGAACTTTGCGTTGATGTCAGAAAATATTCACTTTAATTGTGAAAGTTGTGGAAGACGAGTTGTGTTTTAGTTTCATTTGTCTCAACACGTTCGCTTGTCCTGATGGGATATTAATGAGTTCAGAGGGTTCTACGTTAGTTTTGGACCTACCATTACTCAGTTGAAATAAACACTGTGGACAGAGTTCTAAATTGTTACGTCAGAGTTTTTTTACTGAAGCCTTCGCAATGCACGTAAGGTTGGAAGCGATAGAGTAAAGTTTCTCAAAGTGTCCGCGAAAATCATTCTAATCAAATTTATTTTTAATTGTTCACATAAAAATCCAGTGCAACAATACCTGGGAGGTTTTTTATGACGAATATAACCTGATAAGGTTTTGGATATTTGCTCAAGTTGAAGTACTAGAACTTGCCACTAGAATTCTGGAATATATAGTTACTTTTTGTTTTTTGTACTTTTTGTAATTCATTTGTATGAACGAATATTCTCTGAACCGTGTATCCTGAAGCCAGGAAAGATAAATAGACTTTTTCATATTTTTTACTTAGACAGATAACACTTTTTGGATTCACGGGATCCCAAAACATATCCACTCTTAACTCAAATTTAAAAATGTTGACGAAAAAAATAGTTTCTCCATACTATCGTATAAGTGGGAGAATGTAAAAATGAGCATAATGTCGTATTACCCTTGATTTGTAATGGAGTTACGTATATGTAAATATTGTAATAATATGCACAGCACATTCGTATAATCGTGGCTAAGTGAGAAACATACAGTCTGACACTAAGGGTGCATCTCCTGAATTATCCACGCCCCTGAGGTTTGTCAGAGGGAGGTTAAATTCTAGGCACAGTTTCCTTGAGCAAACTCATTAATGATACTGACAAACGCATCAGCTGTTCTTAGTCATTATCAAAGCTGTGAAGTCCTAATCTCACCAATTCTACAATCATATTTCATTCCCATTTGGATTTCAAAAAGCTGCTTCGTGATTTTCGATACATCAATCTTGATTAAGGAGTTTCTCTAAATAATGGAATGGGGTTTAAAAATTGTTTTTGGAATAGGGATTGATTTTAAAAATACTATACTTTTTGAAATTTATATTTTTAAAATAATTTTTCCGTTCGAGGATTTAAGTAAAAATCAAATCCGAACAATTAAAATGTATAAATTCAATACATTCAACACTATGAATTGTATTTATCTTTCTGTATTGTTTTGTAATCAATATGGATTACTTACTTAGATTTTTTAAGGGGATCCGCCACTATCTATAGGGTAATATTTTCTTATTTAGCACTTTATTTTGAATAAGAATATGCAATTTTGTGGCGATATGACAATGTTCAGATAATAATATAAAGTTAAAAGAAAAACGTTTCGATTCGCGATTTTTGTAATTTTTTCAAAAAATTCTTTTTAATAAAAGAGTAAAAGAATACTTTTAAAAAGTGCAAAGCTGGGAGAGGGGGAGCAGAAAAATATACTATAAGGAAAAGAAATTCTTCCTGTTCCAGGTTTTCAAAACTTTTAAATGTGAAAAAATACTTTTACAACTTTGCAAGCCGTTTTCTTCAATTTGTGTTTTTACAATATTTGAAATGCCCAATTTTTAATAAATCTGTAATAAATTAAAAACTCCGCAAGCATTCTTGAAAATATTCTCTCCAATATTTATTGAGTTACCATGGTTTACATGCACCAAAATGTGTCTTAGTTTAGTAATCTTAGTTTTAAAAATATAACTTAGCTTTTGCAATAGGTTGATTAATAGTAGTAAATAAGTAGTTATATAACAAAATATAATTTTATAAAGCTATTAAATTTGAAAAAGCCCATAAATATTGTGATGGTGAAAAACATATTACTTTTCTCATGTTTAATGTCATGTCATTAAATCTCTCATATTTAATTAGCCTAGTAACCTTTCAACAAATTATTCATTGTACAGTAACAAGATCCAAAATTAAAATAAACAGTTGAACATAGTGGTGGATCCCCTTTTAGATTAGCACTTTATTGTTTAAAGTTGAGTTTATGCAGTTGTACATTTTTATTTTGAAAACATTATTTTTCCATGTTAATTTTCGTGTACTTAAAATGCAAATAGGAATAATAAAATATATAACTGTTAAAAAGTTTGCTTTTACACTTAGATTCTTCAAAGGAAACAGGAGTACTTCCTGTTGAGTTGAAATTCTGAGAATCAATAAATGCGTCATTTAAAAACTCCAGGTAAAGGGGTGCTTGTGATTCACCCCTTGTGTGACGTCATCTTCTAAATTAACTGCGTTGTCAAGATAAAATCCCAATGACATGGTTTACGTGTTTCGGTTTCTATTTACAGGTTAATTTGACTTCAAATATGAAAAATGAAGCACTTATGATTCGTAGTTAAATTTTATTATTGATAATATTCTATAATAAACAATGATTCTAAGAGCAAGGTTCGATACATACATATCTAATAATTGCATAGTCTTACAATCCTTTACATATTAACACATATTTTATCATAGCAGTAAAAAAATAGCGTAACCGTCCAAAAGCCGTTTTTAATTCTTCCCTTATACACGATCCATGGAGAAAGTATTGTTGTAGTATTGTTCAAAACAGTATATATGTCTTGTTAACAATTTTAGAATTTGAATTGATGGTTGTTACGTCTATTTTTAGACTCCTTGAATCAAAAAATGTCGTTTTCGGACTGGTTTCTGTATATCTGTCTGTGTACAGAATACAGACACGATAGAACCCTGATCGTCCGATTAATATTAAATTAGGTACACGGATTTTAATTTTTGATTTTTATGAGTGGTTTACCACTAAAAACTTATTTGGAAATTCCCCTAAAAATTTTCAACTTATAGTAAGAGGTTGTTTGATAAAAAATTATGGCTGTTTTTGTTTTTGAAACGAAGTGTTGTTACTATTTTAACAAGTATTTATAAATATTATAGAATATCAAAGGCATATGTTATTAAGTTTACGTTTAAAAGGGGAATGTATCGGTCGATTCATTGATACTGTTTATTTATTTGCAAAAATAATCATTGGTCGTGCCTGAGAATTCTTTCATGACTACTAGGTAAGGCTAATGTATAGCTTAGTGAAATTTATTGCACTATAGACATGTCGGTGTGTATTGCTTGCCAGCAGAACATATGTCTATGCTAAATATTTATGTAGTCAATTTTTAAAGACATTTTTAGCCCTAGAGTAATAACTTAGAAATATGTGGACTAATAACTGCTATTTAAGACTGAATGTGTAACCTTATTTAATTACATTATTTCTTAAAATTTGTACTACTCTTTCTTCTAAAATGACCAAAACTGTCCGGTGATTTTGTGTTTGAAACCGTCTTGTAACCGAACGCTACAAGGTGTCACGTTGAACCCGCTAGTTTTCTTCTGACCTTTCCTCTCCAACAGTTTCCAACTATTGTAAATCACGGTTTTTCTAATAAGGAAAGTACGCTCTTGTGGCTCGATCGTTCATCAGTGTTGCTACCTGCAATAGAACTACGTCACTCAACTGATGCTAAAGGTATATTAGTGTCAGTTCCACAAATTCGAAATCAGTTTTGTAAACCTCGTCAGAATTATTATATTTGGTTGATTATATACGAGTAGTAGCATCTGTGGTGAAATTGAGTACTGGTATAGTATAGTAACTGGAGTAATGATATCTGTTACTAGAGTAAACCGCACGAAAGTAGTCCAATGAGGTCTTAGACAGCTGGTTCCCCCACACCCCTCTTGTCCAGCTGTGTTGACATTTTTCATTTTGCACATCAGCTAACGTAGCCATATGCTATAATATAATCGGGCAATTTGGCAACACCGCACTAACTCATCGGACTATTTTTGTGCGGTTTATTAGGTTTATTAAGGTTTTTATTTTAATCGTAATCGTTTGCGTAATACTGGTCATTGGAGAAATCGAGTTTTGGCATAATCTTACTGTAATTTTATTTATTTATTTTATATCTTTAGCTTTTTTTTATGTATATTTCACTGTGGAAGATCAGTTTTATTAATTTTTTTTATTAAGTTTTATTATAATTTGTGTGTGGTATGTATTCACCGTCCAGAGGTTTTTTCATTTTTTGTATTTTTGATTTTTATGGGTAGTTTACCCCTAAAAACCATTAAAACCGTGAAAATTCAAAATTTTTCTGAAATTGCTCATACGACTTTGTTTTAAATATATTAGGTTATAGTGCATATAGTACTAAATACTATGACCTGCATGTCTGTAGAAATGATGATTCAAAAGTTATGGGTTTTCAAATGTAAAAAAATCGATTTTTTAATTTTCTAAATTACTAAATTAGTATTTGAATTATTTTTTTACGATTAACCGTTCCAGATAAAAGTTAAATTGTCTGTCCATGGTAAACGCAGTATGTTATTTTAATGGAGGATTAAAAAATTAATTTATTCCTTACTTTCCGACCATTTTCCAAGAAACTTGGTGTGCAGCGTAAGGTTACATCACCCAACAAAACTCACTCAAAAAGCTTGGTATTAGCGGGTGGGGGGGTATTAACTTCGTTCCCCATAAAATTCTAACAATTAGTTAGACTTTGTTTCCCTAGTTGTTATTTTCAAAATGGGCGAAACAAAAACATTTAAAAAACATTAAATAATAATAGTTCTATTACAGATTTTAGTTTGAAATTTAATAAAGGGAGGAAGTATGTGTCGGTCCACTGATGCCATTTATAATTTTGAGACGTGGTTTCACAATTAGTTTGAAAATTAAGTTTCGAAACAGGGAAGCTTGATAACTCTGACTCATTACACATTAATGATATTCCAGAGCAACTGATTGCTCTAAATAACCACTGGTATCCAACAACGTGACAGATTATACTCTGTATATTACAAATTTATTCATTACCGTTTTGATTATTATCATTTAAAATATTCAGTAGTGTCTTGTTTTTAAATTTTATCAGCTATTTGAATTACAATCATAATTATTATTTCAGTGTTCAATTCATTATTACTGGGTATAAACACGTTAAAAAGGCAAAAAAAAACAATAGCGAAAATACTGCAAATGAATGCATTTCAGTGAATTTCGTTTAGGAAATTAGACTATTGCCGTAAAATGGTAAGGCTTTGGCCTCTAGATGTTACAAATACTATTTGTTCGATATTTTATATTATATACATAAGCTCGGAAAATAGCCAAATCGCTCTATCCGAAGGGGGCTCCAGAGGAGAGAGGTCCCCCAAAATTGGGTTTTTTGAGTTTTCCATAGCACCACTAGAATCAGCTCGAATAAAAATAAATAATGTAGTACATTGAATCTTTTCTCTAAGTTAAACGGTTACAAAAATATACAGAATCAGTCGAAATTGTAGATACCCCTTCATAACGGTTGAATGGGTTAAGTATACATATATCTGCAAAATAAAAAATACCCCCGTCGCAGCAGACCTCCGTACTCAGCGAATTTACAAATAAATAACATGACAATAGTAATATATGTCATGTTTTATAATATACTGTGTGTCAATAAATAAGAGAGTTTGCCTATTATACGAGAGATTTACACGGGAAAGAGTATGCGGGTTTGCTGCTGTGAGGAACATTCACCAAGAACAATTTTTATTTTGACCTATCTTTATCAACTTTAAGCTATCAGCTTTATTTGTCCATAAATAAAGGAACGCCTAATTTTCTTTATGATTAACATGGAAAAAGCGTATACAGGTTATCTGCTGTAGTAAATACAATTTTGATTTATAAGCATGGATGGATCTCAACCAAATAAAGCTAAATATCAAGTTTCATCCAAAAATATAGGTTAATAAGGGATTTTTTCCCAAAATACATCGTATTGTGTTTAGTTTTTTAAATATCTCGGTAAACACTGAAGAGAAACTTTAAAGCACTATATTCTGTAGTTTTTGAGCTGTTTGTAATGGTAAGAGATAAAATATAAAAAATGTCTACATAAAAATAGCAAAACTCCAGTTTTAGGGTACAGCCCCCTCCCAAACTATCCGTTCCAATTGACCGAGATATCTGGATTACGAACTCGTCTGAGTAAATGTACATAGGAATACACGTCTCTACCAAATTTGGTCTCGATCGGACCAACTCAAAACGTAAAAGTAACATGGTCCCGGGCCAGGTCTTGCCACGAGACCTACGGTAAAAGCTTCTTCCCTATGGGAAATTTGCTAAAAACCGTTTTATTGTATATTACTGTTTTGCTCCTACCTCCTGAATGGGATACGTGTTTCAAGGCGGATATTTTTTTACGTTGAAGCGAGTGATGCCTCATTTTAAAGAAGATTGAGTAAATAAACTTTAGATCTTATCTCAACCATGTGAAATTTCTTACGTGAGTGAATTTTTAAAATTAACTTTTGATGGTTTAGACGGTTAATTTATGATCACTATTGCATTATCATTAACACTCTACTTAGAAATGTTGGTTTTTGGTTTTCCTCAGGTTTAATTAGACTCTCTAAATCATTTTCAATATCGTAACATTTCCGCGAGCCTCAATAATGATTAGATCTCCTCGGAACAGACACTGAACATCATGTTTGAATTAATTAACAACATAGACATGTTTGGCACTTTGCCTCTCCAAACTTCAATAATTAAGTCATGAAAGGGTAAGTGCGGTTTGGACATCGAGTATCGAAATTTGGCAAACAGATAATAAAGTTATCATGTTGCGTAATGGTTATCCCAATGTTTGTTAATACCTTATACCTAAATTTACTTCACATGTGGTAAATATTTACGTCATTTTAGGTACATCATGACTCCATTAGCGAATTTCCTTTGGAAAAGGTGAGCTGTACACATGACCTGCATGGTGAAAGTTAAATCCAAGATTATGATAGAAGTACATAACTTAATCCCCTGAACACGAATTGGGTGGGGGGTTCATTCAAAATTTGATACACACACACACACACACACACACACACACACACACACACACACACACACACACACACACACACACACACACACACACACACACACACACACACACACACACACACACACACACACACACTTATATATATATATATAAATTTATATGCCGACGCGATAACAGCCGTAATTATTGTACAATTAGGTGGAGTTGTTCGTTTCTGTAATATCTTGGATGAGTTATTTTGTCAACGCAATCGGTATACATTGACAACAATTTTGGGGGTTTTGTACCCAAAAAATGGGGGTTTCAATATATTTATGTATAATTAAAAAAATCTAATTTTAATTTTTACAATTGGATTCAACTAAAAAAACACACCATCATGACTCTGGGTCAATTGGTTACTGATATATTGAAAATGGTAAACATGTTGTGTAATGTTAATCTTACAGAGAATAACTCACTTATTTACTTAAATATTCTTCAAAAATTTAGTATACAAGTCCATCTAGCTAGGTTTTATGAATAGACCCATAAAAATTCCAAATCATATCTTGTATCTAATGTAGTATAATTTAGATGGATGAAACATCGAGAATACAGTATTCACAAAAACATATAAAGGCGTTACTTGATGAGGTCAATTAATTAATTATCTGAAAGACGTTTATTAGTCTATAATTGCTTATTGATGTTCTCTTCAAGTCGAACATATAAAAAAGGAAGATAAAGAAAGAAACCACAATGATATAAGGCTCATTTTGGATTTATAATTAATAGTCTTTGTTTGCATTTTATTGTTCGAGAGAAGCGTCTAATAAATTAACAAAATGGCATTAACTCTGCGAGGGAATTTGGTAGTCGTTGTTCAGAACTGTTTCATCTTTATTGATCCCAAGTGGGGTCACGTAGAGGCAATCGTGTTAGTAGCTTGTTAAATTAACTGTTAACAATTTGATTTATTCGTAATAAACTGTAGAACAGTACGATTAGCTTGTAATGTTCCTGTAAAGTTAACTTTATTTTTGAGTTAACAGAAGTGTGTTATCAATTAATTGCTGATGGACTCACTTATTCGGTTCAATCAACGTAAGCTCAATTTGTATTAAACTGCATATGCGTAAGGGAGACCTCATTCTATAAATAATATGAAAATTTATCCTTACGTGAATTTTCCAGGTTTTGTTTGATTTTATAACATCGAAAGTTTGTGTTAGTGAATTTATAATGCGTTTTGAAGATTATTATTCGACATTAATCTTATGAATAATCTTCTTTAACTGGGACGGTGGTGACGCCCTGTAATCCAGCTACTTGGACGTCACGAATTGTGGATAGTTGTGAGCGATGGTCGGTAGGTGTAGTGTTCTCTTGTGTAAATTAAGGTCCGCACTATTGAATACTCCGTTAATCCGCAAAGACCATTCTCATAACTAAACCAATTCTTCATTCAGAGGCAATGGTTCGGATTCCACGTTAAACTGTAGGTCCATTAGTTTCCATCGGCTGTTGGGCTATTAATTAACAGTTCTGTCTAAGGAACATGCCAGCCCTAGTCAGTAACAAGACTACAAGATCGCGCCACAATCATCTTACACTCAATTCTCATTTATACTTGGCTTAAAATACCTACCTTGTGGTATGGTTGCCATTTTTCAATAATCTAATTAGATTAGATTATTTAATACATTACATAAACATTAACATTACATAAACTAAAATGCATTTAGCTACAAACGATTCTCGATTTTTCTAAGAAATATTACATAAACTATTTAGAAAAATTGTGTGTATTTACTTCCCTGTGGGAAATAGGTTAGATCATGGATATGTCTAAAGTTAATGTTTTTATTTCATCTTAACGGCTGTTCTTATTCTTTTGTATTAAAAAATCAATACAATAGCTCTGGTATATATTTTTCTATGGAAACCTGTTACATATTTTCCATCTTAAAAATCACCAACACCTCCTCCCCCCAGAGCTAAGACATATCCATGTCAAAATTCAAATTTGCGAAATTGTTAATCTAAGTTGGCAATGTAGCTAATAAAAATTAGTTTTTATGTCATTAGTAAATGTTATATATATTTTAAAACAGGGATTCAAAACTAATGCTAGGGTAACCATGAAATTAAACATAGTTTAGTCCTAAAATATATTAGTCCGAACAAGAGTTAGCTGGAACGTACGTTGTCCTAATACTCATTAGTCAGACACACGTTAGCCCGGAAAACATGGAACAACTCAATTAGTCCTGTTTCAGGCGTTTTTAACATTTTAAAAACAGCTATCGGAATAATGACGGGCGTAAATAGGCAAATTTCCTGCCTCAGCCTTTTTCCTTTTCCTTAAATCCGAAATAGAAACTAATCTAGGCTGAATTCCCATTGAACAGAACTAGCAGCTTTCTAATACTCATTCAGAAATTTGATGGTGGAGGTAAAAGTCAGGGTGTCTTTTACTCCGTCGATGAGTAAGTATTTTGAACGATAAAAATGTTAAATTTTATTAATTAAGTAAAATTTTGTTTTGTGATCTATGTTTGAATTCATCAATACAATTGTGAAATTTTAGAATAAATAAATAATATTAATAATAGTTAAACAATTTTAAGTCCGGGCGAATCTGAACAAAAGGTAATCCTAAGGCATGTTAAACCTAAAAACACTCTAATCCGAACACGTATTAATAAAAGAATGACTTTAATCCGATTGCACGTTAGTCGAATACACGTAAACCCCAACAAACGTACTTTCGAAAACACGAAAGTCCAAACCCCTTTATAATCTGATGGACTTCCAGCTGTTGTTGTGTGTTGATCCATTATTTAATTCATTTTTTATGAAGTATACAGGTCGGTGCACTTTCTGCTTTGCGGCAGTACTTTAGGCGTTAATTTTTTGGAGCCATTATTACACTACGTACCATTTTGAAACTTTTCTTTTTTAAATTAAATCTTTTTAAAAAGTATTTGCAATTTTTGATCGTCACTTCGTAAATAAAAACGTGTACTGGAAACCCAAAATGGGAAAATAAATTCCTCGATTATTTCAATTTCTCAAACCTTTGTACTTACGAGTGCAACGGTTGTAGCCAATTGGAAGTACAAGAGTTCGAATCCCGACCATGAGCAATCCCAAATTTGGCTTGCAAATGTGAGGTATAGTGGTGGGAGGGCCAACCTTAAATAAACGGTGACAGGCTTGAAGGTTTAAATAAATATAATTTATTCTTGCAATTATGCTCTTATTTATTGTATTTACTCATTATGCTTAAATTTTTTTAACATTAATAATTTTATAAAAGAAAAAAAAAAAAACCTTGAAAATTTGTTAAAAAAATGAAAAAAGGCCGAACGAACTATTTGTAAAAAAATCTCGTGATTTTAACAAAGCAGATCTGAACGGGACCTATTGGTTAACATTTTCATACAATTTTGAGGATGTTCCATCTATAGTCAGTAAATCTGTCATAGTATGGGATCATAAATAAATACACATTTAATTTTGAAAGATTGTCCTAAGAAAGATACTTGTTTTGCTTTTATATGGTACATTTTTTAATTTTTATTATACTTTATTTTTAAAAGATTTAAATTCAAATAAAATTAATAAATTTTCACATAATAAAAAATTTTGAATACAAAATGATTAAATAAAATACAAAAGTGAATTTATTTTTAATAAAACACTTTTATACAAAATCTATGTAAACTTGTTTTTTAAAAATCAGGTTTTGGTTTATTAACATTGACCAGGGTCGATGCTATCTGTCAGTGAAATCTAGTCATAGCTATTGAGGTAACATTTTCAGTAAAAATTGGAACAATCCAATTTTTCATGCTATGAAGGAAAGATTTTCCTAAGAACAGGATCAAAGTAATTGACTTTGTCTATTTATATGGTACTTATTCATATTAAAATTTTATTTAATTTTTGAAAAGATTGTAGTCGCGCTAATACTACGTAATAAAATTTAAGCCAAATCATATGATAATTAAAAAAAAATTGTGACAGGGTAGGTAATTTTTTAGTTTTTTTAACTTGTTAATGCCTTTTAGAAATAACAAAAAATCTAAAATATAGATATAAATGTATCGTACAAAATAAACAATTATATAGCATATATTTGTGCCTACCTAAGATTATTTTTGCTAAAACAAAACGTTTTACAACCGGGAGCATTGTTTTAAAAACATTTCCTGTAAGCGTGCAAGGAAAACGACACTTGTTCCGACATACCTGAGCAAAAAGATTTAGTGTTTGGACGCAACATCCGGAGCGGGTAAATAATTTAGCAGGAGCCGCTTGGCTGCAGAGATATTGATTCATACTCAGGTTGTGAAGAAGCTGGCGTTGTGAATACTGGCTAATCATGAGGGAATAAACTTTACAGCCATTTATCTATCGGGTGTGAAATTTGGACAGTAAATGCTTGTATTATTTCAAAACAAAACATATTCAACTCGTTTTAGCATAACTGTGCCTGTTCATTATTAAAGTTTTGGTATTTTAATTTACTTAAGAAAGTACGTGTAAGTCCACTGATACCTGCTGAAATATGCTGTACTAAAAAAAGATTAGAATAGATTATTGAAATAGCAACTCTACCACAAGGTAGGTATTTTAAGCCAAGTATGAATGAGGATTGAGTGTAAAATGATTGTGGCGCGATCTTTTAGTCATGTTACTGACTAGCCGATGGCAACTAAGGGACTTACAGTTTAACGTGGAGTCCGAACCACTGTCTCTGAATTACGAATTGATCTACTTATGAGAATGGTCTTTGTATTCAATAGTTTGGACGTTAATCCCGAGTAAGAGAACACTACACTCACCGACATCGCTCACAACTATCCACAATTCGTGACCTCCAAGTAGCTGGATTACAGGACGACCACCGTCCCTGTCTTTCAATTCAGTTATCTGTCGCATGTCCATCCTAATGTAAACTCCAATTCACCTTCTGTGTTTCACGACTACATGGCGAAGAGGTCCTGGCAAGGAGATGTCCTGCGGCGACAGTTTAATAGTGTAATTATTACATCGTGAAATGTCTTCCTAATATACGACTAATTACCTCCCTTTGATGCGGTGTGGAAGGCACTGCAGTCAAATGCTCACGGTAGGACTTCACCTTTGGCGGGATCCTAAATTAATTTTTAAAAGTCTGAAGTAACTCTGCCATCTTGGATTTTAGTACGATAAAAATAATGTTAATTTGTGTGAAGAAGCTGGCGTTGTGAATACTGGCTAATCATGAGGGAATAAACTTTACAGCCATTTATCTATCGGGTGTGAAATTTGGACAGTAAATGCTTGTATTATTTCAAAACAAAACATATTCAACTCGTTTTAGCATAACTGTGCCTGTTCATTATTAAAGTTTTGGTATTTTAATTTACTTAAGAAAGTACGTGTAAGTCCACTGATACCTGCTGAAATATGCTGTACTAAAAAAAGATTAGAATAGATTATTGAAATAGCAACTCTACCACAAGGTAATTATTTTAAGCCAAGTATGAATGAGGATTGAGTGTAAAATGATTGTGGCGCGATCTTTTAGTCATGTTACTGACTAGCCGATGGCAACTAAGGGACTTACAGTTTAACGTGGAGTCCGAACCACTGTCTCTGAATTACGAATTGATCTACTTATGAGAATGGTCTTTGTGGAGTATTCAATAGTTTGGACGTTAACCCGAGTAAGAGAACACTACACTCACCGACCATCGCTCACAACTATCCACAATTCGTGACCTCCAAGTAGGTGGATTACAGGACGACACCACCGTCCCAGTCTGGCAAATTCAGTTATCTGTCGCATGTCCATCCTACCATGTAAACCTCCAATTCACCTTCTGTGTTTCACGACTACATGGCAAAGATGTCCTGGTAAGGAGACGTCCTGCGGCGACAGTTTAACAGTGTAATTATTACATCGTGAAATGTCTTTCTAATATACGACTAATTACCTCCCTTTGATGCGGCGTGGAAGGCACTGCAGTCAAATGCTCACGGTGGGACTTCACCTTTGGCGGGATTCTAAATTATTTTTAAAAGTCTGAAGTAACTACGCCATCTTGGATTTTAGTACGATAAAAATAATGTTAATTTGTGGCAGCATTACTAACTGCTTGATTGTTGTAAAAATTATTATTACTTTTCTAAAATGGCCTAAAGTGGCCTAACCAGGTAGACTGGGACCGTATCGTCGTTCTGTAATCCAGGTACTTGGAGGTCACGAATTGTGGATAATTAAGAGCGATGGA
This sequence comes from Nephotettix cincticeps, assembly GCA_023375725.1. Lineage (NCBI taxonomy): Eukaryota > Metazoa > Arthropoda > Insecta > Hemiptera > Cicadellidae > Nephotettix > Nephotettix cincticeps. Next base: position 15,079,160 of record CM041789.1, on the reverse strand, counting down.
CGCTGGGTGTGATATTCTATGGTGTGGATTAATATCCGCACTATTGACTTCAACGTTCATCCGCAAAGATCATCCTAATAATTCAGCGAGTTCGTAATTCAGAAGCAAACCCCATTAGATTCCATTGTGTTGAGCTATTAATTAACAGTCTTGTCTAAGAAATTACATATTCCTAATTAATTCCCTAAATTAATCATCCTACACTCATTCACATTCATACTTGGCACAAAATACCTCCATTTATGCCAATTGGTCGCCATTTCAGAAAGGTAATATTATTATAATCCTCAAATTTAATTGTTGTAGTAATGTAAGATAATGTAGAAAATATGCTTTGGATCTTTCCTAGTTTGTATTGGGTGAAATTTTTCGTATAATTTAAGTTTTTAAACTAATTTAATTTTTGAACCTATATGTTTAAAAATATATATTTCACCTTTTAGCGAATTTCCCATAGGGAAGAAGCTATTACCGTAGGTCTCATGGTAAGACTTAAGCCCGGGACCATGTTATTTTTTCGTCTTTAGGTGCCCAGAGTCCAAAAACAATAGTCGTTAAAATTTATATATATATATATATTATATGTATATATGTATATATGTATATATGTATATATGTATATATGTATATATGTATATATGTATATATGTATATATGTGTGTCTGTTAGCACGATAACTCTCGTAAAAATGGTCTGATCGAGACCGCATTTGGTAGAGACGTGTATTCCTACAAATGCTCGGACGAGTTCGTAAACAAGACATATCGGTCAATGGGAACGGGTAGTTTGGGGGGATTTTGTACCCCAAAATGGGGTTTTTTGCGTTTTTCACATGTAATTTTTAAAAATTTCTAATTTTATATTTCACCATTGGAATTAGCTTAAAAACTACACAATTAAGTTCCTTAAAGTTTTTCTCTATCTCCAACGGTTACCGAGATATTAAAAAATCTAAACACAGTACGTTGTATTGTGGGGCTCCAATGTTAATCTTATGGAGGATAGGGAAAAATTAATATTTCCCATATTAATCAATATTTTTGGATAAAACTTGATATTTAGCTTCTTGTGGTTAAGATCTATCCATTTATGCTTAAAAATCATAGTTCATGTGTTCATCATGGCAGCAAACCTGCATTCTCTTTTCCCATATTAATCATATAGGGAATAGGAAAACTCCTTTATTTATGGACAGATGTTGATGAAAGTTGGTATAAATGTTAAGATAAAAACTATTCATGGTAGAAATGACTTCTTTCAGTGTTCCTCACAGCAGCTAACCTGCACACTCTTTCCTATGTTAATCTTATGGAGAATAGGCAAATAATTCTCATGTTTATGGACGTATTTTTATAAAACTTGTCATATATTAAATTATTGATTTGGAAATTCGCTGAGTACGCAAGTCTGCTGCGACGGGGGTATTTCATTATACGAAGTCGATACAATATCAGTTTCGCTAACAAGATTTTTAATATTATTTATTTTGGCAAATTTTACAGTAAACTTGTTAAAACCGGATGGGTTAACGTACACAATTTCTTACTTGAAACTTTTTCAATTTAAACTTAAACGCGATAAAGCTACTGTTGAAAATAAGGACAAAGTATCCGTCAATAAAAGTTTGCCACTATTCTAAACAAATATTCGTGTGAAGTACCTTTTGGGAAAATATTTTCGTCACACTTCTACGAAAACCATCGGTTTAAATATATATTTTGTGTGTTGAAAGTAATCCTCTTCCACCCAAGGGAAAGAAAAAGTCGCTGATGTCGACGTCATCAACCGGTCGTTATTACTGAAGTTTTATGAGAAAACACGTTTTTGGTAATCTTTCGTTAGCAAAAACTTTGGCTTTTACAGTAGTTAGCTTTATATTGTATGCAATATGACGAATAATATAGTTAAAACATAGGTGTAATAGTATATTTTATCACTAGGACCAAAAACGGGAGTTTTTGATACAAGCACAATTTTAACCATCTAGTCCATCCAGCGAAACGTTGGATTAAACCCTGCTATCACACAATATAAGAACAGTATTTTATATTTTTCGCTTCTATGCCTTTCAGTGTCCTCAGTGTTGTACTAACTACACAGAAATAAATATAAAATGGCAAGCTAAACAAAAGATTATCAGAATAATATTCTTTATTGGACCTTCTAGGACCTAGAACATTGTGCTCAAATGAAACGTTTATAACACATAAATGTATTCAACAGGTAGGAATCCAAATGGTTTTATTCATATGGGGATGGAATAATGTAGCTATTAATTTAATATAATTTTCAATTAGAAATATTTTGCTTCGATTTAAAATTTAGGTTATGTTTGTAATTAAATAAAGATTATGTTTATGTTTTATAATAGTTTAATAGATCTCAACTATTATTTCCATTTCCTTAAATTTTTTGGAAGGTTATAGTAGCTCATAACGTTTTCCTACCCTCGACCGTTTCACAAAGATAATACTTATCGATAAAATCTTAATCGATTATTTTATAATCGATTATATCTACAACCTTTATCGATTGGTTGAATTACCTTTGGTTTCAATTTTTCCTTGAAATTTTAACACAATATTAAAAACGTCAAAATTTGTCAAAACGCAATTTTCACTACTTTGATTCTGAATATACCGTACAACGTAAACATTTCTTCCAATAAAAATATCCTAGTTGTAGAAGGGCCTCACATTAATCAAAATGATGGAAACAATAACCTTCTTTTACGTAGTAAACCGAAATAATAAATCAGAGAGAAAGAAGTTGAAATCATTGAATAAAACTATTCGTTCAACGTAAAATATAAACTGTAGTTTGTTCTGTTTAATCAACATTTTATAGGGCGATAGTAATAAAACTAATAGTTTCATTAGGCATGATCGTTAGGTTCGTGCATTAAGGCAGTGTTCATAAATTTACTGTAAACGAGAATCACGGACTCCGATAGTAAAGCAATCAAATCACTATTGAGGAGTCAAAGTTGTGTCATGGTCCAAGCCGCTGAAAGGCTAATCTCACCAATTAACTCAATTAATCCTCAGCAGCTACCGAATTCCGATTTCTCTATTCCTCTATTCATAGCCACAAGTTTTGGGTAGTATGGTAATAACTAATGTCTGAGTAAAAAATAAGTTCTAGATTGGTCTAATGTCCAATAAAATTCCGTGTGTCTTGTGATATTAAGTTTAAAATCTAAAAAGTTTTTACATTGATCTTACATACAAAACAAAACATCTGTTTATAGCCAATGACAGTTGTTGAACAAACTTATATTATTCCATCCGAGCAAAGCTTGTTCCCCCGGTACTTAATTAAATGTGATTACTAACTAATTAGGTGGGAAATGGAAGAGTTTCTCCATCTCCAGAAACGTTTTGTAGCTAATTTTGTAGGCGCGCTGGAAAAGTCCTATAAAACAATATTAGTAATAAACAACCCCATAATGATACTATTGTATTATGATAATTTCTATTACCAACTTTTAAATCCGGTTACTGCTATCTATATCAGGGTCTGCCTCTTAGATTTAATTGTTTATATATTTGTTTTTATAAGTATATACATCCTATACACAAATATCATGAACCATCGTTCCATTGCATGTATGATTTCAGTTAACAGCTTTATAAAAACCCCCATAAAACTTTAGGCTTATAATTTATAGATACTTAAAATTAACTATATTTAGTTCCAAATACTAATACTGAGAAACACACATCTTATGCAGCCTGAATTGTCAAATATTTACAAACGTTAGTTTAAAACCAGCACATAATTGTTATGAAGATACAAGTGTTTCATTTTGTTCAAACGTGATGAAATGAGAGCACGGGTAGTATAGACTTAAACAAAATAAAACTAAACAAGATTGATTTAAATCCAGTTTATAATAGAGTAACCCATTTTATGTGAGCATAAAACCGTTGGATTTTATAAAATATAAACTTGAAACCTTTTTTTATTTGATGTCCGTGTTTGATGATACTAGATTATAAATAAATATTCAGCTGCAGTTGAATTTATCACAATAAAATAAACACGTGTCAAATCTGCAACTGGCTGAACAAATTTAGTCAATCTAACTTAATCTTCAAACTACATCGTTGGCATTAAATCCAATGGCCCAATGTTGACTCATGTAGTTGAGAATTCATGAGATCACAGCGATGAGTTCTAGTCAAACATATGTTTGATGAAAACTTAAATTGAACTGAGAACTGTTCATTATAACGCCAAATTTCAACTATTGGTTTAGAATTATTGTACCGTGCAACTCCATAAAAACTATAGTTATTTCATTGCAATTTACTTTTTACATGTATATGTCTTAAATCCGTCAGACCGAAATTTGTAACGGAAGTGTCGGAAGTGTTGTTTAAGAACAGATGTTCTTAAACAGATGTGCTAGAGGAACCGAAACATTCCCTTTACACATATTCATGACCTAACGTATTTACCACAGGGAAGTACAGTAAATAAAATAAATTTTTATAATATACCAAATAACTGATACTCTAGAAAGGATTTTTTCTATAAGGAAACCTTTTATACAAGGAACCTCCGTTGTACTTAAAAAAACAGGTGTTATAGATACATGATTTTTGAGTCCTAGGCCGAAAAAGATCATAGTCGATTATACTTTTGATTAAAGGTCAGTCTAAACAACCAATCAGGAATCAAGTCAGAATTGGTAAAACGTAAGTAAAAAACAAAAGTCTATAGTGGCAAATACGGTCGAAAACTATTGATACTAAATTTGATAATAAATTTATGTTTTACGAGTTTGTTTTTATTTTATTTGCAGTGTGACAAAAATTATAGTTAATCACAAATGGTTTTTTATATATACTCGCACCTCGGCTGTTATACTTTTGATCGTATCATAACGCCCGTTTTTGATCCTAGTGATGAATCACAAGTTAAGGTTTCATTTAGTTTTTGCCTAAAGTAGTTTGAAATGTTTCATGTTTTTAAGTTTTTGTTATTTTTTGTCAAAATTTGTGTTTTGGGTACTAGCCTGTACAATTCAATAAATAAATAAAGAATCGTCACTATAAACATTATTGTACACACCGTCTCGTCCATTAATTGTATGATACTTTTATACTTTTAACAGAAATGGCGACCTACCCAGGTAGGTATTTTAAGCCAAGTATGAATGAGGAATGAATGTAGGATGATTGTGGCGCGATCTTGTAGTCTTGTTACTGACTAAGGCTGACGTGTTCCTTAGACAGGACTGTTAATTAATAGCCCAACAGCCGATGGCAACTAAGGACCTACAGTTTAACGTGGAATCCGAACCACGGCCTCTGAATTACGAATTGGTCTAATTATGAGGATGGTCTTTGTGGATTAATGTAGTATTCAATAGTGCGGACGTTAATCCACACAAGAGAACATTACATCCACCGACCATCTCTCACAACTCGTCACAATTCGTGACCTCCAAGTAGCTGGATTACAGGACGTCTCCACCGTAAATTTGTATGATACAGTTTGAGTCCACGATTAATCTTGAAAAAACACCTAATTTTTAGTTTTAATCCATAAGGATAAACTATGAAATGTGGCCATACGTGAAAATAGAATGCAAATAGGATGAGGTAAACGGATATTATGAAACAATATTTAAGGTCAACCCTTCGTGTGTGCAGACAAGATGGGGATAACACGTCTAAGACTAAGCCCAGTTAAATGGTCAACATTGTAGGCAAATATTTGAGCCGAGCCTTCCTATCCGAGCATGATATATTGGCTCGATATTGCATCAACTCATGTAAGAGCGACGTCCCTTCCCTTTGTGTCTTTCAGAGACGATGCGATAGTAAAAATCCATTACCGCGATATATTTTCAAACTGGAGTTATATTCGTTGTATAAAAATTATTTTGTCATCTTACTTAATTCAATTAATTACTCCCTTTATGGAGAAAGTATTGTTTTCGTCAAATTTTTCGAATCTGAGTTGAGAGTGGATATACTCATTTTGAGTAACCCTGAATCCAAAAAAGGAGTTTTCGGAGTGTCAGTCCGGCTAAATAATAATTTTTAAAATCATTTGGGTATCACTTCTAAAACTAGCTGAAAAATGGGAAAAATAATACTGTATTATTATTAGTCAACAGCAAAGTTCAATTTACCGTAGTACGTTGTCTGAGACCGCCCTATGTTATTCAAAAATTAATTTCTTCCTTACCCTCAACTGTAGTTTCATGAAACAGTATAAAGCGTAAGGTTACATCATCCGATAAAACACACTCCAAAAGTTGTGTATTACCTCATGGGGTTGGGTGGAGTTATATCCCCCAAAACGTTTAGCAATTTTTTAACTTGTAGGAAGCGGGCAAGTTAAAAAATTTGATGATTATTTTTGAAATTCGTACTAACAGCATCGAACTGTAATTAAATTAAAATACATACCTTAGTCAGTTTTTGAACTGCAGACTGACTAAGGTATTTATTATTTTTGAACAAATTTTTAATGGCTATTTAAATAAATATTTAATAATGCTATACTTTTCATACATATGCAATTTTTTTAGTTTACTAAGAGAGAAAGTATGTGTCATACACTGATACTATTTTGTTATAAAACTAGTTTTAAACCAAAAACAAATAATTTAATAATTTATCTGAGTATTACCTGCTACGAGGATTCAATCACTAACACAAACTTATTCATATAAGTCCCTTGTATCGGTTCAATTTGAATAAAGCTCGAGTTCGGAACAGCCAATCCACAAATGTCCAAGGTATAATCGGATGCAACTTAGCCTATTTACCTACTTGTTTACTATCCATCCTTATCAAAACAAATTTAAAACTGTGCGCCAACATTACAGTTTCCAACACAAAAATGTTGATAATTCGAGCTGGATTTCCACAATAACGTAATACAGTAATTAGGTTCTGAGTATAACATGAAAATTTGGGAGTAAAATTGTTTACATCTCCCAAAATTTATTAAACTAAATAATCATGGATGTCATAATATAGTTAATGTTAATGATGTAGAAAATAAACTGCAAAACTCTCTTAGGCATGTTTACAATAGTGATGGGGAAGTTAGTGCCCTGAAAAATACTACATAAGCATTACTTGAACGATCGAGGTAGATAAATGATAAATTTTACTATACGAAATCACACATGTAATAATGCAACTCCAAAAAGAATTTTATTTACTTCCCTGTGGGGAATAGGTTAGATAATGGATATGTCTAAAGGGAATGTTTTCAGTTCTTCTAAACAGCTGTTCTTATTCTTATATATTAAAAATTCAATACGATAGCTCTAGTAAAAAAAAAGTTCCGTGTAACCTTCTGGCCAAGGTCTAATGTTAGAGTTTTCAGGTCGCACTACTGCCTCTAACGTGACCTAACGACTACTTATGTAGCCGGGACCAACGGCTTAACGTGCCTTCCGAAGCACGGTGGCAGTCTGAGAAATCAAATTTCATGTGTCAAGACCGGGAATTGAACCCGGGTTTTTTTGGGTGGTAGGCCAGTACTCTACCCACTCAGTTATGACTGCCACTAGTAGTATCTATGGATACATTTTTCAAATTTTCATCTTACAAATTGCTAACGTCCCCCCCTAGCTAAGACATATCCATGTCAAAATTATCCAATGAATTTTTATTTTTATTTTGACATGGGTACATATTAGCTCTGGGGGGTTTGGTGATTTGTAAGATGGAAAATATGTAACAGTTCAAGAAACTACCAGAGCTACTGTATTGAATTTTTAATATTAAATAATAACAGCTGTTTAGATGATTTGAAAACATTCCCTTTAGACATATCCATGATCTAACCCATTTTCCCCAGGGAAGTAAATACAAACAATTTTTTGGAGTAGCATTATTACATTTGTGATTACGTGTATTTTCAACTTTAATATGTTGCCAAACATCCAAGCGACCCAATTCCAATCCAATTCATGGTCTAGCGGTCATACGTTAAGGGCCTAAGCAAAGTTCCTTCAGTCCAATGGAAGGTGCGAACAGAATACCGAATATCGAACACAATGTGTCGGCGCCTTAACCACTTGTGAATACAAATACCAGGAGTTCCACGAAGAGGTTTAAACGTTTGTTTTTTCATCACTTAGCCATTTATGCAACGACCATCTTAAAACTTTTCACAACTTATAAAGTACGTTTCTAAAATACTCTGGCAAAATTTCAGATCCATAACCCTTGTAGGAACAAAATGGTGGCATATTGAAAATTGTGAAAGAGAACTCAAGAACAGAAGAACACAAGAGAACACTACATCCACCGACCATCGCTCAAAACTATACAAAATTCTGCGAGTAGCTGGATTAGAGGACGTCGCCACCGTCCCAGTACTTTATAAGTTGTTTAAAGTTTCAAGATGGTCGTTGCATAAATGGCTAAGTGATGAAAAAACAAACGTTTAAACCTCTTCGTGGGATCAGTAAGCTGATAAACACCCGGAATGTATGTATTATTTTATACATTTTGTAATCCAAAATTTACAGATATCGAATGTGAAACACCCTCAATCACAGTTTCACCAAGCCTTTCCATCACCGATAACATCACCCAGATGAAACAATTTCGACGGCACGAAACCAATACGGAAGGTGAATCGATCTGTGATAGAGATCGGCTCCGGGTAACGGCTAGCTGAGGGCGAGGGAGGGGGTGGGGGAGGGAAGGGGTGAAAGGTAACCTCAGGATAAGCTCGCGGTCGTGAGTAGACGACGCAACGGCGAAAGTGGGGCGTTGCATAAGAGTTATACATGATCTAGATAACAGGCGCGCCGCGCGGTCTCTGGTGGGTGCCGTTGGGAGGTGACTGGAGCGCCAGTGCCATCTGACGGGATTACGACTTAGTTACTTATACTCTTAACTGAAATGGTGACCCAGGTAGGTATTTTAAGCCAACTATGAATGAGAAATGAGTCTAGAGCGATCTTGTAGTCTTGACTAAGGCTGACATTTTCCTTAGACAGAACTGTTAATTAATAGCCCAACAGCCGATGGCAACTTAAGGGACGTACAGTTTAACGTGGAATCACTGTCTCTAAATTACGAATTGGTCTAATTATGAGGATGGTTTTTGTGGAGTATTCAATAGTGTAGTATTCAATATGTAGTATTCAATCTACATATGAGAAATGAGTCTAGGATGATTGAGAACGATGTTGTAGTCTTGTTACTGACTAAGGCTGACATGTTCCTTAGAGAGAACTGTTAATCAATTTCTAAATAGTCAATGACATATAGACACACGGTCTAGGGGACCTACAGTTTAAGGTGAAGTCTAAACCACTGCCTCTGAATTATGATCTTTGCGGATTAACGTAGTATTCAATAGAGACTCAAGAGACACAAGAGAAGACTTCAACCACCGACTATCGCTCACAACTTTCCACAATTTGTGACCTCCAAGTAGCTGGATTTCAGGGCCGCGGTCCCAGTCCAGAGTTAGCTGTTGTGCTAATTGTAGTAGGAGACGGATAGATGAATCCTGGGGTAAATTTACGTGGGGTAAAGAATTTAAATACTACTTTGGGGAGGCGGACGGAGGATCCCAGACAAGTAAGGAATCGATCTGATACCCAATGTCCGCTTTAACGAAAATATTTTACGTTCGACCCTTTCCTGGCCTGTAAGATAAGTGGAAAAGAATGTTTGAGGACTAATAGAAGATTTGGTACACTCTGTCCTACATACGAATGGAGTTTGTACGAGTATGTAGGACTTCTTGCTCTGAAGAGGCGGACAGAGGGTGGAGGAAAAATTTCTTACAACTTGTTCCATAATCTGTCCTGTGACTCTGTCACCAGGGAGACGGACTGAGAGCCCAAAGAGTAAAAGTGACCTGAGAATGTCTAGATTGCTTTGAGTGGAGTGGACAGTGGGTCCCAAGAGTAAGCAAGGATTACTTGGGACTCACTGTCCTAAACTAATGTCAGTGAAGGAGTTTAAACAGTCCCTGACTAGAGATATTATTCGAGAACTTGTTGCCATTTGTCAGTAGTGGAATTATTAATGATGCTTCCTTACAAGGGGACAACTTTAGGTAACAAGAAGATCGGGCTTTGACCGTTCCCAAAAAGTTTTGGTAGGGATAGATCAAAGCTTTTTCTACGCCTATCAACATTTTTAAATGTTGATAGGCGTAGAAAAAGCTCTACACTCTTCTTTTTAGTTTTACCCAATAGGAATACCGGAAAGTAAAGTTTATATATTGTTTCGTTTATCACCACCATGTGACAAGTCATCTAGAAGCTAAGAAAGATCTGGAAATACCGAACATCTCTCAAAAGGCAAAGTTTTAATGATATTTTTTAAGTCCCGTACATAAAACGAATATGTCATCGGATTTATTACACGAATGTAATTGCTTTTCGTTCTTATAATGTAAGCTGACCACTTCACTCAGAATTTACGTGTACTTTTTGTACACAAGAAACCATATAATTCTTTTAAGTGTTTCTGAACATCTCAGGAAACGAATGCTATTGTGCTGTATTTGAAGATGTGGCTGAGGAAACATACTATTATACGGTTCTTCTTAAGGATACAAATATAATTCAAATCCAATAATAAAACATTTTCGTACATCTCAAAATAAATAAAATCTGCTCGAAAAGGTATCACACAGATAAGAAGCAATATTGAAAATCACCCCTTGCTACTATACGACAAATGACATTGCGCCCAACGGCAGTTTGTATCTTGTTCGACTACATTGCCGCGAGATAGCAGCACCAAAGGCGTATGCACTCGCGCAAACTTGGTCCCTGGGATTATTGATTTTTTTTAAATAACGTTGAGCTGATAAACGCGGGAAATGTATCAAAATAAAATAAATAATTCCTTCTCGGTACAGTTTTCACTAACAGCAAGCAGACAACTGATGATGTGATTTGTTGGTTGCTATGGTTACGACGGCTACTGCCTCGTCATTGGCTCGTTGTAAGCCTGCCAATATAACATTGCCGTAAATATCACGCATATCGATCCTCAAGTTTTTGAACTACCTAGTGACATTAAACGGTTTTACGGACATGTACTTAACAATTTGTACACATTTCGTTTGCAATTCATTGTTGGTTGGTGATGGTGGGTTTATGTTATTTAGATTTTTATTGCGGACAAAAACAATTTTACGACGTTTCGGGATTTGAAATCTTATCCCGTCCTCAGGTGAGTTGTGACCTAGAAAATGACAAGATTAGTATACAATCCGTAACGAGGCAGTAAAGTTTTGTTGCTAAGTATGTTTTAGACTACTTTTAACACTCAGCTTTTCAATGGCATTTCATTTTATGACCTTCTGGATCAGATTCCAGATCCCGAAATGTTGTAAAACTTAGTACAATCGTAATGGAATATATCTGAAATAAGAACCTAAATAAAAATACCATAACTTTGGCAACAGTGCAAAGTAAACAATGTTTTATTTACTTCCCTGTGGGAAATAGTATTGATCATGGATGTCTAAAGGGAATGTTTTCAGTTCATCTAAACAGCTGTTCTTATTCTTATATGTTAAAAATTCAATACAATAGCTCTAGTAGTTTCTATGGAACCCCCCCCCCCAGAGCTAAGACATACCCATGTCAAAATAAATGCTGAAAATAACCTTTTTATAAATTACTTTTATTGTGTCCCATCTTTTGCCACATTATACTTATACGAGTTGTTTCGTCAACCTAAGTATGTTATTGTGAAATTGGCTTGGGTCATTCGAAATTATTTCGCAGAAAATTGTTAAAATGGCACAACTGATCTTACTAGACAAGTGCTTTCCAAATATATTTTTAATTTTGTGGGACGGACGTGTGCGGTAACGGCGCTCGTCGACGTGCGAATAGGCTGTGCCATATGCTATCAACCGAGCCACAGAATATTTGGGAGACAAATCCATAAGTCTATTAACAAACTATGTAAGCCATTACAGGAATGATTGAAATGTCGTGACGTCGGCAGATTGTGCAGATTCCTGATGTAGAATCTCTGCCGCATCTCGCGCCTCAGCGACGTCATTTGTCACGTTACAAATCGACTGCTCTCCGCTCAACTCGCTCCAGTTCAACCCTCCTTCATAACTCATCGCGTTTTTGTTCGTAACACGATTAAAAATTGAAATGTTTCGATTTTTTTGAGTTGATATTTGTTCAACTTTAACAACTCTTGTTTCTTACTAAATCTGCGGTAATTATAATATAGTGTATTACAGAATACAGTTTGTCTGCACGTGTGTGTATGTGTGTTAAGTGAAAATCTAAGATAAATGGCCAGGTCCGAAGTTTTTTAATTATGTTTTGATAAACTCCTTTTATTACTAGAAATGGCGACCATATCAAGGTAGGTATTTTAAGCCAAGTATGAATGAGAAATGAGTGTAGGATGACTGTGACGCGATCTTGTAGTCTTGTTACTGACTAAGGCTGACATGTTTCTTAGACAGAACTCTGTTAATTAATAGCCCAACAGTCAATGGCATATCTAAGGGACCTACAGTTTAACGTGGAACCCGAACCACTGCCTCTGAATTACGAATTGCTCTTATTATGAGGATGGTCTTTGTGGATTAACGTAGTATTCAATAGTGCGGACGTAATACACACAAGAGAACACTACATCCACCGACCATCGCTCACAACTATCCACAATTCGTGACCTCCAAGTAGCTGGATTACAGGACACACCACTGTCCAAGTAATTAATACTAATAATCATTAGTAATATCATTAATTAATACCCAAATAAGTGGAAGAAGATAAATACTTAATCGAATCTTGACAAACGATTGTTGGGATACATTTAGCACAATTCCTAAACACGTTTAAACCTGTGCGCGGACTGGTCTTGACGTGTTTGGCAGGCTTTCGGCAAAACCCAACTTGTATTCTGAAACGGTTAGATGTCCGGAGGGAATATAGAAGGAGATATCTTATAGTTGAATTGTTCAATTACCCTGACAGTGAATATTTCATATGTTTTTAGAGCCACAAGATTTTGAACTAATAAATTACGTACTGAAATAAACGGTATTAGTGGACTGACACATACTTTCTCCTTTAAGTAAATTTAAAAACGAAAATCTGTAAGAGAACAATCATATTCTTTAAAGTTTATCTAAAAATCATTTTACAATTTATTGTTCCAAAATAGTCATCCAATTTATTAAAATAACAAGAGAAACAAAGTTAATTAATTGTTTGAATTTTATGGGAGGACACCCCCGTCGGTAATACCAAACTTTTTTGAGTTGGTTTTGTTGGGTGATTTTTACCTTACGGTTCATACCAGGTTTCATGGAAAACGGTTGGAAAATAAGGAAGAAATTGATGTTTTATATTTTCCATAAGAATGACATCAGACAACGCTTTGTGTTTATCATGTACAGTAAATTTATCTTTTTTCTGGAACTGTTACTCTTAGACAACTAATTCAAAATACTAATTTGTTTAGTTTTTAAGCTGGTTTCAATGGTGGTAGTTAAATTATACTTTACTTTTATTGTTTTCGCTGAGGATTTAAACAAACATAAAAATTAAATTTTTTTGACATTTAAAAGCCTATAACTTTTGAACCGTAACTTTTACAGACATGCGGGTGGTATCATATTATTTAGTACTATATACATCATAAACTATTACATTTTAATCAAAATCATTAGAGCCATTATTGGGAAATTTTGAATTTTATGTTTTTTAGGTTTTAGGGGTGAATTACCCTTAAAAATCAAAAACTTGAAAAAATGACTGGAGATACGGGGAATATATACATACGTGCCTAATTTCATCTAAATTGGACCAAGGCGGTAGGCTGTGGCTCTGTGCACATCCAGACACACGGACGGACAGACATCACGTCGAAACCCACTTTTTTCATTCAGGGGACCCCAAAACGAATAAATACACTCTCAACTGAAATTAGAAAATTTTGACGAAAACAATACTTTCTCCATATACTATGTATAAGGGAAGAAAGTAAAATGAAAAAACGACTGGAGATACGACAAATATACAATCTAAATCTGCCCAACGCGGCAGGCTGTGGCTCTGAACACACATCCAGACACACACACAGACGGATAGACATCACGTTGAAATCTATTTTTTTGCATTCAGGGGACCCCAAAACGGATATGACCACTCTTAACTCAAATTCGAAAATTTTGACGAAAACAATACTTTCTCCGTATACTACGTTTAAGCGGAGAAAGTAAAAGAGTGCAAAATATCACGGGTTCAAAACTCGTTTGCCAAAAACTGAGTTTGGATTCCTTTCCTAAAAAGTGTTACTCGATTCTGTAAAAATGTCTCTGACGTAGACGAAGAATCGTTAACGCAGTCTGTCAACTCGCGAGGAAAGAGTTTAAATATTCTAGAGTCAATATGGGTTCAATCGCGCGATGGATTAAAAGCGTTTCCGAAGTCAAATGAAATATTAACAAATTGAATCCAGGTTAAGTGCTCTTTTGTGGCCGCCATAACTCCCATACCCTCCCGGGGCGTCCCGGTTTTCCCGCGCTCCGGCGAGTCGTGCTTTTTACGTTTTTCATCCCCCAGGGATTGGCAGTACTGTTCGTAAATGCGACAGCGCGCAGCGGGAATTGGGCGAACTAACCTTTACAAATGCCAGCCAAATGTTACCGCAAACGCTGTTTCTCACCTGCAAAGAAAAAACAACTTGTTAAAGTGTTAAATAATTATTAGAATTTAATTTTCCAAATTTCCCTTTTTAATTTTTATTTTTCACTAATACATGATACATAAATTAGTTTTATTTGGATTCATGAATGACATATAAAGATATCTTACTAGGCAAAGTTAACTTATACTATAAGTAGGGTTTGTACATTACATCTATGTTAAAAGCTATAGCTTCACAGTAAATTATTTCGGTAACGAAATAATTTCGTTTCATCCCCCACTAAAAATTCAGGTTTCCCGTATAACTAATTTAAAATGTAATAAAATTCAAAATTCAAAATTGAGATTGAAATAGTAACAAAATAATTCTCATGGTAACACGTTGATTGTATTTATTTTCATTTACGATTAAGTTAACTTACATATACAGAGTGAGTTTTATCAATTTGAGACATTGTCCTCAACTTATATATCACTTGTTTAAGTGTATCAAACAAAGCCAACTGACGTCGATAACTTAACTGAGAGAATTTTTCACTTGTCTCACACCATTCCTCGGGAATATTTCTTGACCTCTGTCTCAGCTTTTTACACGCGGTTAGCACACTGTCATACAGGCGAAGGTGAACCGTTCGAGCACCTGCTACATTAAAACAAGTAACATTTTTTAGAATAAGATTATAGTCTATCGTAATCTTGGTTCAGTCAAATGAACCTTGTCATTATTTTAATTATGTAAGCATTAACATTCTTTATTTATTTCTTTATTTATTTACTTTAAATTGAGGGGTCACACGATTTTTACAAGGGTTTACATTTTAAAATATTTAGTTGCCCCCTTTACCCCCAGTTTGAAAAAGGGGGAAATTTTTTTAACAACGGAAATAAGTAAGAAAGTTAAGGAAAGGTCTCAAATTGATATCTCGGGCCGTTTAAATTATATTCAGCTGTGCCAGGACATAAAACTCACGCTGTATATATAAGTCCATGAGTAATTGTTTTTTCTTGGAAACTTATTGAGATTTATTTTTGGTATATGGACGATATTTTAAATCGTAGTTTAACTTAAAACTGGTTAAAAGTAGCCCAAATGTCGTGTTTTTAAGTGCACTTTATATGTTTAAATGAGCAAACTTTTGGTCTGCAGGTACCAACCAACTCATGAAAAAACACATTTTACGGTTTAACTTACTTATTAATTTTCCATCATTTAATTAACTTAAAATATGGTTTACATTATTAATAATATTAATTCATTTCATAAAAATCATTCGTGACTAAGAGTTGTTGTACTGTGGTAAATCTTTATTTTCATTTTTGTAATCTACATTTTTAACTTATCGACATTTGAGCCAGTCTACATCAAAACAGGAGGAACAAAGTTATTGTGAAAAGTACTTAATAAATATAATGCAAATAAATAAAGCAAAGTTTGTATCAAGTTTAATTCTGTCAGAGAAGCCAAGGTGGAGAGAGAACTTGGCTTCACTGTTCATTAATAGTTTTGAAAATTCAGTTCCAAATAACTGTAGAAACGAACTCCTATTCGTCTCATTTACTTTATATTGTTTGTCCTATAGACAAGGAAGAGATAAAACCGGAAGTTAAATTTATTTCCGAACTAAGATTCACTAGTCATCGCAATTTACATTGTCTTCTTCTTCTTCTCTAGTTTGTGTAACCCTCAACCTTTGGACTACATTATAACCAACAATGAGTGTGAGAATTGATTTTTTGTTTGTATTTATTTAAGAATCTAAGAGTAATTTTCTAAAATATAAATTTAATTGTTTGAAAGAAAATAGTTGTTTATTGTGATGTAGAAGTTTGTATTTTCATGTTCAAAGTTATCCATCTGTTAATGTAGAGTTTGACTCACATTCTCTTCAGTAACCAAACGTCCTCTCTCTCTCTCTCTCTCTCTCTAGTCACTTCTTCTTCCCTCTCCAAGGAACAGAGAGGATGGATATTTTCATTCCTTTTACTGCATATATATTTGCATCAAATTCATTATTGTCTATTATAGTTTATATTGTGTATTTAGTTATAACTAGCAGTAAGCCCGTCCTTTGTACGGGTTGTAGGAATCAGTTTAAAGAAGGAAGATCATCATACCAAAATGTAAACCTGAATCCTAAACAAATCAATACAAAGAAATAAATCAATACCCAGCTTTATTATTATTAGTTATACGTTAAATCATTACGTTAATTAATTTAGTTGGGTTTAAATCAATGACCAATATAAACTAACTTATATTGATTCAACAGCTGTTTGATTTCTTTCTATTAAATCTTTAAACTACAAAGACAGCTGATTATCGCAAGTTCATTTAAAACTGCATCAAAATGCGACCAATATCGCATAAAAATTGAGTTTTTAAATGCACGTTATTTACTTTTCAAGGGTCGGCGGACAATTTTAAGCCATTAATACCCTTCTCTGGAATGTAGAGAATGTATAAAATAGATTTCATTGTCATCAGTTCTCCCGTTTTTTTCGGAGATGACGGCGTAAAATGCATCCTGGAGCGTCACAGACAAACAGACAAACCGACAAACAGACAAAAATTGAGATAAGACCGGTTTCGGCTTCTCTAACGCACGAAAAGTAAAAATAACTAAAAAATGAATAATTCTGAGCAATGTACAGACAAAACTCTAATTTTATTTATAAAGATGTACTTTCAAATATGTGTTCCAGCTAGACAGACAATGACATGTACTGTTTTGTGACTGTTAAGTGAGAAATAAATAAATTAAAATTATTTTTCGTAACAATTAATCCTTACAAAGGACGTGCTTACTGTGAGTGATAAGTAAATTTAAAGTTGTTTCGAGTGCAGATTGGAGATTGAAGGGGACACGCGAAAGTTGGCGGAAGGTAACGTAGATATTTGCCGCATGGGTCGTGCGGAGCGTTCTGTATACTCTATGTCGTCCTACGCCCTCTATACTCTATGCCGTCCTCGTCGCTTTTTATTAATTTCCCGCCGTCACGCGAGCGTCACAGTCTCGCAGGTGCCGTCGTTTTCCCGCCAGAATTAATTTGTATAGCGCACACAAATGTTTACTTAATTGAGAAAGTTTGAACCGAAAGTTTGTTTTGTTTCGAGTTTAAGTCGGCCTAAACACGCAGCTGCCGCTACGCGTAATGAAAGCCAGCCTGGAGGTTGTGGATGTCGCAAAACTATGAACGAAAATTATTTATAAAACTATTCACCATTATTCAATAGTTCAAATTAGACAGTAAAATTATTTCACGATTGGCAAAAACTGCAGTAAAATTTTCAATCGGTATTTTGAAGAACCATCCGTACAATTATGTAAAATAATCTAAATGTCGTGTTAAAATATTCTTTGTGTTTTAAAAACTCACGTTGGAGAAAATTTAAGATTTTACTTAAATTTTTATAAATCACGATATTAAAATATTTGCTACTGGATCAGGTAAAACCTTATATAAAAATATTTATCAAAATATTTTTCAAACTATATTTAACTCAAATTTACATTCAACTTCAAACTATATTTTTATTAAGCTATAATTTTTATGGAATACCCTGTATTTTATTCGGTTTTTGGATTCTTATCTCTAAAAAAACATTTTTGTTATTAAGTGTTTTTTCTTTAATGCTTTAGAAGCTATGAGGAATTGAAGTTTTGATTTCTTTAACATAAGGGTTTTACTTGATCCAGTAATCTAGTAGCTAACATTTTAATATCGTGATTTGGAACTTTAATTTCGATATTAAATTGATACTAATATCCTCATATAAAAGAAATATAAAAAATTCGAAAAAAATAAATCGAAATAAAATAAAAATTCGAATAAAAATTCTCGTAGCTTCTGAACTTAGAGATATTGCAAAACACCCAATATCGAAAATGTTTTATTTTAGAGAGTAGAATCCAAAAACAAAATAAAATAAAGGGTATTCCACAAGAAATATTTAAGTTAGCCGCCATTTTGGAAAACAACAGCCATATTGAAAAAATCTTAAAATGGAGCAAGTCCCAAATTCATAGTGTCGTGTACTTAAAAAGCTTTGATTCGTCGTGTAATTGGATCACTTTAAAAATTCACCCGGTTTATAGGCTTGAGCGAAAGTAGGAGCCGCACCCAGTTTTAAATATATTAAACAAATTTGATAAATACTTTCCTATTTAGACGACATTCACATCACGACAAGGCGAGGTTTTAAGGTTGATATGAGTAAAGGACGGGTCAGAGGAGTAAAATGAGTTAGATTATATAGCAGATAAAAGCTAAATAACCCCGTCGCAGCAGACCTGCGTACTCAGCGAATTTCCAAATCAATAATATAATAATGTATGACAAGTTTTTTCAATATCTGTCGATAAATATGAGTTATTTGCCTATTCTCCATGAGATTAACTTGGAAGAGAGTATGCAGGTTTGCTGCTGTGAGGAACACTGAAAGTAGGCGTTTTTAGCGTAAATAATTTTTATTTTGACAATTTCTACTAAGTTTCATCAACATATCTCCATAAATAAAGGAGTTTGCCTATTCTTCAATATGATTAACATGGGAAAAGAGTATGCAGGTTAGCTGTCATGATAAACACATAAACTAAGATTTTAAAGCATAAATGGATGGATCTCAACCACAGCTAAATATTCATCAAGCTAAATATTAAGTTTCACCCAATAATATACATTGATAAGTGAAATATTAATTTTTCCTTATGCTCCATAAGATTAATATTGGAGTCCCAAAATACAACGTACTGTGTTTAGAATTTTTAATATCTCGGTAACAGTTGGAGATAGAGCAAAACTTTTAAATAACCAAATTGTGTAGTTTTTAAGCTAATTCCAATGGTGAAAGATAAAAAAACAAATTTTAAATTGCATATGAAAAACGCAAAAAACCTAATTTTTGAGTACAAAACACCTCTAAACAACCTGTTCCGATTGACCGATATGTCTGTATTACGAACTCTTTTGAGCAAAATGTAGGAATACACGTCTCCAAATTTGGTCTTGTTCGGACCATTTTTATTGGACTTATCGTGTTCACAGACACATATTTGAACGACTATTGTTTTTAGCCTCTGGGTACCTAAAAACAAAAAATAACATGGTCCCGGGCTTAAGTCTCGCCATGAGACCTTCGGTAATAGCTTCTTCCCTATGGGAAATTCGCTAAAACAATTCGACTGAAAATGTGTAAAAAGGAAATATAACTTTGAATTTAGTTTGCTATGCGAGCCAATTACCGTTTAATTAACAAGGGAGTAAATGGAAAAGGTACAAAACACAAGAATCATCCAATAAATAGTTAATGTCAAGATTCTTTCCTCTGGTAAAAACTGATGAACAAAGATAATCTTTTTGTATCCACCCTTAAGACCAAATCCCTTTGGGAGTTCTTCACGTCATATAATGCCATCTTGGCTGCATCCTGCTTCCTTCATCCCCCTAATCCAACCTAACAAAGTCCTTAAACATCTGTGCATGCAACAAGCCAAGTAAAATAATCCTTTAGGTGGCTTTTAATGATTTCCTCAGGACAAAGTACGGATTACACTTTAAAATATATTCATTTTTAGTGTCTCTTAACGCACAAAAGAAGTGGACTAAATAGCATAGCACAAACTTGTTTGAAGGCTAAACCTAATACATTTTTAGCGATATGGGAGCTTAATTTATTGTTCCAAGTGTCTGGCAAATACCGCTAGCTGTACTTCCATATGAAATACCATTCGTGAAAAATAAAGAATAAGATTTATATTTTTAAGACAAAACAAGTTTATTTTTAAGAAACCAATACAACAACTGTAATACGAGTATTAGTTTCCTACTTATTTTATATTGATTTATTAATTTCATGCTTTACTTTTGACGTGTGTAAGTATTTAATAAGTTAGTGGGATCTAGGGTAAAAATGTAAGCCAAGGGACCTGAAGTTTGGGTC
This sequence comes from Nephotettix cincticeps, assembly GCA_023375725.1. Classification (NCBI taxonomy): domain Eukaryota; kingdom Metazoa; phylum Arthropoda; class Insecta; order Hemiptera; family Cicadellidae; genus Nephotettix; species Nephotettix cincticeps. The sequence continues at coordinate 15,058,566 of CM041789.1, read as the reverse complement.
ATAGTGAAGGTTGAAAAATGGCTAGATCATTAATGAGGATTACAAGCTAAAATGGCAATTTGCAAGCCGTGGGATGTCAAAACAGGTACAATCTCCCGATCAAGTAGCCCGCGGGGCCGCAGAGTAACAGGCTGCAGGGTTACGGGCTGCAGAGTTACGGACTGCAGGATTATAGGGATGTAGGGTTACGGAATGCAGGATTGTAGGGATGCAGGGTAACAGGGTTGTAGGGATGCAGGATTACAGGCTGCAGGGTTGTAGGGATGCAGGGTTACATGCTGCAGGGTTGTAGGGATGCAGGGTTACGGACTGCAGGGTTTTGGGATTACGGAGTTACGGGCTGCAGGGCTAAGGGTCTTCAGGGTACGGGGCTGCGGGGTTGCAGCGTTGAAGGGCTACATGACACGGGGTTACGGGGCTGGCAGGCTGGCAGTCCAAGGTCACGCATTACCCGCTCCGCGTATCCAGGCCAGGAAGCTCTCTCCGGCGGCGCGCGAAAGTGTCGCGTGGAAATTGCTAATCCAAGGGCGACGGGCAAGGTCGTTCCCATCCAAGGTCGTTTTTTGCGGCCACGTCTGAACCCGCGACCCTCGTCTTTTTACTTTCAGGCCACTGCACCGGCTCCGAGACCCAGTCTCTCTTGAAAGTACCTTACGTTTGTCCTATTCCGTAACAATTCAATCCTTGTCCCTCTTGCTCTGTCACGTAACTGACCTACTACACATTACCTGTCTTCTGGTTTCACAACTCAACGCCTGCCCTCCATGGAAAATAAAATAAGTCAGTCCTCTGTTAACAAAATTCTACACCTACCCTATAGGTGCTAACGTATGCATTAATTTGATTAATAATACACTACCCCCCTTTTATTGATATCAACCTACATTTGCCTTAACATTTATGTACGCCTGCCTTCTATTTATTCTCACGTACCACGTACTTCTTACGATCTATTGAATCAACCTACTAAATTAGACATGTCCTTTGTTCATAGTGCGGTATTCACTGTATTGTTATTACAAATATTATTACCTTTATAAAATTACGACCCACTTTTTATCGAGGGATTAAAAAAATACCAGTTGATTTTATAAATATTTATTGTTTTTCTTTAGTATTCATTGTTGTGAATAATGTTTTTCATTCGTTATTTATTGTTACCGTTGTTGTTAATGCGTTATTTATCGTTCAATGTAAATATAGATTGTTATTGTTGAATTAATTTATTGTTTATTAAGTGTAGTAAATTGTGTTCACTCAAGATACTAACAGTAACTTTACTATATTTTACTTTACACTCTTTATACTATTATTTCATTTTATATACTCTATATACTCTTGGAGTATTTTTATACTCTTTACTAGGAAGATTTACTATTCAAGTGATGTTAAAGATAGTTATTGTTTCCGGTTCCGGTGGGACACGCCCACTCCTTTCAGTAGTCTTTGAGTCTCCGTGACGAGTGGACGTGTTTGGTATCTAATGTATGTAATGGTTAGTGAATGGTTTGTTTGTAATTTTTTTGACTGCTTTAAACTTTTATGTTTTCAGCTTTATACCGGCCTAGTCCGGATTATGTGTTAATTGTATTATGTTTTAGATATTAGTTCATCTGAGGACGGGATCAGATTCCAGATCCCGAAACGTCGTGAAACTTTGTTTTACATAAAATCGTGATAAAAAAATGTCCGCAATAAAAATCTGATTCATTGTTATTAGAAGCACATAAATAAATAAATGAATGGCCTTCGATGTACACCTCTAGTGTACAGTTACATGAGTGAGGTATTATTTAGTTGTTGCAGTCACGGGACGGAGGCGGGACGTTACAAGTCTCCCGACCGGAAGTTGTTACCCGTCACGCCGCTAGCCATCAGCTATTCTCTAATTGATTACGAAGTCCATGCCGAAATCCGCAAACATTTCATTTCACTCAACACTCTTGCAAAACAGAGACTAATTGTTTATGTAATACCTAAAGTAATTACATATTTTCCAAACATTACCGCTTCGGATCTCTGGGACTGAGTGTCCTGTAATCCAGTTACCCGGAGGTCACGGAGGAGCGCGGACTTGGTGCCCAAGGTCCTCGGTTCAAATCCCACCAATCACCAATGGCTTTTCGCCAAGTGGTAACACACTAGTTCTAAATTTAAGTAATGTATAAAACGATTCCGGGCGATGCCCTAGACAAAGTCCTGGGTTTATAAGGAGGACCAGAAAAAAACTTGGAGGTTACGAATTGCGGATAGATATGTGCGATGGTCAGTGGATGTGATATAATCCGGTGTAGATACATTCACTCCAGATAATTAATTGCAACCAAATAAAGAACCATTTTTTATCCAAACTTATTCCTCAGTCCTACTTATCAGAAGCGGTAACATTTAGGAAATATTTAATACTTTTATAACCTTCAGATATGTATTTTAAGCAAAGTGAATGGGAAATGAGTGTGAAATGATTGTGGCGCGATATTGTAGTCTTGGTACTGACTAAAGCTGACATGTTATTTAGACAGGACTGTTAATATTAATAGCTGAAGAGCCAATGGTATCTAAGGGACCTACAGTTGCATGTATACATGTACACAGTTTAGTTAATGTTGGATCAGAACCACAGTTCTGCCTCTGAATCACGACTTTGTGTAATTATAAAACGCTAACCAAGGAAAGAGTCAATTAATTACCTAAGCAAACACAGGTCAATAAAAATACGTTACCGCTAATAAATGAGACAATACAGTTACAGTAAAGTGAAATAGAACTTTTAAAACTTAACGAACAATTTGTTGATAAATAATATTCCACGAACGAAAACAATCTTAATTTTACAAAAAGTAAAAGTCAATTCTTCTTAGTCTCTAAATGAACCTATATTTGTACTGTTTCTGCAATGAAACAGATTTTCTCGAAGCATAATATCTTCTCGAGATTTAAAATAAATATTGATTCGGTTTTTATTACGATCCGCTTTAATATCCAATTGTATTGTTTCCAACAAAACGATCCGGCGGATAAACAACGGGGCATTCTTTGGCGATTATTGTCATTCTAAAATCTTTTAACAAAAGTTCTTTTGGTCATCACTTTGTTTTATACTATGAAACTTTATAAATTGCTTTATTTTACCTCAGGAGGAAATTTTAAAGAAATCATTCAGGGTTTAGGATTTTTACTAATAATTTTATTGAAGATATTAGCTAGTAATAGGAATTATTACTTTCGGAAGTGTTTACCTAAATACATGGTACTATTACCTTACTTTTGTATTGTACAGTCTGACTGAATGTTAAACACACAGCTCCAATTCAGAACTTAATGCTGAAGTAGATTAGTGTTGGCTTGCTGTAGCAGTTTGGTGTTGTAGTTTGAGCTTGCTGATGTAGGTTGGTGTTCGCTTGCTAAGGTAGTTTGGTCTAAGCTTGCTGATGTAGGTTGGTGTTCGCTTGCTAAGGTAGTTTGGTCTAAGCTTGCTGATGTAGGTTGGTGTTCACTTGCTAAGGTAGTTTGGTCTAAGCTTGCTGATGTAGGTTGGTGTTCGCTTGCTGACGTAGGTTAGTCTTAGCTAGTTCAAGCAGGTTGGTGTTCGCTTGCTAAGGTAGTTTGGTCTAAGCTTGCTGATGTAGGTTGGTTTTCGCTTGCTAAAGTAGTTTGGTCTAAGCTTGCTGATGTAGGTTGGTGTTCGCTTGCTAAAGTAGTTTGGTCTAAGCTTGCTGATGTAGGTTGGTGTTCGCTTGCTAAAGTAGTTTGGTCTAAGCTTGCTGATGTAGGTTGGTGTTCGCTTGCTAAAGTAGTTTGGTCTAAGCTTGCTGATGTAGGTTGGTTTTCGCTTGCTAAAGTAGTTTGGTCTAAGCTTGCTGATGTAGGTTGGTTTTCGCTTGCTAAAGTAGTTTGGTCTAAGCTTGCTGATGTAGGTTGGTGTTCGCTTGCTAAGGTAGTTTGTCTAAGCTTGCTGATGTAGGTTGGTGTTAGCTTGCTGAGGCAGTTTGGTGTCAGCTTGCTAAGGTAGTTAGTCTTAGCTTGTTGAAGTAGGTTGGTGATAGCTTGCTTATTTCCCAACATAAAGGCTGTTCCAGCAGGTCTATACTGAAATACTGGGTTTAAATATAAAAATATTTAATCAAATACCAAATTACTAAGATCATAATTTAAACGTATCACAGTCTTTGCGTTTATCTAAACAGCTGTTCTTAAACCAAACTATGACGTCACTGACTTGACGTATGACTATAATTAGATACCTCAGGTATATTTTTTATGGGTATCGAGTAGTCAGTAATACAGTCACGATATTAACACTATTTTACATAACTGAGACTTGAGACAGCGGAGATACTGAGTACTCTGAAGACTACAGCCTCATTTTGTGCAGGAAGTCAGGATATTGTCACGACAGCGCAAATCAGATTGCGCGTTTTCTCCCGGCAGATTGCGCTGTGGGCGGTGTCGGACTAGTTATTTATTTACTCTTCGCCAAGGGACAACATTTTATTACCCACAATCTCCAGGGCAAGGCTCCCGGGACTATGTTTTACTACCTTTTCGAATATATCCACCCAAAGATATTCTCCTTGTATACTGTTCTAGGATGCGCGATGATATTATTAGACAAATCTCAGTTGATTTTTAATTACTTTATTTTATTTTTAACGTAAAGGGGTTTAAATATTTTTGAATTGGAATGGGTGGACTAAAACTAATCAATTAAAGCTGCAATCGTTTAAGCCGTTTTGACAAATTTTGATAGTAATTTTTAGACTTTTTGGGTTCAAAGATCCATTTAAATATCCTCTAAAAGTAAAAAATAAATATTTTAAACGAAAGTGAAAATCCTGCTGTAAATAAATAGCTGGTAAATATACTGCATACTAATTTTAAAACAATTTATTGGGACACGATAAACTTGGTTTTTAAAATTTATTTACTAATTTCGCTATATATGTTGTACCAACTTCTAAATACACACACTAAGCGAACCTTGAAGTGTGTACATTTACTAAAAATTTACTGACTAGAGTTACGAGTATATATGGGACAAATTGAAACCTTAGATGGGAAAAAACTTTAAGCTTAAAATCTTAAACTAAAGAGAATTTATGATGTTACACATTACATTATATTGTAAGGTAGGTATTTTAAGCCAAATATGAATGAGAAATGAGTGTAAGATGATTATGGCGTGATATTTTAGTGTTGTTGTTAACTAGTAATTATATGTTCACAAGACAGGACAATGGTATCTAAGAGACCTTGAGATTATTGTGGGATCCGAACCACATTTTCGCCTCTGAATTACGAACTGGTCTAATTATGAGGGTGGTGTTTGCGGATAAACGTATTATTAAACAGTGCGGAAGTTAATCCACACCAGGGAATACCGCATCCATTGACCATCGCTTATAAATATTCATTGGATTACAGAACACACCACACTAATGGTCGTCGCATAATAATAAATGTTGATCATAAGTATAATATTTTCGCTCTTATTTGTTTGAAATTCATTATTGGTTTTGGAGGATTTATGTAATTTAGATTTTTATTACGTACATTTTCCTACACGATTTTAAGTAAAACATAGTTTCACGACGTTTCGGGATCTGGGATCTGATGCCGTCCTCAGGCGAGCTAGAACCAAAAATATAACACGATTAGTACATAATCAGGACTAAGCCGGTACAAAGCTGATAGCTAAAAAGTTTAAATTAGCCAAAAAAACAAGCAATATCATTCACTAATAGCTACGCACACAAGAAACCAAAAACGTCCACTGGTCACGAAGACTCAAACACAGCTGAATAGGATTTGGCTTGGGTTTGTGTCGAGTGGACGTGTTTGATTACTTATTGTATGCGTAACTGTTAGTGAATGGTATTATTTGTAAGTTTTTTGACTTCCTTAAACATTTTTTTAGCTTTATCTGAAGACGGAATCAGATTCCAGATCGCGAAACGTCGTGAAACTTTGTTTACTTAAAATCATGATGGAAAATGTCCGTAATAAAAATCTAAATAATTTTCGCTCACGAAATAATTTTATACAAAAGTATTGCAAGAGATTTTGAACCATTTTTGCAGACACACAGTGTGTACAGGTGTTTTGAAACACACCATTTTAGAAAATTGGAAGAGTACATCTCTCACGGACTTTGGCAATATAACAAATCCAAATAAAGTTCGGAACGTTAAGCCCAATTTAACGAGTTTCTTTGTTGAAACACATCTGTGGGAGCAAACAGAAAGTAAAGCTGAGCGAGTTAAAAATTGCCCAAAACTAAGAGAATTTGAGTTTAAAAGAATACTTTTGCTACTAATAACAATAAATAAATCAAATACAATAATAATAAGTTCTATATTTTTGGGGGTTTTGTAAATACATTCTTTGCAGAGAAACATTCCACCTATAATTCATATTCTACCTTGAGAGCTTGTCAAAAATGTTTAAAAACTGAACACAGAAGCTGTAGAAAATTTAGTTCTCAATTTTTTTCTACAGACCCATTCAAAGATTTATGTATTCATCTGAGAAAGAAATCTAGTGTGTTTTGGCATAATCATATCAAAGCAGTTGCTCATCTTTACATATTTACAGTTGCCACAATTGGAGGGAGATTACAAAATTCAATATCTTATAGATTTTTTATTTCTAAGTAGCACACATGATATAAAGAGTCAGATGTGTTTTTAAGCAGATGGTTCCCAAGAACTGGAAATAATGGCTCATGTTGAAAATTAATTGATTGTTTCATTAAAAATAAACTAATATTAAATAAGGAAAAACTAACTTTGTGGCTTTTTTGACAAAATAGAACCGGTCGAAATCCTCTCATGCTGGGAGTCACTGAAGAAATAAATAAATTAAAAGACACAAAATTCCTTGGATTGGTTATTGATAAACACTTAAGCTGGGATTTACACGTTCAATTTGTGATTAAAAAATTAGTACTGGTATTTTTGTGCTGAGAAGACTTTCCAAAATTTGCAGTTTTCAGTTTTAAAAATGCTTTTTTATGGCTATATTCAGTCGCACATAGCTTATGGAATAAGTGTGTACGGAGGGACTTGAGATAAAATTTGAAAAAAATTTGGTTTTACAAAAAAGCTCCAAGAAATTTTTTGAAATTAAAAAGTAATGAATCTGTAAAACAACATTTTATCAACTTAAATATTTTAACGGTTCATAGTTTATATATTTTTTAATGAATGATGTATATTTAAAAAAATAATGAGAGGGAGAACCTCTATAACATATATAGAAATAAAAAAGAATTTACTTCTCCCAAATATAATCTAGAATTATACTCCAAGAGAACTAGTTATGCTAGCATGACATTTTTAAGGATGATTCCAAAAGATGTAGAAAAAAATGTAGAAGATATATCAAAGTTAAAAACATTTTTGAAAAAATATCTAGTAGGGAAAGGGTGTTATTCTGTTGATAAATAATAATAGCTAAATTAAAATGGTCCTGAAACCGTTTATTCGTTTTTACAAGAGAATCCTGTCAACTTCAATCGGTTTACAAAAGGGAAAAACTAGTTTAACCTTCTCATTAATTGGTGAACAATCCGAACACAGACTATCATGACAATATCTGGTTACTTTGTATTGAACAACTCGTTTGGCTTCCAGTAATTAACTGTATCCGACCGTCGAGGATGAAGCACAGGTATTTGTTTTCACGTCACTGAGTATTTATCATTGTTATTTTATATTTTAACTAACAGCTATCCCGTCCTTTGCACTGGTTTTAGAAATCAGCAACATATAAACCTGACATTTTCAACTAGTAAATAAAAGTACACATTTAATGGTTTAGACGTAAACTGTAGAAAAAGGCAGGGGAAAAGTCTTTAAACTGTGTCGGTGGCGTATGCTATAATTTAAGAGTCTGCATCAGTGGTAGCCATCTTGAATTTTAGTCCCGTAAGAGCAATGCTAAATTCTGGCGGAACATACCTTCACTTTGGCGTGTGTAGTGGCGTTAAATATCAAAGTGTCAATGTAAAACTTTGGAAGTACATTGATGAGATGTGGCTCAAGGGCATGACCTTTTCAATATGTTCAAAAATTTAACTTGATATAAAAACAAAAATTCATGAATATTTTACAAAATAAATCATTATTTTTTTTATTGAGAGCGAAAATAAGAAGTTCTGTAAGGTGGTGCCCTGGAGGACTGTGATATCTTTAATTTGTGACAATAGGTCAAGGAGATATAGGCGCCAGAATTTAACATTGCTCTTACGGGACTAAAATCCAAGATGGCTACCACTGATGCAGACTCTTAACTACTTGGAGATCACGAATTGTGGATAGTTATGAGCGATGGTAAGTGGATGTGGTATTCTCTGGTGTGGATTAACGTCGGCACTATTGAATACAACGGTTATCCACAAAGACTATCCGCATACTTATACCAGTTCATGATTCAGAGACAATCTTATCGGTAAGAATCTCACGTTAAACTGTAGGTCCCTTACACGTCATTAGGGGTTGAGTTATTAATTAACAGTCCTGTCTAAGGAACATGTCAGCCTAAGTCAATAACAAGACTACAAGATCGCACCACAATCGCCTTACACTCATTTTCTTATTCATATTTGGCTAAAAATACCTGACTAGGTCGCCATCTCGAAATTATTTAGTTATACGATTAGAAACAATTTTTAGCATTATTAAACTTTTTTTAAACATTGAGATATCATTTTTAGTAGAGTAGCCTATAATGACATAGGTTAAAATAAATTTTAAAAAGCTAATATTTATTTTAATTTGGCAGCTGATGGTTAAGTACATTTTATAAGTAAAGTAAAACTGTTTGTCATGCAAAGTTGACTGCATTCTTGTTTATTTTAATTATCTGATAACTAATTTATTTTTAAATGAGTTTTGCTCCTATTTTCATATTGTAAGGTGGATTGTTAGGGTGGATAAGATGGTTAGTTATGAGTCAAGATCAACCAACAAATACAATGAATTAGTGGTTGGTTGGAAGATATGAGGTAATTGGACATTTTACCCTACTAAAATGAAATTAATAAGCTTAATTTGTATGGTACTAGAAATGAAGTAAATGGAAATATTATCTGGACTAAAAAATTTAATGAATTAACTCTCGTAGGTTGGTAGCAATAAGAAAAATATATACTTTAATCGACTAAAAGTAAATAAGTTAGCTATTGTCGTTGGGTATTATGTGGTAACGGGACATTTTACCCGAAGGAATTAAATTAATTAGCTTAATTTGTAGGTTGGTAGGAATGAGGTAAGTGGACATTTTGAACATTTTGAGATAAGTGGACTAAAAATGGACAGAATTGGCTATTGTAGGTTGGGTAACAATGAAACACCCAAGCAAACCAATAACTTGCCATTATAACTGGACGTATTATCCAGACTGAAAATTAAATTAATGAACCATTGCAGGTTTGTAGGAATGAGTAAAAAACATTTTATCAAGACTAAAAATGAATTAATGAGTCATTGTTGATTGGCAGCATTGAAAAGTCCAAGTCTAACTAGAAATTACGCTCGTTCAGTCATGCCAGTAATAAAAATTAAATGAATTAGCTTTTGCAGGGTGGTAGCAATGAGGTATATGGACATATTAACCATACCAAAAATGAAATAAATTAGCCATTGTAGGTTGGTAGCAATGAGGTAACTGGACATTTTACCCCTTCATTAATTACCTGCCGTGTACAGGCCGCAACAAAAGAGCTATTAATGATGCAAAATCTCTTAGTCGCCTTTTTCACGAGTGTTTTGCGTAAACTGCGTTGCAGTGAAACTTGTTAACTAATTCCAGAACGTTTTTAGAAAGTAAATATGTTTTTAACCTTTAATATTAGATTCAATTATATGTACGCTTATAGATTTTTTTTAGTTTTCATGTCCTTTAAACTAATTATAAATTAGGTTGGTAATACTGTTATACTGAAGTAGGATTCAAAAATAAATTATACAAAAATAATAACTACGTAAAAAAAGAAAAATTTAGGAAATTAATTAATGTGTATTTCTCAACCCCCCATAATATTATGATATTAATATTATGTCTTCTCCCAGGTAAGACATACAGAAGTGTACTTTATCAAACATTATAAACATTTTTATAATAATAATTTTTACATAACGAGATGAAAAAATTTAATGTCTGCAGTTGAATAGAAATCAGTCCAAAATGTAATTTATACCATCGTAAAGATAATATTTATTGTATCTAAATTTTATTCAATTTTTAAAGTAAAGTTTTTGCAAATTTTGTTAAAGATCTGCAAATCATGAGTTCATAAGTACGATATGTGGTAAGTCTGAATCTATATAAATAAAATAAGAGTTTTGTTTGTACATTGATTATAAATACAATATTTTTTATTTAATTAACTGTACGTTTAATACTCCATAACAGACTAAATGGGTCTTAATGACTGTGTGTCTGAAAACGAGAGCTCCTATAGTAAAAATATTTTAATGGATAAGATTTCCTTTACTTTAAACTGACCCACAGCCTGTTAAAATAAATTATGCTCACTCAAACCTCAATTTTGAACGCGATTAGTTACATTTTCCATACGTTTTATTAAACATGTGATTTATTTTAAAGTGATTCAATCATTTTAGTTTATGCAAAGATTGTATTATTAATGGCTTTAAGTCATAAATATATGACTTAACGCCAAAATTGTATTGTAATAAATACAACATAATAGTTTATATCACTTATTTATTATTTACAACAAAAACTTAAAAATTGCAGAGTATTTACATGGAACTGACACCTTCTTGCAACGGTTACCTTTTTCTTTATACCACTTTTTTGCTTTTAGAGGTCTCTGATTATCCACTTTACTTAACTCACCATTTAATAGATTCCACAATATTGTTAGAACGCAAATCATCGCACATTTTAAGGATGTAAACAAATAAGAACGTAAAAAAAGTTACACTACGACATTCGCGACAATAAAACACCTACGTAAACCTAGAAAGAAGTTACACCTACAATACTATTTACCGATAAATTATATTGCATTGTGGGAGTTAAATGTACTCACTCCCTTTGGAAAGTAGCTTAGATTATGGATATATCTAAAGGGAATGTTTTCAGTCCAAACAAACAGCTGTCCTTATAACCATATGACGTCACTTCCGTTTCAATTTTCACGTACTCTCAGGGCTTAGACATATCCAAGTAAAAATGTTTTCATTTTCTTCTCTGTGGGAAATAGGTTACATCATGGATATGTATAATGGGCATGTTTTCAGTTCATCTAAACAGCTGCTCTTATAACCAAACTATGACGTCACTAACCAAACGACGTCACTTTTTCAAATGTTGGTCTCGCAAATTGCCAATACCCCCTCCAGAGCCAAGAGATATATCCATGTCAAAAGCCATCTTAAATCTTTGATGCAAAACTAATCAAACATCTACTTGAAAGAATAAAAGAATCATCTGACAAAACACTTCAAACATACAATAACTGCAAGAAATAGCTTATTGCAAATCCGTTCAACAGACGGGCAGAATTCTTTAAAGAACCCACCCCCATTCATACCAGATGACATCTCTACTGCATAATATACACTTTTCGTAATCTTTGTATATATATACTATATATTTGACTCCATTTTTCCTCATGATGAAATAACATTAATGAATTGTTGTATCTACTAATATAACAACCAAAGTGAGTTTAAAATCAATGGCCTAATATTGATTTTAATTTGACAGCTGTTTGTTTTTCTCTCTTTTAAATCATTAAACTACAAAGATTAATACCATTAGTTGATTCATTGAAAACTAAAAGCAAAATTCTACTAATATCGGGTAAAAAGTGGCTTTTTAAATACTCGTTATTTACTATTCAAGGGGCGGCGGATAATTTCAAGCATTGAAAAACCTTCTCTGGAATTTAGAGAATGCATGAAATAAGTTTCATTGTTATCAGTTCCCCCGTTTTGTTAGAACACGGCGTAAAATGCCTCCTGGAGCGTCACAGACAAACAGACAGACTCAAAAATTGAGATAAGACTTGTTTCTACTTCTCTAACGCATGAAAAGTAAAAATAACTAAAAATTTAATAGCTGAGCAATATACAGACAAAACTCTAATCTTATTTATACAGATTACAACAGAGTTACAACAGTAACATGCTGTCAATCTAATGTTATATTAATTTCTTTACATTAATCATAGATTTTAAACAATTTATAACGTTAATTATAAGTATGTTATAATTTAATCCCACTACGAGATGGTCGGTGGATGTAGTGCTCTCTTGTGTGGATTAACGTCCGCACTATTGAATACTATGTTAATCCGTAAAGACCATCCTCACAATTAGACCAGGTCGTAATTCAGAAGAAGTGGTTCGGACTCCACGTTAAACTGTAGGTCCCTTAATTGGATGTTGAGTTATTAATTAGCAGTCCTGTCGAAGGAACATGTCATCCACAGCCAGTAACAAGATTATAAGATCGCACTAAAATTATCTTACACTCATCTCTCATTCATACTTGGCTTAAAATACCTACCTGGGTAGGTCACCATTTCAGTAACTAACTTACTAACAAACTTTAAAAATCAAAAGAGTTATTTTAAACTTTTGTAACAAAGGTAACAGATAAAAACACTGAGGCTGTTAAACACTACATACACGCTAAACCTCCCTTCTCTTCACCTAAGGTCCATTGTTTAGTATTATTGTTGCAAGGAACAATGTAAGGTTGGTATATTACAATGAGAATTTTCCTTATTATTGTTACACTTGTATTGTCCCTAGTTTTAGCGTTTCATTTGTCTTAACACAGACTGGTTTACCCGTTGCAGTAGGCTGTAATGAAAAATCTGTAATAAAATGTTGTAATTTGTAAGTCAAATTCATGAAACTGATTCGTTGATCATCTGGATGATGAGTAAAGTATAGCCTACGAGTTTATGTATAGGTTTTTGAAACTTAATTATAAAAATATTTTGTGAACACTTTTGGGTTTCTTAAAGATATATTTTTCAAAGAACAGTTTTTTCAACGATGAAATGATTTTTTACAACAATTGAAAGCTAAAAATATTTCAGAACCTGCTCTTCAATTACTTATTTATTTTCTCAAAAGTATTTTGTAAAATTCAACAATTTTTGAATGTTTAATTATGACAATTCCAATTTATGTTAAGTGGAGAGCTGTTCTGAAAAAAATAGTTTTAGCGATTTTACCGCCATTTTTTAATTTTTCTGTACATGTGATCCATTAAGTTGATTCAACAGAAAGAAATAAACAGCTGTGTCAACTTAAAATTAAATTTAGGTAAATTGGTTTCTGAGATATTAAAAATAGTGAACACAGTACATTGTGCAATATTAATATTATGGAGAATAGCTGAAAATCAATAGCTCACTTATTTAATTAAACACTCTTCCAAAATTTGATATGCAAGAACATCTAGTTAAGTTTTATCAAAACATCCAAAAGCTCCAGAATTTACGTTTCTTACGGCATCAAACATATGTACTCATTGTAATTCTTAAGGAGAAAAGATAAATTGGTAAAACTCGCTTAGTAATTTACATAATTTGATAACACGATGTATGTGTTTTTACTTAGTGAGCAGTCCTAATTTAAGCACATAACCAAGGTAAAAGAACCCTTATTGCAGCAAACCTGCATACTCAGTACTATTCAATTCCTGTGATGAGAGTAAAATAAATTCTGTGAAATTCGCTCTACTCACGCCAGCGCGCTGCGTGCGATCTCGTATTAATTGCTATCTTATGTTATATCTAGTAAACGAAATTTTACTTATGAGAATAAAAATAAATATAGTTAAAGATAATGTATAGTGTGTGCATAAACGAGAGCAGCTTTTGAGAGAGACACGCGACTGCATTTATGAGCTTCGCGAAGTTGTGTTGAGCTTTATTACATTCGTGCCGATAAAGTCGTTGTATTGTAGTATAAAGCTTTGCTAGATATCCCCCGCTATAGATGTCTTTGCAAATCCTAAACTATAAACTCTATGCTTGCATCTCCGGACGGACTATAAAAACGCAATTAGGAATCAAAAAGTTTATTTCCTATTAAATACACAAAGATGCAATAGACATTGTCAGATATTTATAACTTTAGTTACATTGACTGTTTGTTCATGTACAATTTCATCAACTGTATAAAAGGCTCTGCCATCTAAGTCTAATTATAGATTTACGGTGGTGCGAGCGGCGTTAGAGTCAATTGAAATCCGCTAGGTCGGCGCTAATGTCGGTTATTCGTTACGCATGTGATTGTATCATGCAAGCTTCCTGAGTCACCCGTTTAAGATCAAAATTAAATTTTTTTGTGCACTTCAAAACATATTTAGACCTCCCAAATGGCATATTTTATAAGATTATTGGATAAAAATGTGGCTTTAAAAATTAATTTTCTGTTATTTACGAATTTTTGTTTCTTATTTCAAAATTTCACTTAGGTTACGTGTAAAAGACCTGTTATTCATGCAAATTTCCTAAATTTAGGGTTTCACTAAAAACTGATTATGCCTAAACATATTTATAATTTAATCAAACAAATAAACGTTAAAATAATCTTTTTTTAAATGTCTACGTTCTTTTCTTTTGCTCGCACCACCAGGTCATATGATCTGAAATTTATTATTTCGTTAAAAAATTCGTTTGAAATTTTAACAAGTTTGTGTTCACTCGTCTAACAATTTATTTTGTTTTAAGGTAAGTGACATGTGGAATGTGTGCGAGTTGGCGTTGTATACATAATTCACTTTTAGCCAGCTTTGTCAACTATTGTTATTTTATTTAATAGTTAAACTATCTACTCCGTATAGCCAGGTATGAATGAAAAATGAGTGTAAGATGATTGTGTCGCGATCTTGTAGACTTGTTACTGACTAAGGCTGACATGTTCCTTAGACAGGACTGTTAATTAATAGCCTAACAGCCAATGACATCTAAGGGACAGTTTAACGTGAGATTTAAACCAGAATTTTGCCTCTGACTTACGAACTTGTCTAATTATGAGTATCGTCTTTGCGGATGGATGTAGAATTTCAGTAGTGTGGATATTAATCCATACCAGGGTATATTGCATTCACCGGCCATCACTTTTAACGCACAATTCGTGACCTCCAAGTAGGTCAATAACCGTGCTAGGCGATCTTGTACCTAGTATGCGGTAGGGTAATCTCCCTGTAATCCAGCTATTTTGAGGTCATGAGTTGTGGATAGTTATGAGCGATGGTCGATGGATGGGCTATTCTTAAGTATGGGTTTAACGTCCGCACTACTGAATACTAAACCCATCCGTAAATACCATCCTCATAACTAGACAAGTTCGTAATTGAGAGGCAGTGTTTCGGACTCCTCGTTAAACTGTAGGTCCCTTAAATATGCCATTGATTGCTGGGTTATAATTTAACAGTTTTTTGTAAGTAACATGTCAGCCTTAGTCGGTAAAAAGACTACAAGATCGCGCCACAATTATCTTACACTCACTTTTCATTCATATTAGGCTTAAAATACCTGGAAAGGTTGAAAGTTTAGTGATCCTACATTTCGAATTTCAGTTTTAACGAAAGACTGATGGATTGCCTCGTCTGACCACCATTATCATGTGATTTAGACCCAAACATCCGCAAGGATGCAGAGATACATTGGAACACGGCATTGATGTAGTGGAGGTACCATTATTGATGGGTATCGGCGACGTTATTGCTACAACCCTTAACAATGGATTATCGCGGGGGTGGATGGCAGGGCACGCAGGGGATGGGATTGCCTGAATATACATTTCACATCCAATCGGACGGTTTCCGTCCGTTTAGTTTTAAGGGTTGAATATATTTTTAATATTCCGCTTCCGCCTTATTTCGCTGTTTAAGAGTTTCTTCACAAGACTTACAGTCGAGAAATCTAAGGATCACAATATAGGGGTAAAATTGACAATAATATAAAAAAGTTAAATAACTATAATAACAGTTGAAGCCATTCGGAGGGACGAGGGTTCGAATCCCGACCATGAGCAATCCCAATTTGGCTTGCAAATGTGTGGTATAGCGGAGTGGAAGGCCCACCTTAAATAAACGGTGACCGGCTTGAATGGAAGTTGACGGCATTTGTAGGCTTAATTGGGATTGCAGTGGACACCGATTTTGCTTTTATGGTTAGTGGTTATAAGGGGGAGCATGTTTTGTGTTTTTTTTGTATGCTTGATATTTTATGAAGAGTTGTATAAAAATAACAAAATTTAAATAGTCATAGCACTTGGAGGGTTAAGAGTTTAGTTTTCTTTACAAGTCGAGAAATCTAAGGATCACAATATAGGGGTAAAATAAACAATAACATCAAAAAAGTTAAATAACTATTTTTAAATTTTTGAGTGATGCACTATTATGTCCAAAATATTAGGTAGATAAAAATTATAAATTATAAAACACATGTAAGAAAGCAATTGTATTGCTACGTCATAAGTTTTAAAGTAGTAGTGGGTTAAGTTGGTTATTCTACTAATAATATATTCATCCTACGGTGTATATGTTGCGTAAGTTTTTTAAACCTCAACTGCCCAACATGACGGGCTTATGTCCTGTGCGGCGAATAATGTAAGACATCCAGGTTGTCACATAGGCTAACCAGATGCTCATAGTTCGACACAAGTCTGGAGCTGATTTCAATCCAGAAACCTTTGACTTACTGGGCCAGAGCGATCTCCCTTAAGGGCACAGAATTTGTGCTTGTAAATTGTACAATTTATTTTTAATTAAGTAAATAATTAAGGATACTAGGGAAGACAATAGTTCTTGCAAATTTCCAAAATTTAAATTTTCACTAAAAACATGTTATTGTTGTTGAGCTTAATCAACAAATAAACGTTAAAATAATCTTTTTAGCGAATTTCCCATAGGGAAGAAGCTATTACCCCTAAAGATTTTATATATCACCATTAAAATTAGATTAAAAAACTACACAATTAAGTTCCTTAAAGTTTTTCTCTATCTCCAACGGTTACCGAGATATTAAAAAATCTAAACACAGTACGTTGTATTGTGGGGCTCCAATGTTAATCTTATGGAGGATAGGGAAAAATTAATATTTCCCATATTAATCAATATTTTTGGATTAAACTTGATATTTAGCTTCATGTGGTTGAGATCTATCCTTTTATGCTTAAAAATCATAGTTTATGTGTTTATCATGGCAGCAAACCTGCATACTCTTTTCCCATATTAATCATATAGGGAATAGGCAAACTCCTTTATTTATGGACAGATGTTGATGAAAGTTGGTATTATTCATTATTAAAATTATTCATGGTAGAAATGACTTCTTTCAGTGTTCCTCACAGCAGCTAACCTGCACACTCTTTCCTATGTTAATCTTATGGAGAATAGGCAAATAATTCTCATTTTTTGGACATATTTTTATAAAACTTGTCATATATTAAATTATTGATTTGGAAATTCGCTGAGTACGCAGGTCTGCTGCGACGGGGGTACTTGGTATTTATCATCATATTACTAAATGATTCGGAATCGGACTTGAATTCCCAATTAATGAGAGTGTAAAAATTGCAGTAGCTGAACTAATCTTAAAACTATATAACTTATCGTCCGAAATAATATAATTTAAATTTTTGTAAACACTAATCCGCCATAAAGGTAAAATACAACACCCTTTCCATACCTAGTATGCATTAATTTTAATACGAGTTTCAGATTTAATTCAAAATGTATCGAAAAATACTTCCTAAAATTACAATTTTAAATAAAGTTTGTCAGGTTAATCCAGCTTTGAAATTAATGAATGAATTTATAGATTAAACTTTTGCCAGATAATAAATATTGAAATGAGCAACAACAACTTGGAACTTCTCCATTAATCGTTACCAACTTAACAGACGAAATTTCGCGTGATGCTAACTTTTCAGCATTTGCTGTCCTGAGCTCATTTACATATTTAAAATCACTAAAAGAACAGTAATTAAAAATTTAATTTAACGTTGCTTTTTTATAATTTTTCAACATACTTTGTGATCCTGACCTTGATTACGATGAGGACTATTTTTTTCAAACAAATAATTAGTTGTGGGCTGATTTAATAACATCATTTAGTGATAGCAAAGTCAACCTTTTGGTACTTTTATGTTATTTTTTAATTTTATTTTATTTATTACAGGTTACTTAATTTTATTATATATTTTACATGATACCCAAATGTAAAAATTGTGGGATTTTCGGCTAACTTTTTATGGTAACATAAAACTTAAAACTGATGATGTCTTTATCTCAACAGACTCTTAACAATAAAAATATCTTGAATTTGTTTTGTATTTAGTGAATTTTCTAAAGGAAATTAGGCTAATTGCCATATAAATTGTATATATTGTAGTCCTATACAACATTACTGAGATACACAGTTACGGAGTTGGTCAAAAGTGTGGATATATATTTATTTGGGGAAAATGAAATTTCTGAATGGAAGCCGCATAGAGTATATCTTATTTCCCATAATTTCCTTTTTTGTGTGGTTAAAAGCAAAAGGTCTTCAACTTTTTGAAGTAAAATAAACTATGGAAGACATAAGAAAATATTTTAAAGATAATTTTTTCAGCTAAGACTTAAATCATTTACATACGATATCATATTATTAGAGAATATAGAAATTGAGGATGTAAGTTTGCTTCTGAAAATGTAGGTTAGCTGTGATAGTTTAATTTATTATGTCAAAATAATCTCAGATTTACAATCATACTCTTTTCATGTTTTCCAACGACAATGTTCCCTGAAAGCATTAACATCCCATACATTAAAGTCCGTGTCTCAATGTACGACAGTGGCTAAACACGCTATTTCATTTATCTTCCCGCAAAAGTGGTTCAGATGATTTATTGCATTTGCAAACAATGGAACTCCAACCTAATATCGTAATTCACTTGAACGTATCACGATACAGCTCCGAGGCTATTCCGTGTGCGATATATTTCTTTTACTTCGCTCAGTTACTCATTCTTGTTTTATAATGAAGGTTTCCGTATAGCTTATTATTATTTACTTTCATGGGTGACATTTACCTAATATGCACTTATAATATTGCTAAAATATTTATGATTAAATGTTTATTCACTAAGTTAACGAATAAAATTAATTTCAGTTAGTTAGTTACTGAAATGGTGACCTAACCAGGTAGGTATTTTAAGCCAGGTATGGATGAGAAATGAATGTAAGATGATTGTGGCGCGATCTTTAGATTAGATCAGATCATTGAAATGGCAACCACACTACAATGTAGATCTTCTTGTTACTGTGAATTACGAACTGGTCTAATTTAGATTAGATTAGATTACCTTATTGAGATGGCAACCTCTCCAGGTAGGTATTTTAAGCCAAGTATGAATGAGAAGTGAGTGTGGGATGATTGTGGCGCGATCTTGTAGTCTTGTTACGGACTAAGGCTGACATGTTCCTAAGACAGGACTGTTTATTAATAGCCCAACAGCCGATGACAACTAAGGGACCTACAGTTTAACGTGGAATCCGAACCACACCCTCTGAATTACGAACTGGTCTAATTATGAGGATGGTCTTTGCGGATTAACGTAGTATTAAAGAGTGCGGAATCCACACAAGAAAACACTACACTCACCGACTATCGCTCACAACTATCCACAATTCGTGACCTCCAAGTAGCTGGATTACAGGACACGCTATCGCCCTAGTCAAATTTCAAATCTAATATTTAAAACCGTATCAAATTAGGCTCTAGTTATACCTACACGGTTTTCTGATAGAAACAACGTTACAATTGTTTGAATTGAACATTGTTTTTATAAAAACTCAGTAAGTAAAACATGAAGGGAAAACATTTTTAAATGGAAATATTTGAAATATGGAGGAATGTGTTGGTTGTACACAGGTAAATAGTAATTATTGAAAATATTTTAATGAATCCTTTAATTGAAATCACTTTAAACATAAATTTTAGAAAAAAAAACTTGGCAAAAGGAACTTTAAAACCACCTAGTTTACAGGGTGGTTATAAAGTCCCTTCCCCTTATTACTGTAATTTTTTATTTGTTAGAAGAAATAAATAACCTTTGGGAAACCATACAAACATAACCCATAAAGTATCTATTGAAGTTACCGAAAATTTTGAGTGTCCACAAAAAATGTGGAATTTTGGAGGCAACTCAAATTTTTCAAATGTAAAGCCCCATCGAGAAGCTAGTCATGTGACATGTCAAATAGCACACATAAGGCATTCGGAAGTTGACCCTACATCTAAGGCCTTAGGTACCTCCCAACAGTTTTGATTACTACAAAGGTTAAAATATGTACCTATTAAAATGAATCCAATCATTGAAAATCACTTTAAATGTAAATTGTAGCAAAAACCAAGTGAGGAATGGACTTAAAAACTCCAGGGTCATAATTTTCGAAGTGCCGCCATTTTGTACTGGGTTGAGGTAGATGCCCCCAATTTTTTCCAATCGTCTTTAGATTTTAAAAGCTCTAAAATGAGGTATATCTCGATGGGGCTTTACATTTAAAAATTTAGAGTGCTCCCAAAATTCCCCATTTTTAGGGGCACTCAAAATTTTTGATGATTTCAAAAGATACTTTGGGTTAAGTTTTTATGGTTTCCGAATGCTTATTTATTTCTTCTTACAAATATAAAAATTTTATTAATGTTTTCGAAGGAAGTTACAAGAATACAAATGCCAATTTTGGTCGTTATTAGATCGGAAATTTATGTTTAAGTATAGGAAACCTCGGCGACAACGTATTGCCGGATATTTCCCTCTCTTCATTACAGTTACTGTGTTTCGCCGGGACTGTGATAATGTGCTAATATTGATCGGCAGAATACAGTACTCAAATACTCACCTCTCTCTGCTGGCTTTCACAATGGCATTGTTAATGAATCATTGCTTGTCATTAATAACGACAACATAATATTCGTTATAACATGTTGTGTAAAATATTTGCTAATATTCAAAACGCTATTTATTTTTCAAAACTTAAAACCGTGATACTGAAAGAGATTTTCCTTCTGTAAAAACTAACTGAGAATAGAAATATTTTCATTTACAATTTTTATTGGAACATACAGAAATTCACAACAATACAGATTATAAAAACACCTCACATGGGTAAAATACCTTAATTTTTTTATTGTTTGCATGAAGTGTATAATGTTATTTGTAATTGGAAATAAATTCATTTATCCATTTTGTTTAAATTTAAAATTTACAGAGGGAGACTAGTTCAATGTCAAATGAGACATTCCTTGATGTCTAAACACGTTTCAGCAGATACAGGTTTAAATTAGTGTCGAAAAGTCAACAACTTCCCTTGCTTCAATGATGGATATGTCTAATGGGAATGTTTTCGGTCTCTCTAAACGGCGGTCTTTATAACCATATGACGTCACTTCCGTTAAAATTTTTGCGTGACGTGAATTACTAACACCCCTCCAGAGCTTAGAAATAATGTATATTAAAACAAAGTCGTGTTTGCAACACCATTTGTACCTCGGAAATGGCTGGACCTCATGTTAAGCTTAAACGTGATGCATTTTGATCATATGCATACATCAATAATTAAAATATTATATTAACAGCTGATTTTGTTTTGCTTTATTTTCACCAGTCGACAGCAAACGTCATTTCAGCGAATGTTTGTGATTGTTTTGAAATTCCCATTTAGATTAGTGGTTGTTTTAGTTATCAGAGTGTAACTATAATTTGTATGTTTTTGTTTTGTTCGAGTGTAATTATTGAATGTTATTCAGAAGATTTAATCTTTCTTAAAAACGTACTGCAGTTAGATATGGTTTGGGTTTAGGTCAGAACATGTTGTAAATCAATGCACTTTGATTTGTTTGTTTTGTGGGAATGTTATTAATATACAGGGTGTTTCAGAATTCCCTACCAATACTCTAGGGCATTGTTCCTGGGTAAGAAACATATCTAAATGTCATATTTAAATTGTCCGGAACTCCTTAGCTACTCACAAAGCCTCCATTTTGTTTTTTCAGTTATAATTTTTTTTCTGAATAATGGTTAAACGTATGGAATTGAAACTTTGCACAAACATTTATGACAACTAGACAAAACTACAAAAATCAAGACAATTTCTTAAATTCATAAAACAAAATGGCGGCTATTTAAATTTTTGTTTCTCAAATAACTCGTAAACCGTTAATTTTAACAGAAAATTTACAAGAATAACCTTTTTTAGGTAATTTAATTACAAATCGATTGACACCAAATTGTTTTAAATTAGACAAATATTAACTGAGATATGGCAGCTTTAGTGATAGGTGACCGCTGGAGCTTAGTTGCAGTGCATCTCAAGGCATGCGACGAAAGTCTGCCACAACAATGTTTGTGCAAAGTTTCAATTCCGTACGTTTAACCATTATTTAGGAAAAAAATCATAAGTGAAAAAAACAAAATGGAGGCTGTGTGAGTAACTAAGGACTTCCGGACAATTTAAATATGATATTTAGATATGTTTCTTACCTAGGAACAATGCCCTAGAGTATTTGTAGGGAATTCTGAAACACCCTGTATATTCGTATTAAGATTCTTATTAACTATACCGCGACCCAGAATGTCTAATCTTTCACAACAAAGTCCGTATGCTATTTGACTTCGGAAAATGGTGAATTATTCAACTGAAGAAGAACCCTTTAGGCGGTGCGAAGTTCGCCAAGTCATCTAGTCATTTATATCGTAACTTAAAAGTAAGTTTGAATTGTGCTTGTGAGTCGTTTGGGTTGGGAGACTGTTTGGTTAGCATATGTTACATACAGCCTATCTTGACTGACATTCCATAATGCCACAGATGGTTGTCTGAACAGTTCTCTACAAATGACCTTCGTCTCCGACATGACGAGAGCCAACCTTCAGCCTGTCACTTGGACACATACCGTCCACCCGCGTGGAACACTGCCTCAGAGAGCTTTCGTTAGGTCGGTGACCAAATTATAGATTGGGAACAAGCTGGTCTATGGATAGAGCGATCAATAATTGTAGTTACATTGAACCCCGCTAGGTTGCACCTGTAATAATTTCTGAATTAAAGTTAAGCCCGGGACCATGGTAGATGTTTATAACCCTACTCCCTGACCCTGTTTTGAGGAGTCATTCGAAATTTTATATATGTATATAAGTATATGTGTCGACACGATAACGGCCCCAACTATTGTCTGATTCTTATAAAATTCGGCAGAGTTGTTTCTTTCTGTAATATCTTGGATGAGTTCGTTGGGAAACGGAAACGGACTATATTAAGTACACTTTGGCGGGGGGGAGGGTTTGTACCTCAAAAATAGGTTTTAAATTTATACATGCATAATTAAAAAAATATTTCTAATTTAAATTGAAGCTATTTCAAAATTATTCAATAAAAATGTTATTTTAAAGTATAACAAATTTTACATATGGTACTTATTTACTAATTTGAAATTAATACTAATTAATTAAGATATTTATCTTTATTAATTCGTTTGCGATTCAGGTTAATGTTGTGTCATAATAATTGGTTTGACAAATTTAAAAGTGAAGTGAATATTAAGTATTTTTGTACACTCAGATTTTATAATAATGAAGAAGATTTGGAACATTTGAGCTATTTAATTGTTAAAATTGTAAAATTTGGTCACCCAATCTCCACGAAAAGCCTCGGCAAAGAATTTCCCACGTAGGCTTTTTATTTTCAAAAATAAGCAGTGGAAGTTAATAATGTGCATTTGATTTTGTTACGTTTTGTTGTGTATTTTTATGTCATATATTGTTATGTTTTTTATTATTTATGTAAGTTTTTAATTTCATTTCATTGCGTTGAAGAGGTTTATACTTAGTTTGCAATAAAACATAGTATTGTATTCAATAATATTAAATAAATTCAGTGTAGTGTTCTTTTTGGAAATAAACCATTTTTATTCCTCTTAATTATGAAGGTGTTCTCAGTGACGTAACAGAAAAAATAACAAAGAAAAGTTTTGTATGTAGAGCTAATGGGATACGTTTTTATATAGATCGTATCTAAAGAAACATTTGTGACCATTTGATATAGTATAAACTCCCAAAATACGAACAAGATTCGTCGGTTGCTGTTTTATTCTTCGATTGCAACAGCTGCCGGACTGCTAGCAGACGGGCGATCACGTGATCCTCCTCCGCTGGCCTTGACCCCGGCCAGAGGTCACACATCATCTGTTGTCGGTGACGTCACGGATGACTCACAATTGGCGGGAAACTGAGACCGTCTGCTCTCACATTCCCATGCAAAGTGCATTCTTGCATCTTGTGCGCTGTTGTCTCTCAGCTGTCGCGTTGCGTTTTGTGTCACAGCGGTACTTTTTGAGAAATTCTTTTTCTCCCTCAGTAGAAACCAATTTTGTGTTTAAAACTCTATATTATTACCAAGCATAGGTATGCAAATGTGAAGACTCTTTGATTTTTGCAAATCTGCAGACTCTTTGACTCTTTGTTTGTTATGTTTAGATTAAATACTTCAACAAAGTGTGAAAACAAATAGTTATCAAAAAACAATCGTCGTAGTTCTGCGTCATCAAATTTAAAATGTCCTATAAATATCGAAATAAACGAATCAAGAATCGAGAAATTTATTCATCATTCAACTCTGTTATAATATGTTTTGTCAACTATAACTAAATATAAAAGTAAAAACTACAGTAAATCAAAACTAATACAGTAATACACTAAGTACAGACATACAACATAGTTTAGTTTAGCACAGATGGAAATGTTGACTCCGAGAAACGTGCCATAACAAAAAAGATTTTCTAAAATTTTTGCAGATTTTTTTAAAATATGACAGCTGGTTATTTCTTTCTTTTAAATAACTTTAATAGATCACATGTTTGTAAACTTATTTCTAATCTTAAATCGTCTATCCTTAAATCTTCCTATTTATCATTTGGGAAATAGCCTAGATCATGGATGTAATGGAATGTTCCCAGTTCCTATAAACAGCTGTTCTTACGACCATGTCGTCACTTCCGTTTCAAATTTTAGTCTAACGGATTCCCAATACCCCCAACCTCCAGCTCTGACAAATCCAGAATCTTAGAGTTACTATATTCTTATTTCAAAAGGTCATAGAATACGCTCAAACAGATAATATAGTATATTAGACCTGGTTCGGCCTTTAAAGGGGATATAAAACACAAAAATCAAAAATATAATTACAAGTACAGAGGAACGATTCAGTTGAGTTGTTTGTTTTAAAACTAAGTATTCAATCTTGCTCCATATATTAAGTGTTATTCTCGTATAAATGTTTTAGAATAAACTTTTTGTGTTTAAGTGTTTTTCTACTTTTCATTGTATGTTATTTCATTTTATCAACTGCTGTGAAAATTTTGACATGGATAAGTTTTACAGTGACGTCATTTGGTTAGTGAAGTCACTATTTGGGTATGAGAACAACTGTTAAGATGAACTGAGAACATTCCCTTTAGACATATCCATGATCTAACCTATTTCCCACGGGGAAGTTCTGTAAATACAAACATTTTTCCAACGTTTCTACTTAAAATTTAACTAAACAAAAACAATAGAAAAACCTATGTTTTTCCAGCAAACTCACTGCTGAACCAGAAACACATGATACCGATCTACATCAAGGATTTGTTAATTTCCGGATAATTTGTTAACCTTAAAATGATTTTTTTAAATAGCTTATCATTTGAAAACGACCAGTGATAATTTAAAATTATGCTTTGAAACCTCCAGGATTTTAGTGTCATTAACCTCATTGATTGACTGAGAGAGTTAGGCTGTATCGATATCGCCACCTGGTCGTGACAGCTGTCAGCGCGACGTGCGCGCGTGTGCGTGTGTGCGCGTGTGCGTGTCACAGTTAACGCGCTCGACAATGTCTATATCGGATGTCGCCCCCATCACACGGGACAATGGTTGTCTCGGTGACCACGAACCCGCCAAAACCGAACTGGGGGCGTTCGGAAACGGAAATATGAACCGCTCCGGGCGAACCGATTGTGTTTCAGATACAGGTGGACACGAAAAAAATCATTCGGAACATATTCATTTCACTTTATCAGAAAAAGGACGAATATTTCAAACAGTTTTATGATTTTGGGTTAGAAAGCAAAACACATTTTACTATTATTACCTTCATGAACACTTACCCAGAAGAGGTATTTAAGCCAAAAATCTGGGATTATTGTGGCGCGATCTTGTAGTCTTGACTGAGGCTAACATGTTCCTTAGAGACGACTGTTAATTAATTGGCCCAACAGCAAATGGTATTTAATGGACCTACAGTTTAACGTGGGGTCTGAATTACGTGCCTCTGAATTACGAATTGGTCTAATTATAACAATGGTCTTTGCGGATGAGCTTGTTATTCAATAGTGCGGATGTGAATATCATGAACTTAACCATCCATAACCTAAAATCGCATAAATTAAATGCAGATTTGAATTAAAAATACATCTACTCTCGTTACGTGGAAGAGGGCTGAGGGAATTTACATTTTGGAGTTACAGCACTAGAGTTTTGAGATTACTAACAATACGTAAGCTGTTATTTCAAATTTAAACCAACCATTTGTTTACAATTCCTTTCTGACATTTGATTCTTCAAAATGCTTTCCTGTAACTCAAAATTTTTAAAAGGGACGTCCCTATTCTATCTCGGTTTAGATACTAAAATATGCTCTAGTCAAATAAATTTGGCCCATGGCTAGATTGGTCAAATTGGATGGTACCAATGTATGTGTGTATTTGATTCTACAACGTTACCAGATATAATAGCTTAGTTAGTAACAAAACAGCTGATTAATTTTTCACGACCCAAAAATCAAAATTGACAATGGTGTTAGCAATGATTAGATTATATTAGATTATTGAAATGGCGACCTAACCAGGTAGGCAAAACACATATGAATGAGAAACGAGTATAGGATGATTGTGGCGCGATCTTATAGTCTACTGACTAAGACTGACATGTTCCTTACACAGAACTGTTTATTAATAGCCCATCAGTCAATGGCATATCAGCTACAGACGCACGTATGCAGACGTCTGAAGACGAACGGAGAAGAAATCGCTCACCATGTGATTAAATGTAAACATCCACATGCAGACGTCGACGATGACAGAGAGCGATCCCATGCCCCGTCTGCATACGTGCGTCTGTTGCTGCGTGCGTTGGCCTTAAGGGGCCTCCAGTTAAACGTGGAATCCGAACCACTGCCTCTGAACTACGAAGTGGTCTCAGTATGAGAGTAGTCTTTGCGGAGTGACGTAGTATTCAATAGTGCAGACGTTAATCCACACAAGAGTACACTACACACACCGACTATCGCTCACAACTATCCACAATTTGTGACCTCTAAGTAGCTGGATTACAAGACAACGCCACCGTCCCAATGATCATTGATTTGAGCAATAATGTAATAATGATAATGATGTTAGGTCAATGACGAGTCGTCGAAAAATTGGAGGATTGAAATGAAGATCTGCAGTGTATGGTGCGAGTGAGTCACTAAGGGGTTGAGTGGTTTAGGACCTTCTTCATAATCTGGAGGTCGCAGGGTCGACCCTGAGGAAAGTCTTGACACAATTTTGTGATGGTTCAATATTGGATCCAGATGCCTTTGTTCATTGGGCTATCCATTAAGGTTAGTAACTTAAAATCTCACATCAAAGAAATCAAAAGTCCTCGTAGCTTCCAAACCGTTAGACATATTGAAAAACGCCAGATGACAAAAATGTTTTATTTTATGGAGTATAATCCAAAAACAAAATAATATACAGAGTGGTCCGTAAGATATTTTTATGTTAGCCCCCATTTTGTAAAATAGTGGCCATGTTGAAACAATCTGAAATAGTATTCCTGAGAGAAACTTAAAATTGAGCAATTCCAAATTTTAAGTCGTGTAATTAAAAAGTTAGCCATTGGATCACTTTAAAAGTCACCCGTTATAATCAAATCCATAACACTCACCCTTTCACTCATACTCACCCTAAAATACAGACCATAATATAACGACATTTTGTTAAACGAACTCCATCCTTGGATAACCTAGATAATGCACTTTTAATGTTAGCGTACAGAGCCCATACGCTACCAGCACACGGCGGTGCACATAAAAAGTGCATTAAAAGTGCATTTTCCCGCTTATCCGAGGACGCATTTCTCTCAATTGTCGTTAGATTTGAAATTAAAATTATAATCTTTCTATGCCCTGTAATAATTTTATTAAGTTAATGTTTTTTTTTGTTATTTGAATTAAAAGATTTTAACTGCCGTCATTTTGCCGACGATAAATATGTGTGCAAAGTTTGATTTCTGTAGCTTAAATGGTTCTTGAGATGTAATGATTTTTGTAATAAATACAAAATGGCGGCTATCAGCTAAACGTAGGATTTTTCTACATATGTATATTGTATATTTTTTATGAGTATCATCCCTTGAAGTTTGTCCTCTACTTAAATGAACGCTCTGTATTTTATCTGTAACTATTATGTAAATTATTAGGTAATCACTTGAAAACGGGAGGAGTTTCTTCACCTCCAGAAACGTTGTGTAGTTAAAAACACAGACGCGTTGGAGAAGTGCAATAAACGATATTGAATAGTTAAGAAAAATGCCAGCAGACAGCGCTCTCCTCTGTGGAAGGTTTCAAGGTGTAATTTCCATCATGCAACCCAGTTGCCGTTGATCTCCGTGCTCCTTGCTGTTTGCGCAAGCTCTTCTCTCGGTGAGGCCCGCCGCCGGCCTTGGACTCAGTCCCAGTCACGACTGAGGACAAACAGACCAAAACCGCCGTACCAGACTCCCTTCATTCCACAATTCTTTAGAAAAAGACCAATTTGCGTTTCCCCCGATGATTTGCTGTGACCGTTTGTCGGCGGTTTTATTGTTACTTCTTCTGGCGTCAATGTCTATTGATATTTATTTTTCATTCAATAGGAGTTATTTACGTTGAGTGGTATTTAAGTGATTGTGGATTCACTGTAAACTCTAAGGACGTTCTCTGGTTTTATTTTCTTCAGTCGTCTTTGTCCCCAGAGACATAATTATCGTCTCAAGTCTTTTTTTTTTGAAGAGGGTTTTTTGTATACGGTTTTGGTCGTAAAATTGTTAGTTACTCTTCATTTGTCTTAAGTCGTAGTCTTAGTTTCAGTAGATCTTGTCTGCACTTGTCGTATTCGGTAGCTGTTTCCAGTAGTTGACTCCAAAGGCACAATAAGTAGTAATGTAGCCAGAATCGTCGTCATTCATCTCTAGACATTGTTTCATATAGTCGTGTTGTACACAAGTCTTCTAGTTAACATCTCCAGTAGTCACTGTATCCGTTAATCATTGGTTATTACCAGAATTCAAAGTCGCCGTGTCCAGTAATCGCCGTATAGTTTAATCATTGCTAATAATTAACATCTTCAATAATAATATTCAGCAATTTTCGATTTCAGTAGTCGTCTCCAGCAGTCTATGTGTCCAGTATCCTTTATATCCAGTAGTCTGTGTATCCAGTTGTTTTAAGTAGTAATTAGTCGTTGTTTCCAGTAGTATGAGTATCCAGATGTCGACTACGTTATCCAGCAGTCTGTCTCCAGTAGGCGTTGGCTCAAACAGTTTGTCTCTAGCAGTCGTACAGTAGTTTGTATCTTGCAGTAGTTTTTTTGCAGTCTCCAGTAGCCGTGTCTCATGTAGTCTGTGTCTCCAGTAGCCTGTGTCTCCAGTAGCCGTGTCTCATGTAGTCTGTGTCTCATGCAGTCTGTGTCTCATGTAGCCTGTGTTTCATGTAGTCTGTATCTCCAGTAGCCTGTGTCTCATGTAGTCTGTGTCTCCAGTAGCCTGTGTCTCCAGTAGCCGTGTCTCATGTAGTCTGTGTCTCATGTAGCCTGTGTCTCTAGTAGTCTGTGTCTTCAGTAGCTATGTCTCCAGTAGTCTGTGTCTCCAGTAGTCTGTGTCTCATGTAGTCTATGTCTCCAGTAGCCGGGTTTCTCATGTAGTCTGTGTCTCATGTAGCCTGTGTTTCATATAGTCTGTATCTCCAGTAGTCTGTGTTTCGTGTAGTCTGTGTCTGCAGTGGTCCGTGTCTCTAGTAGTATGTGTCTTCAGTAGCCTATGTCTCCAGTAGCCTGCGTCTCCAGTAGTCTATGTCTCATGTAGTCTATGTCTCCAGTAGTCTGTATCTCATGTAGTCTATGTCTCCTGTAGTCTGTGTCTCCAGTAGTCTGTGTCTCCAGTAGTCTGTGTCTCCAGTAGTCTGTGTCTCCAGTAGTCTGTGTCTCATGTAGTCTATGTCTCCAGTAGTCTGTGTCTCATGTAGTCTATGTCTCCAGTAGTCTGTGTCTCATGTAGTCTCTGTCTCCAGTAGTCTGTGTCTCCAGTAGTATGTGCCTCCAGTAGTCTGTGTCTCCAGTAGTCTGTGTCTCCAGTAGTCTGTGTCTCATGTAGTCTATGTCTCCAGTAGTCTGTGTCTCATGTAGTCTCTGTCTCCAGTAGTCTGTGTCTCCAGTAGTCTGTGTCTCCAGTAGTATGTGCCTCCAGTAGTCTGTGTCTCCAGTAGTCTGTGTCTCCAGTAGTCTGTGTCTCCAGTAGTATGTTTCTAGTGTAGTTTGTGTCTTATGTAGTCTGTGTCTCCAGTAACCTGTGTTTTCAGTAGTTTGTGTTTCTAGTAGTATGGGTCTGATGTAGTTTGTGTTTTACGTAGTCTTTGTCCAACAGTGGTTGTGTCTGGTGTTACAGACTGCCGAGCCGAGAGAGCGACACTTGACATTTGACACGCGGCGAGGTCAACAGCCGGCTGCCTTATCACTGTTATCACTTGACCTCTCGACCTCAGAGGCTAATTAATTAATGACCTCCGCTTATCATTGGCGACGACAGTTTACAGATAAAACGCTGACATAAACCTCGCTGGACGAATGTGAAACATTAGGATGTTTTCATTTACTTTTTCTAATATAATTAGATTTAATTTTTATAAAACAAACCAAATTTTAATATAATGGAACATGGTAATATTAACTTCACAATACAATCGTGTACGTGGTGAATAGCTAACAATTTTTGTTTAAAAAATTTCAAAATTAAGCTTACTTATTAATTAAATAATGTTAAACGTAATTCAAAAGAATTATTTTAATGAAGTAACAAGTGACCACCTAAGTCTCGAAACTTTTTTTATTTGTTTTTAAGATTCCATAGGATTTTATACGAATGTTTTCACTTATTGGTAAATTAACTTGATACAGGATTAAAATAAAAAAGTTATTATTATTTTTTATTCCTTAGGTATTTGAGATTAAAACAGAACAAATCCTAACAATATTTCTAAATTACAAAAAACTTCATAGACGATTTTTCAAATTGTAGTCAAGGAACAGGGTTTCCTACGTTGTTCTACAAATTGTGTTTTAAAGCCGTGTTTTTTTGGATCTACATTAGCTATTGAGTCAAATTTTTACATCCTTTTTGGTTGGTCAAAAAAATGTTACATCAAAATTTTCCAATTTAACTCCTTAAGCTAAAACGACCCTACTCCCCTTAAAAGTCTACAGTACCACCGCCATCTTGGGTTTTAGTCTCTTACGAACTATATTAGTTACGTGACAGCACAACTGATCACTCGATTGTCATAAATATGGTTAAGGTGACAAATTATATGTAAAATGCTTATCTAGGATATTAAATTTTACCATTTTTACTTTCTCCCACTTATACGATAGTACATAATATGGAGAAAGTATTGTTTTCGCCATTTTTTTCTAATCTGAGTTGAGAGTGGAGTTAAGTCGTTTTGGGGTCCCCTGAGTCCAGAAAAGTGGGTTTCGACGAGGTGTTTTTATCTCTCCGAATTTGTGTCTGGTTTTGTACAGGTTTAGATAAAATGTTGTATATATTCACCCTCCAGACATTTTTTTCAATAATTTTTATTATTTTTTTTAAAGCGTAGTTTACCCCTAAAACTCTTTAAAACTTGAAAAATCCTTGGTATTACCGAAGGGGGGAGAGTCCCCCCCATAACATTTTAACAATTACCCGTAATTTAACTTTGTTTCTCTTCTTTTTATTTTAAGAAATTGGGTGCTTGTTATTGAAACGATAAATTATTAAATTATATAAAGATAAACTTAAACTTAAAGATTGTACTTTTCCAATTTTACTTAAAGGAAAAGTATGTGTCAGTCCACTGATGCTGTTTATTATTTTTTTAATATACAAAAAAATATTTACCTCTTAATTACCTGAGAAATAAAATTTATAAAATTAATAACATGACACCTCCAACATCTTTTTACGACTATAGTGTAGCCCGTAATGCTGTTAAAACTACCATTGTTCTTACGGGGTTAAAAACGAAAACGATTATTTCCTCCTGTCGACTCTTGAACAAAATTATCTGTCAAAAGTTACCTGACCGTTTAAACCGGGGTTATGCGGCGTTTGGCAGTTTGGTCGTAAGTGTATAACAGAAACCCTCAAAGTTAGGTGGATATAGTGGCTATAATAGAGTCTCCCCGGTAGTCATTTCCTTGTATACAGAGTCAGACGGATATTACTTCCTTGTTGAAGCTATCTCTGTCCATTGCCCTGCCATAACCCGCCCCTATTATCATCCTGGTATTAATTTGCCATTGTTCAACTTTTATAAACATTTTTGCGAATTTCCCATAGGGAAGAAGCTATTACCGTAGGTCTCATGGCGAGACTTAAGCCCGGGACCATGTTATTTTTTCTTCTTTAGGTTCCCAGAGACCAAAAACAATAGTCGTTAAAATTTATATATATATATATATATATATATATATATATATATATATATATGTGTGTGTGTGTGTGTGTGTGTGTGTGTGTGTGTGTGAACACGATAACTCTCGTAAAAGTGGTCCGATCGAGACCAAATTTGGTAGAAACGTGTATTTCTGCAATTGCTCGGACGAGTTCGTAATCCAGACATATCGGTCAATCGGAAGGGGTAGTTTGGGGGGGTTTGTACCCAAGAAAAGGGTTTTTTGCATTTTTTCCATGTAATTTTTAAAAATTTCAAATTTTATCTTTCACCATTAGATATGGTGTTAATATTTCTTATTAACCAATATTTTTGGATAAAACTTTATATTTAGCTTCATGTGGTTGAGATCTATCCATTTATGCTTAAAAATCATAGTTTATGTGTTTATCATGGCAGCAAACGTGCATACTCTTTCCCCATATTAATCATATAGGGAATAGGCAAACTCCTTTATTTATGGACAGATGTTGATGAAAGTTGGTATAAATGTTGTTAAAAATAAAAAAAATTATGGTAGAAATGCCTACTTTCAGTGTTCCTCACAGCAGCAAACCTGCACACTCTTTCCCATGTCAATCTTATGGAGAATAGACAAATAATTCTCATGTTTATGGACAGATTTTTATAAAATTTGTCATATATTATTATTATTATATTATTGATTTGGAAATTCGCTGAGTACGCAGGTCTGCTGCGATGGGGGTATTTAGTTACACTATAAGTCGAAGAGGTCTTGCGTTGAGTAAAATTTGTAAACTCGATGAGTAATGTCGTGTTAATTGAAAAAATCATAATATTGACATGAGGATGTAATTCCTCCGCCATCTTGAATATTAGCCCAATAAAATCAATGTTAATTTTGTGACATTACTGACCACACGAAAGTCGTAAAAAGTCAATTTCCGACGTCTAAAATCGTATTTTTTGTAATTTTCTTGCTAGTTGTTTTTTTACTTTTTTGAAAATGTTTATACCAAAAACAATAAGTTCCAAAAACACAACACAGCTCCTTTGACATGAATATGTCTTAGCCATGGGGGAGGGTGTTATCAATTTGTAAGACGAAAATTTGAAACATAAAACCGGAAAGGAAGTAAATACAATTTTTTTAACGCAGGTACACATAACTTGGAAACCGTTAAAGATATGTTGAAGCAATTTTCGCCACACTATATTCACTGCATATTGCAGCTCAAGTACTAGAATTATTATGTTTGTTCACAATTTTGGTCTAAGCGGGGGCAACCTGTTAAAAAATATGAGAGAAAATATGTTTTGGAAAAAATCCATTATGTATTCACTGTATTTTTACAATTTTAGTACCAACAAACTATTAGATATTGAATAACAGCTGTACAAAGTTTTAACTGTCTATGAACATTAGTCTATGAGATACATGTACCTAAAATTTGGTAATTTAACCTGGGGTCTTATGAAGCGTCGGACTCTCCTTACGTGAATTTAAAGAAACAATCTTTACTAAAACTGTAATACTCTTTGTTTATTTAAATATAATTTAAAAATAATTGTATTTACTTCCCTGTGGTTTCATAGAATATAACCACAAACCACTGGTGAAATCATGAATACGTCTTAAGGGAATGTTTTCAGTTCCTCTAAACATCAATCTTATAATACATGACGTCGCTAACCATATGACGTCATCGTTTCTAATTTCAGTCTGGCGAATCGTCAATAGTGCCCCCCATTACAATTTATTGTGATTTTGTGAATTTTTTATTGTGAATTTGATGTGATTCTACGCTACATAGCACATTTCATGGAAAATGGTTGATTTATAGGGAAGAAATTGATGTTTTAGTATATTCCATTAGTCTAACGTTGGGCGTTCTTTTAAGAGTCTGCATCAGTGGTAGCCATCTTGAATTTTAGTCCCGTAAGAGCAATGTTAAATTCTGGCGGAACATACCTTCACTTTGGCGTCTGTAGTGGCGTTAATTATCAAAGTATCATTGTAAAACTTTGGAAGTACATTGATGAGATGTGGCTCAAGGACATGACTTTTTAATATGTTCAAAAATTTAACTTGATACAAAAACAAAAATCCAGAAATATTTTACAAAATAAATCATTATTATTTTTTTATTGAGAGCGAAAATAAGTTCTGTAAGGTGGTGCCCTAGAGGACTGTAATCCCTGTAATTTGACACCTCTTCCCTTAATTTATGACAATCAAGGAGATATAGGCGCCAGAATTTAACATTGCTCTTACGGGACTAAAATCCAAGATGGCTACCACTGATGCAGACTCTTAAGATACAGAAACCAAACTTTGCACACATGTTTATTAGCCAAGGAGAAAATATTCTCAAAATATCATGTGGTTTGCTTTGAAAAATAAGGAAGAAAATGGTTTTTAGTATATTCCATTAGTCTAATGTTGGGCGTTCTCTTAATTATACGAGTAATAGAGAAGGAATAGTGACGAGGAGGTTGCCATTTCATACTGTGACGTCTGGCTGAGGCTGGGTCCTCCTGGCGCAGACTAACTTGACTTGTCAATTAACTTCTAGGAACTTCTCTCTCACGACTCACTAATGAGAATAATACCCTCATTCAGATCTAGTTTTGGAATTGTTAACATCAGTTAACAGTTATTTCATTATTTTATCAGATATGTTTATTTACATACATTTTGGAATAAAATTTTTTTTCTAACGTCAAAGAAACTATATGTAAACAAACCTTATAATAACCTAAATATATAAAACAAAGTCGTGTTAGTTACACGCATTATAACTCGAGAACGGCTGGACCGATTTTAATGATCTTTGATTTTTCGGATTCGTCTCTGCTCCGGTCATGCTTTAGGCATATTAAGTTTCCATAAATTTAATTAGTTTCCATTTTATGGCGTTTTAAATTTCTAATGTTAACCTTATGGGGAATAAGTTTGTTTACAAATTTTCTACAATCAAAACATTTGATTTCTTAAAACAGCTGTTGGTTTACTGTCCGTTAGCAATACGAGTATGCTTTACTATAAAATGCCATCTGAATCAATCATTAAAACTTTGAAGTAAATACGTGCTGTACAAAATGAACAGCATTATTCACCACGTAATAGTTTACGGTTTTTGGGAATTATGTACTGTATTTATATATTTTTATTTTCTGTATGATTAAAAGTCACTTATTTATATGTTTGCAAAAAAAAATAATTACAATGTTTATACATATTAGGTTTATTATAATAATCAGCTGTTGAATATTTAAAGCTTTTACAATGAAGCCGCAATGCTATTTGACTTCAGAACATGAACAATCTTAAAGTTAACATGTATTTTCTGTTAGGCGTTACGAAGTTCGCCGGGTCAGCTAGAGGTTTTATGAAATGTTTCATCGTGCGTACCTTAGAGTATATTTACTGTCATCCTTTAAAAAGCCAATTAATAAAGACAATCTCCCAATTTGGTACGAATATTTAATAATAGTACTACTTTAATTGAAACTAAAAATGGTGAAAATTTTGATTATTTTGACATGTGTATTTTACATATTTAAAATTTCCGTAACCCTGATAAAGCCAAAGTATGTGTTAAAGTCCATCTCCAATTAATACAATTTTTTTCTAAATATTTAAATTTTTTTAAGTTGTTGCCTGATGAAAAATGAGGGCGAAAACACGCATACAGATGACAAATAAAGTAATCCATATTTTATATACAATTTTATTCAAGATCAAATATCACTTGGAATTTATTAAAAAGATTTAATATTTTAAACAAATAATATTAAAATTCGTATATTTGTTGGATTCAAAGTGACATTCGTTAGATGTATGCTATTTAAAAGAATATTTATGTCAGTTAAAAACTGTATCTTTAAAAGTTTTGAACCAAATAATAAAAAAACTACATCACAATTATATATAAATTTTGTATAATCATTGTGGATAGTATAAAGACTGTTGTGTCTCTACTTTATAGAATAATAGTTTGTTATTTACTTTGGAAAATGTAAATATTTTTCATTTTCTTAAATCTTTTCCAATTACAAAACGGAAGATTTCTCCCCACAGAGTTGACGTATCCGAGCACATTAATCGACGTCTTAAACAGAAAGCACAAATTCTAAGAACACTCTATTAAGAGAGAAGAAAACTCTCTTTGGCGGGAAGCGACGTGGAAGTTAAATTCAACCCCTCCTTTGATACAAGGAAATAGTGACTTCCAATTGCTAAGCGCCACAGGCGGTACGGAGGGGGTGGGGGGGTTTGAGGGATGAGGGGGGGGGTCGTGGGAATCGTGACGGTTGAAGGGTAGATTAGTCAGTTACATTGATTTAAATGAAATTTCATCTTATAATCTAAAACAAGCACCGTCCGGGCAAATTTTTTCCTCTCCAAGGGTTCATGATTTTTTTGTTGTACGAGGTATTTGACACCGATTAGTCAATTGGAGCTGGGAAAAATTTTAGTTTTCGTCCTACAGCCTTTTATCCGTGTTATCGATAAGGACCTTATTTGCCAATAGTTAACTGGAACCGCTGATTCAAGGTGTTTTTTTTTATTTGAAAGAAACGTTTTAAAAATTAGTTATATTTCGTTTGGATAAATTTTACAGTAAAGTTATAAATAATTTTGACATGGATATGTCTTAGCTCTGTGGGGGGTGTTGGTATTTTTAAGATGGAAAACATGTAACAGGTTTCCATAGAAACTACCAGAAATATTGTACTGTATCGAATTTTAAATATTAAAGATTTTAGAACAGCTGTTTAGATAAACTGAAAATATCCCCTTTAGACATATCCATGATCTAACCTATTTCCCACAGGGAAGTAAATACAAACATTTTTTAATTTAGTTTGGTACAAATATTTTTAGTGTTAAAAATTACTGAAAAATAATTTTTAGGATTAATAATCAAACGCGGAAGAAAGAATTCACAGATTTATGTGTGATACATGGAAATAATGTGAAAAAAGAACAAAACTAAATAGAATTTAGATCACATTTATATGAGCCAAGTTCTATACAGAGTTGGCTGCAAGTATATTTAAAGTCACTTTGAGTTAAGATTAACTTCCGTATGTGGGAAGTCATTCTTTTTCAAGAGGTTTTCTTTCCTATTTCAGTAACAAAGCAGTTTCCTAACTTTTTCGAGTTGTAAAAACTCACTTGATTTAATTCGATTTCTCAATTGCTTGCCAGCAGTTAAATTACGTGTCGTATAATTTTAATTTTCACGAATTAAAGAGAAAGTTTTATTTTATAAAGATATATGTATTGTTTTAGGTATTTTTTGTAAAATGTATTTTAGATCCATCAGTACAATGAAATATACCGAAATAATATATCATAAACCGTATAGAAGGTAAAATTGAATGATTAATTAAAACAAAAAAGCTGAAATATAAACATAATGTTATATAATTATAATTTTAAATTTTGAACCTTGTTGTTGTGTTAAATTTAACCTCTAAATGTTTGTTCTAATTTCCAGCTTTGAAGTATTAGATATTTGGTATTAAAGCAGGGACGCCATTTGGTTTCCCTCAGCCTCCGTCTTGGCCTAATGATGTCCGGTGTGACTGGACCAAACCGATCGCCAATTTAACATTTTTGTATAAATTTACCGTCTCGTATATAAATACAATATAAGTGTAAATATATTCAATAGTGTTGGAAGGCGTGAGTTTTTTTCATCATATAAAAAACAAACACGTAAAAAGCTAAAGAGGAAGTTTTTTAAAAATAAATAGCTCTGAGACACATTTTATTAAATATTAAATAGATTTTTTATTGCTTCTGGTAATGATTACAACTTTCCGAAATATACAACGGTTATTGAAACGACTCTCTAAATTATTATCAGAACGTCCAGAAACCATTGAAGTCCTTGGTCCCGTGGCTCACCCTCGTCGCGGGGCGGAGTCCTGGCTGACAAGCGACCTCTGGACTTCCTGGCAGTAAAAAACCGACCACAGCGACAAAAACCTTCGTCCTGGGTGGTCCTACTGTAAGGTACAACGGCCGTGGCTGGAAGCTATAGACTATAGACACAGCAGGACGAAGAATAACCGGTAAACATTGATAATCCGAATTTATTAGTATTAGTACTATTACTTTTTGAAATGGCGGCCTATCCAGGTAGGTGTTTTAATCCGAGCGAATGAGAAATGAGTGTAAGATGATTGAGGTGCAATATTGTAGTCTTGTTACTGACTAAGGCTGAGATGTTCCTTAGACAGGACTGTTAATTAATAGCTCAACAGCCGATAGCATCTAAGGGATCTAATGTCTATCGTGGGATCCGAACCACTTCTGCCTTTGAATTACGAACTAGGCTAATTATGCGGATGGTCTTTGCGGATAAACGACGGTGGTTATCCAGCGAGTCTAATTGCATTGTGACACGGCAATATTGTAATTTTACACACAGAGTCACGTAATAAATAACTGAATTACTACTGGAATATTATTTACTAGATATATTATCTATTACCTTTTAGAAATGGTGCCTTACCCAGGTAGGTATGTCACAACGTATAAACATTATTAATAGACCAAACTCAATTGGTTTACGGGTGTAGTCTCTATCCAGAATGTTTATATGTATTTTTTGTATATTAAATGTACCGAAATTATTGAGATTGTCATTCAATATTTACTAAACTTACATTAAACTGGACGAAAAGACATAAATATACTAAATAAGTAACATGGACTTTTATGGAAAATACGTACGACATAAATAATCCAGTTTAAATTTACGAATTCTTAAAACTGAATAAGAATTATTTTTAATTCAAGTTTTATGGTAAATTGTTAAGGGTCTAGCTAAAAGCCATAAAATTACCTAAAAAAAATTTAAAAGTATAAAAAATTAATTAAATCCAATCATAATGTATAAAATAGCGTATTTTAACGATTGAGAAATTTCAAGACCCTTTCAGATATTTAAAAATTTGTAATCTAAGACATGTTGTCTAAGAGAGAGGACATTAAGATTTCAATTTGAAAATAAATAAAACTTTCCAAGAATACATTCATATTTCACATTAGACTTTTAAAATAAACGTTCTGTCGTAAATGAATTTAAAGCAAAACCCATTACTTAGGCGTATAAACGCCAGAAGTTTTTAGTAAAATTAACTTAAGAGACATCTAATTGCACTCATTTGTTTGTTTTACTACTTTTCCAAGCAAGAAAATTTCTTTTCAGAATTAAAACACAATGCACTAAAGTTCTCTTAGGTTGAAATCTCTGAAAACTCAATAATAAGAAACATATTTTAAAACCACAGTGTACAAAATTCTACAAAATTGATACCTTATTAGTAATAATTATATGTAATATAAAATTTAAAAAATAACTTAAATATTTATTTACTTTTCAAAAACATATTCACCTCCCTGTTATGTTTTCCTATAAAGTTTAAAATACAGTACTGTATTTACAAAATATTATAATTATAGTTCCATTGTATTAAGCTTCAGGATGATGCAAATGTGATTACACAGGTTATTACCTGAGATATTAACGAAACATGCCAAGGTTATGTTGATTAAACCTGTCCATCATAAAAATAATATATTGTGTTTATAAATTATACATTCTGTGTACCAATAGTTAAATACAGCTGTAAAACCAACAGCTATGTGTTGGATTTGAAAAATTTAAACTAATCATGTAAACAAGAAACTTCATCGGAAACAAAAATAACTTCTTTGAATAAGTTACAGCTCTATATGCGTATATACATTGTGCATGCCTTGAGGTATAATACCGAATGAATGGGAAGTGCCCGGTATTCAGTCGACGCAATATAGCTACACGGGTGTTAGGCAAGCGGTATGCCTGTTATTACAGGAGTCTAACACTCACAGCGTTCTTTGATCATTTTAGGTGTTGAAATTTTCATACAAATGACTGACAAAACTGTTAATGATAGTTTATACTGATTTAAATTATTTACACTTACAGGAAATATTAATTTTAAATTTTTCGTATAATGGTAATTTTAGAATTTTAACTAAAAATAGAATTT
Organism: Nephotettix cincticeps; assembly: GCA_023375725.1. NCBI lineage: Eukaryota > Metazoa > Arthropoda > Insecta > Hemiptera > Cicadellidae > Nephotettix > Nephotettix cincticeps. Next base: position 15,017,727 of record CM041789.1, on the reverse strand, counting down.
TAGGGTACGAATTACTCTCTCAATCCACTTTTCTACCTTTTCGTTATCTAAGAATGAATTAAATATTTTGGCATAAGGGAACCTAAAAACGAAAACAAAATTCGATTAGGTTTAGATCTCGTAATAAAGACCACGGTTTAGTCTAATTTCTCTATAGTAGCCTAAATTTGCTAAAATCTGCAAAACAACAGACACTTTTAACTTATCTATTTATACGCCTCATGACACTAAGGTCAGGACTTGGACTGTTTCCTATCAAAATTTTAAACCTTTACACGACCTACGAAAACGCGAAAAATAATTAAAATAGTACTTTAAAGTACAAAAAACAAAATTTGCAGTTTAAAATGTCGATATATGGTTTTCCCCAAACAATCGTTATGTACATCTCATTAAGTAAAACCGAGCTCGCACGCAGCACGCTGGCGTGAGGAGAGCGGATTTCATAGAACTTATATTATTTCCATCATAGTAATTGAACAGTACCGAGTATGTAGATTTGCTGCAATAAGGGTTGTTTTACATGGTAGTTTGCTTATATTAAGGCTGGTCAATAAGTAAAATACATACGACATTTTATCAAATTATGTCAATAACTAGGAAAGTTATACCAATTACATGGGCAATGAGTACGTAGGTTTGCTTCCAAAAGAAATGTTTATTTTGGATTTTGATGGGTGTATTGATAAAACTTGACTATATGGACTTGTATACAGAATTTCGAAAGAATATTTAAGTAAATAAGTAAGTAATTAACTTTTAGCCATTATCCATAAGATTAGCATCAAACAATGTACTGTGTTTACCATTTTATTTAAAATGGTAAACACAGGAGGGTTTGGCTACTGAGATACTGAGATATTTATCTCAATAACCATGATTCAAAATACTAAATTGTGTTTTTTAGCTGAATCCAATGGTAAAAATGAAAATTAAATTTTTCAAAAATTTATACATACCATAGATGAATTGGAAAACCCATTTTCGGCTTACAAAACCCTCCAAAGATGTAGTTAATGTAGTCCGATTGCGTTGTTCAACTCTTCCAAGATATTACAGAAAGAAACAACTCCACCAAATTTTCTAATTATCAGACAATAATTGCGCCAGTTATCGTGTTGATATATTTGTATGTATATACATAAAATTTTGAATGAACCCAAAAATGTGTTCATGAACGTGAGTTATTAACTACTATCATGGTCCCGGGCTTAATTGTCCCTATGTGGGGACATGTGAATAGCTCACTTTTCCATTGAAAATTCTATAATAATTCTTAACATTAAAAATAATAACAAAATTGTAGATTATAATGTCGGGATTTGGTTTTCCCCAAACAATCGATGTGTATATTTCGTTAAGTAAAGTGAAGAAAAGAGCAGAATTTTAAAAACATTAAAACATAGCAAAAGTGATAAAATGTGCAATTAAAAATCCCTCGTCAAGACTCGTCCCTCCAAGACTAAAATATAAGTATGTTCTCAAACAAAGGTACGAATGCAGGGTGTGATGCAACTGACAGTAGGGCACATGCATAACCGACACAGCTTGTGGGCTTCCTCTGTTTCGATTGGCGTCATTTACTAATTAGATTTGCTCCGGCATAACTGAAGCTCTTTAATTCCAGTTTGATTGGTATAAACACAAAACAGTTTGATAAATATAAATATCGTTATTTTAACGTCATATTGTTGTAAGTTTGGATAGTTTTTACTGATTTTGCGAATGAATTTCAGAACAACATTATTCTAGTAGACATAAGTCCTTTCTAAAGGATTGCCTTCTGGCTATGTTTTTAATATCAGTGGTACTTAAATTCCTAGTGAGTATTAGAAAAAATAACCACTTGGCGTATTTACAGGGTCAGTTAGTTAGTTAGTGAAATGGCAACCTACCCAGGTAGGTATTTTAAGCCAAGCAGGAATGAGCAATGAGTGTAAGATGATTGTGGCGCGATCTTGTAGTCTTGTTACTGACTAAGGCTGACATGTTCCTTAGACAGGACTGTTAATAATTAGCCCAACAGTCAATGGCATATCTAAGGAACCTACAGTTTAACGTGGAATCCGAACCACTGCCTCTGAAATACGAACAGGCCTTCTTATGAGGATAGTATTTGCGGATTAACGTAGTATTCAATAGTGCGGAAGTAAATCCACACAAGAGAACACTACATCCACCGACCATCACTCACAACTATCCAAAATTCGTGACCTCCAAGTAGCTGGATTAAACGATACGCAATTTAACAATAAATGGAATATATTTTTTAAAATCGAGTAATACAAAAACATTATAAAATGAATAGTAATAGACTTTTTACGTTTTTCTACACTTTAAATACGCACACATAACAAAATGACCCACATCCCTGTGGGAAATAGGTTAAATCATGGATATGTCTAAAGGGAATGTTTCCAGTTCATCACTATGACGTCACTGTTAAAAATTTTGGTTGCTCAAATTGCCAACAACCCCCTCCACCCCAGAGCTAAGATATATCCATATGAAATGTCAAACAGAAAAGAAATTGGTTAAAACAATAAATTATTTTTGCCGAAATTCGTAAATTATTTAAATCGTAATAAATTAGTAGTAGAGTGGCCTCGGCTCCACGAGAAGGGTGTAAATCCCCAGAGTGCTTCTCTGGAGGATTAGAAATAATGGAAAATGCTTACTACTCCGTTTGTCACCGAGGGGATTTACAATAACGAGCCCTCCAATGCTGGTGTGTATCCCAAGGAATTGTTACACCACTGAAATTTATTCTTTTATTTTACACACTTACAGCCCACCTTACCTTACAAAATATCAAAATAGTCAAGGTGAAAAACTAGACCTAGCTTAGTCAAGATGGCTTTTCTGGTTTTATATTGCAGAAAAACTGAAATGGTTCTGATTTCAATTTCTGTCTTTCTTTTTCTATAATACTGAACAAGGCATTTTTTCAACATCTCTCCGTGAAAATAAGAGCACCCATTGAGATGCAACTTATTTGAAACTAGCCAAAGTACCCGTTCTTCGCACGGGTTAAAAAGGCCGAAAGGTGTAGGCTCTACTGATACATTAAAGTTATTGTTAATTAATTCTTCATTGTTTACAAAATGACAAAACACGAGAGTCTACAACATTTCAAAGTAATATCTGTAAAATATTGGGAGAGGATAAGAGGAGACAGTCATCGGAAAAAAACTTAAAATTTACCATTCCGCTATTTCAAATAATTCATTAATTTCGATCCAGCAGTTTATCTGAAAAATCAACTTTATTTCTTCTTCTTCCCGAACTGTCAAAATATAGTGCAAACGGATGTTGTCATTAGAAAATGTAAACATTGAAACCTAGGACGGTCACGGCAGATCTTTCTTCTTCTTCTTCCCGAACTGTCAAATTTTAGTGTTCACAGCTGTTGACATTCAAGTAATTTTATGTTTTCATTCTCTAAAAATGTAAACATTGAAATTTAGGACGTTCATGGGGCGTAGCCCAAGAGGATTTTAAGGAAATGAGTATGCCTATGTGTTGCATGAGTTTAAGATCTACCTTTGTGTAAAATTTCAAACTGTTTGGTTCAGTATTTTTTGCGTTTACTTGCCACAACAAACCCACAAACAAACAAACAAACATACAGAAACCACCTCTTCTTTATAATATTATAGATATTCTATACCTTTTGGAGAAGGCTTTTGTTAATTTTAAACTATGAAAATAAATTTATTTGCTCAAAAATAGCTTAGATCATGGATATTTCTGAAGCGAATGTTTTAGTCCCTATAAACATCTATTCACTTAACATGACATCACTTCCGTAACCCTTTATGCGTCTCGCGAATTGCTAACTCCGCACCCCCCCAGAGCTTAGACATATCCAAGCAGTAGCACTAAGCAAGATCACGTTATCAGTAGCACTAAGCGAGGTTACGTCATCAGTAGCACTAAGCGAGGTTACGTCATCAGTAACGCTAAGCGAGGTTACGTCATCAGTAACGCTAAGCAAGGTTACGTCATCAGTAGCACTAAGCGAGGTTACGTCATCAGTAACGCTAAGCAAGGTTACGTCTTCAGTAACGCTGAGAAAGGTTACGTCATCACATCATCAGTAGCGCTAAACAAGGTTACGTAAGCAGTGTTCATTTGAATCTGACATTTTATATTTGACTGTATCTTTTGTCTTTTATCTATCTTAGTTGAAACTCAACTACCTTCAAATGTTAGCTTTAAAAGTTTAAAGCTTTTGTTTGTGTAAAGAGCACAAGACAAAATATAAACTTTGCAAAGGAATAGATAAAAAAATCGAAATACTAAGTACAATCAAAATATTCCCTTGATTAATTTTTTTCATCTGAATTTTCTACTTTTTTACTTTGCCTTAATAGTATCATATATTTCTAGCTATTTGCTGCCATTTACACTTACGAATTAATCTATACGTAAATTTGTTCGTATAGCGCAATCACAAGTTGTTTAAACCAGATTTTATTTTTTGGTCCTTCGAGCCGGATAACCGAATATTTATGTAAGTAAGAAAAGTGAACTGTGTAAAGATTAAAAGTGTGAAACAAACACTAGGGAAAGTAATAATAATATAACATAGATGAATTAGTTGCTCCAAACACAATCAAAACTGGTGCGAAATGTTTTTATCAAAGTAAAAGCCGTGTAGTATCCAACAATAACGTTGTGCGACAAAGTGTTCCTCAGACAACGACGAGTCGAGGGACAGTTCTGTTAAGTGACAGCTACAAGTCGAGCCACTGTCAATACAAGAGTGGAGTGGCTCGCTGGAGTGGATTGAAGTAGTCCTCAAACCCAGTCTAAATATCAATTACTCTTATGTGTCGGGTTTAATTAGATCAGTTCTCCCTGTAACAGCACCGCCCGTCCAAACAGGTCCAGAACAAACAGTGACGTCACCCAATATGTCAGGGTTAAGTGAAAACTGTGACAAGATCTAAATAAATAAAACTGGAGTTTTGTCCGGTCATTGTATTTAATTTTGGAAATTTTGGATATTTTATTTTTGTAATAAACAAATACAGTTTTGGGATGTCGTGTCGCTAAAATATTATTTAAGGTGGTGCGAGCGGAGTTAAAAACGGCTGAAATCCCCTTTTTCGGCGCTAGTTTTGCTTACGCATATGATATTGTTTCATGCAAGCTTCCTGGGTGACCTGTTTGAGATACCAATTCTATTTTTTACATATTTAAACAGTTTTATACCTGCAAAATTACATATTTTATAAGGTTATCGGATTAAAAATGTGGCTTTAAAAATAATTTTCTGTTGTATACGATATTTTCAAACTTTACTATTTCAAAATTTCATACAGGTTTCGTGAAAATGGTCTTATATTCATCCACGTTCCCAAAATTAGTTTTCCCACACTCCTTACATAAAAATCGCAAAATTTGGGAATGAATCGCAATGTAAGTGGAAAGTTTTTCACTAAAAATTAAAAAAAGGCCAAGGCATAATTATGATATAATCCACAAATGAACGTAGAAATTATGTTTTTTAAGATTGTAGATTGTTTTTCTACTCGCACCAACTTAAAATCGCCCAGCCTCATAAGTACCTCCTTTTTTCTCAGTTTAATCTTTTTTTAAAGTCTTTTTACACTTACTCTTCTCCCCTTTATGCACACCCTTTTTGCTAATCTTAATTCACTAATTTACTAAATTTAAAAATTAAATTAGTTTTAAAATTAACTAGAATTTGAATTTGACTACTAATTTTCGTATATTCCATGTTTTGATTCCCTTGTAATTGGGCTTCGTGTTTGTAAGGGCTGCCTTTTGCAGCTATTTATAATTATACTTTCACAGTCGCACTATTATGTACTTAATTTTTGTTATATTTTGTGCGATGGTACTTAAATCATTGTAATAATTTGTTGTTTGTTTTATGTATATTTATGATTCCTGGAAAAATTTTGATTTCCATTTTTACGTTTAAAGGTTGTTAGCTAGTTTTTTACTTTTTCCTGATTATATTTTTATATATTCCAGATAATCAATACGCTTATAATTAAACATTTTTCACTATCGAGAAAATGTATTACGTTCAGTTTTGAGTTTAAATAAAACCACAACAATGCTAGCAAGTGATCAGTTGAAGAGGTCGAACGTTACATTGTGAAACCTCGCTGTTGTCGTCGGTGGTGGAAGGTCCCGCAGGTTTATTGGAATAGATTGCTCGCAAGTTGATCTTACGGTATTGCGCCCTAGATCTAAATTTTGGAGCAGAACTGAGTGCAGATGAAAAACAGATGGAAACGTACGCTTTGGAACACACAGGTATCGTTACAAAAACAACTATTTCGGTTCTGTAACCGGTCGGTAAAGGTGGAATTTTTATCTCACTAAAGTGGTGGAAATGGTTGGGATTAAGATTGGCAAAAAGGGTGTGTCTAAAGGGGAGAAGAGTAAATGTAAAAAGAATTCCTGATAAAAAAGGAGGTACTTATGAGGCTGGGTGAACTTTATGGAATGGTGAAACTATTTCACTGAAGTGGTGGAACCGAGCAAATATTTTTGGATATTTCAGTGAGGCAATCCCAACAGTATATTCCATAACAAGGAATGGAAATGGAGTTTTGGCTGTCTCAAAACTATTATTATTACCCTTCTTATACTATGACCTACCCAGGTAGGTATTTTAAGCCAAGTGTAAATGAGTGTAAGGTGATTGTGGCGTGATATTGTAGTCTTGTAACTGACTAAGGCTGATACGTTTCTTAGACAGGAGTGATAATTAATAGCCCAACATTCACTGACGTGTAAGAGATCTACAGTTTAACGTGAGATCATTGTGGATGAATGTAGTATCCAAGAGTGCGGACGTTAATCTACAACACAAGAATATAGCATGCACCGACCATCGTTCATTATTACCTTCAAGTAGCTGGATTACAGGACACGCTCCGTCCCAGTGTTTGATCAAGATTACGTTAAAGATTGAGTTAGAGAAATAGAGACGATCAAGGTCGAGTAAAACCTTTTAGTACGAGCTACGAAGGACATTTTTCACCGCACTATACCATCCAATAAATAAGTCACTAGAAAAGAAAATAACTCATATTTATTTGACTAATGGCAATTGCAAAAGACAGCATTCAATTAAAACAAATGTAGCCTAAGTTATTGAACCTTACCGATTTTATATTGCCATAAATATGTTCTTGTGATTTGTTGTGAATGTTTCGTCATAACCTTTGTAACGTTTGTATACGTGTACGAAGAAGTCGATCGGGGGTTAGCAATAATTTTCAAGACTAGAAAACTCAAAAAGTATAACAAAAGTGACTTCATATGGTTTTGATAACAGGTTTTGGAGGAACTAAAAACATTCTCTTTAAAAATATGTATAATCTAAGCTATTTCCCACAGGGAAGTACATACATTTTTTATCAACCACGAAACAATAATTTTACTAACACGTTTAACTTAGATAAGAAGGTTAACTGTGGCAAATGATTTTGCTAACAAAAGGTCAGCTGTAGGGTCATACTATCGTTTCTAACTTCTAAAAATTGATCGGTAAAGAATAATCCGACAAAAATAGCACCATAAGATAAACATATTAACTAATCTTAATAATTGGAAAACACAAAAAAGGAAAATGTATCATTTAAAATGAAAACAGCGAGTTACCAGGTGCATTTTAGTTTGAAGTTCCCACGTATTTGGACGAAAATTATTCCACCGGCCTGATACGAATATAGTGTATTATCCATAACAAACAATAAACCAGCGGTGTGGCTGCCTTGGTTTGTTTGTTCAATAACAAATGTACTAACTGTTGAAACGCGAAATTTTAATGTCCCTGAGTGTGAAGTGTTTGTTTAAAACGATAAAATTATAATACGATTATTCAATATATTGACATGGATATGACTTAGCTCTGGAGGGGGGGGGTGTTGGTGATTTTTAAGATGGGAAACATGTAACAGGTTTCCATAGAAACTACTAGAACTATTGTGTCGAAATTTAAATATAAAAGAATAAGAACAGCTGTTTAGATGAACTGAAAGCATTCACTTTAGACATACCCATGGTCTAACTTATTTCCCACAGGGAAGTAAATTCAAAAATTTTTATTGGATTTTTCTAATGCGTCTGTGTTTTTTTTCTGGAGGCGGTGAAACTCCTCCTGTTTTCAAGTGATTAGCAAACAATTACAAGCAAATACTTATATAGCATTCACAATACAAAAACTGTATCAATAACGCAGCATATACTCATAACAGTCCGCCTCCGAGCTAGCGGTGCGACACAAGATAGCGTGAGATCATAACGAAAGTTGGAGTACTACTGTACTCCAACTTTCGAATACGGTAGTAGAGCTCCAACTCTGTTGTGGTTATTTTTGTTGAATGAATAATTAATTTTTAATTTTTTCATACGATTGTTAAATAATGTTTTTAAAAATTTTAACTGCTTATCACAATTTGCCTAGAGCTTGTACGGACAGTGAGTGGCATGAGTCACATAGGCTAGCCAGAGGCGACCCCCTCATGATCTGACAGAAGTCGCCGGCCGCTGGGTTCGATCCATCGACATTTGACTTACTGGGCCAGCAAGTTACACTGAGCTACCGCGCTGGAAGCTCAACATATATTTAACAATAAATTTAATGTTTGACACGATTACCTCAACTTTAAATGTTTAGCTCAAGGTCAAAACGATGATTTTCAGGCATTGGTACTACTGTGGACCACAGATCCCTGTTAACATACTTGAAATGTACACGTAGATCCGAAGTCACATTTTCTTGTTAGTACACCTGCAAGGAATAAAATGTTTGTATTTACTTCCCTGTGGGAAATAAGTTAGATCTTGGATACATCCAAGGTTAATGTTTTCACTTCAACTAAACAGCTGTTCTTATTTTTTTGTATTAAAAAACAATACAATAGCTCTGGTGGTTTCTATGGAAACCTGTTACATATTTTCCATCTTAAAAATCACCAACACAACCCCAGAGCTAAGACATATCCATGTCAAAAATCTTATTTACTTCCCTGTAAGAAATGCTTAGATCGTTGATACGACTGAAGGGAATGTATTCAGTTCTTCTAAACAGCTGTTCTCACTTACGTTACACTTTCTGCGTCACTCAAATTTCTAACCCTCCTACCCCAGAGTTTAGACATATCCTTGTAAAAAATGAACGCTTCAAGAATCAAACTACTTCATCACAAGCAGAACAGTAAAAGTAGCGAACTCACTACAATGAGTCCCAAAATGGCGATAAAAGACTAATGTTTTTGGTTTACATTGGCCTTAACGAAAAAGCAAATAAAAAACGCGAGCGAGAGATCTGAGAGCTAACATTGTGAACCATCCCCAGATGACGGCTCTCCACGGCTTTTAATTTCAAACTGAAGCCTCCATTTGCAATTAATGCTTCCCAGCAGTGTGTTCTGTAATAAAATGGTGGTTCTGCAAATATAAATGTTTGCCTTTCTCGTTTTATTCTGCAGGAGCGTCTGAGACCGTCTGGTGTAACTTTATGCCTTGCAATCTCACGTTACTGATGAAAATTTATTAATATTTTAACGTCACATTTTGTGTACTATGTAAATAATTCTAATATACTGTAAGATAATCTGTATAATTGCTAATTCTGGCTACATGATAAAACACAAGAATAATATTTAACTACTATATCGCCATTTTTATTATGAGAAATACTATTTGTAAACAATAACATGGCATTGAACAAAAATAATAAACATACGATTGTAAAAGAGGAAATATGTAACAATAATATAGTTAGATATTTATACTGGGGGCACATTTGTTTGTAAACAGCTACCACAAGCGTTAGCTTTGTGGTAGCTTTGTGGTAACGTCTTGCTGGCTTGACGCTTTTCAAGGGCAGTTCGGGGTTAAATAGGGGCAGTTCGGGGTTTTAATAGGATAGTTCGGGGCAGTAGGGTTAGATTCGGGGTCTCTGGGACAGGAGCAGAGGTTCCCACCTTTGGGCATGTGATTTGGCCGTTTCGCTTCTTGGAGCTAAAAAATATTTCTTTGGGGATTTGGGGAAATTAATGTTGTTTGAATGGGTTTAAATTTTCAGAATATAATATTTAAGGGAGTAAAATTACTGAATTTTATTTTGAGTTACTTAAGGTAGCTAAGTTAGTGCCCCTGAAAATAGATAACAGTTTTGATGTAAAGTTTGGCATTGTATATTGTTTATTGGTATCAAAGGGAGTAGAATAAATTCATTAGAGTAGAATAAAAGCTAGGTGAAACAGTCTACCAGTCTAATAAATTCTTCATATCCTAAGGGTTACGTCACCACTGTAATCGAGCTGATGTCTCAGGATTTTTTGGAGTACCAAGTCTGAAAATTCTGCACGTCACATTAGGTTCCACCTTAGCCGTGCGGCTAAATTTAAAGAATTCTTTTTAATATGTCATTTTAAAGCGAATAAAACTTTTTATTTAAGTTTTTGTAAACTTTAACCCCGAATTAAATCTAAAACCTTACGTTCAAACACAACAGTTTTGAACGGTGCTTCTCAATCAAACAAACCTTTTGAAACTGAATTTTTGAAATATATTATTATGCTTTTTCTATAGTATTCAGTTTCAAATAGTTTGCTAAAAGTGCAAAATATTGTTTATTTTATATATTACCTCATTACCTTTCTAAAATGGTGACCTACCCAGGTCTACTTATCATTCTTTAAGCTAATTATAAATGAGAAATGATTGTGGTGTGATCTTGTAGTCTTGTTAAGCCTGCCGTGTTCCTTAGACAGGACTGTTACTTAATAGCCCAACAGTCAATGGCATATCTAAGGGGTCAATGTCCCACAGTTCAACGTGGGATCCGAACCTCAATTTTTCCTCTAAATTAAGAATTGGTCTATTAATGAGGTTGGTCGGATGCATGGTCAAATACCTTATATAGAATCTTTTGAGGCTTTTTATTTCCACAACTATGTTATATAGACTGTCTTTGTTCTACTTTTCTCATACTTGTGAGTTCGAGAAAGATAAAAGCCCCTTTTTGGTTGCTCTAAAAACTGCCTCAGAGATTCGTACTTTGTTAGGGCCTCTAAATCCTCATAAATCTAACATCTACCATTGAGCTGTAGGTTTAAATTTCTTTTCAAACATTTGACCCTTAATAGCATGTATACTTAAACTCCTTTAAAGTTTGCTACTCATACTTTTGTTAAACTACGGTTAGGTATTTCCTTGAATTACACTCAAATTCAATTTCTGGTCTGTTTTTGTAGCGTTCACTCCAAATGAGTACCGGACCTGAAATTGCGTAAACATAAGGAATACACGACATGTTACTTTCTTGGCAATAAAACAGAGGGAGAAATGGCTAATAAAAGTCTTTCGCCACAATGTAGCTCATGGCCTATAAACCACAGTTGTATATATGATACCCGCAGAAGGGGGGGGAGTGAGGGGAATGATATTCATAAATCTCTGTGCGTGCTGAACAGTCTAAACCTGACAACGTGACATGCTGTGGATAGTTTATACTGTGTAGAGACAGATTGGATAGGCAATGATTCATGTTAAAGACCTTTTTCTCTTGGTTGTCTCTTAATCACAACATTAAATTATACGGGCCCAAACCTTAACATGTATCAAAGTGAGTCTAATAAGTTTTACAGTCAAGAACACTAAAATATTTACTTTCAGACCACATAACAAATTCATTTTGCATAGAATTGACCATAAATACAATGAGAGTTTTGTCTGTGAATTGCCATTATTTATACACAGTGTCCCAGGAAGAGGTTTAAACGTTTAATTTTATTTTACGTACCCATTCGTGCATCGAACTTTTTTAAACTTTAAACAGTTTACAAAGTAGGTTCTAAAAATATTCTGGGAAAATTTCAGCTCCATAACCTTCGTAGAAACTAAATGGCGTCATATTGAAAACCGATACTTTAAAAGCAATAAAAACTTTTTTTGTTTTATAAAATATTTTTACTGTAGGGACATTCTAGGGAAATAAGAGGGACTTTCTAGACATAGCCTAATGAAAAACCTTAAAATCTAAAATTATTTAAACTAACCCATCCACAGGAAAACACTGATAACATCGCTTAAGAAATGATTCGTAAGCTCTTACAAAGAAACTCGGCGGTATCCGGTGAAGTTCATCTTCTATTGGTCGTTTTAGTTCCTCATCATTATTGAAAGCTATGGGTATAAACGTTTTCCTTCACGTAACCCCATAAAAAAGTCACAAACAGTTAAATCTGGTGATCGGAGTTAGAACCGCAACGTAGTTAACAAATCAGATTATAACTCATGAAAGTAGTTTTATGAGAAGCAAATTAATAAAATTTTCAATAAGCCTCTATTTTGTTTCTATAAACGTTAGGGAGCTTAAATTTTCCCAGAATATTTTTAGAACTTTCTTTGTAAACTGTGTAAAGTTTAAAAACGTTCTGTGCATGAATGGGCACGTAATATAAAATTAAACATTTAAAGCTCTTCGTGGGACACTGTGCATACGTTTATTTTAAACTGACCCAAGCACCGTGAAAATAAAATAATGACCTTTCAAAACCTCAATTTTGAGCAATATTGGACATTTTTCTAGGTTTTTCATTACATTACGAAAAATACGATTTCATATAAAGGATAACCATCGGCTGTCAAACTAAAATTAATTATTAGTTTATTAGCATTGATTATTGATTTCAAACCTATTTAAAAACTATACTAAGTGAAAGTGTGACGTTAACTTATAATACATTTTAATAATGATACATTTTTTCTAGTATTCCAATTCATATAATAGTAAACTGAAGATAAATACTTCAGTTTACAATAACAAATAAATTCTCAGCTCAGTTATTTAAAATTAATTTTAAATGTTTGTTAAATTAAATTAGATTAAATTAAGACATTTGTATCCTTAATAATATTTTTCAGTTGTTGATTGATTTTACAACTAGATTTTACGAAAGCGATTCTGCCGACAACTATAAGGGGGCCTGGGGACGAAGCGAGTATTTGCTATATACCTAGATAACATTTTAATATCAATGATCAATGTAAATAATATAGTATTGTTTTTTATATGACTGGTATTGATTTCTATCAAATTAGTTTCATTGATTACATGTTTTGTAAAACTAAGAACAAAGATGCCAACTGTACAAAATTGCTCAAAACTTGGATTTTAAGAACTCATTAATTTATTTTATATAGTACTGTACTTAGGTCAGTTTAAAGTAAACAAACCTTTTCCGGAAAGGTTCAGAATTGTGAAAATATTTTTCATCACAATGAGCTCCAGTTTTGTCAGAGAAGTGTTAAACAACCATTTTATTCAGTGTTACAAAAATACAAAAATTGATATAAAATCGGGAAAAATTGAGGTAATACCCATTTTGGCCTTTCTGGGTTATAAAACCTAAAAATAACCAAAAATATCATTATTCCAAGTTACGGACAAAACTGTAATTTTATTTATATATATTAAACATTTGTTCCTTCTGCAAGCAAAATTTCGTCCCCAAGACAGGTTTTTGCGTCGTGTAGACTTCCAGTCCGGGAGGTGGTGGCGGGATCGATATCCCGTTTATGTGATGATATCAGGCGACGCGGACGGGGTGTCAAGGTCGAGGACGAGGAGGGTGATGACCGCTGGAGTCAGAGGGTGGACGAACGGAGTGACAAGACAGTGAGTTGGTCATCTTCCAGGTAGCGGTTGAGAGTTGAAAGAAGTCATGAGTTCTATTTACTCGTTAAGATATGTTACATATATTATCATGTTCCAAAACATCGTCAACTTATCAAACTAAACGTACATTTCATGTAAGACCAAGCGATTGGTCCACAGTGCGTTCGATCCACCATGTTTTTCATGTTATTACGCCGTGTTCTCTTTATGTAAACACTGCACTAAATTTTTTCGATACTTATACTTTACATTACCGTATACTTTTAAGTGAAATGGCAACTTACCCAGGTAGGTATTTTAAGCCAAGTATGAATGAGAAATGAGTGTAAGATTATTGTGGCGCGGCCTTTTAGTCTTTTTACTGACTAAGGCTGATATGTTCCTAACACAGAACTGTTAATTAGTAGCCCAACAGTCACTATGACACATCTAAAGGACCTTTAGTTTTACGTGGAGTTCAAAACACTTCCTCTGATTTGTGAGGATGGGTTTTTTTATTAACGCGAATGTCAATCCACACGAAAGAACACCACATCCACCGACCATCGCTCACAACTTTCCATAATTCATGACCTCCAAGTTGCTGGATTACAGGGCACGCCACGGTTCTAGTCTAAACTCCCAGTCACATACCACAATAGTAATACAATATATGGAGTAAATAAATAAAATATATTTTGGGTCATTTTTAACCAATGTCCATCGATCAAGCAGGGTGTAAGCTCTTAAACAATCTCCCTGAAGATATCAGGCTGGAGGGAAACTCGAGGAGATTCAGGAGTCGCCTTGAGTGCTTCTTGGTTCAGGGAGAGTTTTACCATGTGGGCGAGTTCATGGACACATTGTAGGGTGACTGTGCCCCTGAAGGTGTCGCTGGGTGAATCCATGTAGGTTTTGTGGCTACTTAAGTATTATTATGTTACCTTTGTACCTAATGACGTTTGCTGCGCTATTACGTAATATTGTACTATGGCAATAAAGAAATTATTATTACTATTATTATTTTTATTAATCGTGTCTTGGTGGGAGGAACCAATAGAGTGAAAAAGACGAAGACTCCCTCCGACCTGTATTTATATTATCATCATTATTATTATTTATACTATCATTAACCAATCTATCTTAACTCCATAGAGAGCTGTCTGGAGGCGTCTCCCTTTCACCTCCCTTTTTAGGAAAAGTGGATAGAATTCGGTGGTGGACCGAACGCCTGCGTACTGAATAAGATCACGCCATCCAACGGATAAAATCGTCAGTACATCTATGTTAAATTTGTTTTCATCTCAATAAATCCCAATATTTAAAGCATTTAGTTCCCGTTTCAAGTTACCCAAAGAGCTGCAATAAAATTTATTGAATATTTTTAACCCTTTATAACATATGCAGAAGTTCTGTGATGGGAGGACCGGATGTCTACCATGCCTAGTATTGTGATCGTTTTTGTCCAACGTCTTTGAAGGAGTCCTAGGGTGAGAGCTTTCTGAGCGTCTACTGAAAATACTGTAAGGATTCCGGTTATATTAAAGACGTTTCTACAAGGATCTCGGAGCTAAATATATCTATCACCATAAATGAAATAGAATAGCGTTAGATAAAAAATTATTACAAACGGAAAATTTGAAATTCATATTTAGTACAACTGTTTTACAGTTCAACCATATATCATTTCTTTGACACGAACTACAATGTTTGACTTCACTACAGGTCATCAGGGTGGACAAGCATTTAACATCTTTCTCAAAAAATTAATATTTTCTACTAAACTTGCATCTTCCATAAATATTTTCTTGGAATTAAAGGCCAACGCACACACCAACAGACGCACTAAGTGGACGGAAGGAGGAAAAATCGCTCCCCATGTTATTAGATGTTGTAACGCACACGTCCGTATGTCTGCCGACGTTTGCATGCAGATGTTTACATTTAATCACATGGTGCGTGATTTTTCCCGTGCGTCTGATGCTGTGTGCGTTGGCCCTAAATATGAGTATTCTATCTATAAAATATTTATTGATACTTGAAATTTCTATTACAATCAGGGATAGAACTAAAAAAATGTATTCCTGCATCATAGGGTATATAAAGAGTTTTTTTTGCATGCAGATGTTTACATTTAATCACATGGTGCGTGATTTTTCCCGTGCGTCTGATGCTGTGTGCGTTGGCCTTAAGTATGAGTATTCTACCTACAAAATATTTATTGATACTTGACATTTCTATTACTATCAGGGATAGAACTAAAAAAATGTATTCCTGCATCATAGGGTATATAAAGAGTTTTTCCTAAATATTGTTAAACATTTTCCAAATATTCTATACGGTAATGGAATTTTTCCATTAATTTTGCGTCTCAAGTTAATACAGATATAACTTGTTATTCTTAACCATTTGACTATTTCAAAGATGAAAATATTTCTAAGGACAACTCTTCATTCACACAATCAACAAAAGTATTCTTTGAAAACTGCACCAAAAGTTTTAATAGGTACTTGATTCCTGTATTTGGCGCCTGCAACAATCTGTAAAAATTTTTAACAGCGAGCTTAGGAGTGTAATGTTAGTAAGGCCGAGAAGGTTATGAAATATTAGTATTAAGGTATAAAGAGAATATGTTAACTCATCCTCATTCATCTCAATACCCTCTAAAGTCGGTCGGTGTCTTATCTACAAATATGAATATGTATATGGATATGAATATGAATTTGAATATTAATATGAATATGGTAAAATACGTGCGGCATTGGACATTGCATCCACACACTACCTGTATCCTATCTAACTAACTGTTATATAATGTAAAGATTTAATAAATTGAAATCTAAGTTAATTTACCCACTTGGTTACAACAATTGCCTGAGCGCGAGGAGGCATTTGCTATCAAGATATTTAAATAGCACTGCAGTGTATCACAGTAGTGTTGTAGTCTTTAATATAAGAGATATGAGATACTGCCTATAGTTTATGGTTAAATTAAGGATGCCAAGAAAGATAAATTTCCTTTAATATAATTCTAGAAGGAAAATATTGTTGTAAATGTAAGTTAGACAAAGAAGAAAACTAGTGTCTTTAGTTTTTTTACCTCACCACGAATAAAACTGGCGAGGTAAAAAACGAAAACTATTGACACGTCCCATTTTGACATGGATTTGTCTTAGTACTGGGGGGATGTTTGCGAGTTTTAAGATAGAAAATATGTAACAGGTTTCCAAGAAACCACCAGAGCTATTGTGTTACATTTTTAATATAAAGGAATATGAACAGCTGTTTAGGTGAACTTACATTCTCTTTAGACATATCCATGACCTAACCTATTTCCCACATGGAAGTAAGTTCAAACATTTTTTCTACAGAGGTGGAAAATCTCATATTGGTACTACCTAACACCTGTTAAACATTACATTTTAGATTTAATGTAATTTTGAGTTTTGAAACAAAAAAAAAACATGAGTACTATAAGGTTATGCAATTCCATACTCCGCAGGTACTGACCTTAGATCGGTTCGGCCAACTCCCGGGTGTACATGGATCCTCGAGGTAGACGACGTGGACACAACACTCGGGTTCACAAGTGACGGGTTCAACACTGTTGTGACGATGCGACACAGTGAGCTACAGTGCCGGTACCGGCGACGCGGAACTCGAGGGGGCTCTGCGCAGCACCCCCAACCCCCCAACACTCCAACCCCCGACCATCAACCCCCGGAGCGCCACCCGCCGCCCCGCGGCTGGATTAAGCTGATTTTCGGGCCAATGAAGGCTGTAAATGTGCTACACGCTGTTTTTATATCGAACAATTGAAAGGTTCAGATAACACAAAGTTGACGTAATAAACACCTTATGTGAAAAGTATTTTTTTCATCAAAACTTTCGAATTTGAGTTGAGAGTGGATACCAGTTTTGTTCCCTGAATAAAAAAGGGCCTTCGTTCCTCGAAAACACATTGATCGTCCAATTTTATGAAGTTTTAGTACACAGGTGCACTTTGGCTACCTCTCGACCGGTTTTTGAATTTAAAAACAAATAAGTTACTAGCTTAACCCTATGAAATCTTCTCCGAATCCGCTCTAACGAGGGGTCACAAATAATAAAACATCACCAGTATGTCTTTAAAACCAATGGTCCATACGTTATGGGTGGTTAAACATAAAAAAATTATTTACATTATTTTTGTAGAAAAATAAATTTATAAAATAATTTGGCTAATACTAAGCTTAAAAAAAATGTTAGTTCAGTTTTTACTACACTTTACGACTAATGTTTCCAGAGGAAATTTATATTATTCTCTGCAGTAAGAAGTAAGCACAGTAGATTGTAGGAGCGCTTAGTTTTTGTAATTTAGTTTTTAATTAAGAGTTTACTTAGGAAATCCATTTCTTCCTAAATTTTAAAAAATATTAAAAAAGCAAAATTTTAACGTTTACTTGTTTATTGTATCAAAATATGGAAAGGAATAACTTTTTCAAGCTTTTAGTGAAAACGTTTGAGTGATAATAAAATTCACCGTATGTCTTTCATGGCAAGGAGTGTGGAAACATACATATGCAATTGAGAAAAATTTTATAAAATAATTTGGCTTAAAGCTTAAAAAATAAAAAAATGCTTTTTACTACACTTTACGACTAATGTATTTTTTTTAAAAATTTAATTGTTTTTAATTTTTTGTTTTTTATAGTAATTAGAATAAATTTAAATGACGTACTTGTGATGTATAATAGAGCTCAAGCATTTATGACGGAGTTGATTAATTCGGTAATTTGGCGTTTTTCATGCAAGGAGTGTGGGAAAACTACATATGCAAGATTGGAAGAAATTGGTAAGAGATGGCTTAAACTGTAAAAAGAATGCATTTTATTCTCGTTTTTATCGTGTATACAGCCTATTTAATTGTTATTTAGCATGTTGAGTTCGAATTACGTAATAGAAGAAATTGCGGCCAACTGTGAGTTTATGTAATGATCAATGCCGTCTCTTCCACTGTCGCACGATGGCCACCAGAGTTCTCGTACTTGCTTTGTTCATGATCTGCTCCTTGGAGTTCTCAGACAGTTTGGACCCCTTAGAATCGGCTAAGGAGATGATAATGGAGCAAGCCATAAATGTCGCTACTAAAGATCTACCAAAAGGGTGCGTAAAACGCTTATAGTTTTTTGGCTTAGCAGTTTATTTGGTCCCCACGTATACTAAAGACATTACTGTCTGCGGTAAGCACAGTACGTTGCCTGAGTGCATCAATGTTATTTTAATGTGAAAAACTGAAAAATCAATTTCTTCCAGTGTAAGCTTTCAAGATTCATCCCCCTAAGAGTTTTCAACTTGTTCAATTTTTACTTTGTCCCCTTTTAAGCAGAAAATATGAAATATGGAACATGGGTGCACTTTGGCTATATATCCAATTTTTTTGAATTGTTTGTTTCAAAGAGTAGTTTATCCCTAAATCATTCAAAATGTAAATATTTCCAAAATTTCTCAAGCGTTTTTGATTTTGATTGAATAATGTAAAAAAATTTACAATTTACAATTTAAGTCAGTTAAGTTTTTTTAAGTATTATATGATAGCTTTATTGGACGGTGTGGTATTTAAAATTTAATTAAATGTGTGCCAGTCTACTTATACATTCTATTGAATTTTAACAGATACGTGGAACTATTGAACTACAACAAGTCTGGGTTTTTTACGAAAATTTTACACTGGTTGTTTGGAGACACAATAGAGAAGAGATTTCGAAACATCATTCAGCAAGACGTGAAGCTGATGCCGGAGAGTATGCCGATCGACGATGTGGAGTCAGACAACAAGGAGCGGAAGACGTTCACCAATGGCGTGATGGAGGGGCTCAAGAGCATAGAAGTCACCCCCAAGACCGGCGTTACAGTCACGTGGTCCACGGGTTTGACTGGTACAGAATCAGAGGACTGCTAATTCAATAATGAAGCTGATTTTACTTTCTCCCCACAGTTAACAGTATACAGTAGAAACAGTATATTTCAAAATTTTAGTTATAAGTGAATATATCGGTTTGTCACTCTGTCGGTCTGTCGCTCTACCGGTCTGTCGGTCTGTCGGTCTGTCGGTCTGTCGGTCTGTCGGACTGTCTGTCGCTCTGACGCTCTGTCGCTCCTCTGTCGGTCTGACGTTCTGTCGCTCTACCGCTCTGACGCTCTGTCGCTCTGTCGGACTGTCGTTCTGTCGCTCTGTCGCTCTGACGCTCTGTCGCTCTGTCAGACTGTCGGTCTGTCGTTCTGAAGCTCTGACGCTCTGACGCTCTGTCGCTCTGTCAGACTGTCGTTCTGTCAGACTGTCGCTCTGTCGCTCTGTCGCTCTGACGCTCTGACGCTCTGTCGCTCTGTCAGACTGTCGGTCTGTCGTTCTGAAGCTCTGACGCTCTGACGCTCTGTCGCTCTGTCAGGCTGGTTGTCTGACGTTCTTTCGCTCTACCGCTCTGACGCTCTGTCGCTCTGTCGGACTGTCGTTCTGTCGCTCTGTCGCTCTGACGCTCTGTCGCTCTGTCAGACCGTCGTTCTGTCAGACTGTCGCTCTGTCAGACTGTCGCTCTGTCGCTCTGTCGTCCTGTCGCTCTGTCGATCTTTCGGTCTGAATGTCTGTCTGTTTGTCGTTCTGTAAGTATGTCGGTATTTCGATCTGTCGGCCTGTCGGTCTGTCGATCTGTCGGCCTGTCGGTCTGTCGATATGTCGGTCTGTCGTTCTGTCGCTCTGTCTGTCGTTCTGTTGGTATGTCGGTATTTCGATCTGTTGGTCTGTCGCTCTGTCGTCTGTCGCTCTGTCAATCTGTCGGTCTGAATGTCTGTCGGTTTGTCGTTCTGTCGGTATTTCGATCTGTCGGCCTGTCGGTCTGTCGATATGTCGGTCTGTCGTTCTGTCGCTCTGTCGCTTTCCCGGTCTGTCGGTCTGTCGGACTGTCAGTCTATCGGAGTGTCGTACTGTCGGTCTGTTGATCTGTCGATCAGTCGGTCTGTCGCTCTGTCAATCTGTCGGTCTGAATGTCTGTCGTTCTGTTGGTATGTCGGTATTTCGATCTGTTGGTCTGTCGGTCTGTCGGTCTGTCGCTCTGTCAATCTGTCGGTCTGAATGTCTGTCGGTTTGTCGTTCTGTCGGTATTTCGATCTGTCGGCCTGTCGCTCTGTCGATATGTCGGTCTGAGGGTCTGTCAGTCTGTCGTTCTGGCGGTATGTCGGTACTTCGATCTGTCGGTCTGTCGCTCTGTCGATCTGTCGGTCTGAGGGTCTGTCGGTCTGTCGGTCTGTCGTTCTGGCGGTATGTCGGTATGTCGGTCTGTCGTACTGTCGTTCTGTCGTTCGTTCGCTCTGTCGCTCTACCGGTCTGTCAGTCTGTCGGACTTTCGGTCTATCGAACTGTCGTACTGTTGGTCTGTCGATCTGTCAATCTGTCGGTCTGAGGATCTGTCGCTCTGTCGTTCTGTTGGGTCTGTCGATCTGTCGATCTGTCGATCTGTCTGTCTGAGGGTCTGTCGGTATGTCGGTATTTCGGTGTGTCGGTCTGCTGTTCCGTCGGTCTGCCACTCTGTCGCTCTGTCGGACTGTCGTACTGTCGGTCTCTTGGTTTGTCAGTATGTCGTTTTTAATGTTTTGGCAGAACGATCTTGTGTAATAATTACTGAATATAACTATTAAAATCAGCATAAAAACTAAAAAAAATAGTATGTTGGATCAATAGTCTATGACTAACGGTTCCAGAGAAAATTAGAATTAACTGTCCCTGGTAAACGCAGGAAGGACATTGTGAGAGAGAGCGGCAAATGATATTCTTAAGGAAGGTATGAAAAATTAATTTTTTTTTCACAATTGTCTGTGATACTTGGTATGCAGTTCAGGTTCACATCACCCAAGAACACCCTTTTCAAAAAAACTAAGTATTACCTGTGGGCAGGCCATACCCCCCAAAATTATAATATAATATTTTAAACTTAATTTCTGTCGCTTTTTAAGATATCGGACGATTATTTTTTAAGAATAAATGTGTAAATGATATTTATATAAACTTTAAATAATATGATAGTTTTATTAAAGTATCCTTTTTATTTACTTGATGACGACTGATGCCGCTCATTTAAAATGGTTTTAATAAAATAGAATGACAATCTAATGTTTTTACCCTAAAAGCTACTTTCTTTTGAAGCGGCAATGTGCTAAGATTAAAATACTCAAATTTATTTTCATAGTGGCTATTTTTTTCAAGTAGAAAACTTTAATTCGAGAACGTCTGTTTGTATGAAGTTTAAAATACAGCTTTGTGACCTAAGGTCCTAATTACACGATTTTTTCAATTGTGTTTTTCAAAATGGTGGCTGTCTATTAATATAAAAGTAAAACTTTAAAATCATGAAGATCTCATTCGGCCCACAGGCATTCGTTTCACCGTCTCCCCACTTTTGTTAATAAGGGAAGGTGAGGGGGAAGCAAAATCTTTAGCTAATAATTTTGTCTTTCAGGGCCTACTGCTGTGGTGTCAATTTTCTTTAAAAATCTGGTCATCAAAGGTGACTTTACAGGGAAGTTCGAATTATATCAAGCCGATATCAAGATTAATGGAAAAGTGACGATAAAGGTTCTACAAAATAACTTTGTCCTGACGTTTAGATTGCACCCAGGAATATTTGAGGGGTAATGTTGATAGTAGAATAGTAGATTGTACTGTAGTAGATATTAGGTAGATAGTAGCAGTGATATGTAAATGCAACAGCAAAAAGTAAAAGTTTAGTCTCCTTTTCTGTTTTAATGGGACTGATTTTACGTAATCCGTACAGGGGTAGCTGAAAACTGATGTCTGTCTGTACCTGATAAGACGAAACAGCTATCCAAATGCAGATACCCACAGCCATCCATGTACCGTGTGTCCAGCCAAAGTTTGTCTTAGCTCTTGAGGGGGGGTAAATTGGTAATTTGCGCGACCAAAATTTGAAACAATGGTTAATTACGTTTTTTGGTTATAAGGACAGTTTAGGGGAACTGAAAACATTCCCTTTAGACAATAAGTCAATGATTTAACCTATTACTCACAGGGAAGTAAATACAAACATTTTATTTTATCTGACAGTAAACTTCATACAGGGTCTCAATTTTTTCACACTACTTTTAGGGAAGTATTTAAATTTTCTAAATTTTCCGATATTTTTCCAATATGGTGGACAACTTTATTTTTATTATGGAACGAAGTACAGTATTTTTATATATGAAGACGTGATTTAAAAACGTTTTATCTTTAGTAGTTTTTTTAACCTAACTAATCAGACTCTAAAGCAATTTTAAAACGTCATTTACCCTGTATATTTAAGGATAAATACCCCCGTCGCAGCAGACCTGCGTACTCAGTGAATTTCCAAATCAATAATATAATAATAATAATATATGACAAGTTTGGTCAAAATCTGTCGATAAACATGAGAATTTTTGCCTATTCTCCATAAGATTAAAATGGGAAAGAGTGAGTAGGTTTGCTGCTGTGAGGAACACTGAAAGTAGCCATTTATACCATCAAAAATTTTATTTTTAACATTTATACCAACTTTCATCAACATCTGTCCATAAATATAGGAGTTTGCCTAATCTCCATATGATTAACATGGGAAAAGAGTATGCAGGTTTGCTGCCATGATAAACACATAAACTATAATTTTTTAGCACAAATGTATGGATCTCAACCACATGAAGCTAAATATCAAGTTTCATTCAAAAATATTAGATAATAAGTGAAAAATTAATTTTTTTTAATCCTCCATAAGATTAACATTGGAGCCTCAAAAATACAACGTACTGTGTTTAGATTTTTTTATATCTCGGTAACCGTTGAAGATAGAGAAAAACTTTAAGGAACTTAATTGTGTAGTTTTTTAAGCTGATTCCAATGGTGAAATATAAAATTAGAAATTTTTAAAAATTACATGTGAAAAACGCAAAAAAACCCCATTTTGGGGTACAAACCCCCCCCCAAACTACCCGTTCCCATTGACCGATATGTCTGGTTTACGAACTCGTCTGAGCATTTGTAGGAATACACGTCTCTACCAAATTTGGTTGTTTTTTGTTTTTGTTGTTTTTGGTCTCTGGGCACCTAAAGAAGAAAAAATAACATGGTCTCGGGCTTAACTCTTGCCATGAGACCTACGGTAATAGCTTCTTCCCTATGGGAAATTCGCTAAAAGGTCGATTAACGTTTTTATTTTATGTCTAACAATAAAATTCTCATTGGAAATCCCATTTATTTCTATGCATCTTTTTGATACGCATTTCAGTGCCCTAAATATTTTCAATTTTCCAATATGGTGGAGAGTTTAGTTTTTTTCTGGAACACTGCAGTTTATTATGATTGTAGTTAGAAAAGTTCTGCAAAAGTATTTTAATTTTAATATTTTTTCCTTAACAAAACCAATCAGGCTCTAGAGAAATTTAAGTTTTAATTACAATATAACAAGTGGCCAATGGGTAATTTACATAGTTGCACAGCAGTGACTAAGTCACTTAATTCTTTGACTTCCACTGAAATAAAACTTTAAAAGATGCTCTAGAGTTCATTGGTTACTCATTGGTTCATTGGTTGGATTTAATAAAAAAATACCAAGAATAATTAAGTTTTCAATCGGGGTTTCTATCTAAAATCATAATTAAGTACAGGTTGTTCGTTAAGAATCACACAAATATGTCCGCCATATTGGAGAAAAATCGAGACATAAAATAAAATCTTTAGGCCGAACACCCGGTTTTTGGAATGATTTAGGAAAGTCAGAAAAATTTACAGTTAATAAAACTATTTATCATGGTCTATTAAAAATTAACATTGACACTTGATGGTCGAAAAACATTGATATCTTATCTTTCTTTATTTGGAATTCATTTTTGGTGATGCCGGATTTATGTTATTTATCAAAGTTGATAAAACAAAGTTTCACCGTGAAACGTGGTTTTACTTAACAATTTTGATGGAAAATGTCCGCAATAAAAATCGAAATAGCAAATCATTTCTTGTTATAATTACATTATAAATATGTATATAGTCTATTTATTTATATTCCACAAAATATTGAGAACTAAGTTTGTGGGCTATTTCGGAGAAATTTGTCTCTTTGCTCACAAATCGACCAGATAGCCCAGTCTTGCTGGGCGTAAATACGGCTAAACGTGTAAATACGGATGCCGTTGGGAACAGTGACTACACACGTATACTCTCGCAGTGGTAACTCTGTATTGAATGCAGATCCACAACTATTAACCGTTTGTGGTTTTGCAACAAACCAGGAAATTGGTTTCATTGAAGTACACTATACGGTTACCACCGAAATTATGGGTTGCGATATATTTTCGGAATGGCTCTCGCGTGCAAGTTACAGATCCGAGACTTCATTGGCGCGGTCACCTGCCGTTCTCTTACAATACGTGAAATAACAATTTTTCACCTTTTTCGATGTAATTTTTTATACTAGCAGTTTCTGACGACAGTCACATAATCAAGTCATCATCGTTTATCGATTCGTCTTGTTTAAAATTGACGTATTAAATGAGACACTTATAACATTTAAAACACACATACCCATTACAAATATTACTCTTTGGGCACCTAAACAAACTTCTGTTGCGTTTCGTGTACGCATTTTCTTCCAGCGGCAATGACTGGAGTTCAGGCGATGTGCACGCACCGCGTAGTTTGTTTAGGTGCCCAAAAAAATATCTGACTGTCACGAAACCACTAGTCAACGCCGCTACTAAAAAATGACATTGAAAAAGGTAAAAAATTCCTATTAATTAGTTAAAATCAATATCCGGAAGTAGGAACATGAATTCAGGGATCTATTACTCTAATAAATCTGAGGGGCCTTCAGATTTTAAAAATGCGAGGGTATTTTTTGCTTAGGAGAAGCCCAATATGTTTTAAGGTTGTTGATTTCCTCAATACACGTATGTTTTCCATTTACCCATCTTTTTTGTATCCCCTCCTTCTCATGAGATAAATCGGATCATAACTTTAATTGAAGCCAGAGATTTAAGTGTTTTGACATATCACATAATTCACAAATTCATCCTGGTACTTGATTATAAATTTCCTATAATATTACTTGAGCAAAATGAGCATCAAATTGCTCAGGAAGCCTTTGGAAGTTAAATCGATCAACTGGTGACAAAATGACGTAAGAGCTTTTTCGTTGCAGATGCTATTTAAAACTAGTCGATGTTGTTGTCACCGATTTGGAGCATTTAGAGTGGAATGTGAAAAAAGCTAAAACTGGTAAAGACGACGAAAACGCGGCAACAGTCTTGCGGGACTACTTCGTCCACCAGGAGGGCAATGTAAGAACTAAACTACTACATGTACAACGTTAGTAGTAAGTATACGTGGGCACACATTAAAATGGGGATTTTGTGGACGACTTTATGATGAACTATTCATGTTCAACTTTGTATGTTCGCTGTTAAACAGTTTCTCTGAGTAAAACTTTATTCATGTTCTGTAGTTATTAGATTTGACAACCTCAATACATCTTTGAAAAATATTAAAACAGTTTTTTGTATATATTTCTTGTACGAGAGGTTCTATCACAAGCTTCATGTGTCACGGATTTTTCAAGATCTACAACTTTGGTATTCTTTTCTATAATTAGTTCTTGTACTAACTAAATTTTACCCAGATTTTTCAACTTATTTCCTTTTTTATTCCTAGGTGGAGGAGCATATTAAGACAAGTATTGTGAACATGATATACCAACAGGTGCCTAAAGCTTCCCCGGCCATTTGCGACAATGATAACAAGTTCCTCCGACTCTCCCAGTATCAGACGTTTAAGATGGGAAAACCCAAAGTTGTTGTTGTGACCACAGATTCGCTGCCGAAGCCCTAAGTCATAATGACAAAATTTTGTCTAGTAGTGATTAAGTTTTAATTTAATTCATTTCAGAGGTGTCACAAATAAATTCAAAATGTCTGCAATGATAAAATATGTATTAATCTAAAATTAAGAAAAAATAGGTAATCAATAAAGTTATGGTTTGATCAACCAATATAAATAATACCTATTTATATTCATTTTCACTATTTTCCTATGAAAATTATTATGCCTATTTATGATTGTTTATCATTCATTCTAATATCCTTCAATTTATCTATAGGTTTTGGAGCAGAGACTTTATGTTTTCTCTTACCTCTGAGATATTCTTGACTGAAGGTTAGACGAGGTAAAATAAAAAATATTAGAGAAACGTTACATTCAAGATTGTAAAAGTCATTTTTACTGGACTGAAGAAAGTAAGGGAATTGCGCTAAGCAGGGAAGTGAAATAAATTTCTTAGAGAATTCTATATCAATTTAGGTTGGAAATTCTCATTAACATAAAACAGTCTTAGCTCTGGGTGGGATTGGCAATCCGTAAGACCAAAATTTGAATCGGAAGTGACATCGTATGGTTATAAAAACAGCTGTTTAGAGGGACCGAAAACATTCCATTGAGACATATCCATGATCTAAGCTAAGCTACTGAACCAAAGAAAAGTAATACGTTTTTTATATTGTACTTTTTTCTAACAAATAATGGAAAAGAATTTCTTAAAAATAGTTATATTTACAAATACAAGCATAAATAGGTTTGGAAAATCAAAAAACTTGACTGGGATGGTGGCGTGTCCTCTAATACATCTATTGGAAGTCATGAATTGTGGACCGTTATGAGAGATGGTCGGTGTATGTGATATTCCCTTTTGTGGATTAACGTCCACACTATTGATACGCTCATTGAAAAAAACTCATAGTAAGACCAGTTTTGTAATTCAGAGGAAAAATGTGATTCGAATCTCAAGTTAAATTATAGGTTCCTTAGATGCCGTTGGCTATTAGTTATCAGCCTTTTTAAGAGTCTGCATCAGTGGTAGCCATCTTGAATTTTAGTCCCGTAAGAGCAATGTTAAGTTCTGGCGCCTATATCTCATTGACCTATTGTCATACATTAACGGAAGAGGTGTCAAATTAAAGGTATTACAGTCCTCCAGGGCACCACCTTACAGAACTTCTCTTTTTCGCTCTCAATAAAAAAAAAGATTTATTTTGTAAAATATTCCTGGATTTTTGTTTTTATATCGAGTTAAATTTTTGAACATATTAAAAGGTCTACTTTGATAATTAACACCGCTACAGACGCCAGTGAAGGTATGTTCCGCCAGAATTTAACATTGTTCTTACGGGACTGAAATTCAAGATGGCTACCACTGATGCAGACTCTTAAGGAACAAGTCAGCCTTAGTCGGTAACGAGACTAGGATGATTGTCGTACACTAATTTCTCATTCGTGCTTGGCTTAAAATACCTACCTAGGTCACCTGGGTTTTTTTGCCATTGAAAAAGGTAAAGTGTAAAGTTATCTGAAGTGTGGGGATAAATCACCATGGTTTCGAGTGATGTAAACACATTTTCAAGTTTGAAAAACAAAATTTACTTACTTTTCAATGAAAAGTCGTTAACTTTCCATAAACTCCACTTTCGTATAAAAAGCTGTACAGTTGTT
This sequence comes from Nephotettix cincticeps, assembly GCA_023375725.1. NCBI lineage: Eukaryota > Metazoa > Arthropoda > Insecta > Hemiptera > Cicadellidae > Nephotettix > Nephotettix cincticeps. The sequence continues at coordinate 14,989,528 of CM041789.1, read as the reverse complement.
ACTATGTGTAAAATGTCCACTTTTGCCTTTGAATTTTGAATTATAAAATGGTGTAATTATGAGGATAGTTCTTGCATGTGATCGTAGTATTCAATAGTGCGGATGTTAATCCAAGCAGGGAATATCACATCCATCGACCATCGCTCATAGCTATCCACAATTCTTGACTTCCAAGTATATGGATTATAGGACAGGCCACCACCAGTGTCCTAGATGAAAGGTAATTTAAACCTTTTATCAGTTCGAGAAAGTGGTCCCAATAAAAATGATAAAGGTAGTTTAACTTTATCGGTAACTAATCATACATATTGAGAATGATAAATGTAATTCAGTAAATTACTCATGAATGACGTAATAAAGGTAATTACGGCCAGATGTGGATCAAAGTTACGTATAACTATCATTTTTGTTGCTTCGGTGTTGTATGATGCACCTCAAAACAATCCTTGTAGCTTTTCTCTCGGTATGTTTCTTCAAATCCTTAAATGCCGATTTACCTATGATAATGCAGCTGACGGGAATGTTCGTTGACCACGCTGCTGACGCAGGCTTGTCGATGAAAGGGTACGTACAACTTTTGGTAAAACATTTTTCGAGTTAGATTATTTTTAAATGCACTTTTCCACCTATTAAGAATTCAGATTTGATTTCAAGCAATTTTTGGGGTGAGCCGACAAAGAAAATCCATTTTAAAATATTTTGTGTTCCATTGTGTACAGGTTGTTCCAAAAGTTACATGTCATATACTGGGATTCTGTTTGGGTGAGGCGGAAAAATTGTATTATGCGCCTGTGCGCATAATGCATTTAATTTAATTTATTAATGGGATCGTGGCGTTTTCTGTAATCCAGCTACTTGGCTGTCACGTATTGTAGATAATTGTGAGCGATGGTCGGTGGGTATAGTGTTCTCTTGTGTTGATTAACGTCATCATAATATAATAAGACTAATTCAGAGGCAGTGGTTCGGACTCCACGTTAAACCGTAGGTCCAAGAGTTGCCTTCGGCTGTTGGGCTATTAAATAACAGTCCTGTCTAAGGAAAATGTCAGCCTTAGTCAGTAACAAGACTACAAGATCGCGCCACAATCATCTTACATTTTTCATTAATTCTGGGCTTAAAACACCTACCTGGGTAGGTCGTCATTTCAGTAACTATATAACTAACAGATGGATTCAGCCTGTAGTCTGGAATTCACCTGTATAAAATTGAAATTAAATAACAGGTCCATTCACTACATAACCAAATCAAATCTTTAGACCTTTAACATGGGATTGTTTGTCACATTACATCAGGATAGGCCAAAGATTTGGCTTAGACCCTTGGAGCTCATTCAAACCCCACTCATCTTATGCGATCTTGCGGTCCAAATCACTTACTTTTCAAGGAAAAGAATGCCTGGATGAATTGTGACAACCAATCCAGGTTGCCCTTATCCTCCACCATTTACTATATTACTAGGTAAAATTTATGTGAGTCAAACTAAAATCAATATCAAGAATATTCTTTTCCAAAAACACTTCGCAGATATTCATCATTTTGTATTTTTTACAAAATAATTGTTAGAGTAAACCACACGAAAATGGTCCGATGAAGTTTTGGACAGCTGGTTCCCCCCTCACTAGCAGTGTTGCTATTTTTCATTTAGCCTATCAGCTGACGTAACCATATGCTATAATGGAATAGAGCGATTTGGAAACACCGAGCTGACTTTCATTGGGCCATTTTCGTGCGTTTTACTCTAGCTTCAAAAATTGTCTACCGATCTTTTTAAAACTTTGTATGTATGTTTATTTTAATATACTAACCGCTATTTTGTTTGTTTACATCTCCGAAAAAACAATATCACTTTAAAAAAAAACTTTCAAAATCTGTTTTATGTTCTCATTTCTTTAAATATTTCAGACAGGTTATATTTGTGTTTACAAAATCATACAATCACTGCCATTCAAATTTTTACCATAATAATTTTAAAGTCCCGGAAAAGGAATACCGGACAGTATCGGTAACAAACAAAAGGAAGTAGAGAAAGTAGGTGTAAATTTATTTTGCAGGCTTACTAAATAATTAAGAAAAACTGTTAACAAAACTTTCGTTCGTCAATAATTTACTTGATTACGGACAAAAATACTAGTGAACTGTAAAAGTAAACTGAAAATATTTCCAAAATTCTTCAGATACATGAGGCTGTTATCCAACAAGTCCAATTTCCTGACAAATCTGGTTCATTATATATTTGGTGACAAGTTAGAACGGAGATTTAAGAAAATCATCGACCGAGACATTCAGTTCATGCCGGAGGTAGCACCAATTGAAGACGTGACTGAACCCAAGGAGATGTCGTTCGTCAATGGGAGGGTGGAAGGACTGAAGAGTATGGCAGTCCCAGACCAAGCCGAAGTCGACATCATGTGGTCGTGGACCTGGGCCGGTACAGTATCAGAGTATATTGGATTAGGTTAAGATAACATTCACCAAGACGGTGATGTAAGGTCTGAAGAGAGTCGACGAGATCCACACACTGGCGTGGAGGTTAAGGGTGGCTCCCGCCTTGTATTGGAACGTTGTATTTTGTATTTTTTCAACCACGTTCCATCTTTATGTTCCATAACTTTATATTTCTTACTAGCAGTAAGCCCGTCCTTTGTACGGGTTGTAGGATTCAGTTTAAAGAAGAAAGATTATCATACCAAAATGTAAACCTGAAATCCTAAACAAATCAATACAAAGAAAATAAATCAATACCCAGCTTTATTATTTAACATTACTTTACAATTCAGTTTAAAGAAGAAAGATTATTTACCAAAATGTAAACCTGAAATCCTAAACAAATTAATAAATCAATACCCAGCTTTATTATTTAACATACTAAATTTTTACTTAATAACTTTTGATATAGAATGATTTCTAAATGGGTTTGCCAATATTGATTTGACAACTGCTTGTTTTTCTTTTTATCAAATCTTTAAACTACAAAGACAGCTGATTATTACCAGTAGGTGGTTAATTGATAAGTGAAAGCAAATTGCGACTAATGTTGCGTAAAAGTGGGTTTTTAAATACTCGTGATTTACTTTTTAAGGGGCGGCGGACAATTTTAAGCTTTGAAAAACCTTCTCTGGAATGTATAGAATGCATGAAATAAGTTTCATTGTTATCAGTTTTCCCAGTTTTTTTTAGAAGATGGCGTAAAATGTCTCCTGGAGCGTCACAAACAAACAGATACAATTTGAGATAAGACTTGTTTCAGCTTCTCTAACGCACGAAAAGTATAAATAACTAAAATATTAATAACTCTGAGCAATGTACAGGCAAAACTCTAATGTTATTTAAATAGATTAAGCACCATAATAATAAAATGAGAAATAGCATACCTTCAGAAGAAATACTTGCTCTTGTTGAGGGAAGTAACTGTGCGTTAATAGTATATGAACTGCATAGAACAAATTAATGAACCTGTTTATGAGCTTTCTGTTGTGAACATAATAATGAAGAGTGACTTATCAAACAACTTGCTCATCGTCTTTGTTGATTTTGTTATTTTGTAAATTGTGAGATTGTTTTAAATTATTTGTATTCACGCTCTTAACTGAAATATAATAAAGCAAATCAGAGCTAAAAACGCGTTTAAATTTATTTGAAAGATTTACTTATTTCTTTATGGCATATAAAATCCATACCTTCTCATCACGAATTCAGTATGGAAATATAAAGCGATATGAGTATGTAATTGTAAATAGTATCGTCACATATACTCACAAGATCAGTTAAAGCGCGCAATAACAATGGGAACAAAGTTAATCAGCAAAGTAAGCTGAGGCCGGGACAGAGATTACCGGCATGCGTGCAAGCCTCCGTTTGGTCACTTACACCACTATGTGTCCGGTGCCGTATGTCTACATAGGACAGTGGCAGCGTCCGGCTTCTATCCGGTGATCGTGACGGATGGACGGACCGTGTGTAAGCTCCCATTCTCCACCTACCTGACTGGGACAGTGGCGACGTCCTGTAATCCAGCTACTTAGTCACGAATTGTGGATAGTTGTGAGAGATGGTCGGTGGATGTGGTGTTCTCTTGTGTGGATTAACGTCCGCACTATTGAATACTACGTTAATCCACAAAGACCGTCCTCATAATTAGACCAATTCGTAATTCAGAGGCCGTGGTTCGGATTCCACGTTAAACTGTAGGTCCATTAGTTGCCATCGGCTGTTGGGCTATTAATTAACAGTCCTGTCTAAGGAACATGTCAGCCTTAGACAGTAACAAGACTACCAGATCGCGCCACAATAATCTTACACTCATTCCTCATTTATACTTGGCTTAAAATACCTACCTGGGTAGGTCGCCATTTCAGTTTAAAGTATAAAGTATAAAGTGCCACTATTGGAATGTGACGTTCCGATATTTTCTGGACAGATAAAAATATTCTGCAGAGGGACCTAACATGTAGACAAAACCGTAGCGTGCGAATTATGTTGGCACTACTGGCTTTAAATCAGCTGGCTTGTTCTTCTGAGCTTCCGCCGAGACCGGATGTTTATATTTTACTGATTGGACATTTTATTAGCATTTAAATTAGTTGAGTTGTATTCAAATAGATGTTGACAGTGATAATTAGTGATAGTTCTTCTACACCAGAACGATTGAAAGAATTAGCAAGGGGAGTTTCTTGATATATTTTACTAGAGAAATTTAAACTCAGATACGAAAAAGTTATGACAATTTACTCTATGGTGTAAGATCATAAAAAAGTCACTTCTGTTTAAAGTTATATACATTTCTTTACCAATTTTTATGTTTCATGGTAACTGCAGGTAAAATATTATGTGCAAATCGAGTGCAAAGTGCATTTGCCTCACTCGAGATACCACACTCAAGACTTGTGTGTAAATGAGAAAATTACCCACCTTGCTCAATTCACCTAATCCTTAAGAATAACACGGGAAAGAGTATGTAGATTTTCTGCCATTATAGACACATAAACTATAATTGTTAAGCATAAATTGATGGATCCCAATCACATGAATCTAAAAAAATACCAAATATTTTCATTCAAACATGTAAGTTAATAAGTGAAATATTATTTTTTCACTATCATACATAAGAATAACATTGGAGGCCCAAAATACTAAAAAATATGTAAAGAATTATGATATATATAACCTATGAAAAATTTAACTGACTCTGTATGAAATTATGGTCACAGGCTAATAATAACGGTATGGATAATTAAACAGTAAATGATCGGCTTTGGCTAAAAGACGTTAAACGGCATCGCTCAATTGACTAACGTCGTAGCCGAGTCACTATACAGAAAAACACTAACACTAATGAAAACTTAAACTAATAATTTTGTTTTCAGTGCCTACTGCTGTGGTGCCAATTTACTTTAAACGACTAGTTATCAAAGGTGATGCTAAAAAGAAAAGTGGCTTCCCAATCCCATTTTTAAGCTCCGATGTCGATGGACCAGTTGAGATGAAAGTCCTTGCAAATAACTTTGTTCTGACGTTTAAGTTGCACCCAGGATTATTTGAGTGGTAATTTTACATAAATATTTAACATAAAAGCTTACTATTTTAGTAATGTGACCATTTAGTTGTATTCATCAGTATTACACTAACTGTCTTTGATTAAAATAATTTATATATTTTTGTGGGTTTAGTTTAGCTTATCAACAATGGTAATAATTTTTGTTGTATTAATATTAGATACTGTACCTTTTTAAATTTATAATCAAATGTCGATGAATGAGCTAGAAGCAATAGTCTGGTAGATCTAAGGGGTCTCCAGGCTGTAAAACGACTTCTGAGGATGTTCTGAGGTCTAGACCTTAACGGATTTGTTGTCGTTGAATTACCATCGTCTGTACTTCACATTCACAGTCAGACCCTACTGGAGTTTGTCATCCTTTAGGTAAACCGAAACACAACTTAAATTGAACACCGGAATCTTCCTCATGATAACCATTTTTAGATATTGCCAATGATTTTATTTATTCTAGAAGAATAAATGTATAATCACTTAGTAAAAGTTTTAAGGTAGAATAGAGTAAATATTGTTAAAAAATGGCGTTGTAACTTTTCCATTGCAGGTGTTATTTAAAACTAACCGATGTTATTGTCACGGATATGGACGAGTTGGAGTGGCATGTGAAGCATCGAACAGGTGGAACGAACATAGCTGGCGGACTTGAGTTGCAGGACCTTTTCGTTCGTCAAGAGGGCGTTGTAAGAGACAATATACAGCTATATGAGTATTATAACACTCATTCATTACATTATTGTAAACATTATACAGCTGTCCCGTAATAATTTGCAAAAACTCAAACTCTTTCGGTAAAAAAGGGGTTTAAATATGAATATGGTTACCTCTTGTAGTTTCCCGTCCTTCTTTACACCCTTTGAAACTATATAAAATACAGGGTGATTTCAAAATTAATTTACTCCTACTTTTTTCCTACAACTATTATTTAAAATTATTTGATCATTAATTGACCACAAAATCTATATTGACATGGATATGTCTTAGCTCTGGAGAGAGGGTTGGTGATTTTTAAGATGGAAAATATGTATCACGTTACCATAGAAACAAGGAGGAACGGATTAGAAACTACTAGAGCTATTTTATTTAATTTTTAATATAAAATAATAAGAATAGTTGTTTAGATGTACTGTAAACATTCTCTTTAGACATATCCATGATCTAACCTATTTCCCACAGGGAAGTAAACTATGGTTTTATATTTTTAATTTATTGTTGAGCTCTGTAGGCCCTAGTTATGCCGATATAAGCCAAATCTGTGCAAATAAATTTAAGTGAAGGACAGATTATATTTTAAACATTCAAGACTGAAGATTAATAATGGATAATGGAGAGTACGAACAATATACCATAGAATGACGATAGCCTCTACATTATGTAATGTTTTCTACTAATAAATATTTCTGATTTCTGTAAAAATTAAGTATAAAGTTATTTAGTATCAAATGATTAAATGTAATTTATCAAAAGCAAATTGAGGTAATTTTACTATATTTGTCGTGGCCGAGTTTAAATAGTCGTTTCGCATCCCTAAGGTTCATCGCAAAACTTAATATACTAGTTAAACAAAGCTATTGTACGTAAAACATAAAACACGTAGTTTACAGTAGCTATATTTGGTTTTACGTGTCATGATTATAAAAATTAAAAGAAACACAGTTCATAAACATATTATATTTTCCTTGTAAAACGCATAACACATTATCAACTATGTCCTCAATACACCGACCCAGTATTCAAGTTCAACATGGGTAATACCTTTCTATAATATTATAAAGAAGAGGTGGTTTCAGTTTGTTCGTTTGTATGTTTTTGAAAGCTAATCGCAAAATAAATTTTTTTATTGACTTCCTTGTGGGAAATAGGTTAGATCATGGATATGTCTAAAGGGCATGTTTTCAATTCATCTAAACAGCTGTTCTTATTCTTTTACATTAAAAAATTCAATACAATAGCTCTGGTAGTTTCTATAGAAACCTGTTACATGTTTTCCATCTTAAAAATCACTAACACCACCCCCAGAGCTAAGACATATCCATGTCAAAATACTGAGCCGATCGGTTAGAAATTTTACACAAAGGTAGACCTTAAACTCGTGCAACTCATAGGCATATGCATTTCCTTTAATCCCCTCGGACTACGCTTCATGAACTTCCTTGGTTTTAATGTTCACATTTTCAAAGGACATCATCATAAAATTACTTGAATGTTAACAGCTGTGAACACTAAATTTTGACAGTTCAGGAGGATGAAGAAAGAGCTCCCGTGAACGTACTAGGTTTCAATGTTTACATTTTCTAATGCCAACATACGTTTACACTACATTTTGACAGTTAGGGAAAAAGAAGAAAGAAAGTTATTTTTTGCAAATAAACTATTGGATGGAAAGTTCGTTAGTATTGCCGAAAATGGTAGATTTTAAGTTTTCTCCCGATGCCTGTACTCCTTTCAACCTTTTTACCCGTTCTTCGCACGGGTACTTTAGCTAGTTTTTAAACAAATGTTTAAATACCTCTAATGCTAACTATGATCCTGTATTGGTGCTGGCAACCACTGGTTTCGGACCATATAGGCCCATTATCAAAAACCAAGTTGAAATTAAAATAATGCCCAACACTACTGTAGTGAAGAGACGTCATTCACAACACGAACACACACGGAAACACGAAAAACTAAATATATTGTTATAAGTAATTGGATGCCATTGAGTACTATTTTATCCTTGCTTCTTTGGCTTGTTCAATGGCAAAATATAAAAAAATAGTTCAGGCGGCGAATGATGAGTTATTAATGGCTGAGCTAGTCGAACAACAACTTATTGGCGATATGTAATCCTGTATGTAAAATGAGAGATGTATGTGACATCGTCATTACCAAAAACATTTGATTTTTAATAATAATATGTAATTCCCAAAAATGTGTAAAACATCCAAGTGGTGATTAAAGCTTTCATTTTGTACAGTACAGTATATATTTGCTTCAAAGTTTTACATTAATGAATGATTAAGATGGCATTAGATAGTGAAGCTAATTCGTAATTATTTACATTATTTGAAAAAAATTTCAGTTTAAGAAAGTTTCAAATTATTTAATCACAGCTGTTAGTTTTTGTAACATTGTAATTATTATTTTTAATTTGGCCAACATATAAACTTTCGATTTTTAATCATAAAACATAATCGTCAAAATCTGTAATGAGAAAGAATTATTTGCACACTAATTGGATGCCATTGAGTACTATTTTATCCTTGCTTTTTTGGCTTGCTCAATGGTTCAAAAATAAAAAAAGTTGCTGTTTATACCTTACGAGGTAAGACGCCATATGTTAGAATCCAAAACAAAATTATTTTTCCATAACATTAACATGGAAACTTTGAAAAGTTATAGGGTAGAGATTTATGGGAAATCGTCACAAAAACTATTAGACTTACCTATTTTAGGGCGTGAGTGAGGGCTTTGACGTTTATATATACAGATATACATGAGGCTACAATGGTCAAAATTATTTTCAAATGAAACTCATTCTATAACCGTACCAAACAAACGAAAGCATTTCAAAACCTTCGCTAGTATAATATTCTATGTTTTTCCTGTAGAGTAAGTCCTTTGAGAATAATTCTGTTTGAACTAGATTTTCTCTGTTTTTCACCCCAAGGTGGAGCAGCACATCAAATCAAGTGTCGTCAACATGATATACCACGCGTTGCCCTTGGCGTCTCCGGCTATATGCGACAACCACAACCAGTTTCTACGACTCTCCGAGTTTCAAACTCACCATCAAAGAAAGGCAACTGTACTTATCGACGGACAAACCACTACTCAAAAAGCTCCATAATAATTTAGATTTGTAGAGTTTTCTTATAGTTTGTTCAAAAATAATAATCTGAAAATTTCTGTTTCAAAATATCTTTCCAAATTTTCAATATTTTATAATACCACTATGGAAATTAAACGGATAATTATAATTATGAGAATTGTTTTAGTTACACCTTTCATAGATTGTAGATATGCGTTTAAAGATCAGAAAATGAAAAATGCTTAATAGTTTAATAATTAACCAAATAAATAACTTAATAATTTACCAAAGCAGTTTACAGACATCACGCTGCTAAATAGCAGGGTGATGTGTGTAGTTGAAATTTAACTCTAAAATTCCACTCGGACAGCCTCTTATTTCGTTCTGTGATATAAATAAGCATTCCACCAAAGTTATGGATTTTTAAAACAAATTTCAGGAGTCGCTACGTTTGGTCAAACCTTTTAAAAACTAGAACGTTCGGGTTAGGTCTGTGAGACCCAAGCACGTTAGTTATTGTTCTAACTCAAGGTGTGTTCTGTGTAACTTCCTAAAATACTCCAGAGAAAGCACTAGTGTTGTGGTTTTTCCACTGCAACCCTCGGTTTGTAGTTGTCAACTGGTTTTGGTGGAGGTGGGTCTGTCAAACCCAGCCCTCGTCCGTTTACGTGAATTTATTCGACCGAGCCAAGTGTATGGTTTTGGAATATTTTTAATGATTCTACTATTTTTAACAGTTGTGTGTACCTACATAGTATAGTGATTTTTAAAGAAATATATGAGCAGCCAAAACCGGCCAATTAACAGTGAAATCGACTGAATCTTGTTCAAGTATCTATCGGAAAGTGAATTTTATGATTCCAACTTTCTCTTGGAATGTGATCAAAATGCGGAAAGCGTCAATGAAGACAGGATCATCGATGAACCTGAAAATAATTGATGTTTTCTCATATTTTGAGTAAACCAAGTGTAGAATGTGATAACGAGATGCCGTTTAACAACTGTTTTAACGAATAATTTTTTAAAGTAATTCAATCCCTTCAAAAAGTTGTTCTTTTAAATGATAATCACTTTACAGTATTTTTTCATAAACAGTATTTCTTTTTCTGCAATATTCATGTATTTAACATCCTAGTAATAGAACTTTTATGTTTTTACTGATTTGTTTAAGAAAACATTGTATATTTTTTAACTCATACGATACATAATTTAATGTTATTTTCTAAATCTGTCTGTATATTTTTATTTTTAATCAACACTGTATTTTACAATATTTTGTATATGTGGCTTGGATTAAAAATGTGTGTATAAATAAATAGACTTAGTAATTGTTTTGTATTTTTAGTTTTGGGTCTGTCTGACCCAGCCCGTCCACGTACGTAACTTTTTTCGCACGTCCACTCTAGGGTTTTTAAATACCTAATTATACAGGGTGAGTCTTAAGATATTGAATGCGGACCACCGCCAATCATTGTGGATCAACTCATACTACATGTTGATTTCGTTAACTTTTTTGGTCGCCATCTTGGATCCGCCATTAACCTCTGATTAAAATTTAATATTAACTCCCCAACAGTACTACTACTAAGTATATAGTAGTAAATACTTAGCCATTTACTTAGGTAAGTTATTAGTTTTACTAATAACTTATAATTAAAGACCGGTACCACCTCGACGATAAAAATAAATTGACTGAGTAAAAGCCACCTAAGGGGTTTATTGTTTCTAGATTATTTTATGTACAGTGTCCCACGAAGAGGTTTAAACGTTTAATTTTATATCACGTGTTTATTCATCCACCGAATCTTTTTAAACTTTACACAGTTTACAAAGTAGGTTCTGAAAATATTCTGGGAAAATTTCAGCTCCCTAACCCTCGTAGAAACAAAATGGCGGCATATTGAAATTTTTCGTTTGTAAAATTACATTTCGTTAACGGTAGTTTAAATAGTCAGTCATTTATACCAACCTTTAATAATCTTTTGTTAGCGTGACTGGTGGAATCCGGTTTCAGATTTAAAACAGTATTGAGGATATAGCTCTTGACGTCACACGGTAATGTGTTCCATCTGTGTCAGCTGTTTGTTCACGTAACGAGAATGGTACATTTTCCATTGTTTTACGATGTCCCCCAGAGTGTTAGTTCTAATTTTAATCAATATATGTTTCTTGGATTGCTCTAACGCGGATTGGATGAACTGGGCCACAGGATTGTTGGTTAACAATGCGGGTACGATCGTGAATAATGCCGGATTTATCGTCAATAATGCAGGATTTATTGTTGATAATGCTGAAAATGTTGGTATACCACTACCAGGGTGCGTACAACTATTTTTATTTTTTTAAAGACTACTATTTTATTTTATATTATTAGTAAGCCCGTCCTTTGTACGGGTTGTAGGATTCAGTTTAAAGAACAAAGATCATCATACCAAAATGTAAACCTGAAATCCTAAACAAGTCAGTACAAAGAAAAATTATTTAGCATTACTTTACAATTAAATAGATTAGAACATTAATACCTTAAAATTAGTTATAGATTAAAATAGCTTGAATATAGTATGATTTCGAAATGGGTTTAAGAATCAATAACCATTATAAACTAACTAATATTAATTTTGATTTGACAGTTGTTTTTTCTTCCTTAAATCATTATTTTTTTTATTTTGTGTATTTCTACGCCAGTGGCATTTTTAACGTTTTGATGGGGAACGGTCCAAACCCCGGTCTTGTTACTACCTAACGTCGACCTGTTGTTAGGAAGCATCATTAATTAATAGCCCAATGACAAATGGCGACTGGGTCCAGATTCGACCCTTGCGGGATTCGATCCGGCGACCTTCAGTTTTGAAGGCGGGTATTATAACCACTACACCACCCAGCCAGTTAGACGGCTGACTATTACTAGTACCGGTAGGTGATTCATAGATAATTAAAGGAAAATGCAACTAATATCGCGTAAAAAGTGGGGTTTTAAATGGTCATTATTTACTTTCAAGTGTCGGTGAATAATTTAAAGCTTTGTAAAACCTTCTCTGGAATGTAGAGAATGCATTAAAAAGTTTCATTGTTATCAGTTCTTCCGTTTTTTCGGAGAAGACGGCGTAAAATGCCTCCTGGAGCGTCACAGACAGACAGACAACCAGTCAGACAAATACATTCTGGAAACCAATCATTTTATAAAGGAATTCACTTCTAAGCTTCACTAAGCTATTCACAACCCAGCTTTTTATTTACCATTACTTTACAGTTAAATAGATTAGAACATTCATACCATTATTGTAATTAGTTATACGTTAAAATAACTTTTTAATATGGTATGATTTCTAAATGGGTTTAAATCAATGACCAAAATAAACTAACTAATATGGATTCAACAGCTGTTTGTTATTCTTTCTATTAAATCTTTAAACTACAAAGAGTGCTGATTATTACCAGTAGTAAATAAAGTTTATTTAAACATGGGTTCGGAAATTCTTTATTAGCGAGTTACAGCTAGCTAAAGATTTCCCCCAGATGTCAGTAACCGCATTAAAATGAGTACATACTGGTTTTTAGCGTTGTTTCAGTGTCAAATGTTGTATATTTTATGTGAAACAAACTGTAAAACCGAAAAAAACTAGTCCCGGAAGTATAAGTCAAGTTGTTTTTGAGAAGTATAAAAGAAAAAATTTAACTCTTTCTTTTTGAAATTAAGGTATTTTTGAGCCATTTTGGATATTTTAATGTCAATTGTTATTATTGTCAATTTTACTGTCATTCCCTTTCTCTGCAATTATTTTGACATGGTTATGTCTTAGCTCTGGGGTAGGGGTGTTAGCAATTTTTAAGACCAAAATTTGAAACAAAAGAACAGCTGTTTAGATGAACCGAAAAATGTCCTTTAGCCTTATTTATGATCGAATTTATTGTACACAGGGAAGTAAATGAAAACATTTTTTAAATGGTTAATTTATTTACATCAATTTGTTCACAATGGGATTATCCACAGGTTTAATTCCAAAGTTTTATTTGTTTATTGCTGAGATAACGGAGTTGTTGTAGACAAAATATAAAAATAAATTAATTTGGTCACGATTTTTTATTTTTATGCTTGTTTTCTCAGAAACAACTTCACTTACAGTTCCAGGAACAGTTTTATTAAATGTTCAGTTCATTTTACGTAAAATACTTCTTTTAACGCAAAACAAAATAAAAACAGTAAAGCCTCGTTTAAACGGGGGCGCTGAAGTCCGGGCAAAATCTTTCGGTAGCCGTAACTCGCTATCGAAGAATTTCCGAACCCATGTTTACAGTAACTGTGTTTCATTGGTTTTAATAGTAGAACACGTCTTTTAATTCCTTCTGTTTTTTTCGTGAATATGTAAGAAACGATACGAAAAAATACGTAGGTAAACTTTAATTTATTAAATTTGTAACTGAAAACGCTTTCTCATTAGCCATAACAAGAATATAGATCTGGAAAAACTGATAATAGCATATTCATATTTCAACAGATTGATGGCGCTGTTGTCCAAAAAATCCAACTTCCTTACGAATCTGTTGCACTATTTGTTTGGCGGAAAAATAGAGAAGAATTTTAGAGAATTAATAGCAAACTTGGTAAAGTTCATGCCAGAAAGCGAAAAAATCGATGACGTGGAATCCGACAACAAGGAAGGAATGACGTTTACCAACGGAGTTATTGAAGGGCTGAACAGTTTTGACGTCACTCCTAAGACCGGCGTTGAGGTCATGTGGTCTTGGAGCTGGACTGGTACAGTATTGTAATAAACAAATACAAATTAGATTAGCTTTAGATTACATACAAATTGAGATAGACCAGAGTCCCGAAATCCGAACTAATTGGGACCAAACTCTGTTCGGATTACCAAGTTGTTCGGATGATTAAAATCTTTGTATTTACTTCCCTGTGGGAAAAAGATTAGATCATAGATGTGTTTAAAGAGAATGTTTACTCAATGTTACATTAAAAATTAAATACAATTATTGCTCTAGTAGTTTCCAAATTAGACATATCCATGGCAAAAACACAGCGTGAGTTTGCATTGGAAGTACAGTACTACTAAAATCAATTATTTTAGACCCCAACTGTGTATTTAGACCAGTTAACTTAGGTATTATCATAGTTCACATATAGGTTTGTCCACTACATGTTTTGTCTGAATTGCATCAGACTGCATATCCGTTATGGACTCGTCATTAGAAATACAGAGTGTTTCAGAATTCCCTACCAATACTCTAGGGCATTGATCCTGGGTAAGAAACATATCTAAGTCCTTAGTAACTCACACAGCCTCCATTTTGTTTTTCACTTATAATTGTTTTTATGAGTTAAAAACTTAAACGAACGGAATTGAAACTTTGCACAAAAGTTCATGACAACTAGACAAAACTACAAAAAAATCATGACAATTTTTCAAATTCATAAAACAAAATGGCGGTCATTTAAATTTTGTTTCTTAAATAACTCGTGAACCGTTGATTTAAAAGAAAATTTACAAGTATAACTTTTTTAGGTAATGTAGTTTCAAATCGATTGACACCAAATTGTTTTAAATTAGACAAATATTAACTGAGATATGGTAGCTCTAGTGATAAGTGACCGCTAGAGCTTAGTTGCAGTGCAAGGCATGCGACAAAAGTCTGCCACAACAATGCAACAGCCTCCGTCTGCTTACTGTCATTAAAATTCACACAAAACTCCCAAACTTTTTATATCAGCTGTGGTAAAAGTCAAAATACGTTTTTACAAACTAATCATTTAATTTTATTCTTGCCTGAAAATGTTATTAATTTATTCATTGTAGTCAGTTCCTCTACAGTTATTCTAAACTTATGCCAAGACCAAGAGGGTTATGTGACATTTTATTATTGTTTGAAGTAATATAAAATAACCTACAAATAGCATACAAAGCAGGCGGAGAATGTTGCATTGTTGTGTCAGACTTTAGTCGCATGGCTTGACATGCACTGCAACTAAGCTCTGGCGGTCACCTATCACTAAAGCTGCCATATCTCGGTTAATATTTCACGAGTTATTTGAGAAATAAAATTTTAAATGCCACCATTTTGTTTTATGAATTTGAGAAATTGTCATGGTTTTTTGTAGTTTTGTTTAGTTGTCATTAATGTTTCAATTTCGTACGTTTAACCATTATTAGCCAAATTAGCCAATAAGTTATGATAAAGAGTCGATCCAAGAATTCACTCTGATCTACTGTGAGTTTAGCTAGACATAGCCTTGCGATGTCTCGAGAAACAGTGTACTGCTACATACATATACGTGATGTTTATTAGACGATGGTGTAACTGCATTGGCTAAAAGAATTTCTTTGTTTCGTCAAAAGACGGTACCTAAATTTTTGCGTTCCAAAAAGTAATTTTTTTTTAATTAACAGTGTGTACGTAGTAATGTATAATTAATGATACAGAACTATAGACTAAAGTGTTACGATTCAGATTACGTTGCTTCGTTTTTAATTTAAACACAGTAACCTTTTCCCCATCAGGTAGTTCGGATTAGCCGGATGTTCGAATTCCCGGGGTACGGATTTCCGGGACTCTTATGTACATGCAAATTACATAAATATAGATTTAAACAATACTAAACAAAGTAAAGGTTTCATCTTCAGAAAAGATTTCAAACATAAAATAAATACTATCAGTGGACTCAAAATTGGGAAACGGATTTTTGGCAACCGCCCAGCCCCCACCGAGGGTCGGAACCCTAATTAGCCCTCGACAGCGGTCTTTTGGCAACCTCAGTTTCATCCCAAAAATTCTCCCTTTTCTCTCTGGAAATCCCTGCCTCGTTATTTAATCCCTCAATATATCACTCTTATCCCTTAAAGCCCCTCCCTCGCCCCGGAATGGCAGGCTATTCACGACTACGGGGAACCGGCTATTAATGAGCCAAGTCCTTTGAACTAATACCATTATTTCACAATGGACGTTACAGGATGTACGGCTGGATGGAATTGGATTTTCCAAGTAGAATGTTTGAAAGACAATGATACAAAAGACAAGACAACACCAACAAATATAGGTCAATTTGGTGAACTGTTGAAGTGTTACGATATTGTCAACAGAAATTGGTTATACAAAGTCCTAAATATTAATAAACTTCATGTTCATGCAACTTCATTCATAAACTTCATATTCAAACTTATTAATATAGATTATAAATTAAAAGTTACAAGTCTTATCTGATTTCAAAGAAATATAAATCGTTAATTCTTTCCTCAAGAAGTTAAGTATGGGTTTAAAAATAAGACCAATACAATTCATAATATTGTACCTCTAGACATAGTTCAAACTTAACAACAGACAGTACTTAGACGGTTAGTAATCACACACTTGAAAGGAATTGGGTATCAGGCGTTGTGCTTTGTTATTCTTCGTCTGTTTTCGCCCGCCGCCTCCCCTCTCGCCCTTCTCTAGCACGCTTTCTCCCTCACCCTCAACCCCGCCCGGCACGAACGAAATCCCGGAAATCCCCACCAGGGAGAACAGCGGTTGCCAAAAGTCCGCACCACGGGTTGTGACACTTTTATAGCCCTCTGCGATGACCAATGGGATAGGCGAGGTTGCCAAAAGTCCTACACCCCTCAAAATTACCCCCAAAGGTTAACATATACAGGGTGGCTGAAAATACACATAATCAAATACCTCTTACTATTCATGGTAGCTCGAAGAATGAAGGGTCCAATAAATCAATTAGCCGTAAACCCATACCAAACTGTAAGTTTAGGTCTTGCTTGCATTCTCTCAATGCAATTTCTCTCAATGATGTGCTAACATTACCTCAGAGAATTCCATGCGGTTCTCACAGTCCTCATCAAACAGTTTCTGGACATAATTTGGTTTCCAAAGTCTGAAGTTGAGGTTTTTTTCTCAAAATTTAACTCACTGCGTGCCTAATAAGTCCGCTCTCTCTTGCACGGTTACTAGCTATTTTTTTCCGATGAAACAGCTTTGAGCTGTAAATATAATAATGTAATTATTGTTTTTAGGGCATAAGAAGATGAACGCATTCAACGTTTTTAGTTTTCAATTTATTAACTCTCAGTGACAAAACAAAATTCTATTCATTATTAAAAGGGAACTAGAAGATGATAGTAAATTTATTTTTCCATAATTATAAATTATTTGTAAGATATAGCCGATGTAAAAATAATTTAGAAGTAAAAGAGATAATATATTTTGGACTTGTAATTGATTCACAACTTTCTTGAGACCTGTTAGAAAACTGAAAAGACAAATATAAGGAATAATTAGAAAATTGATTTTTTGGCGTGTCTTGTGTCCGAGAAAGCTAATGGTGACTTTTAGCTAAATGGTGGTTTTGTAGATTCCTCTTGGGGGGCTATGTCTCTCCATAGTGTACCTTAAGAGCGAGGTTTAATTATTTAATATGTAGAAATTAACATTTCTATGTTGGGGTTAGGGATATTGAAAATCACAGGACAAACAAAGAATATTAAAAAAAATCTTTATCAAGTGTAACGCACTGGCCCAACAATACGGCAGAGGTTGCTGGATGGAAACCAGGGACCCACTACCCTTGTCAGAATATGAGTGTTCGTTCACCTCTTGCTAGCCCAGGTGATTTTCACTATTACTGGTTTTAATTCACCAAAAGGTTCTGGGCTCATTTTGATGGCCCATGGGCAGTCGGGCTTTAAAAAAATATTAAGCTATTTTGTATTTTAGGACCCTCTGCTGTGGTGTCTGTTTACTTCCAAAGACTGACTATCCAAGGCCATATGAAGGGGAAAGTTGACTACACATGGAAAGATTTTATTATCAATGGACCTGTTACGATGAAAGTCATCGAGAACAACTTTGTTCTCACGTTTAATTTGTACCCGGGCTTCAGTGAGGGGTAATTCGTCTTACTATTGATATTAATGTAGATTTATCTTAACAGGTGTTCTTCTTTGTTTAAAATGCACTGTTGGTGATGGTGGAAACCCACCATCCTTTCATAACATATACATATTATTAAGCGGTTATTAAGAGTCTGCATCAGTGGTAGCCATCTTGAACTTTAGTCCCGTAAGAGCAATGTTAAATTCTGGCGGAACATACCTTCACTTTGGCGTCTGTAGTGGCGTTAATTATCAAAGTATCAATGTAAAACTTTGGAAGTACATTGATGAGATGTGGCTCAAGGGCATGACCTTTTAATATATTCAAAAATTTAACTTGATATAATTTGATATAAAAACAAAAATCCAGGAATATTTTACAAAATAAATCATTATTATTTTTTTATTGAGAGCGGAAATAAGAAGTTCTGTAAGGTGGTGCCCTGGAGGACTGTAATACCTTTAATTTGACACCTCTTCCGTTAATTTATGACAATAGGTCAAGGAGATATAGGCGCCAGAATTTAACATTGCTCTTACGGGACTAAAATCCAAGATGGCTACCACTGATGCAGACTCTTAAACGGGATCAAAGACGATTAAATCAGTCAAACAACTTACAAAACAATAGCTAACCAAACAAGTAAGAAACACGTCCACTCGTCACAAAGCTCAAAACAACCTAATAACTGGGTTGAAGCGTGTGGCGCCGGAGCTCGGCAACACTAGCGCTGGAAACAAAATGGCCGCGGCAAAAACTTAAAACACAGACGTAGTGTGTCTATCAAATTTGGATATTCCTAAAGGTAACTATTACTTAAAGTTAAAATAATTCATTAAACATTGCTTATAATTTGATATATACTTGCAAAATTAATGTTTTACTACTAAAGCCACATTTTTGAGGGTCAAAACATCTTTTTTGACAAATAACGTTGTAAATTTTCCGTTACAGGTGTTATTTAAAACTAACAGATGTTAGCTGTACGGATATGGAGCAATTAGCGTTACGTTTGAAAGACGCAAAGGGTCAAGACGACAACAGTGGAGGATTTGTGCTACAAGAATATTTTCTTCGTCACGAGAGTCTTGTAAGACAATGCACATCTATGATTAGGGCGAACACATTTTGATATGAACATGGTTCAAAGTATCTATCATTTATATCTTGTTTGAAAAATTAAATTCAAACGAGGAACTAGGCTTAGGAGATCTCTGTTCATGCTAAAAAATAAATTTAGCTTGACAATAAATCATGCACGTGATTTTTAAACGTGATGCGAGCAGCGTTAGGGACAACTGAAATCCGCTCGGTCGGTGCTAGTGTCGCTTGTACGCATTTATTTTAATCGTTTCATTAGTGACCTGTTTAAATTAAAAATTATGCTTTTTGTACATTTTTAGACCTCAAAAACGACACATTTTATAAGATTATTGGATGAAAAATATAGCTTAAAAATCATTTTCTGTAGTATACGTAAACATTTTTCTTATTTCAAAATTTCACATAGGTTACGTGAAAAAGGCTGTTATTCATCCACGTTCCCAAAATTTCAGTTCAAAAGCATGAGTAGTTTTCCCACTTTCCTTGTATGAAAACCGTCAAACTTGCGAATTAATCACCTAAACTTGAGAAGTTGAAAATGAAAGTTGATAAAAACTTTAAAAAAGTGTCCAAGCATATTTATGATACACAATCAACAAATAAACATTGAAACCATGATCTTTTAAGATTCGCACCACCTTAAGAGGTTTTTCACTTTACAAAGATCTATGGATAGATAACAATATAGTTTTAACATTTTTTTTTATTTTCGCTTCGCTTTGTTAATTAAAACAACAGCATTGATCACTCCCCTTTAATCATGCACATTTAAATCCATATAAATGAAATTAGAGTTTTGTCTGTACACTGCTTAGA
The DNA here is from genome assembly GCA_023375725.1 of Nephotettix cincticeps. Taxonomy (NCBI): domain Eukaryota; kingdom Metazoa; phylum Arthropoda; class Insecta; order Hemiptera; family Cicadellidae; genus Nephotettix; species Nephotettix cincticeps. The sequence continues at coordinate 14,969,390 of CM041789.1, read as the reverse complement.
GTTGCGCCATTTTTGCTATTTTACGTTTCGTATAAAAAAACAAATTAGGTCCTATACAATTTTATGTTGTTTTGTAACGCTATACGACATAAAGACTTTTTGTGTTTTGTTTTTGTGTATGTTTATGTGTAAAGAGTTTTTTTTGGCTATGTGAAAGTTTTACACAACATTACTAGTATACTACTACACATGGTGAGCTTTTAGACTAGTATACAAGTATATACTATATAAAATTTTATCTTAAAAAAACTTTTTTTAAGTTGAGAGATTGGAAATTAAAAAAAAAACTCAGCATGTGTGGTAGTATTCAATAGTTGTGTAAAAATTTCAAAACATTTAGACAAGCACTTTTTGAGATTATGTTCTTAATGTCAACATTGATTAGTATAGGGATTCCACGACCACTTAGATAAAGGAAAATCTATCTTTGAGAAGAGCAAATGAATTAACGAAGGATTTTATTGTTTGAAAAGATTATTTATTTCTACCGTTATTATTTATGGTATTTCTAATAAATTACTTTTCTCACTAAGTTCAAATACTCGTATGGTAAAATATTAGTTAAACATAGGTGTTATGATAAAAAGTACTGTCCGTAACACGTCCGAAAGTACTAGGTGCTTGGTAGAATTCAAGTATCAGAAGAAGTTGACCACTAGAAATTGAATAATTGATATAGTTAATATATGTAACGTTAAGCATTCAATTTTTAATGTAAATTATTAGATAATCAAGAGAAAACGGAGGAGTTTCTCCACCTTTGGAAATTCAATAAGGAAAAAAGATAATTCCTTTTTCCTTATTGAGTCACACACCCCTTACGAAAGACGGGCTTACTCCTACTAAGAACTAAAATACTGTTTATGTCCATTTTAATATTTCACCTAAATTGTCATTATTTTTAATTTCAAGGTGGCAGACCATATTAAGATCAGTGTAGCCAATAAGCTTTTCCAAGAGATACCCAAAGCTTCACCGCATATATGTGACAACGACAATGAGGTTTTGCGACTTTCCAAGTACCAGACGTATAAGAAGACACATAAAGCTACAGAAAAAATCGTCCTTTTTGACGTAAATAACAAAATCCAAAAAACAAAATCAAAAAATAACCCTGAGTGACAAAACAGCTCAATTGTTCTACGGATTAAATTGACAACTAACATAAACGTATATTGTGGTCTTGATTTTCTTATTGAATATAAAAATAAATTGTTATATCTTCTGAATTTTTTGAAAAGTGTTTCTTTGTTTTAGTTGTATAAAATTGACGCAATAGGAAATATTTTATGCTTCTTTTTGGGTAGAGAGTGTACATTTAAGGGGCCCGGTAGTCCTAAACTACGCATGTTATATTTTGGTGTACACTTATCTCAGAATCTAATAAAGATGATTGCATGCGATTTTTACCAGATTTTTCTGTGGTTGCTGAAGTACATCTCAACACAGGGTTATATATTAATGGTTCGCTAACTAGGATTCGTAACTATAGAGTTTATTGGCTGAAATCGCAATAAGTATTTATTATTTAAGCTTATGTTTAAAACGAATCATGGGACACATATTAGATAATGTAAATAGATAAATAATGCACATATTTGAGTGATCTGATAACTAAGATAACTAACGTTAACTATTTTATATAACCGTCACGGATATTAAAACAAAATTAGCATTAGCAAATTAGCAAAACGGCATTTCTTCAATCTTATTTTTGAATGAAAGATTGTCTTTGACGAACAAAGGGAGAAAAAAATGTTTGTATTTACTTACCTGTGGGATCATGGATATGTCTAAAGGGAATGTTTTCAGTTCATCTACACGTACATATCGCACAATTGAAAACCAAATAAATTAACCGTCTTGAAATACAACAATAACAAATCAGCTGATTATAGTTGGTTTACTTCTCAATCAGCTGATTTAGTCAAAATATTTAGCTACGTTACTTTAAATTTGGATTTACTTTAAATCTGTTTAAAACTCATGGTAAAAGAAGTATTATACTAGTTACGTGTTTAATTTATCGTAAATTAAACGCTCTTTTCGTTAATGTTGTTACAACAATAGTTTGCATTTTATTTTCAAACTAATAGAACAGGTGTGCAATTTTTTGTCATCATAAAATGTGCTATACGGTTAAAATCATATATGTACTTATATACATTTTTTGTTCCTTTCAATAAGTAAAATCAGCTGGTAAAATGATTGCAATTAGTTGTGACTCACCCTGTACATCCAGCTAGTATAATAACGAGGTTAACATGTAACAAGTTTATGAAACACATTACAATGTAGTATTAATATTTAATCAGTAGATAATAATGAGTATTACGTGTTATGCATTTGTTTAGCTCATAATGCAGTCTCGACCAAAGTGTAGAACTATTAATTGACCATTGTAACAGGTACATTTATGAAACAACAATTCTAATTAGTAAATAATTGTTAAATATAACAAGATTGGAAAGACCTTTACGGTTTTTTATGTGGGAAGAAATATTTTGGTTCGTACGGTTGTTATACAGTTACATTATTTAGTTTTAAGCTTGAAAGTTTGAACTATTTATACTAAGAAACCACTCCTAGCAAATTTTGTACCTCCGTGTAATTGTGTAATTTCACACTGAAGGAATGAGAGGGAATGATGGAAAAACTATAACATTACTTAATCTTAATTCCAATAAATTTAACACATTTATTTTTTCAAAAATAATCATTAATTTTTAGAATTGTTGGGGGCACTCTAACCCCACCCTCCAAGATAATACCAAAACATTTTGACTGCCGGGCTGACGGACCGACGGACTGACGGACTGAAGGGGTGACGGACCGACAGACTGACAGACTGAGGGACTGACGGACCGACGGAATGACGGACTGACGGGCTGACAAACTGAGGGACTGACGGACTGATGGACTGACGGACCGACAGACTGACAGACTGAAGGGGTGACGGGCTGACGAACTGAGGGACTGAAGGACTGACGGACCGATGGACTGACGGACTGACGGACCGACGGGCTGACAAACTGAGGGACTGACGGATAGACAGATATTTGTCCGAAAACAACTTATTTTAATTCAGGGAGCCTGAAAACAGATATCCACACTCAAATTAAATTCTAACATATTGACAAAAATAATACACTCTTCATTTACTATGTGAAGGGGAGAAAGTAAAAACTTTGCGACATAATGATTATATTTACTTCCCTCTGGGGAATAGGTTAGATCATAGATATGTCCAAAGTGAACGTTTTCAGTTCAAAAAACAGCTGTTCTATAACCATATGACGGCACTTCCGTTAAACGCTTCCGCTGCATTTTTTGCGTTCTGTAAATCTTCTAACACCCCACAGAGCTTAGACGTATCCACGTCAAAATGTTAACTGAAATAAAAAACCGTTGCTAGGCAACGGTTTTTTCGTTACTTCCGTTACTACAACTTCCGTCACTTACAACGTTACTTCCGCTTCACTTTTTGCGTTCTACAAAGCTGCTAACCCCCTTCAGAGCTTAGACAAATCCATGTCAAAATACCCTCCCGATTGTGGAATGTGGGGATAGCGGGTCAACAATGTTGGGAAGTGAGGCACAGCCACAGCGAGAAGTAAACTGCGGGATCAATCAGATGTTCCCGGGATTCGGAATCAATTCCGTCTGAAAAGGAAAATCCCGGTTGGATTTGTAGAGGAAGAATGTTGTTTTATAGAATAACCTACAATAAACATTTTGCCACTTGGACCTAGAGTAAAAAATTGATCAGCTTGTACTTTATATTTTTAAATTGAACCGTTTGTCCTTAACAATTTTGTTAAGGACAAAACCTTCTTTTGTACGGGTTGTAGGATTCAGTTGAAAGAAGAAAGGTTTTCATACCAAAAGGTAAACCTGAAATCCTAAACAAGTCAGTACAAAGAAAAATTATTTAGCATTACTTTACAATTAAATAGATTAGAACATTAATACCTTAAAATTAGTTATAGATTAAAAATAACTTGAATATAGTATGATTTTGAAATGGGTTTCGAACTCTAACTAACTAATATTAATTTTGATTTCACAGTTGTTTTTTTCTTCCTATTAAATCATTAAACCACAAAGACGGTTGATTATTACCAGTAGGTGATTCATAGGTAATTGAAAGCAAAATGCAACTAATATCGCGTAAAAAGTGGGGTTTTAAATGGTCATTATTTACTTTAAAGGGTCTGTGAATAATTTAAAGCTTTGTAAACCTTCTCTGGAATGGAGAGATGCATTAAAAAGTTTCATTGTTATCAGTTCTTCCGTTTTTTTCGGAGAAGACGGCGTAAAATGCCTCCTGGAGCGTCACAGACAGACAACCAGTCAGATAAATACATTCAGGAAACCAATCTTTTTATAAAGGAATTCACTTCTAAGCTATTTTATCCCTATTCTGTGTCGATGTCTTGTTTTATTTAATCGGATAACTGTTCTACGGTGAATCAAGTTTTCATCACTCAAATTCATTTTACAGAAAGTTAAGAAAAGCGTAACTAAGAAGTTTATCACCATATCCTGATTCAGAATGAGAAAATGAAATATTTTAATTGGAAAAAAGTTCAACTGAGACATAACAAAACAATTCATTATTTCAACACATGTAATTTTTTTGTCTATCAACAATTTTATTCCGCTGCAATCGGGTTTAACTTTTTACAACTTTATACATGAACACATATTTTAATGATTGTAAATATTTAGGATAAATTTAGTTCCATACATGTTGAAAATGATGGTGGCGTTACTGTAATCCAGCTACTTAGAGGTCACGAATTGTGGATAGTTGTGAGTGATGGTCGGTGGATGTACTGTTCTCTTGTGTGGATTAACGTCCGCACTATCGAATACTACGTCAATCCGCAAAGACCATCCTTATAATAAGACCATTACGTAATTCAGAGGTCGTGGTTCGGCTTCCTCGTTAAACTGTAGGTCTCTTAGTTGTCATCGGCTCTTGGGCTATTAATTAACAGTCCTGTCTAAGGAACATGTCAGCCTTAGTCAGTAACAAAACTACAAGATCGCTCCAGAATCATCTTACACTTAATCTTCATTCATACTTGGCTTAAAATACTCTACCTTGGTCGACATTTCAATAATGTAATAAGAATAATCTATGATTTGGATACTGAAAAAGACTATAAAATAAAACAAGTTATTTAGGATTTGTAGCCGAACGCATAACATAGCAGAGGTGTTTTCGACCAGCTGTGGGTTTACATAATCGACATTGTAACCGCCTCCATTGTTGAACGATGTTCTCCAGAGACCTCGTTCTGGTATTTCTCATGATCAGTTTCTTGGAAATCTCGAACGCATTGCCCTTAACGGGATGGGCTACGGATATGGGCACGGTTGCTACGGATGTGGGCACTGTTGTCGACACTGCCATGGATGCTGGCGTAAAGATGCCCGGGTACGTAAAATTTTGATTAGAATTTTATTAGAATAGAAGTTAGTATTTTATTACATGTGTAAAACTACCTGGATGGTACTGGTTATGTCTGATTCGGAATATGGCCAGTACTGGTTATGTCTGATCCGGAATCTGGCCAGTACTGGTTATGTCTAATCCGGAATCTGGCCAGTACTGGTTATGTCTGATCCAGAATCTGGCCAGTACTGGTTATGTCTAATCCGGAATCTGGCCAGTACTGGTTATGTATGATCCAGAACCTGACCTTGGCGTGAGTTTGATGATATCCCGCCGATAGTTATTGAGGTTCTCAATATAAATTGTTTGTATAAAAATATTAGTAATCTGTAAAAAGCAAACTGACTATATCATTTTCAAATTTCCACAGGGTCATGGCGCTATTGTCTAACAAGTCCAATTTTTTGACCAATCTGCTCCATTATATATTCGGTGACAAGATAGAGACAAAATTAAAAGAAATCATTGAGCGGCACGTAAGCTCAATGCCCGAAAGTGTTCCGATAGACACTGTGTCGAGTGACAACGAGGACCACATGACGTTCACCAAGGGATCAATAGAAGGAATAAACAGTTTTGAAGTCACTCCAGATACCAAAGTCGATATAACGTGGAACTGGGGCTGGACTGGTATACAGTAGTATCAGAGTATATTAGATTAGATTAGATTGGTAATAATAATAAGATTATTAAACCCTTACTGGTACAGTGGATTTTGGGTGCCGTAACTGGTACGATGAGGTCTTTCGGGACTCCAAGGGAAAGATACACCAAAATTCTATTTTAAGAGATATAATTATAAAAAATATCACTTCCTAGTCGTAATATAAAACAACTTAATGAGGTCTTCAGAGACATTATTACATTTTTTTTATTTAGAAAAAAACCGAAAAATTAGGCTTGTTTCCAAGCGAAAATGTGTAAATATTTTAACTTAAAATGCTTTTTCAACAGTCTAAGGCTCACACAGGGTTGCTTCAGTAATCAGTAACATATTTCAACCCACCTCTTGTTTGATTTAAGACACAAACCAGGCTATAAAGCATTAATATTACAATTAATTGACTAAAGGATTGATAAAAACCTATCGAATAAGCTTGAGCTAATAATGTTGTCTTTCAGGGCCTACTGCTGTGATGTCAATTTACTTTAAACGACTGCTTATTAAAGGTGAAGTTAGAAAATCGTTTGACTTGACTCTCTGGGACGTCCTTGTAGATGGACCTGTTGAGATAAGAGTTATTGAAAATAACTTTGTTCTGCAGTTTAACTTGCACCCAGGATTATTTGAATGGTAACTATACATGACTATGTGTCATAAACGCTTACTATATTGGTAATGTTAGTAAGCTTTCATTCAATCATTCTTTTCCACCATATCAGGTAAATCATAGGTTGAAAAAATTTTTAAAACCTTCTCTGATAATCTTTTTTCGTTTTAAATTTTCAGATTTCATAAACATGAAATGTCAATTTCACATTTTTTATCCCGAATAATAATTCTAGTTAAACTAAGATTTGTACGATTAAGGAATACAATGATACCAAATAAAAAATCATATATGTAAACTAAGGAAGTTATCAATTTTTTTCATTTTAAGTAGAAAAATTTTGGCTAGAATTTAAGCAAAGTTTAGTTTATACGAGTTTTCTAGCCTTCTTGTTACAAGTAACTAATTACTCCTAATAGAATAGAAACGATACTATCAACGATAATAAAACACAATTGCGTACATGAAAAGTAAACTTTTATTGATGGTAAAAAATAAACTTTTGGTAAAAAGGAAGAATTTTAAAATTGGTTAAAAATAAGCTATCTTTTGTCCATGGTCATATTTATGTTATCAGTCATGGTGGCGTTTTGAAACAAATTAAAAACTAAACACGATAATGTCTTCGATATATATGGGAAACTGTATGTGAATCAGTGTCTAAAAATGTGGAGAAGGCGGAGAGAATGTCTTGAAGTAATAAGGTGGATAATGTCTAAATGGATATTTGGGATTGGAACATATAAATTTACCATTAAAAAATTTTCTGATAGTAATTTCGTAAGAGACCAGAAAAATAATAGAAGTGGATTGTCGAAGTTAACCGTGATGCGCCTGCAAAATCCAGCGGCAAGATGCGTGCTGCACTCATTTTGCATTTTACTTCAAGGCGCCGTGCCCACGAGACTAAGCATCCAAGGAATAGGTGACAGGAAGTAAAATTCTTTCCCAATTAAACAAAAAATTGAAAGTATTTTACTTAAATGACTTGTTTAAATGAAATGGGCTTCGTGTGTGTTGTTAACGTACCATAAGAACAGACAGAATCAGGAACATGAGCATTAGAGAAAAGTTTGGTTGCAATAGAACGATCCACGAGAAGGTCAGAATAGTAAGATAGTATTGGTTGGACATTTAATAAGGAACAGGGAAGAGTGGTCAAAGTGTAGTTAGAAAAGGAAATCGGTGTGATAAGAAAAGTGGGGAGACTGACTTACAGAGAGGAGGAAGAGAAGCTATATTCAGAGACAGGCTTTCCAGCCCAGCCAGGATACTGGAGTTGCTAAACTGATGATGGTGGATTTACTATTGTCAGTGAAATTTCTCAATTATTCCACTCTACATTTAATATGCAACCTATCGACGAAGGAGGAGAGGAAGTCTTTAAAAACCTTGACTCACGTTTGGCCCCTTTTATGCACAGCGTCGAAATGACGGTCGTCGGGCAACCTTCGGGTGAGCGTGGGACCGGACGAAACCACCAGTCCGCCACCTCACTCTCAGTTGGACTCACAGTGGATCCCTATGGATCCCTGTTGTTTATATGTATTTAACTACGAAAAACAAAGTTCGGAAGAGAATGAAGCTATAAACCATGTGCGCCACTTGAGAGGTGCGTTTTACACCTTATATGAAGAATTAAGAGTTCATGGTGACAAATTTTACAGTTATTTTCGTATGAGTGTTGTTTCATTTGATGGACTTTGTGCAAGAGTTAGCCTTTTCCAATTCTTATTTTGAAGAGGGCTATTGTTGACTTCTTCAAACGAAGATTTTGAATTACAGTTCAATATTCTTCCTCGCCCTTCAAGTAAACTAGACTATAAAATAAAAAGTAGATGTTTCACACAGCATATTTGACATATATGAAAATTCACTGGTACGGTTTGACTTAGAAATTGACCATGGGCTAATTTACGTTGAAAAAATGTTTGTATTTACTTCCCTGTGGGAAATTGGTAGATCATGGATATGTCTAAAGGAAAAATCTAACTATGACGTCACTAACCAAATGACTTCACTGTTTCAAGTTTTGGCCTCGTATATTGCCAACAGCCCCCACCTCCCAGAGCTAAGACATATCCATGTCAATAGTACTGTATTTAATTGTCCATGAAATATTTGAAGGTTTTGTAGAATGACTATTTTTGAGGAAATTACGTTGTAACTTGTTTGTTTCAGGTGTTATTTGAAACTGACCGATGTTATCTGCACGGACATGGATCAGCTGCGATGGGATGTGAAAGACCGACAAGGACAAGAAGATATGAAGGCGGAATGGCTCTTACAAGACTATTTCCTACGTCACGAGAGTGTGGTGAGACAACTGATATGTAGGGTGTCCCGTAACTCTCACCAATAAATGTGTTACGTCGGACACATTTTAATCATGCTTAGTTACACATTTTAATTTTACATATCTCCTTTGCCTAACTTTCCGTCCGTGTTTAGTGCATTTGTTAATGTGTGATGTAAGCTATGCATGTATGTGTGAATGTAATACTGTAGTGATATTGCAAAAGGGAGATAGTTTATTTAATAGGCCCTATTCCGAGGTAGTTGACTATGCTTTACTCATAGCCTATATTTATGTCTATATGATATTTATTTATTATTTTCTATATCAAGGTGGAGGACCATATAAAGGCAAGCGTCACTAACATGATATACCACGAGATCCCAAAAGCATCCCCGGCTATTTGTGATAACAAAAACAAGTATCTCCGGCTCTCCAAGTATCAGACAGTTAAGAAGAAGAAAAATGAAAATGGTGTTCCAATTGTTCTTTTCAATGGATCGCCCAAACCGAAATCCTGAATGAAACATGATGACAAAATTATATCTACTCTAAAGTTATGGCGTATTATTCAACAAAAAAAAATGTTAGTAAATATATTCATACAAATTTCACACATTTTATAATTATTTAATTCCTAATTGTAATTACAAAGCAACTACATAATAGTAAATTGTTACTTCATTTAGATTCATCCTCAATCAAGACCATAAATTTTTAATACGAATAAAAGTAGGAAAATTAATGATAAGTACGTATCTTTGTATAAGACTAACTTGAAAAAGAACATTAATTAGAAACTAATTAGAACTAGTTTTTGTACATATTAATCTATATGTAATAAATAAATAAGACTGCAAAAAACTCTCTCGAAGAGGCTAATATGTAAAACATTTATGAGACACATAGTTACAATTTTCGTTAATAATCAATAGGACTGGATTAATGAAGCTGATGTGTAGGACGGTATATGAGCTATAGAGTTTACACCGTCTAAATTAAAAATTAGTTTTTAAATTTGGTATATATTTTTGAACGATATAACGTGTCCCACGAAGAGGTTTAAACGTTTTTCATCACTCAGCCATTTATGCAACGACCATCTTCAAACTTTACACAACTTATAAAGTTCGTTTTGAAAATACTCTGGTAAAATTTCAGCACCCTAACCCCTGTAGGGACAATGGTATATTGAAAAATGTTACTTTTAAAACACTATAAGTTCTTTTAGGCTTTGTTAAATAGATTTATTGTCATTTTTATTGCTTACCTGAATAATCCTTTTACGCGTTAACCATATAGAGAATAGGCAAATTCCTTTATTTATGGACAGATGTTTATGAAACTTGGTATAAATGGTCAAAATAAAAATTATTTATGCTATAAATGCTTACTTTTAGCGTTCCTTACAGCAGCTTACCTGCAAACTCTTTTCCCACGTTAATCATAAAGAGAATAGGCAAATGTCTTTATTTATGGACAGATATTTGAAATGATCCAAATAAAAATTATTTATTCTAGAAATGCCTACTTTCAACAATCTTCACAGCATCTCATTCCCATGTTAATCTTATGGAGAATAGGCAAATAGCCAGGGACAGGGATATTTTCTATTGTTCCTAGTTTATGAAATTTAAATTTTAGAAACAATGAATTTTAAAGGATATTCAAATAAACATTGATGAATATGTAGTTTTCCCATAGGTTGTATTTTTTTATTCTACTTAAGTGAGAAAGTATGTGGTAGTCCACTGATGACGTTTACTTTTATGGAAGATTTTAGTGATAAGAGGTTAAATCTACGTCAGTTAATGGTGGGATTGAAAGGAGGGGTGAGGCAACACACAATTTGTAACATAACCTCCCTCTGGGAGGGACATAAATAAAATCCACGAGGGTTGAAAAATGTCTTCATCTGCCCAACGCGTCAGTAGCGCTGCCTGCTGGGCGATTGAGGAACCTTGCCAATGGTTTCGTGGTTTTAAAACATTATACATACACATTAATTATGTAGATATTGACTGCGTTATTAACATTTTTGATGAGTGCATGGAGAATTTTAAGACAAAGAAGGTTAAGTAGGTTGGAGATACGAGTAACAGTGGGCGTGGCTCCGAAGTCAAGCGTTCATAGGTTTGAATCAGTGGCGAGCGACTTTTGTCAGAAGATGTAGCAGTGGCTGGCTGGCTTATGTGACTAACCCTGTTACAATACCTCATTGTTGGACGTGAGTCAGATTAAGCTAAACAAAAACTTACTTCATGTGAGAAAAACACTTTAACACGTACTCTAAAATACTTATTTAGCGTTTTAGACGAACTGTAAATTGATATAAGACGAATTTCGGACGTCATCTATTAGCATCAAATGAAATCTTTATTTATAAATATTATTTTTTACTTCCCATTGAGAAATATCTTAGATTATGGATGAGTAAAAAGGAATTTTTTCAGTTCCTCTTAATAGCTGTCCTTGTGATTATAAGGACATGACGTCACTTCCGTTACAATTTTCGCGTGACGCGAATTGTTAACAACGCCCCTACCACCAGCTTAGACACATCAATGTCGAAATGTTGAGCGAAAAATGTGGTAACGGTGGAAATGTTCCCTCAAGCCACAGTAAAATCAAGAAAAATTGTTTTGTTTTTAAATTGGATACAGAAAAACGTACAGGATTTTTCTAGTTTCGTTGTTTATTTAAGCAAAAAACTGTCAAAATGAGATATCATGGGAGTATTGTTTTGGTGAAGAGGGTCGTAGGTGAGAGCAGTGTAGAGAAGAGAAGTAAAAAAACAAAAAATATCATATCTCTAAATTGCATTACCACAACTTTAACTTTATTTATAAACTAGCAGTAAGTCCGTCCTTTGTACGGGTTGTAGGATTCAGTTTAAAGAAGAAAGATTATCATACCAAAATGTAAACCTGAAATCCTAAACAAATCAATACAAAGAAAATAAATCAATGTCCAGCTTTATTATTTAGCATTACTTGACAATTAAACCATTATTATAATTAGTTATACATTAAATTAACTTTTTAATGTAGTTTGATTTCGAAATGGGTTTAAAATCAATGACCAATATAAACTAACTAATATTGATTTGACATTTGTGTAGGTGGTTCATTGATAATTATCAAAAGCAAAATGCGAGTGATATCACGTAAAAAGTGGGTATTTAAATGCTCGTTGTTTACTTTTTAAGGGGCGGCGAACAATTTCAAGCATTGAAAAACCTTCTCTGGAATGTAGAAAATACATGAAATAAGTTTCTTTGTTAACAGTTTTCCCGTTTTTCGGAGAAGACGGCGTAAAATTCCTCCTGGAGCGTCACAGACAGACAAATGGACACAAATTGAGATAAGATTTGTTTCGGATTCTCTAACGCACGAAACGTAAAAATAACTAAAAAATGAATAACTCTGAGCAATGTACAGACAAAACCCTAATTTTATTTATATAGATATTATATAATATATTAGAAGATTCGAAACAATATCACAAACCGACCGAGAAAAGCAAGCAGAGAACAGATGTGGCAGTATTACGTATACAATCTCGCATCCTGAGCGTATTTGCTTACGTCACCATCCAACATGGATCAATCACTTTTCATAGAATCTCATACAAATCTAAGTTAATGTGATTAAGTTATTCTTCTTAGATGCAAACAATCGGCATCAGTTAACTGACATATTGTATTTATATTGTATTTTATTAGGGTAAATATTGTATTTACTTCCCTTTGGGAAATAGCTTGGATAATGGATATGTCTAAAGCAAAAATGTTTTCAGTTGCACGAAACAGATGTACTTATAAGTAAGTATATGACGTCACTGTTTCAAATTTTGGTCTCGCAATTTGCCAACACCCCCTCCTAGAGCTAAGATATATTCACATCAAAAAGTATTTGCTTTGAAATGTATAAAGTAAATTACGTGTCAATTCACTGTTGTTATACGTTATTTTATTGGGTGTTTACACATTATTATTTTACTAGCGTACCTGGCGCACGAAATCGTGCGCTGTCAAGGAGACAATCTGTCCACCAATGCGTGTAGGCACTCAATCTTAAGTGTTGCTATTTAAAAAAAATCAAGTCGGCCTTGGTGTTTTCCAATTTTTATATAGACTTTGAGTTCATCAAATGATCGGGCTCTACTTGCTGCGACATACAGTTGGCCGTGACCAAACACCGATTCTGGGAGAACTACTCCAACCTTACCCAAATATTGGCCCTGAGATTTGTTAATGGTCATAGCAAATGCCACAATAATCGGGAACTGTGTGTGCTGGAGACTGAACGGTAACAGGGTATCGCCTTCCAGTCTCCATTATGTCGAACGTTTGGCTTTTTTTCATAGGTCACCAATGTGTGTTCTTTGAAAAACTGTTACTTCCATTGTGTCGAGCTGTAAACATTAACTCACGCAATGTTTGTCTCCGAGTGTTTCTATTTACTCATCAACTGCACAATATATAACTACATTATAATAACTATACTTAGAAACCAAGTTTAGATTTTCCCAACAGATTTTCATTTTGGTTATGTTTTGGTTTTGTGTAAATAAAAACTGGTGTTTTATTGCCAGCTGTACGATGATGTCTTCATTAAACGAAAAAAGAAAGAACCATGTTTAACTGTCAGATTTAATTTGTTTATTTAACCACTTCCTTAAATAAACAGCTGATTTCTCGATCGTCGGGGTTTACTTCTATTTTAAGTTTATGGAGAAAATCGCGACTTTGACCCCATTATTTTCCATGTCCACGGTGAATTTTCAAAATTTTTTTAATTGATGGCAAAACTACATGCTAAGACCTTTATAACGACACCTTTGACATGGTGATTGGTAGCACCACCGCTCCAAAACAATTATCACAAAAATAGGCCTAGTGTATTAAATATATAAGATTTTGTGTTAAACATAGGCCTACAGTTAAGTTATCTTACTCCATCAAGCTTTGACTGATAAACCGTACAGCTGTCCACCAGTTTGTTGCGCAAGTACATCACAACCGACAATACAGAATACCTGTCAACCACAGACGTGGACTGCGTCGTCCCGTCCGTGCGTCACTGAAGCTCTTCCTACGCTGAACACACTGTATTGTATTATTGCAATTTACATGTAACAAACACTAACAAAGTCCCGAGAACTATTCACAAAGTTTGAACAAAATTATAACAAAAATATTCATAAAACGAAACTGTCCAATACTACTAACAAATTTTAATTTTCATTACACTGTACCGAAACCAGCTGCTGTCAACGTTAAATGCGACTACAGAAAATAATGTTTACCCGTCCTAGGCTGGGTAAATCAGCTGGATGCCTTACCCACACTAGTATTTAGTTATGACTTCTGACACTAGAAGCGCTGAAGGTTGTAAAAAGTGAAATCAGCTGTAAAAACAATGTTAGAGTTGCCACTGTACCGGTACTGAGGGAATCAAATGAGCAATTGAAGGTCAGTTTGAAAAATTATATTACTTAACTAGCAGTAAGCCCGTCCTTTGTACGGGTTGTAGGATTCAGAATAAAGAAGAAAGATATTATACCAAAATGTAAACCTGAAATCCTAAACAAATCAGTACAAAGAAAATAAATAAATATTCAGTTTTATTAATTACTATACATTTAAATAGATTAGAACATGTTTATATTATTATTAAAATTAGTTATTCGTTGAAATAGATCTTAATATAGTATGATTTTGAAATGGGTTTAAAATCAATGACCAATATGAACTAACTAATATTGATTTTAATTTGACAGCTGTTAATTTGTGTTGTTTTTATTTCTATTAAATCTTTAAACTACAAAGACAGCTGATTATTACCAGTAGGTTACTCATTGAAAACTGAATCAAAATGCGAGTAATATCGCGTAAAAGTGGGGTTTTAAATGCTCGTTATTTACTTTTCGAGGGGCGGCGGGCGACTTCAAGCATTTACAAACTTTCTAATGTAGAGAATACATGAAATAAGTTTCATTGTAATCGGTTCTTCCGTTTTTTCGGAGAAGACGGCGTAAAATGCCTCCTGGAGCGTCACAGACAAACAGACAAAAATTGAGATAAGACCGGTTTGGGCTTCTCTAACGCACGAAAAGTAAAAATAACTAAAAAATGAATAATTCTGAGTAATGTACAGACAAAACTCTAATTTTATTTATATAGAAGATTAGTTCCTTTAATTTGATTGCAGTGTAATGAAAAATATCGTTCATAATTCGAATTAAAAGTGATATTCCGTGCCTTCATAAAATTCCAGCCGGAAACAATCATTTTCCTTCCTTGTAATGTAATATACTATTTAGAAACTCATGCAATAATATTTATGAGTTAATTCTATATTTTAATTAAAGATTTAGAGGATTTTGTACCCCTAAAATTGGCCGAAAGCCCTCAACGCGGGAGCACATGCAGACATTATTTTCAACGCTTATCAAAATGATGTATATCGAATTAAAGAGGAAGAAATGCCTACTTACTACTTAGGAATTGACACGAAGTGCTTTTACAATGTCCTTAAAATATTTATACATATGAATATTAAATAATTTTATAAATATATAACTACGAGTAGTCAAATAATAAATTCTATATAAATAATGATATCTGGAATAAAATTTATCAGAGTTGATTTTGGGCATTTGTAAAAAATTGCAGTTATTAATGTAAAATAAATCAAGTGTTGTGAATGTGTAAGATGTTCGACCAATATCGTAGATCAAGAAGCTATTGACGTCACCTCAATTGGAATTTGATAGCATCTGCATGAGAAACAGCTTTTTGCGTATTCATAGTGCGCTTATTTGTGTTTATGACAATCGATGGTTTGAATGATTATGGAATATTGTATGTGACACATGCAATATCTGCTTTCAACATCAAAACTACGGATATAAAATATCTATTGGAGTTTTTGAAATTTAAATGCTCTATCTTGAAATCTAGAGGTGTCTAAATATTTTGATAGCTAAATATTTATATATGCTAAATAGAATGTTAATATTTAACTATGACATTAAAATCTTAGTTTACTAATAATCTATACTCCACACGTAAAGGAAGGTTTTATTTAATTAAAGGTAATTTAATTACAATAAGTTTAATTACAAACAATTTTTTTGGAATTCCTGTTCATAGTTCAGGGATCACCAGTATAAGATTATGGTTAGGAAATAAATTAAAAGAATAATATACTCAAGGGAATAGGTAATTTGACACAAACAACAACAAGTATTACATATATATACTAAGTAAATGAAAAAACGTTTTAAAAATGGATCCAACTTGGAAGCGTGTTACGTTTCAGCACCAATGTATTTTTTCTATTTATTTCTTGTTTCTTATATAATTTTAACCCTGAGATTTCCACTTGATTCCATAGTTTTGAACATATTTATTTCGTACCTGGCTTAAAATACCTATCTTGTAGTAGGGGGTCGTATTTAATTTTAATTATTCTCCTTAAAACTTAAAAGCCATTCTATTTTTGTTCAATGAATTATTTGATACGAGGTTTCATAGTTTTCTCATCGGTGAAATTGAGATAAAATGTTATAACCCTTAAAAATCTATGAATCAAAATTTTTATGTTCACTAAATTAAAATAGGACTATTTCGTTACTAAGAAGTACTGTACTCGTAAAAACATTACTTTTATACTGAATGGTTTTATTGTTGGTTTAGATTCTAACGACATTTTGGAGTCCATTTTTTCTTCTCGCATTTTTTCTTTACAACTTTCTTCTCCTCCTTGACTTCCTTTTTGGGGCACGGTTTCTTCTTCTTTCCGGTGGACGATTTCTTTCCCTTTTTAGCGGACGATTTTGTACTCGTCTTCTTATCGGATGTCTTGGAAGTCTTAGAGGAACTATTACTTTTCTTACTGGGAGGCGGCTTGGACGGTCTACCACCGCCTCCTCCTCCGCAAGACCCTCCGCAGGCGAAGGCCCGGCTAGTCTGCGCCAAGAGGTCGAAGTTCGGAGGGAGGACGGGAGCGAGGACAGGTCGTGGTGCTGCCCGGAACACGGCCACGGCGGGGAGGGGTTGGAGTTTACAAGACGCAGACATAAAACTCCGCCGGACCGGCATCGCCACTGATCTCAACCAAGACTGTGAAACAAACTCAAAAATCATGAACATTGCTTGTCATCCAGAAAAATAAACGGTAACAGTTGACTGACACATACTTTCTCCCTTAAGTATACTTAAAAAATACAATCTGTAATAAAACTATTGTTCTTCAAAGTTTATCTAAATATAATTTCATAATTTATTGTTTAAAAAACAGTCATCCCATTTCTGAGAGACAAAGTAAAATTAATTGTTCGAATTTTATGGGGGGACCTCCCCCTCGATAATACCAATTTTTTGAGTTGGCTTTATTAGGTGATTTGACCTTACGCCTTTTTTAATATTCTCTATAAGAATAAAATTGGGCGCTTTCAGACAACGTACTGCGTTTATCATTGAATGTAAATTTAACTTTTATTTGGAACCGTTAGTCGTAGACGAATAATTCAAAATACTAATTTGTTTATTTTTTTAATCTAGTTTCAATGGTGACAGTAAAGTTATACTTTACTTTTATAGTTTTCGCTGAAAATTTAAAAATTTGTTTTTTTTACATTTAAAAGCCCATAACTTTTGAACCGTCATTTTTACAGACATGCGGGTGGTGTCAAATTATTTAGAACTCGGTGCACTATAAAATATCAAATTTTATTCAAAATCTTTAGAGCCGTTTTTGAGAAATTCAGATCTTTCACGTTTTTAAGGGTTTCTTTGCGGTAAACTAACCTTAATATCAAAAATTAAAAAAAATTTTAAAAAACGCCTGGAGATACGGTGAATATAAACATACAAGGCAAATTTCGTCTAAATCAGACTAACGGGGTAGGCTGTGGCTCTGTACATATCCAGACACACACACAGACAGACACACGGACGGACAGACATCACGTCAAAACCCACTTTTTTGGATTCAGGTGACCCCAAAACGAATGTATCCACTCTCAACTCAAATTCGAAAATTTTGACGAAAACAATACTTCTCCATACACTATGTATAAGGGGAGAAAGTAATAATCACTCGGCAAACATAAACTCTGTAGTCTTGGATGTTTAATTTATAATACAGTACTAAAAAATCCCATGGTCACAACAAAGGTCTGCTGACAAAATGACGTCGAGGGAGTCTGGAATTTCCACCTTAGTTACCTGGAGGAAGGCAAACCATAGGATGACAACGGAGTACGAGGAGCAAATCATGTGACACTCATTGTTTTAATTAACATGAGTCACAATACTTCATAAAAATAATGTATAAAATACCTAATATTTTTACAGGGAGAAAAATAGCACGGTTTCGAACGTCAGGGATTTTTCCTCCCGTATCCGAACACAATTTTGAAATAACGCAAACATTTAAAACCACTCAAGGATGCCATTGTTTGATAACCCAGTTAGTAGTGCGCCCATCCCGACATCCAACGCATTTATGTTGATTAATTAATGGTGAATTTGAGTATGCAATACCAAAAAAGTCCGTTTTATCAAAATAGAATAGCTAAATTGCAATTGTTAGAACTTTAAATAAGGACGTAAATTATTTGTTATTCAATCTTGTCTCAAAATGAGATATTACGGCAAAATCAGTAAGTTTTTCTCTCGAATTGCAAACTCTCGTTTTAATCCAACAATGACGTAATACTTTGTTTTTCAAAAATATATCGTGAAGAATTTTATCGATAACTGAAATAACAAAATTATACCGCAACTTATATTGTACCTGCAGACCGATGAATGCATTCTTTCGTTTTAGAAGGAACAAAGGTCCGTTTCATCAGAATATAATTAAAATAAGTGGTCATAAAGAAACTAGTTTTTGGTGAGACCGACAACCTTGACGTATTACAATTTGATAATTTTATTTTTATATCCGGATGCTTTATTCCCCTCTCATATCCGCAATTTTCGGTATCCTGATCGGCCGGCGCCATTTTGGTCCGGATACTGTACGAGGATACTATAGTAGGCGTAGACAATAGCCTATGGTGCTATTTGTCGGATTTTGAACTGACTTTTCGAAGGACCCTCTGAGGTTCTTAGCAATGGACCCTCTTAATAACAAATAGTTACTCATCCAAACCTCGACTTGAAAGTACCAGGTTATTTTATATTTTATTTTTGCGTTTGACAATCGCTCACCAATCCAGACGTCGTCCAGTTTCACTAGACGACTTATGTTTTTGTTGAATATCCCAACACTAAGAATGTGTGAGATAGATCCCTAGATTGTGTAGTAAACATTAATCTATCGAATGGGTATTTACAATTTTACTTACTGGTTATTTTACAATATAATTAATCACTCCTATACACTTATGAAATGACCAACGTTGTATGCCTTGAATGAACTATTACTAAGCATGCTTAACATTACTAAGCATGATGGAAAATGTATATGAAAAAATTAAGATGTTATAAATAAAGACGGCTAACGAATCTTTGTAGATCTTCTTAGAGGGTCTCGGATTACCAATTTACTCCTGTTATAAATTATTCTATGTAGAAAATTACTTTACAAACATTTTTCTATATTTTGAAATCACGTGTATTAAGATTAAGATGGCATTACCGTCATAATGTCATTGTTTCAATTTTTTAACACTGTTATGAAACAAATGATTTAAACGATTCAAAATCATTGAGACTACTAATTCACTCTTAAATAATTAAAAAAATTTATCAAGTCACAACATGTGGAAATTTTTGTAGCTAATTAATATTTGAAAATTTTCTTAAACTTATATTTATTGTATTTTTATATCTTTGTTCTTTAACAATTAATTTTTTTCTAGTTATTTTATTTTTTTTTTATTCCATTTATATTTTCTAATTTTGAAAAAATTAATTTTTTTATAGAAAATTTAAACTTATAAATTTTGTTGTTGTTTTAAAAAATTTAAAAAATGAAAATTTATTTACATATAATTTGGGGGACATTATATTAAGAATGAAATTTTTTTTTTATCCTTACTTCTAAGAAAACTGTAAAATTGAATATTCTCCGTAAGAAAAAAATTTGTACTGCGTTTGTCGTGGTCAACTGGAACCGTTAGTCGTAGACTCATAATTCAATGGTTGTAGTCAAAGTATACTTTACCTTTACCGTCTTCACGGAAAATTTAAAAAATTGATTTTTTACATTTAAAAGTCCATAACCTTTAAACTGTAATTTTTACAGACATGCGGGTGGTGTCATATCATTTAGTACTGTATGCACTATACACGACTAAATTTTAATTAAAATCGTAAGAGCCTTTTTCAATAAATTTAGATTTTTCACATTTTTAGCGTTTTTAGGTGTGAAATACCCTTAACAATTAAAAAATTAAAAGCCTGAAGAATATATACCCATTTCAGCTTTTATAGGGTATAAAACATAAATATAACAAAACATATCGTAATTCCAAGTTCTACGTAGTTTCTGTAATTTCTAAATACATGATTTCTCGCAAATCTCTGTAATCTCACATAGTATCTGTAAAATAAACATTTTTATTTTTGTAAAGTAGTAACAAAATGAGGAAAACAAGTTTTTTATAAATTCGTATTCAAACTACATTTTCTTCATTAAGTTTCTTTATGACTTAAATATTTAAACCTATTAAATCCATACGCATTTTGTCAACTAGCCTAACAGTGATGAATTTTTAAAACTATGATGTAAAAACAGATTTTAACAATTCGTTATATTGAAAGTCGTTGCCAGTTAAGGATTATGAATTGTGAATGCATATTCATGAGAGAAATCTGCATACAAGAGTAAATCTTGTATATTGTGTTTGATTTTGAACATGTATATTGTTCTGTACAATATATGTTCTGTGTCTCCATATGAAATACAGTAGTAGTAAGTTTTTTTTGACAAAACAAAATATAAATGATTTATTTGTACCGATACTTTTGTTATAGTTTTTATTTTAATATAAGTTTTATTGGTGTTGATTTGGATTAAAGTTTTACAAATAATGTATTTTAAATAAAAAACATAATTAAGGATAATTTTTAATTCGTAGACATATTATAATAAAAATAATTCTAAAAATAGTTCGATCTTTATGAAATACACTATACACGTGTAATGGATAACTTTTAGGATAGGAATATAGCTAAATCAGAAAGGTTTTAGGAGGATTTGTACCTCAAAATTGGAAATTGGATTTTTAAAGGTGAGATGATTAAAATATGGGTTTCTTAGAATTCGAATCAGCTAAAACTCAAACAATTTAGCAATTTGCATCATTGCTCTAAGTCAAATAGCTACTATGATATACAGGGCTCATATCAATAAGCATATTAACCGCCTACAACAGCAGACAGTTTATTATGCAACAGTTTATAACTGTTAAATGTGTTAAGTGAAGTTGACAAAACACAATATGCCAGCAGTTATGAGAACTGACTTTTACGTACTTTTCTCTATTAAGCACCTGTCCTCAAAATAGGGAACTTTAGGGCAACTCAAAAGTGTTAAACTTAAACCCAATTAAATTGGACAATACCTGAACTTGAGGAAACCTTTTATAAATGAAAAACTATGTGTCTTCATCACTACCCGGTAGAAATAGGTGGCATATTCAAAATCCCATGAAATTTTCAAACTGAGTGAAATATTTTAAGAATAATCCTAAAACGAATTGGATAAGTCGTTATTTAAGATATGGACATTTGGTGAGAATACATACATGCAGATATGTGACCGGGATATTTTCTATTCCGTATTCGCTCAGGTTTGCCGGAAGCAACGCTCACCAATAACCATGGAATCTAACAGCTGTTTCAGCGGTGTTGCAATGTGCGGCGCCTAAGGTATCAATTAATTACTCACGATTGCCACAACCAGAGCAAACACCGGATATCCGGTGTACAGCTGATCTTGATCAGCTGATCCTGCACAGAGGTCAGCAGTATATCGCAACAGAAAATGTAACCAGTAGAGTTTAAACATAGCAAACCAAATTTTAAAAATCACTTGTAAGTTGAAAATTTAGTTGTTCAGCCGATTCGATAAAGCTTAGTTGATTTATCAACTTCCTAAACGCCTGGAAGTTTTATTTTTATGATGATGTATACGAAAATGTTTTTTTATAATTCTTAATCATAAGTTAAATGAATAGGAAATAATTTACGATATCTATCTATACTAATAAAATTAGAGTTGTGTCTGTACAGAGTTACTCATTTACGTTATTTATATGTTAGTATATTTATTTATTAGTTATTTTTACGTTTCGTGCGTTAGAGAAGCCGAAACAAGTCTTATCTCAATTTGTGTCTGTGACGCTCCAGGAGGCATTTTACGCGGTCTTCTCCAAAAAAAACTGGAGAATTGATAACAATGGAACTTATTTCATACATTCTCTACATTCCAGAGAAGGGTTTTTAAGGCTTAAAATTGTCCACCGACTCTTGAAAAGTTAATAACGAGCATCTAAAACCCCGTTTTTACGCGATATTAGTCGCATTTTGTTTCAGTTTTAAATGAATACCTACTGGCAATAATCAGCTGTCTTTGTAGTTTAAAGATTTAATAGAAAGAAAAACAAACAGCTGTAAAATCAATATTAGTTAGTTTATATTGGTCATTGATTTAAACCCATTTCGAAGTCATACTATATTAAAAAGCTATTTTAACGAATAACTAATTATAATAATGGTTTAATTGTCATGTAATGCTAAATAATAAAGCTGGATATTGATTTAATTTCTTTGTGCTGATTTGTTTAGGATTTCTGGTTTACATTTTGGTATGATAATATTCTATTAAACTGAATCCTACAACCCGTACAAAGGACTGGATTATTGACAGTCGTAAATAAAACTGTTTTTAGAAAATCAGTATTACTTTCAATTACTAGCAAATATTTAATAAATGATATTTCCTTTTACCCTAAATTATTCAGGAATCCTCTGGGTGGTTTGTTGTTGAATATGTATATTCGGTAAATATTCATCATTATGTCCACGAGCGGTTCCAAGCTTCAAGGAGGTTCTGGGAGTTATGTTTGCTTCAAGCTATCAACTAGGCACATAATATTTTTAAACCAAAAAGTATCTAATAAACTGATTAAATCAATCTTAATTTGGTTTTTATTACTAATGCTACGGGCTCTTCACAATAACACAATCACAATAATTACTGTTTAATAACGAAGCTAATAAAAATTACAATAATTATAACTAAATGTGTAAACCTACCTAATATCTACATTAACCGGTTTGACAATGTTCGTTACTTACAGCTAACTAATTTAATATGTCCATTCTTCGATATTAAACATACATACATATTCTTCAATAGTGAATGATACCAATAGTTTTTTTTTCAAAACATATTTATTTCACACAATTAAGGTTAACAAATGATTTCATATGTGAATATTACATCTGATTACATTTAACAGTTATCATAGTAGACTTAAATATAATAAACACAATGTTGCTTACATTAGTGTGAAACAAGTGATTCATCCCCTAGGCTTACGCTTGTGTGGGATGAACTTCTCAAAATTTAATATAATAACACACTCAGAGAGATAGGACCGCTGCACACTCAAATAAACGTAACTTAGGTTCTTAAACAAAGTTAAACACTACTTATCACGGACCAAAGTATACAGGACATAAGGGAAATACAAATCCTAGAAAAAATATTTTGTGGACAGGAAAAATTATAAATGTAAAATTCTTTACACATATAAACAAGGAGACATACTAAAAGGTTTATTATAACAGATGCTTATTCCAAAATATTTATATATTACTGTATTTAAAAGCTATGCCATAATTTTTAAAAGTGGTTCACAATCCCTCACAGACATTAAAAGTCTTTAAAACTTTTAAAAATACAGATAAAGGTTCTAAACTTATAAGTTTACAAGAAATTAAATTGTACAATCTAGGAGCATTAAAATTAAAGAAATCTTGAAACAGTCAAATTTGATTTTGGAACTGGCACAAGTAATTTCCTAAAATCATACCTGGCATTCCTGGTGAACCTATCATTTGAACTCCTGATATAGAACAATTTCAAAACTTTATATATATAAAAGTT
Organism: Nephotettix cincticeps; assembly: GCA_023375725.1. Taxonomy (NCBI): domain Eukaryota; kingdom Metazoa; phylum Arthropoda; class Insecta; order Hemiptera; family Cicadellidae; genus Nephotettix; species Nephotettix cincticeps. The sequence goes on along the minus strand of CM041789.1, from coordinate 14,945,219 downwards.
TCTGATGGGGCGAATATTAAGAGATTGAAATAAAAGCCACGAACGATCAGTTTTACCAGTATTAGTTATTAATCGAATGAACAACTTTTGAAAAGTAATGAGAGGATATAACGTTGAAACGTAGGTGCCTCCCCAACATACAAGTCCATATTCTATTCGCGAGTTAATTAAAGCATGGTAAGTGCTAATAATTACTTTAGGAAGACATACATCACGCAAGAGGTAAAAACTCCTTATTCCTTCACAAAATTCTATTTTCAGTTTAGTTACATGGCTTTTCCAAGCTAAGTTAGAGTCTATCATTAATCCAAGATACTTTATACAGTAGTAGTCACTATATCGATTTTAATACAATTACACTTCCTAAATTCAAGGCAAAAAAATATCGTGATACACAATATCCTCGTCAAAACATATTTTTTCTCTTGGAATGCACAGCATGTATTTAGTTTTTTCAGACAAAACAATGTAATATTTAGAAAACCAAAAATTAAAAATTTTCAAATCAGTTGTCATTTTTTCATGAATTACTTTAATTTTTTTACAATTTACCAACACTGTAACTTTTCGTTACTCTTGCTGTCACTGTACCGATCCATCACCTAACTCGCACAGTATTTAAATGACCCGTGTCGCACAGAGTTCCGGGTATTTATAGGTTACTTCAGTACCAGTTCCGGGTATTTATAGGTTACTTCAGTACCAGTTCCGGGTATTTATAGGTTACTTCAGTACCAGTTCCGGGTATTTATAGGTTACTTCAGTACCAGTTCCGGGTATTTATAGGTTACTTCAGTACCAGTTCCGGGTATTTATATGTTACTTCAGTACCAGTTCCGGGTATTTATATGTTACTTCAGTACCAGTTCCGGGTATTTATATGTTACTTCAGTACCAGTTCCGGGTATTTATAGGTTACTTTTGTACCAGTTCCGGGTATTTATAGGTTACTTCAGTACCAGTTCCGGGTATTTATAGGTTACTTCAGTACCAGTTCCGGGTATTTATATGTTACTTCAGTACCAGTTCCGGGTATTTATAGGTTACTTCAGTACCAGTTCCGGGTATTTATAGGTTACTTCAGTACCAGTTCCGGGTATTTATAGGTTACTTCAGTACCAGTTCCGGGTATTTATAGGTTACTTCAGTACCAGTTCCGGGTATTTATAGGTTACTTCAGTACCAGTTTCGGGTATTTTTAGGTTACTACAGTACCTTATCTTACCTTCGTGAACTTCGAGTACCGGTTATTTAATTTTCAGTACCAGGCGGTATTTATATTACTTCAGTACCAATTCCTATAGTACTTCAGTACCAGTTCCATATAATTAGTAATTTGAGGTTGTATGCTAAATTTTAAGTTCTAAAAAGTTTCTAGATGTTCAAAATGAAGTTCAAATGTATAATGCGGTTACAAATCGTTTTATATTTATTACTGCAGTAAAATTCTCGTATTTTGAATGTAGAATCGTAACAGAGAAGACCTGTTCACAGGTATTTTCGTCAGTACCAGTTCCGGTATTCTATAACACCAATTTTTCTTACCTTTTGTTCATAATTCAATTCACTCTGTATGTTTCAATATTGTTAAAGACTTTAAATAAATTTTTAGTTCCATATTTTAATTTTTAGTTTTTAATTTTTTTAAAGTTTAATATGAAGTTCAAAATGTATAATATTTATCGTTTAATATTAGATTTTTTTAAAAATTATGTGAATCGTGAACAGAGAAACCTAACAGGGTGACATTTGTCTAGCCACCTTTCTTTTAACCGACCGGAGAGGGAGGTAAGGTTGGGTGGGGGTTTCCTCTTCAACCTTACCCCTTCTTCTCTCATCACATGCGAACAACTCAATTACCGACACAAGACATGGTAAATTGTCACTTTGCTTTACAAGCGCCTTTATAATATATGCGCGGCAACTATATGAGTTAAAACTGTTATCAGCTGTGTGAAGTGTTCATTGTTGTCAACGCAGTCTAGAAAAAACATATTTAAAAATAATGTTTCAATGAATTGAAACGAGTTTCTCCCTTTATACTTTATACTTTTAACTAGAATGGCGACCTACCCAGGTAGGTATTTTAAGCCAAGTATGAATGAGGAATGAATGTAGGATGATTGTGGCGCAATCTTGTAGTCTTGTTACTGACTAAGGCTGACATGTTCCTTAGACAGGACTGTTAATTAATAGCCCAACAGCCGATGGCAACTAATGGACCTACAGTTTAACATGGAATCCGAACCACGACCTCTGAATTACGAATTGGTCTAATTATGAGGATGGTCTTTGTAGATTAACGTAGTATTCAATTGCGCGGACGTAAATCCACACAAGAGAACACTACATCCACCGACCATCTCTCACAACTATCCACAATTCGTGACCTCCAAGTAGCTGGATTACAGGACGTCGCTACCCCTGTGGGAAATAGGATCATGGATATGTCAAAGGAAAAATTTTCACTTCATCGAATCAGATGTTCTTATAACCAAAAATTCAATACAATAGCTCTGTTAGTACGGGATTTAAACACTTCCGCTGCACTTTTTGCGTTATAAAAATCCGAGAGTTTAGACATATCCATGGAAAAAACAATTAAATTCTTTAACTATGTATAATTTTAAAAATTTTAAGACCAACATTTTTGATGTGGTATACAAAATTTTTTAGTAGTTTTAATTTGGTACAAGTTCCATGCAAAACAGACGAGTGTTACTAATCATTAGAAGAAATGAATTTGGTTGTATTTCCTAAACAATATCATTGGGTCCTTAGAGAATGTGCTTTGTTTAACGCGAACAATGAACTGAACCTTTCCCTAAAGGTTTTTTAGTGTAGTAGTTGAAAAAGCCATTTATATTTAGCTTTTTAGTCGGGTTTGATTGCCAAAACGAGATTACTATTTAAAAAAAATTATTGTTGCACTGAAATATACCTAAAACCAATTGTTAAATTAAGTCATAACTTATAATTTCATTTTTACAGTCATTTTCATATTATTCTACTCTGCGAATGCTTGAAATTTATATTTCGTTCAATATTTTATTCTAATCACTACTATAAATTCATTCACTTTTATTCTAATACGCTATAAATAATGTAATTTTAATTAAAAATTGAAAGGTTTTGATTCAGGGAACTTTTAAAAAACTAATATTGCCAGTGTGAGTTCATATTCAAAAACATTGACGAAAATAACTCTTTATAGCGGAGAAAGTAAAATTCCTTCATTTTTACGCCCCTCCTATACGATAATATAAGTTATTGTTTTCGTCAGAATTTTCGAATTTGAGTTTCTGGTGGTTATATCCATTGTAGTGCCTGCCCCTCAATCAAAAAAGTGGTTTTAAAGTGATGCCTGTCCGTGTGTCTGTGTATGTTTATGTGGGGATGTGCAGAAGCCCCCTGACTCGAAAAAGGGTTTGGGGGTGTATACTATTGGGGACGAGACTATTTGTTCGATTTTCATAAAATTCGATATGTGAGTAATAAATCTTGGAAACCAAGTGACGTTTCTCATTTTTTCGATTTTTTTTAGATTATTTCACCCCGAAAAAATATGTAAAATGAAGATTTCTCAAAAACGGCTCTAACGATTTTGATTAAAACTATATTGTTTATGAGATAAACAAAATGACACCACTCCCATTACTCAAAACATTGGTTTTGTAAAAGCTATGTTTTTTTCAATGTTTAGAAAATATTTTTTACCCCGAAAACAATAAAGGTTAAGTATGATTTGACTGCCACCGTTAAAACTAGCTTAAAAACTAAACAAATTAGTTTGTCAAATCATTAGTGTACGACTAACGGTTCCAGAGAAAAGTCAAATTTAATGTCCGTGGTAAACTCAGTACATTGTCTGAGAACGCCCAATGTTATACTTATGGAGAGTATTAAAAAATCAAATTCTTCCTTGCTTCCTAACCGTTTTCCATGAAACTTGGTATGCAGCGTAAGGTCACATCACCCAACAAAACCACTCAAAAAAGCTTGGTATTAAAAAGGGGGGAGGTAGTCCACCAATGAAATTTAACAATTAATTTAATTTAGTTTCCCTCGTAGTTGTTTTCAGAAATTTTATGATTTTGTTTGAAACAAAAAAAAATAAAATTATAAAAATATTAAATAATGTGTAGATAAACGTTAAAAACATATTGGTTTTATTGAAGATTGTCGTTTAAATTGACTGGGAGAAAGTATGTGTCCGTCCACAGATACCGAAAATTACTTTTGCGAGATGTATGTAGTTTTTTAGTTCAGCCACAAATGAATCAATACAACGTGGCTCAAATAGCGAAATCAAGATAAATGTTCAGAAAATGTACGATTATAATTTTCATAATTTATTTTGTGATCATCCGAGTATTGTTAATAACAGAATGATGGCTTTGACATTTCAAATATCTGATAATGATTGCATTTGACGAGGAATTCAGATGAAACTACTGCAAACGAATGCTGAAACAGTTTGTGGTTTATTTTATGTTTTTCTTACTTTCGTAGTTTACTATAATCAAAGGTATTTAAAATTCAGGAGGTGTTTAAAATTCAGTTAGTATGCTGAACCCCTCACAAAAAAAGGTTATGATAAATAGCCTAAATTTAACAGAAAATCCCTCTAGCTCCTGGCTAGAGAGCATGGATTTTTTTAGTTGCTTTTATTGCGTATTGTTGCATATTAGTATATGTAATAATAGTTTAATAACCCTTTGAGTGTCGATCCGAGATGCTCCGATTAACCTAGATTAACTCAAACCCTCAAACTGTAATTATCTTTAAAACTGAAATATATTATTTTTTATCGAATTTTGCTATACAATTTAATTATATAATGGTTATATTTAATGTTATATATGCTTTCTGCAATGCAATCATGCAATCATGGTGTAACATTTTGTATTTACTATGGGAAGTAGGTTAGAACGTGGATAAGTCTAAAGGGAATATTCAGTTCCACTAAACAACTGTCCTTACAACCAAATTATGAATTAATGGTTTTTGTAATGACATCACTGTTTCACATTTTGGTCTCAAAAATTGCCAACCCCCCATTAAAACTAAGACATATCAAGGTAAAGAGATTTCAGTAAAATAAGTATACTGTTTTAAGTAAAAGGTGCATACAAAAAAATCTTTTCCCATTTAAAATACATAGGAGCTCATTGAAAGCCTGTTTCCCTTATAAGACACTAGCCAAAGTACCCGTTCTTCGCACGGGTTAAAAAGGCTGAAAGGTGTAGGCTCTACTGATACATTTAAGTTATTGTTAATTAATTCTTCATTGTTTACAAAATGACAAAACACGAGTGTCTACAACATTTCAAAGTAACATCTGTCAAATTGGGAGAGGATAAGGATTAATGTAATAGAGACAGTCGTCGGAAAAAACTTAAAATCTACCATTCCACTATTTCAAATAATTCACTAATTTCGATCCAGCAGTTTATCTGAAAAATCAACTTTATTTCTTCTTCTTCCCGAACTGTCAAAATATAGTGCAAACGGATGTTGTCATTAGAAAATGTAAACATTGAAACCTAGGACGGTCCCGGCAGCTCTTCTTCTTCTTCCCGAACTGTCAAATTTTAGTGTTCACAGCTGTTGACATTCAAGTAATTTTTTGTTTTCATTCTTTGAAAATGTAAACATTGAAATTTAGGACGTTCATGGGGCGTAGCCCGAGGGGATTTTAAGGGAACTAATATGCCTATGTGTTGCATGAGTTTAAGATCTACCTTTCTGTAAAATTTCAAACCGGTCGGTTCAGTATTTTTCGCATTTACTAGCCACAACAAACCCACAAACAAACATACAGAAACCACCTCTTCTTTATAATATTATAGATGGTTAAGACATGACATAAATCATAAAGCATGAATATCTTTCTGCGTATGAACTTCCTTACCAAATATTACTCGTGTTAGATGTTAAGAGAAGTAGTTACAACTTGAGATATCTTAGTGTTTGCTCTTTGTTTCTTCTTATCTTCTGAGACGAAGAAGTTTGGTTTCGTTAAGTTTCCCAAACTATTTCTTATCTCTGCGAGTGTTGCTGAGTTTCACGGAAACGATCCTTTTTACTTACGAATTTGAGTTCCTCGGTTCGCTAACTTCCGTTTTCAGACTTACCAATCAGTACTAAGCGATTATTTCTCACCTTTTATTCGTTTAGATGCAAACTAGAAAGTTGTATTTGATAGTTAAAACTACTTGAGTTTATAATGTACTAGCTGACCCGGCGAACTTCGTAACGCCTAACAGTTGTATACATGTTAACTTTAAGATTGACCATGTTCTGAAGTCGAATAGCATTACGGCTTCGTTGTGAAAGATTAGATATTCTGGGTCGCGGCATAGTTAAATAACAATACCGAAACGATAAGACATATTAAAATCGTGGATTGATTCACAATTTTCCAATCTAACCTAAACCCAAACCAATACGCAATACAGCTCTTATGGGAAAGATTAAATTTTCTGAATCGCAAAAGTAAAACAGTTCATTTTGTACAGTATTTATTTACTTTATAGTTCTAAATAGGCGATTGATACAGAATGCATTGAATAGCAAATCACATTGCTAATGGAAAGTACACCAACAACTGTTGCTTTATAAATCAAATGTTTTGATTGTAGAAAATTTGTAGGTCTAAACAAACTTTATTCCTCTTAAGGATAACGTTAGCAATTTAAAACGCCATAAAATGGAAACTTATAGAGTTATAATGTTTTACTTGATGGTGGTAAAGATATTTACAAACTGTATCTGTAATGAATTAATTGTTTTCAGGAAATACAAATAAAATACAAATAGGGTTTTGAAAACCATTTTTTGTGGTTTTAAGAGTTATTGATATGGAAACATCTAAGCTCTGGGGGAAGGGAGTTAGCAAATTGTGGAATTCAAAAAGTGCAGCAGAAGTGTTTTAATCCCATTTCTACAGGAACTACTAAACCTATTGTAATTTATCTTTGGTTATGAGAACAGCTGTTAAGTTGAACTGAGAACATTTTTGTAATTCCCTTTATATAGACTTACGTTGCAGTTTGGACCACTAGGGAACGCCAAAGTGAGATGATACAGAGAGTACGATGATGACGGCTTTGTAAGATGAGCGGCAGATGATAAAACATCGTATGTCAAGTGCACAAAGTCTCATATAGAAGCCCGACTGGGGCTCACTCTAGCGACAGTTTTGACAATGAGAGGTCAAAGTTAAGGTTTGTCAGGAGAAAAGAGGTAGATCCGCATTTCCATGTTAGCTTGTAAAACAGTTTCACCAAAAATCCTTAAAGTGAGCCATAATAGTTATTTGTGCAAAAGGAATTAACGTGATATTGTTTTTTTCTACAATGTAAACTGGTTTTCCACGAAGACACTGAAGGAACTGGAATTTCCTGAGGTGCAAAAAGTACTTTAATGCACACAATATTTTCCCTAGACATACACAAATAACAATAGCTATAAGTTAATAATATAATTTAACTAGGCTTATACGAGTAAATCTTCCATATGATCCTTTACTCTAAGAGGCTGAAATTATGTAATTAATGAATTACAAAGTAGGCTATAGTTATAATAATTATAACTTCACAAGTTTAAGAAATTAGGTCTTTGTCTTTTAGAACACAAAAAAACTTTATTTTAATTGTACATTTTGTTTAGGTAGATGTTAACAAACAAAATGGGGACGTAACAGACAGTGGTACCACGACAAATTGTATTTTGCTCAATTTTTCATATGTCTATGGGTGTACGAATTGTTTCCGGATTCCTCTTATGTTATTATTATGGGATTAATATTCGCCCTTGATACTAAAAGTGTTTACTTTCGTCCCTTAGTACTAAAACATATCAGAGAGTCCCATGGGAGGAAAATAGTACTTCACTTCTCTATACCAGAGAGAAGATTACGACGTTGCATAGTAGGTTGAGAAAAACATCCTTTACATATTATTTTAAATTTCATAGAAATATCCTAAAATTTTGGTTTTTAAGAATTTGAATCTCAAGGATAGGTAAAGCGTTTCCAGGAGAGTTACGAACAAGCCGACGGGTTACTTAAGGATCTCCATCTGATGAAGTTTGAGTAACCTAAGTGTTCGTTAAGGAAATTGAAAACATGTGTTAGTTTAGAAGTTTTGATCATTATTTATTTTGGACTATTCCATTATCTATTATATGTTAGATTATGGGGGAATTCTACAGCTAAAAGTTTTCTGGCAAAAGAAAATTAGGGTGATTTGTGGCCTTTTCTCAAGAATCATTTTGTTTTCTTGGATGAATAATGACTTTTCCATTGTCTTTATCTTATACCTTGTTTTTGTTAAAAGCACATTGATTCTTTTAAAGGGTTCTCTGTTCATAGCCACAACACCAAGAACAAACAGATAATTTAGTTAGACTGCATCAGATTAAATAAAAAATTTAAGAGATAGTTACATAAGTATGCTGTTTAATAAACTACCTTTGTATTGTTACCATCAAAACGTTTGTACAGTTTTAGTAAGTGTTAAAAGCAAAGCGTTTCTATTCAACAGAGAGTTACGAACAAAAGACGGGTTACTTAAATTCCAATTATATGATTGACGAGTTTGAGTAACCTGAGTGTTCGTTCTGCTCAGAGAGAAATGATGAATATCTTTACACCTTCTTCAGTGTTTTGAGGCGAGCATTAGATTAGATTACACTATTGAAATGGCCATACCAAAAGGTAGGTATTTCAAGCCAAGTATGAATGAGAAATGAGTGTAAGATGATTGTGGCATGATCTTGTAGTCTTGTTACTGACTAAGGCTGAAATGTTCCTTAGACAGAACTGTTGATTAATAGCCCAACAGCCGATGGCGACTAAGGGACCTACAGTTTAACGTGGAATCCGAACCACGGCCTCTGAATTAAGAATTGGTTTAATTAAGAGTATGGTTGTAGTATTCAATATTGCGGAAGTTAATCCACACAAGAGAACACTACATCCACCGACCATCGCTCACAACTATCCGCAATTCGTGACCTTCAAGTAGCTGGATTACAGGACGTCGCCACCGCCCCAGTCAAGAGAGAGGAAGAATGTTTGGTTGACGTATAGGTATAATTTTTTACGTGTATTCCACAACGTAAAAATTTGGTAAAAAACAATGGCTTCAGGATAAAAACCACCCCATTTTGAAGTAAATACAAGAGAGGAAATACCTAAACATTTTGGTAGCAATATAGGTGTTTTAATCAAATACAGAACATCATAAGAAGATCTGTGGATTTGGCCACCCGTTGATCAAACCCATTGAGAATGTTGATTGGATGTTCAGGACAACTGAGGTTGGTTATATGTAATTATTTGGTCGTAATTGGATGCCGTTCCACCGTAGAATACCTGTGTGTAATCCGGAGTATTCAGCTATGAGTGCCCGTTCATTTGATTTGTAATTACTCTGAGAAAAAATACTAATTATATGTTAGTTAAAAGTTACTATCAGTTAGCCATATTTTGTACGGATTAAGAAGAAAGATAGTTATTACCAAGAAGCTGAAAACGTAAAAAAATACCTCATCTTAATTATTTAGTACAAACGGACCCGGCGAACTTCGTAACGCCTAACATGAAATACATGCTATTTAGATTTTTACCGTGGAGGACTTTATGTAAAACAAAGTTTCACTACGTTTCACGTTTTGGGACGGAATAAATAAATCTGTTAGACATATTTCCCTTGTATTTCAGGTTTTTGACGCGGCCATTTTGTTTCCGGTTTTGGTAGGACACGCCCACTCCTAATCAGTTGTCTTTGAGTCTCCATGACGAGTGGACGTGTTCTGTCTTCATGTGTGTAATGCTTAGTGAATGGTTTGTTTGTAAGTTTTTTTAACATTTAAACTATCAAACTTTTATGAAACACGGATAGAAAAATGAATAATAGGGAGTAAATTAAAATTAAATATGTTTTAAAAAGTACTGAAAGAGTTTATAAATGAAGTTAAGCCAAACTACTTATTTCAACAGCTTAATTCACACTATAATTGAGAAAATGTTGTATTGATTACAAAAATGTGTTTGATAAAATTTTGATAAACAATTGAAATAATTTTATTTATCTTTTTTACTGAACCTTCTAGAATGTTGATAGTTGGTAACAAACGGAACATAGAAGTATTTTTTCTAGACAATTTTTTTATCAATTCCGTAAAGCTAGCCCAAACATATAAAGTAAACTTTTTCTAAAGCAATTTACAATCAGTAATTAGACAGACAGGAAACTGGGTAAGGTACCTGCCACAGGCAGATGCCTGTCAAGGAGAACTAGTTGTGTTTACGTTTACAGAAGTGTCTCCGATATTGCCTGCCGGATATTCGAATTGTTTCCAAGCCAATTGAATGCCAGGTAATCAAACTTGGTCAGCTGTATCAAGGCTACTTAGTGAAGTCAATTAAAGTTTTTCTAAATTAGGTCTGTGTGTGAAAATAATGCAGAAATTTCTCCCCATATTGGTTAAATGGCCTAAGAACATGGAGTATGTTTAGACTAATTTGTCACTGAATGTGGATAGTTATGAGTGATTGTGGATGGGATATTATCTGTGGATTATCGTCCACACTATTGAATACGTAGATACTAAGTCCATCCACAAATACTATCCTCATAATTAGACAAGTTTATAATTCAAAGGTAGCGGCTTTTACTTATTGTTAAACTGTAGGCCCTTAGATATGCCATTGATAGTTATTCCATTTGACAGCCTTAATCAGTAACAAGATTACAAGATCGTGACAAAACCATCTTACACTCATTTCTCATTTATATTTGGCTTAAAATACCTACCTGGATAGGTCACCATTTCAGTAACTGTTCACATGAATGAGGAATTGTTTTAGCAAAAAATGCTTCGTACATACTTACAATAGAAAAATAGAATTATTACCGTAGTAGTAATGGTTTCATACCGTATCAGTGGGGTACCATTCTTGGGCACCATACTGAGAACACATTTGTAAAAACCAATCTTAATTAAATTTGGTAGAAACATGTAAATGTATGATGGTAGTTTTGGGATTGTTAGAAAAGCAGCCCAATCTATCCGATCGGTTGGTTGGTGGAGAGGGTTAAAATCAGTTTAAACGCAAACAATTTATGTGCGAAAAAAATAATATGTTTAAGTAAAATAACTTATTAAACTAGGAACTAACATATAAGTTCTTTTATAACACCATCAATAACCACGTAAAAAATATAAACGTTGGTTATTTTTAAAGCTTGCTGATTTAATAATGTACAATTATTTTCATTCTATACCCTTTAATTGCAAAGTATATCTCTCGGAGGGAAATTAAAATAAAATGATTAAATTAAACTAATGCATGGAACGATGCCTCTAGGTGTCAAACGAGGCAACTCAACCTTACATAAACCTTTCATGGTCATCATTCTCAACTTAATACTTATGTCACTATAATAATAACAACAGATTATTTTAAATGAAATCAATGATTTATTTAAAATTCATTTTTGGTGATGGTGGATGTATTTTATTTAGATTTTTATTGCGGACATTTTCTATCTTGATTTTATATATAACAAAGTTTCACGACGTTTCGGGATCTGGTATCTATTCAGGTGAACTATTTTAAAATATAACACAATTAAGAATCCGTTTGTGTTGATGGAACGTCATTGTGGATCGCGATTAGTGATAAACTCATGACACTATGAATAATTAAACGATATGTTTTACAGAGCAAGTTCGTGTTGCATATAAAAATAATAAAAATTATGTGTGCTATGTGATGGTCTCATCGTTAAAGGTTAGTGATATATCCAGCGGTGATTCAGATGGCATCCTATGGACTTATTAAACTCAGGATGCTCCTCGTGTCTTAATCATCACGAGCAGTTAGGTCCCACCATCATGGTGATGGGCAGTCTAGGTTTTTATAAAATAATAGATATGAATGTAGGGTTGTGGGCATTGTTTTGTTAATGATAATACTGCTTAGGCTGTTAAACTAAGCCTGATCTATGGACTGTTTAATAGCCTTGTTATCATTAATGGTTCTGTTAAGCATATTATGTGCATTCTGGTAAAATTGAAATTTTTATAATCATTGTGTCTTAGAACTTTAAGTCGACAGATCCACCCATCATTACTCATAACTACACTAGCAGCACACATCGTTGGCCAAACGTTGGCTTATTGTCAGCATTGATGGGAAACGGTTGGGAAGCATTCTCGCGGTTGGGCCAACGGTGATGGGCAGTTCAGGTTTAAAAAATAATGAAATGAATGAAGGAAGCTATACGCTAAGATTCAAATTAAACTTTAAAGAACGCTAATTCCAATCATTAAATTTAATTTCACAAAGTTATGATCTCAAATTGACATTGCAATAAACTAGAAAGTAGGTTAACTAAACTGTGATTCATATATACTGTGTTTTGTTGTCTTCGGAAAAACACAATTCACCTTGAAACGCAATTGGTTATAGTTGAAACAATGGATTTAACAACCTAATCAGACCCAACGATGGTAAATCTCGGAACAGTGCCGGAAACTGTCATTGGTACGATTTGTGGACTGACCCAGAAACAGATGTCGAACCGGACTGTTCAATTAAACTTAATATCTGTACAGTTCATGTTTTATATTTATTACATTCACGCTTAATCGGAATTCAAACAACACACAACTCCCATACGCTACAGAGGTAAAGGATTTAGGCATACAGAATACTGAAGTGGGAAAAAGTTTGGACAAAGAGACAAAAACTAATAAATCTAACAACAAACTATTAATAAATAAGTCTATTTCAAATCCTATTTGGACATAAAGTGTGCTGCTGTTGGAGTCTGTTAATATCCTTATGTTAGTCTGTTAATGTTAATAATAATAAATCTTTATTTCCAAAAATAAACATATTTGCAGAAAATATTTGAAAACATGAAACCATATAAAAAAGAATAACTAGGAAAAAATTAATATAAAAATGCATGACATACGTGTAATGAACTTGCACACCAAATTGTTTAAGAATATTTAGGTAAATAAGTGAGTAATTGATTTTCAGCTATTTTCATAATATCAGCATTACAAATGTACTGTGTTTACCATTTTGAATACCTGAAAATCTCTTAAGCATTTCACTTGTTGCTAAAATTCGTTTTTCCAATTCAAATTTATAAATATATTCCATAGTATTTTCTACGACAAAAGAAATTCGCCCTCAAGGAAAAACTCGAAATTTAATTTTCACTTAACTTTTTACAACAAACACTCCTTTTAGACATTAATAGTAACAATGTCAGTGGTGGTTTATGCACTTTAAGAGAGTGTCTTTACTTCAAAAGTAGTATATTTTGCAAAAATATCTCTTTTAGTAAGTCACTTAAGTGCTATAAAGAATACGTTGACCTAGAAAATCAAATATTATGATACAGAGGAAGTTAAATTTTTTCTACTATCCACTACGGTTGAATAATATGTAAAAATTGGGGATACGCTTGAACTCTTAATCGAAATTTTGTTAAAATAAAATTTAACAAAACATCGAGACTTGCTTCTTTTTTAAACCAAAGTTTAAAATTATATGTACGAAAAACATTGAGCAGCCAATTGTAACAAATATTGCAACGAATATTTATATTATACACAATTATTATATTTACGTATTAAATTGTATTTTGAAAAAACTTCTACATCAAGGTTGAAGCTGATATATAAAAAATTACATATATTTCAAAAATTGGTGTTCGAAATCCTAAATAAGTGTGACAAAAGACGATCAACTGTTCAGGTAAAATATTTTCCATCACGGAGAAAACCTAGATGTGACAATTTCACAACATTTTAGCTCGGTGTCAACAAAGAGTATAATATTGAGGAAAACGTTTTACGTGGGAGATGTTCAAGGAAGCCAAATTGTAACCTCAGTTGCTTAGCAATTTGTTCCTACATAGAAAAATTATACGTTACGAGTTTTATTTTTTTTATCATCCATCGAAATTTTCGTGACAGTAAGCTGACATGGCGTGAGTATTATTTGAATTTTCGATCAAACTAAATATTCTTTGATGACACATTGATGTTGTATTTTGTTCAAAACTTTCATGTTTGGTGCATAAAAATCAATATTCATACTGAAGATATACGTTTAATTAATGAACATTTATTGCTCTTGAGCACCACTTAAGAACAATTGTTAAAAACTGCTTTTGCTGTTGCCATTGTAGGCTTTTCCACACGATTGTGGATTTTTTGCGCAACAAAGATACTTTGCACACAGTTGCACATTAGTTTTTTCCCACAATTACCATAAAACATAATACAGTAGGTACCAGTAGTAAAATTTTATAATTTTAACTTTTCCTTCTTCATAACCGAGAAGAAAATACTTTATACTTTCGTTTGAATGCAGTAGGAGATTCGCTAGATAGGTAATTGCCTGATATTTACCTAATTAGGTATTAGGCGGGGCGTGAAATTCCTAATTTTATTCATACCTAATAATTTGGTGTATTACTAAAATAACTTAATTAGTTTTGCATTTCCTATTTTACATTACCATGCCTCAGATAATTATTTAAACCAGTGAATGATCAATTAGTAGCATAATTAGAACAATCAAAGATTTCGGTACAATTTTATTACCGGTAGTAAGTACGATTTCGTTTTGTTTTTTTTTTCAATAGAATATCGAATAGTATGACTGGTAAAACTTATTATAAGCTGATAAACAATCACTGCAGCAAAACTTTTTCACGGGTATATTTCTGCTGGTTTCATTGGCTATTACACAATACACACTTATAACTTTATGATTCATGATTTAAATTTGGCTACAAAGTACAAATGTCTGGTCTTTATATTATGTATACAGAGTACAAGTATCTGGCTCTTCTACAAAGTAGATTAAAGCTAGTGTGGTGGAATAATTTCGAGTATAACAAAAGTAAAAAAGTTATAACAGACATTACGCACTAAGAATTTCCAAACAAATCTTACGTAGTACGAATGAAAAATCTTTTGCTTTTACCTCTCTTAACTCATGATTAGATTAGATTAGATTATTTGAAATGGCGACCATACCACAAGGTAGGTATTTTAAGCCAAGTATGAATGAGAATTGAATGTAAGATGATTGTGGCGCGATCTTGTAGTCTTGTTACTGACTAAGGCTGACATGTTCCTAGGACTGTTAATTAATAGCCCAACAGCCGATGGCAACTAAGGGACCTACAGTTTAACGTGGAATCCGAACCACACCCTCTGAATTACGAATTGGTCTAATTATGAGGATAGTCTTTTGTGGATTAACGTAGTATTCAATAGTGCGGACGTTAATGTAACACAAGAGAACACTACAGCCACCGACCATCCCTCACAACTATCCACAATTCGTGACCTCCAAGTAGCTGGATTACAGGATGTCGCCACCATGAATCGTTTATTGCAGAAACCCCATAACCAACATTATTCCGATTTGGACTTTTTAACATATTATTTATGTACAACTTGAAATACATCGTTTGGTGCAGAAACCCCACAACTATGACAGTTTCTTTGGTTTTAAACTGGTCTTCGAATTATTCGTTTGACGTTTACAACTCAAGTGAGCTGCAGTTGTGGGGTTTCTGCAACAAACTCAGGGTAAATTTATTTTTTGTGTAGAGTCATGTGTAAAGGCCTTTGTACCGTTGTAATACCTATCTTTGAATATAATTTTTGATCTATATTGATGTTTTTCAATAAGCCCAAACCATAAAATATGCCTGAAAATTCGTAAATTATTAAACAAAATTTAAAACACTGTTTATTGCAGTAACACCATAAGTAAAAAATTCAAAAAATTGTCATGGTATGTTAAACTTAATGATTACAAACAGCATCCAGGGCTTTGAATACTTGGGTAGTTAAAAACAAAAAATTACAAAATTAAAAGGTTTTATACATTTTTGGAAAAACTTTTTTAATTTCCCTAAAATTTAAAAGTTGAAGTTGACCGGCTTGAGTGGAAGTTGACGGCATTTGTAGGCTTAATTGGGATTGCAGTGGACACCTATTTTGCTTTTATGGTTACTGGTTATAAGGGGGGGGCATGTTTTGTGTTTTTTTTTGTGTATTTTTGGTATTTTATGAAGAGTTGCATAAAAATAACAAAATTTAAACAGTCATAGCACTTGGAGGGTTAAACAAAATTTAAAACACTGTTTATTGCAGTCACACCATAAGTAAAAAATTTAAAAAATTGTCATGGTATGTTAAACTTAATGATTACAAACAGCATCCAGGGCTTTGAATACTTGGGTAGTTAAAAACAAAAAATTACAAAATTAAAAGGTTTTATACTTTTTTAGAAAAACTGTTTTTTAATTTCCCTAAAATTTAAAAGTTGTTGGTTATGGTGTTTCTGCAATAATCAATTCAATTGTCTCCATTTGACATTCACCCATTGTAAGTTTCATTTCTTACAGATTGAAATATAGAAAAATATGCAAATACTTCAATTTTATTTCAAATAGTGTTTGAAGTCAGGCTTATTACGGTAGAAGAAAATAAAATAACTTCCATTTGTTTTTGTTTCAAGTTATACGACTCAATAAAACATACAGTGTTCACAATTTGTTACCTTAAATTCGTAAGTAAATTTAAATTTAGCACCTCAGTGATTAAACAATTAACATAAAACACCATTATTATTGAATTTAACCTAAAAGTCTTTAAATCTTCCAGGTTACAATTTTACTGTTTTATTTAGATCCGATGCTATCAAGGAGGCTGTGAAAAAGATGGGAGAAATGCACAAACAGATGGTGGACGAGGATAAACAGAACTCGACACAGCTGACGGACATGGAGAAAAAGTTTGTCGAGGATCATAAGCTCACACAATCACAGTTCAACGAAATATACTCCGAGGCGGTCAAGAACTTTCGACTCGATTTTGGAACAGTCTGTGAAAAGGGGCGAGATGAGGTCAGTTATTTGATCCCCATTAGGCAAACTATTGGTATAAGGAAAGTACGCAACCCCTGCCTTCTTATTAATTATCTGATCACGAACAATGTATTGCCTTAAACCTTTCTTCGGGCAATGCTACCTGACTGGGGTGTCAAGCTGAAATTTCATCTTAGGTTTTGGTTAGGTTAGGTTAGGCCACGTTAATGATGCTAAATTCACACCGAACATTCAAGAATTCGGTTGAAAATCGATTGATTTTCTCTATCGAATACAAGATTTTAATTTCAACCGCATCATTTGTATACTCGCCACTCAGACTTTACTGGACTCGATGCTATCTGCTTCTGCTTCTGTCAAATGAATTATTGCCAACCACCAAAGTATTACTTCGACTTTGGTTTCTTTCTTGTTGATTATTTGTAAACCATAGTTCGTAAAAATAGAAGAAGAAATATCTCTCAACCAAAAAGTGCAATGAAACCAAATCTCTCAACACGGGCGATGGGGTTTGGTTTTTTGTTTATTGTTGGATATAATGATATTTTATTGGCCTAAAACAACAGAATTACCTACATTTCGTTTTGAAACTTGCATGTTGGTACAAAATTCTTTTACTTCTGTCAAATTAATTATTGCCAACCACCAAAGTATTATTATACTTCTTCCAAATTCGACTTTGGTTTCTTTCTTGACTGTTGAGGATGTAACTAATTATTGTACCTTGGATAAATTATGGTAGTTCTTAAAAATCATTTCTCCGATAGTCACCGGATTTAAACGTTAAACTACTAATAAACGAAATGACAGTTTACTCTATTCACCTATACAAGAACTACACGATTTTTGTAGATTTCCAGGTAGGGTACTTAATGGATATATTGTAAGAGGAGTTTTTTAAACCCTGAAGACGCGGGACGTTAATGTTTCGGTCCTGCGAAACGTCGGACTATTGTGACTGGATCGATTTTTGTGTGTTACTGACGAGATTCAGTCACAAAAATAAAAATAGGTGAGTGTGCCCAATAAAACAGATAGTATAAAACAAAATTATACCGCAACTTTGGATCGGTGAATGTATTATTTCGTGTCATCAGAATATAATTAAAATAAGCTGTCAAATGCAGACCAGGCTTTTTTGAGAGCAATGTCCTTGACATATTACGATTTGATAATTATATTTAGTATCCGAATGCTTTATTCCCCTTTCCCACCCGGATGTTTTGCTATCCGGATCGTACGGCGCCTCATTAGTCTGGGTACGAGAGAGTTTACTCTAGATCATAATAATTCATTAATTTATTAATTTGTAATTTCATGCAAACCAATTTGGCTCTCTGTGAAATACTAGCGAGGATCCTTGCTCTAGGACATTGTGAAGTCGGAGGCAGTTTTCCAATGAACTAGTTTAACACTTTCTACACAGCATGTTCATCTATTCTGTATGGTGTTGAAGGTGATCCAGAACTTGCCGAAAGCCAAGCTTCTAGAAGATAAGGAGAAGATAGCCAAGGAATACCTTTCGTGCGTGGAGTTGACAAGACTCAAGGCCACACAAAGGGCGCAGCAAGGCTCTTAATTTTAGTAAACAAAATTTGTCATAACTAATTCTTTTTTTCGCTGTTTTATGTCCTTAAACGTCCTTAGGTGTTTTATTTTTTTATGACTTTGTGAAGCAAAGTTTAACGAGTTTTACATCCAAAACATTTTACAAGAATACTTTTCAGTTTGATTTAAAAATCAGTAAATTATTGAATACTTGAACAAAACCACAATAAAGGATTATAATGTAATCTACTTAATGGGTGACTGAACACTGCAAACAAAAACTTAGCTTTACTTGGTAAAATTGAGATTGAGCACATAAATTTCAAAATTATTGACATTAAAGTCAATCATGTACAGAAATACAGAAATTATTCTAGAGTTTTGTCTCTCCATACTAAGGTTCTCGGTTCTCAAAACCAAACGCAAAAGTTATACTTTCATCATGTCTACGTTTCTTCAACATTTCATAGTGGAGTATACAATTAATGAATTAAGTAGTATAGCTTCTCTTGAATCTTAGGTACGAGTATACAAGTAACTAGTATAAAGCAACATACAAAATAGTAACTTTCATAGCGATAGTTAAGTGTTAAATATATTAGGTTTAGGATAAATTAAATGATTTACATCCTAAATTATTAAATATATGTTTGTACGGGATCTCCCCATACATCAGTGAGTGATAAATAATCACATTTGGTTGGGGACACACACTATCATGTAAAAGCTGTTCGATGATTCGCTTTGATCTGTGATTGCTATGATACTGGCCATCTCTTTGATATGAAACTGAATGTAAACTGGGATTCATTGAATCCATTACCATCCCTTAACTGAAGGACACATCGGATTATGGCATCAGGTTTAATCACATTCGAATACACATATGTTAGTAAAATATATTCTTGTCGTAATTTTACTTTAAGTTTTACCAAGGTGGGTATCAGTTTGAGGTTTATGAGCCACGACTGGGACCATGGGGTGTCCGTAATCCAGCTACTTGGAGGCAACAAACTGTGGATAGTTGTGGTCGGTGGGTGTGGTATTCTCTTAACGTCTGCACTATTGAGTACAACATTAATCCGCTAAAATCATCCTCATTATAGTTCGTAATTCATAGGCAGTGGTTCAGACTCCACGTTAAACTGTAGATCCCTTAGGTATACCATTGACTTTTGGCTATTAATTAACAGTCCTGTATAAGGAACATGCCAGCCTTAGTCAGTAACAAGACTAGAAGATCGCGCCACAATCATCCTACACTGATTTCTCATTCATACTTGGCTTAAAATACCTACCTGGGTAGGTAGCCATTTCAGTTAAAAGTATGAAGTATAAGTATAAGTGGGGTTTTAGTGGGTGCCCACAAACCGGGGAGTGTGCTTTTTTCTCCCTAAATCTGTTTTAATAACTTTCCCCTTAAAGAATATCGAAAGTTGCTGGTATGAAACTGGTATAAACTTACTCTACAATGGGTGAGTATATGAGTTCGTTGGTTTAGTATACCAACGCATGAACCAATTGAGTATTCAAACGCGTGAACCTTTTTAGTAAAAAATGTGTGAACTGCTTGAGCATACAAACACGTAAACTACTTGAGTATACAAAAGTGTGAACCATTTGAGTATAAAAACGAATGAACACTTGAGCTTACCAACACGTGAACTAATTGAGTACACAAACGTATGAACTACATTAGTATAAAAACGTGTGAACTGCTTGAGTAAACAATCGCGTGAACTGCTTGAGTATACAATCGCGTGAACTGCTTGAGTATACAATCGCGTGAACTGCTTGAGTATACAATCGCGTGAACTGCTTGAGTATACAATCGCGTGAACTGCTTGAGTATACAATCGCGTGAACTGCTTGAGTATACAATCGCGTGAACTGCTTGAGTATACAATCGCGTGAACTGCTTGAGTATACAATCGCGTGAACTGCTTGAGTATATAAACTCGCGAACTGCTTGAATATATACTGGTTTGGTAATTTATTTAGTGGACTACACACACCCTTGAAGTGCTTGAGTATATACTTGCTCATATACTGCTTAATTTATACAAACTCGTAAACTGATTAAATGCTTACTGCATACATACACGTGAACACTTCGGTCGGTAATAGGTAAGTTATTAGACTCAGTGTATTTTTTTGATTAGAACGGTTACTATTCTAAAAGATAATCTATGTTATTATTTGTTTAATTATTGGTAGATTTTGAAACGATGCATGGATTTTAGTCCACCAAAATGTATTATTAGCAAGACCAATTGCTTTAGTACCATGTCCTAATTAATTATATTAACCCCTAGAGAACGCAACGATGTATTAGGTCGGTAGCTCGTCCTAATTATGATTAATAAGAGATTAACTACATGTGGATTGACAACAGAGATAATGACATTTTCAGAGAAGATATAACATTGATTGGTGTTGTAAACACAACTGCAATGATGGCTTAGGATTGCGTAGTATTACAATTTATACGTTATTGATATACATTTATTTTAAATGATGGTTGCGAGGGATTATTAATTTTTGAATTTTATATTGAGTTTTACTATCGATTAGGATCAAGACCTTAAATGACGAATGCAAGTTTATTAGGTGGTAATAAACAATGTTTTTGATAATTCATAGTGTTTTAAAGTTATTCATCAATTTTCCATGAATTAAAATTTATGGTGTTTTTAACCAATTAATTTTACATGAATTATAATTCGTAGTGTTTCTAAATTATTCAACAATTTTCCATCAATTATAAATCATGGTGTATTTATATCTAAAAAAAATTTTCATGAATTCATAGTGTTTTAATTTGTACATCTATGTTCAATGAATTATAATTCATGGTTATTGATACCTTTCATCGATTATCCATGAATTGGTTTTTTATGAATTTCATTTATTTTACATCAATTTCCCATCAATTATAATTCATGATATTTTTAATTTTTTAACATGAATTATAAGTCATGATTTTTTATAACTTTCATTGATTTCACAAAATTAATAAACAACATTAATTATAATTCACAATTATTAAAAATTTTCATACATTTTCCACGAATTAAAACTCATCATATTTTTTTATTTTTGATTAATTTTACATGAATTAATTATTATTCATGATATTTTTAGTCTTCCATTAAATTTTAAATGAACTATGATTCATTATATCATGATATATTTTAATTTTTCATAGATTGCCCATGAATTATAAATTATGATTTTTTTAATTATTTAAAAATTTTCTGTTAAATTCAAAAAATATTTTTAATTTTTAACAGATTTTCTATGAATTATAATTCATGATATTTTTTACATAAATTTACCATTAATTATATAATTCATGATATTTTTAATTTGTCATAGATTTTCTATGAATTATTATTCACGACATTTTTTATAAATTTCTCATTAATTACACTTTATACAAAATATATGAAATATCAAAAAATATCATGAATATAATTCAAGGATAATATATGAAATATCAAAAAATATCATAATTCATGGAAAATGTATGAAAAATTAATTTAAATTTAAATTTTATTAATTTCCCATAAATTATAAGTCATGATTTTATAATTTTTTAGCATAAATTATAATTCATGATATTTTTAATTTTTCATGATATATAATTAATGATATTTTTTATTTTACATAGATTTTCCATACATTATATCTCACAATATATTTCAAATTTTTAAAGGTTTTCATGAATAATAATTAATTTTTTTATTTTTCATACATTTTCATGATTTATCATATTTTTTTATTTTTTATAGATTGGCCTATTCAATTAATTATAATTCATGATGTTTTTTAACTTTTCATTCATTGTCCAAGTATTATATTTCATGATATTTTTTTTTATTTTTAAGGTCTCCCATTAATTTTTAATTCATGAAATTTTTAATTTTTCGTCGATTTTCCATTAATTATGTTTTTTATATATTGTCTCTGAAATATAATTCATAATATTTTTAATTTTTCACCATTAATCAATAGATATATTATTATATCTATTGATTAAATTTCTCATAAAGTATGTGAATACAATGAATGTCCTGTGAGGAAAAATAACGTGAGCAGAAAGAAAAAACAACTCAAGTACTATGACCCTGAAGCAAAGATCCTCAAAGAGAACTTTTTGAAAGCTCTACGCAAGTATGAGATGACAAATAGAAATGAAGACAAAGAAGAGATGATAAATAAAAAGAGGATCTACGACATGAAACTCAGAAACCTTAAAGTTTCCTCCACAACCTATTTCATTGAACAGGCTGACAACAAATCAAAGGCCTTATGGCAAGTAATTAACAAGGAACGAAAAGGAAAATGTGAAGAGAAACCCCACATTGTGCTGGAAGATGATGGGAAGGTCATAAACAACCCCACAGAAGTAGCCGAGCACCTAAATCTCTATTTCACAAAAATAGCCGAAAAAACAATCAGCCAGAACAGAACCACCCCAGTGAATCCAGCGACCTCATTGAACGGAGGGACACCAATCTGCTTGCCATCACTTGCCCTGACTCCAACATCTTACGAGGAAGTACAAGCAGTCATAAACTCTCTCCAGCCTAAAACATCAAGTGGATCAGACGAATTCTCATCGAAGATGGTCAAGCATTGCTCACATGAACTCATTCCAGCACTGGTCAGCCTAGTAAACAAATCTTTTGAAAGTGGCCAGTTCCCATCTGCTTTGAAAGTGAGTAAAGTATACCCAAAGCACAAAAAAGGGCCAACTACACAAGCACAAAACTACAGACCTATCTCTCTTGTCTCCACTTTTTCTAAAATACTGGAAAAAATTGCATTAGCCAGACTAATGACACATCTCACCGATTATAACTTGTTAACCGAAAATCAACATGGCTTCAGAAAAAACAAATCAACATCATTGGCTATAACCTATTGAGTATGTTCTGGACCAGATAGACAATGAACAATTTATATCTGCCATTTTCCTAGACTACAGCAAAGCGTTTGATTGCCTAGGCCACAATTTGATATGTACAAAACTTGAGAGACTTGGCATAAGAAATCTAGCCCTTCAGTGGTTCAAAAGCTATCTCACAGGGCGCTCACAAATTGTGGAGCTTCAACATACAACAAACAACATCACAACGAAGCTCAAGTCCTCAAAAAGCGAACTGACCAGAGGTGTCCCACAAGGCTCTGTCCTAGGCCCAATCCTATTTATTCTCTTGACAAATGACTTCCCCAAGGAAATTGAGAGTGACAATACTACTGCAATTATGTATGCTGACGACACTACAATTTTAGTAAAGGACGATATAGCCGTAAACCTCTATCAAAACTCAAAATAAATCCACCCTTGAAAAAGCAGTTATTTACTCAAAACTGAACGACTTGGCTATTAATCCATCAAAAACAACAACAATAAATTTCAGCAAAAAGAGAGACCAAGCTCCTCAAGTAGAAGAAGTAACAATAGAAATCCATACAAAATTTCTTGGCGTCATTCTAGACAACAAACTCACTTGGGCAGAGCACATAGACCAAGTATGCAAAAAAATCAGCACCGGGATTTATGTTGTTCGAAGAATGAACCATATTGGCAAACTCTCAGTTGCTAAAACAGCCTACTATGCTTTGGTCGAGTCACACTTACGATACGGCCTGACAGCATGGGGCGGATCCTCAGCCTACAACATCAACGGATCCTTGTACTACAAAAGAAAGCTGTAAGAACACTTGCCAACCTTGAACCAACGCAACCATGCAGATCAGCTTTCACAAACTTAGGAATTCTAACAGTGGTAGCCCTCTACATACTGGAAACCATTATGTATGTAGATAAACTAAACTTACCACAAAACAAAGACCTCCATGACTACAACACCCGCCATGGCTCGAAGTTTGCCTTGCCTGTACATAGAACATCATCATGGGAAAAAAAGCCATCCTACGCAGGCCGCAAAATGAGGAACCATCTTCCAGACTACATGAAGAACCTGACTGGCAAGAGACTGCATCAAGAGTTGAAAAACTGGCTGATTCAACGACCATTCTACTCACTAAAGGAATTTAGTGAAAACTTCAAAGACTTTCAATAAAAATCTCTGTAACAAATGACACTATTGTAATTCTTTACGAATGAACAATAAAGACTATTGTATTGTATTGTATTGTAATATAATTCAATTTTACATGAATTATAGTTCATGGTATTTTTAAAATTTTCATTGATTTCATAGACAGAGTTTACCATTTGACAAGTGTCAATGAATGACTATGAAATCAATTTGAGTTTTCACACTAAGGAAACAAATAAAATGACAAACATTTTTTCTTTATTTATAATTTCCCAAACAAAACATCTGAAAACACTTTGAGTTGAATGCAACCACTCTATAACAAAGACAATGCTTTACAAAATACAGTTGTCGCTTAATGTCTATGGGTGGTGAGCAGGCTGGGGCGTTGTGTCTTGCGTCTCGACTCTCGCACTCACACACACACTCACAGTGCACAAATAAGCAGCCGCCAATACACATGCACACTTTAAGCAAAAATATTTAGAATTACATCTTTTTCACAAATTCTGTCTTTTATTCATTATTGACATTTTTAATAATTTAAAACCATCCGATCTTTGATAGTATATTTTACAATAGTTACAGACATAAATAGTTAAAACCCTTTTTGATCTGCCACAAAATAAGACTCGGTTTAAGATGAAAGATGCTTAAACCGGTGTTCAGTTCATATATTACAAATATGAGTTTTTCAGAAAGTCAGACTACTTGGAATGAAAAAGTGAAAAAAATGTGTTTACTGTCATATGTACAATTATGTTACTTGATACTAATAAATTAGACTATAAATTTGAAGTAGAAACTTATTAATGAATATATTAAGTTAACAGCCCTGATACTTGGTTCCACATACACTGCCAGAACAACATAGAATGAAAATAAAGTTACGAAACAATTCAAGCTGTCTGTTATATCTTTAATGATACAAGCTAGTTCTAACTAATCTACTTGCTTAGGAGCCATCCATGATTTAGGACACAGCGTAAGAATCTATTTGAAATTAAAAAAATACAATACTTCATTTAATCTAAGAAAATAAAACTTACTTTGCTTGAATTGGAAAAAATCATTAGTTTGAATTTTTCAAATGAATAATTTGAGTAATAATACTGAGGCATTCACATTCCTTTTTGGAAATTGGAAAAAAACTCTGTTCATTACATACTACATAACACTTCCATATGTACTTAAGTAATGTAGAATTTTCAATTTTCGTTGAGATGAAAATTTAGAAAAAAGGTATCTTAGTTCAAATTAGTGTGACAATTTTTTATGATTCATTATCAAATTGGCATTGTCATTAGCTTTGAAAATTTTTATTCAAATAACCTAAAAAAGATTCTTAAGCTGAAGGTCCAAGAAATAAAATAGGTTTAAATGGGATTGCACTTGTTTTACTTGTTCATTTAAATACTATAAGCTGATCTCTGCCATTCATCCTAAAATAAAATATAAAATAATACTAAAGTGGAATGTATTTATTTACTACACAGTGGTTTCGTAAGAAATCTAGTATTAAATATAAAAGCATTTTGTACGACTGGCTTTACAGATGGCTTGTTTTATGCTGTGTGTTGATTTCATAAACTTTACAATATTTAGTTCAAAGCACCTTTTATACCCAAATTGGAATAACAAGTATTTTTATGTAATTCTGTATGATTAAGTAAATTCTAACCACCTGAATCCATCTCAAAAACTTTAGTTTTTTTACATTTTTCAATCTCAACTGCCAATCACCATGGGTCTAGGGCCCGTGTGTGGTGAATTTAAGACGTCGAGGTACCATAGTGGCATGAGTCACTCGGGTGACTGCTCATGATCTGACATGAGTCACCGGTCACAGGTTTCGATCCAAAAGTCTTTGACTTGGACCAATGTGTTATCCCCGAGCTACTAAGCTTGTAATTATTTACAGTTACAAAACATTAAAGATTTTAAGTGAAAAACTTGGGTTTGTTCAATCTTGTATTGTATTTTTTTGTATTAAACCATAAAAAATTAATTTTTGTGATTAAATAATTTTTTTTACAGTTACAGTGTTCTCCCAATTATCCGCAGTAATGGGTGGCTGAGTGATCGCGTATAATCAAAATCGCGGATATAGCAAACCTAACCTAAAATACACAGGAAATAGTTAAAAACGAATGTAGTTATAATTTACAGGCGCGAGGTTGGATATTTATGTGTTAGACTTCGCTTGCCGCGGTTCTTAATAATATTTTGGCCGATCGCGGATAATTGGAGAAGTCTTCTGTATTTTATTTTGTTGTTTTCCTGAAAAACGTGATCGTATTTGCCGGAATCTCCGAATTCCAGGGTTCAGATTTGAGGGATATAGTATCCTATTTCCTTTAAAAAATTTCTGAAAATGAACCACATTGGCAGTGTATGACACTATTAAATTGGTCACAACTTGTTCAGTTAAAACCAAAGAGATATTATTTGATTTGTGTTGATGTTATGGATTTGTTGGTATTTTTTATCAAACAACAAATCAGTTAAAAATAATTGCAAGAAAAACCATGGATTATTGTTGCGTTATAATTATTGATGGAAAGCACTTCAGTGACATAGCTTTTATGAAACTGAAATATACTTAGTTCAGAAATTACACCAAAATAGTTGTATTGGTAAGTAATGCTAAAACAAAAAATCCTTGAACATCTTCTTACCGACGTAATTTATCCTTTAAAGATGAACACATAAAAGTTTAGCCATCTGCAAAAGTAAGTGCAGTTTTGGTAAGAAGTAAATTTTGCCTAAAAATAGCTTGTGTGTTTATCAAGCCACGACCTATTAACATTACTATATTTACATATTTCGGAAAATTTCCAATTAGTTTGGCACATGATACAAAAGTATCTCAATCAACATCGTAATTTTAGTCTGCTTTTAAAATAATTATAGAAAGGAACCTTGTAATGATTTAATAAATTCAAAAACTGAACAAAGTAATTTATTAGAAGGAGGTTAAAACATCAACTGCTATTTATCGCTTGTTGATGAGTACGCTAAGTTGGTATAAAACATATACTCTTGGTGAAAACAACCAGTTGTTTATAATCAATATCAATACACATATAATCTATTAATAAAATATAAATATATAAGTACGTTTGCAATACACATAATTAATCATATAAAGTAATTTAATAAAACTACAAAGAAAAAACAATAAAATCTGAAATCATGATAACACATTAATTTTTCTATTAACTAATAATAATAATATAATTTGTCTGGAACAATAAATAAATATATATTATATATACTTTTAAGGAATACTTTTTAAGTGTTATATTAAAATGGATTTCCAGCACAGTAAGAAACACAAGTCAATAAATTAAACCTTTAAATAAATAATCTACTTAAGTACATTTTTAGGAAACAATAATAATTTTAAATACTGAAGTTTAAACAAAATCTCTTAGTTTAAAATACTGACTAAATACAGACTTTAAACTTCCGTCACACAACCTCAATAATAAGCTTTGACACTTTTCACAACTCCTTGGGAATTTTTTAAAGACACCTTTAAAATGTGTTAAAATAATGCTAGTTGAAATTGAATTTCAAGATTCTTTATATAAAAAATAATGTCTCTCATCACGAACTAGGTTGGTGATTTGACATATAAAATAAATTCAAAAATCGATCACTACTAGATAAAACCACCTGATTTCAATAACCTTAATTTCCGTAAGAAAGAATTTTCTGATGTATTTATGCATGAACAAAAGATATTCTGAGAGAAAAACCAGTTTTAAGTACAACGAGTAAAAATTTGATATAAAAATAAATGCACAATTTCTGAAATGCCTAAAATAAGTACGATTACTTTTACAATCACAGCATGGTAAAAGACTTGTTAAATGAAATTAAGTCACATCAATAACTCCGGATCTTACTTAACAAAATACATGGAGAAAATAGCAACCTTTGTGAGTGTTACCCTGCACAACATAATCTAGAGTTCATGGGAGTGAAGGATCTTCTGGGTTTAGTTCCAAGGTCTATTCCAAGGAGGGTAACTCCAGAAGTTGGCGAAAACCTAGTAACGCTGTTGAAACTCGTGGTGCCACCGGTTGAAGTCAATGTGAAATACAACGATTGTGCCGGTCGCCAACCCAGCCAACAGGAACCTGGAACAGGACAGAGTATCGTATGTAGATCAACTTGGCTAAAACCTAGAAACGCTGTCTTAACTCGAGGGGACACTATATCCATAAGTTAAATACAATAAGTGGAATAAAGTTACAAGAAAAATCCGAATTGAAAGACATAATAACTCTGTTAACAAAGAAATAAAATTGTCACAATTAAATGAAAGGATGATTAGGAGCAGGTTAACATACAGATGACATCTAAATTGATTTGGATTTGCGTAAAGTATATATCATACATAAATTAATAATCTCGTTTCATGGCCAGTTTCATAAGTGAATCGTTCTACTATTCACCATTCCACGAACATCCTTGAATTTATATTTTAAAGTGCAAATATTGAGGAGGCAGAATATTCAATAACTTATTTACATCATCAGTATAAGCTTCTGTTCCTATTTATAGAGTTATAGCTACTGTATGAATTAAGGTTCCAATAACCTATGCGTTGGTTTTTTATGTGTAATTTACGACTTCACAAATCCACTAAGAAACTAATGTTAAAATATTATTTCCGTTGGAAGCATTTTTGACCAAATTTGGTCTAGACCAGCAAGTAGTGGCCCCTGCAACTAGTTAAGCATTTTTTCCAGAACAGTGATTATCTACTCAGAGAAATTCTTGATTACTGACTTTTTTCTAATTTTTCATTTATGCAGTTTCCATGTTTAAATCTACTGAAAAAAACAGTAACCGATACTACAAAATTACTAGGAAATTAAAATTAGTTGTTTGTGTACATTTCATTACTTTTACAATAAACATGTACAAAACGCTAAAACATTATTAGTTTGATTGAATAAGAATAGTATATTTTTAATTTTGTCACTAGAACTTAAAGTTTCAGTGCATCTAAGGTCAGGTTTAACGACACGATTACTTCTCAGCTGGAAAATTAGCGAGGTTGAAAAGCACACTTATGGCCTGAGACATAAGCTATATTTTTTGTCTTACTTTACAATATATTAAGCTCAATACTGCAATAAAGTTTCAAGTTTACAACTTAAAGTAGTTTTCATGTAACCTTCTGGCCAAGGTCTAGAGTTTTCAGGTCGCACTAGTGCCTCACGTGACCTAAGGAAAACTACATATTTAGCCAGGAACGACCGCCTAAAGTGTCTTTCGGTGTCATGAAGATAGTCTGAGAAATAATTTAAATATTACAATCTATTTATTTCACAACATTGCTCACCTTCTTATTCCACCTTCCACCTTTTTCCAAATTTTTATTTCCATTTCAAACAAACAGTTAATTCAGATTATTAATTATTTTCTAAAGATTTATTCATGACCATGAGCTGTTGTCTTTTTGGCCTGGGATGGAAAAATGACTTTTTGACCTCACAACATCACCTAATTTCTTTAAAATGAAAATATGTCTTTTGGGCCTTTTAGTCTCTTTTAACTGTACACAAAATAAATTAAAGAAGAATTATTACTTCTGGTCGTGCGAGAGTGCCAGTGAACGAACGCTGCTGTCGCAGGAAGGGAACGCGTAGAGCAGTGCCAGGTTGAAGGTGCGCCACACCTCCACAATGCCTTTGTCGCCAGCCGTCATCAGATACTCTCCGTCCCTGCTCAGCAACAGACACTGGAACACAGAAAATGCAAAGTACAGTAAACTCTCGATTATCCATTGGCGGATAGTCCGCAATGCGGATTATCTGCACATGCCACCAAAATTGAGAAAATGAAGTTTATGAGTACAAAACACCGGTCGTATTCTCAGAGTTCACATAGTAGACTGGTGAGCAATCTAATATCTAAAACCCCGGAGTTCTTTTATAGACACCCTGTATTGAACTATAGACTGACAAAGGAATTTATTATCTTTTTGATTTAAACTTAGTTATGTTGTTTTTGCCAAAAGAGAATAAACGCCAATGCAGCCATCACTTTGACTCACATAGGCTACGAAGCCTTGCTTCTGACATCACACGGCTGCGCTCTGGGCCTGATCAAGTGAGATAAAAAAGTAAAAAAGTTTTAAGCTGGTACTTTGAGGTTTAAATTATACAAGTTCCACTGTAAAAATAATTCATCATTTTCAAATTCCAGGTCAGTGAACCCAAACTTACCTGTAGATTGTCATTGTGTGATTCGTGACGGAGGCGTTTGCCGTTGATGGTGAAAGCCGCTATGTGACCTCGCTCGTAGTTGACGACGATCACACCTTCACGTGACATCGCGATGCTCTCCGGACTGATGAAGCCTACAGGGGCCTCAAGGCATCGTAATAAGTCACCAAACGTCGTGTGGACCAGTACTGGACCAGCTGTTGAATAAAAATAAACCTTTAGATATTCTTGTTTATAAAAGTAAATTAAGTCTATTAAATTCACAAAAAATATCAAAAATATAAAAATATTTTACATTTCCCTAGTTTTAGTTTTAAATTAGAAAGTTTTTTACCTCTCCTGTTTTTAAGATGTGGTTATATGTAGCAGCCAGACATGATTTAGTTGCACTAAATACTACACAATATAAAGTGTTTTGAACAGCACAACATCATAAAAGGTTTTGTTTGTTTCTAAGACAAGGATTTTATTTAAATCCCAACCATGTTTCAAAATGCGTTGACATTTCGCCCAACAACTAAACATGTCTCTTACGTCCTGAACCGCATAAAACACCCCAGTGACATTGCCACAAAAAAGACTGTTTAACACGCTCTATTTGAGTCAAATTTGACCTACGGCCTTGGAGTTTGGGGAGGTACTACTACGTACAACTTACGCATCCCCCTCCTGCAAATAAGGACAATTAGCCTCATTATAGGTCTTCAGACAAGCTTCTGCTTCAGCAAACTTCAGACAAGCTTTTACAGACTGAACATCCTGACAGTCATCGTACTATATATCAGGGAGGTGATTCTCTACGAGGATGAGAAACTCCTTCTAAAGGGTTCAGATATCTATTTCCATAACACCAGGTATACATTGAGGTACCAACTGCCCCTTCACCACAGTGCCCTGTATGAGAGTTTGCCGAGATTATGGGTGCGCAGAAAGTCATGGCTGAAGCACCTTGGGACAAATCCGTCCCTTCCAATTAATGAATGAATGAGGTTGCCTTCATATAGGAGTAGAAAATTCTGCCGTATGCTCCCAGAGGACATCAAGAGCCAAACCAGGTGATTGAATGAATGATTTCAATCGATTGATTTGAATACAAAGAAGTAACTGCTAGTCTAATTCCATAGACTCACATTACAACACTTTATAACATTAAATTACAATTTAGCATCGTAACTTGGCTCCCTTGTTACCTAGGAGTTATCTTTTAGCTAAGCCTAAGGCCATCTACGCTAAAAGGAAGAATATTATAGGATAACATGGCCCTAAGATTTGGTTTTGATTGGCAGATAGGTATTGGTTGACAGTCTTTGAGGAGGTTGAATACCCCCCCTGGCGTTATAGCAATTTTTGTCAGTCTAGATGACGATACTGGGGTACATCGACTTTGTGACAATGGATGTTGTCATGATCGAAGGCAGTTATATAGCTGTACTCCAGGTGAATATTATTTGTTACCTACCATGGAATGTTAATGCAGTACAGTAGAATTTCCCTTATCCGACCTTCCGATATTCAACCTAGTGCCTAACCTTCTATCTGTAATTCCCATGCTCCTGTTGTTGCTGATCCTGTTGAAACCTGAAAGGCTTATTCTAAAATTACCTATAAATATTGTCATTTTTCGGTTATCATTCATATCTTGATTTTTAAATTAATGTGTTAGAGGTACAATAAAGTTTTATACTATTAAAATACTGTAAAGCGGAATTTTCAAGGAAATGCATTTTATTTGCTCCTTCCGATACCCGAATTTTTGCTCGTTCCAACAATTGCCCAATCCCTGTCATGGTCGGATGTGGGAGGTTCTACTGTATTACTGAGTTCCAGTGTAGGGGCCTTGAGGCCTAGCTGAAAACCCCAGATTCCAGAGAAATCAAGGGTTCAGTAGGGTAGGGTCCAAGTGTAGTATTCAATAATGCGGATATTACACACTCGAGAATATCACATCCACCGACCATTGCTCATAACTATACACAATACTTTATGACTTCCAAGTAGCTGGATTAGAGGACATGCCACCGTCCTATATCAAAAGCGTTTTTTGAATTATGTAAAATCTGGTGGAGAATTTGTCTTCGCTGTCCGTATCCTCATACACAGATTCTTGCTCAACAGCGGCTACAATCTCCTGGATAACAACAGCTTGACAGGCGTGCTGTCAGTGAAAAATCGGCACAGCACGCGAACTTGGTCGGACTAGAGGTATTCTTCAGTACTGTAAAACTCCTTTCATCCGTCACCTTTGTGACCAAGACAAAGGTCGGATTATCCGAAAAATCTAATATTTGTAGGAAAACAAATATAAAAGATCTTTTTGTAGAGAGTTAAACAAAATATTAACTGGAACACATCCAGCTACACTAGAATATGTATCAGTTATAAAAGGAAATGGAAAAAACAAATTATGCACTGTAAATTTGTTGGTTATGCGAACACCAAACAAAATAGGCCAAATGTTGTAAATTTGGCAAACGTCATCGTATTGCTCAAATTATGTGAATGCAGAAAATTGTAAATGTTATAATGTAAAATAGTCTTGTTATTTTTCCTGCAAATGTCTTTGCAAAATGAGTTATTATTATTATTGAGCTTTGATAATAAGTATTAGATAAAAATTTCAAGATTTGTCGTTCCCGAAATCACATTTTATGTGGAATAATGACCACATTCTGATACTCGGTGTAACTTTCAATAATGACGCTTTGTATTTTAAAATGCAATCTTGCTGGACTTTATCGGTCACTGGAATTTGTAGTTGACGAATCAAATAATCATACCGACTCCTTGGACTGACTAATGACGTTCTTGCATTCCAATAGGTTACGAATTGCGTAATTTCGTCACCTGCTTCAACACTTTCGGTTGATGAAAGATGTTCCATGTCGCCAAGGTCAAACGGAAAGTTTTGTTTTCATCTTTCAGTTATATACATTTTATGCTGTCTATTCGAAAGTTAGAATATTTATGTATTATTGTACATTAGACACCTGACGAGACATGAATAGCGGAGGCAAGTAAGCGATACCAAACCGAAAACAACGGCTCGACAGGTGTCCCATCAGTGACAAATCAGTTCGTGAACCTGAGCATGGACTAAACAGTGTGACAGACCATCCAAGGTCGGATTAGAGGGGTTCTACTATCATTTACTCCTCTGACAGGGATCTCTCACCGGTAGAGCCGCTGACCACCAGCCCCAGCTCGGCACTGATGACCACACTTGTGACGGGTTGCTCGTGTCCAGTGAGGGTCGCACGAGGTGTCGGCACCTCGCCCTCCCCCACGATGGTCTGGCTTCGGGCGTTCCAGTGCCACAACAGCACCGTGCAGTCGGCCGAACCTGAGGCCACGTAGCAGTCGGACGTGATGTTGCACTCGGACCGCGACAGGCACGTCACCACTCCGTAGTGGCCGAACACTATCTGCACTATCTTGGCTGAAACAGAATAATATTTGGTCACAGCATACGATACATACAACATATTGATGTTTAAAACATAAAATTTGTAAATCTAAGAAAACTAACCCTCGCAACTAGTTTCGTTAGAAATAATTGGAATTTTGGTTTTGCCAGAAAAAATGTACGGAGCAAAAATAAAGTAATGAACTGTTACTAAGCTTCACTTCAATCTTGGTAAACTCGCTACTGAAACCTATAATTCATTGAAGGAAGTATGGCAGTTATGGGCAAGTGTTTTTGTTTCAGCGTTTTAAAGATGGCAGACAAGACATTGAAGATAATTCACCGCCTGTTCACTCTGCAATGTCAAAACTCATGAGAATGGCCATCAATTAAGTCTTTGTGCAAAGGCTTGTAAAGTATGTGCATTTACATGTGCAAATAGGTTTCGTACGAGTGAAACATGTGAACCAAAATGATGCAGAATAATTTTTTCTGTCAAGTGATTCCTGGCAAAACTTCAGCACCACAGGGTTCAAATATCTACCTAAAACACCTAACCTTGCACTGTATGATTTTTTTCTATTTGTTCTATAAGGATTAATCTGCATTAAAACAGGCAAGTTTTAAGTCCGTGGAAGCTGTACTGAAACATTGTTTCTTTTTGTATTTGCCTTCCGTAGTTAGCTATAAGTTTATTATTCTTGTACTGTAATATTTAATTATTTAGTTTTAATTAACACAATTTGGCTGTTTTGGGCACTAGGTTATAGCTATTATGTATTATATAATTCAAT
Source organism: Nephotettix cincticeps (assembly GCA_023375725.1). NCBI lineage: Eukaryota > Metazoa > Arthropoda > Insecta > Hemiptera > Cicadellidae > Nephotettix > Nephotettix cincticeps. Next base: position 14,910,200 of record CM041789.1, on the reverse strand, counting down.
AAATAATTTGTTTTTAACTTTAAGGAAAGCAACTGCAGTACTTAAAGGCGTTAACAGTAGATAACTTCCAGCATGGTTTTTAACAATGAACAATTCTTACTGAGCGTTTTAGTGATAAAGGGGTGTATATTGAATTTAGCTGGATTATTGAAATGGGAACCATACCAAAGTAGCTATTTTAAGCCAAGTATTAATGAGAAATGAGTGTAATATGATTGGGGCGCGATCTTGAAGTCTTTATACAGACTAAGGCTAACATGTTCCTTAGTCAGAACTGTTATTTAATAGCCCAACAGTCAATATCATATCTAAGGGACCAGTTTAATGTTGAATCTGAACCACTGCCTCTGAATTATGAAATTAGGAGGATAGTCTTTGCGGATTAACGTAGTATTCAATAGTGTGCACGATAATCCACACAAGAGAACACTACACCCACCGCCCATCGCTCATAATATCCACAATTCGAGACCTCCAAGTAGCTGGATTACAGGACAACGCCACAGTTCCAGTCCTTGGTAGTAGGTAAATAAGGTACAAAATGAAAATAAAATTTTTTACATAATTTCTTCTATTTAATCTAATTACCACATATTGTATATCAATACATATAAACTTATTAAAATTGAAATGATATTTCATATCTCTAGAATTGTTAAATTTAAGTTCAGGAATTCAATTGGTTTACTAAAAAAAGGAGAAATATTGTTCGAAAGATTATTGCACACATAAATATGAGTAAACTCACAAGTTTAATGACATTTTGATATCTAGAATTTGGTTTTATCTTCAGGTTGCAAGCGAAAACCTAAATCCTGCCAGATTAAAATAAAATTCAAGTGTGACCAGTCACATATGTCAAACAAAAAACCGATATACTCACTTGATGATGGATTAAAAAACAAAGAAAATTTGCAGGATGAAATTAATCATACTGATTTTTACCGGTCTTACCAGTTTCTGTCGAGAAAACTCGGAAGCTGTTATCCCAGAAGCCACAAGCTATGAGGAAACGACTGTCCACCGTAGTTACAAAGCAATTGCTGCGGATACGTAGCTTTTGGCTGAAGTTATCCCCAAGATGTCTTCTAACTGCAGCGTTATTGTTGTTGCCTGTTTGTACTGTAAGATGCAAGAGGAAAAATTATTACCATTTCAAAATTATTCATTTACGAAACAATGTTTATTGTTTTTTTGTAAATAAAAACCAGTAAATTAAAGACAGTGAGGTGCCTTCGCGACATGAGTCACATAGGCTAGTCAAAGGTCAGGAACGCACATGATCTGAAATTTAGTTAGTTACTAAAATGGCAACCTGTCCATGTATTTTAAGCCAAGTATGAATGAGAAATGAGTGGAAGATGATTGTGGTGCAATCTTGTAGTCTTTTTACTAACTCGTGCTGACATGTTCCTTAGACAGAACTGTTGATTAATAGCAAAACAGTCAATGTCATATCTAAGGGACCTACAGTTTACATGAAGTCTAAACCACTGCCTCTGAATTATGAACTGGTCTAATATTTGTGGATTCAATAGTGCCGATGTTAATTCACACCAGAGAATATTCCATCTACCGACCATCGCTCATAACTATCCACGATTCATGACCTTCATGTAGGCTGGATTACAGGACACGCTACTGTCTCAGTCTAAAAAATCAATCTAAAAGAATCACTGGCTGCTGATTTTAATCCAGCAACCTTTGACTTACTTGGTCAGAACATTAGCCCTGAGTTACCATGCTGGTAATATCAAGGAAATAGAGCCTAGCATGGGTCATAATCTAAGGGAGTTACTATTGATGTTCAATAGATATCAGTGAATTGAGTTCAGTTTGTTTTTATCTGCAAAAAATAAAGTCAATTGAGCGATTGGTCTAGGTTGAAAGTTGCCAACTACATCTTAATACAATTTTAATGAAACATTTTACACCTTTACATTCTTTACAAGAAAAATGAAGATCCAATATTCCTCGTTTAACCCATTCCTGTCTGAATTTCCCTGAGATGCCTGATGCACTAAGGTCTGAATTAAAATCGAACTTTATTCACTACGACTATGCGTTACTATTAGCTTGATAGATTTAACAGTAACTTCATAAATTATATGTTTTGATTTCCTTACCCTGTACCAGTGTATATAATCACTTTTAGCAAGAAAAGAATTATTACTATACTTTTTCACCAGTTCCAAGCAGTGGGCTTAAAAATAAGTAGGTACTGTTGCTTCATCATTATGTTTTAAAATGATTCCTTTACTTCACTTGGCACATTTATTTCCAGTTTAAATGCCATAATTAATAGCTATTGACAAAACTTAAAAAAAGGAATCATTTACTGTACTATCATCAATAAGTACAATCGCTGAACAAATTGAGTGAACAAGACAAGAATTTACGGTCAACATTGGGAAAAATTATAAATACAATGACTTAAAAAAAAAGAATCACATTACTTGCTCAGAACCACTCAGAACATACAGTGCACATATTTAGTCATTTGTCTAGCGAAATGCGAGAACATGCAATTTGTGTCCTTAGACAGGAATGGGTTAAATTTAATAATTATTTTTCATATTTCCAATAAAAGTTTAAGCCTGATAGAAGTATTTATGGTGAATTTCGTGAATATTGATAAAATAAAGCTTACACAGAACAGGATCCATGGACAAAGGCAGGTTGGCAGCTTGACTCTGCGGAGTGTCTGCGTAGCTAGGCGACTGTACAGAGGCTGGTGGAAAACAGAAAACAACATAAATGAAGATTCTGAGGTAAAATTATATATTATGTATGATTCTACTGCTCAACTGAGGGTAAAAAAACCTAACTAAAACTTCTCCTTACCTATAGACTTAAGATCAGGGTGTACCAAGCGAATATAGAAGTTAGTTGACACAGTGCTAGATGCACACTACTGATAAAAACTGATTTAATTATAATAATTGCCTTTGAATTCTTCTAAGGAATAGGGTGCAAGTTCTAACTTCCAACAACAACTCTGTCTTATTTTTAATTTTTTTCATTCAAAATAGATTTAGGAAGGTGATTTAACAATTTTGTTGACAATTATACTAGTTTTCCTTTTATAAAATTCAAGATTGTATTTTTCAATTATGTCTTTTACAGCGAGTGTTGTATGAATGTTTCTTTTCATGTATTTCAAGGCATGCCTTAGAGGGCATCGCTTCCAAACCAATGAGGAGCTACAAAACAATGTCAAAGCCCATCATAGATACATCATATCATCATATAGATACATATCATAGATAGATCATAGTTGCTGCCAATGAGTTGGCGGCAACATTCAATGCAGGGTATTGATAAGCTGGTCCACAGGTATGACAAATGCCTCAAGCTTAATGTTAAAAAATAATCATAAGTGTACGTAACTTTTATTAATGGAATAATTTTTCATATAAATTCGTCTTATATGTATGACCCAGTATTATAGCTGTAACAGGTGAATTAATCACAAATTATGCTTACCAGCATAGTTTGAGTTCCAACGGTTGAGCGCAAACTGCTGATTGGACGTGACGGTGACGACGGAAGGCAACGGCAACTGTGGGTACGTGTTAGCCGAGATGTGGCAGATGGGGGAGTTGGACGGAAACTTCATGGTCATGCAGATGTCGTCTGGTACACTTGAGAACATCATTGGACTCTGCTCAACATCAACATACTAAACTTAGACAAACATTTTTATAAGTAAAATACATCCACTCATTGAAACCATTCATAGACTAGTTTCATCAATAAACAGTGATTGAAAATTTAAACATAGACTAGAGTCATCCATAGATTGAAACAATAACTAATAAGATACAGTAGAACCTCCATAGATCGAACCTCAATAATTCGAAATCCTCGTTAATTCAATTTTTTTTAAATTTCCCATGAACTTCCCTATCTTTGCAATGTTAATTTTACCTCTAAAAATCGAACAGGTCATGAGAAATACCTTGATAATTTAAATATTAAAGGTATTTTTCACCATTTAAATACCTCTATAATTTGAAGTTGTTGCCCAAAAACCTCTGTAATTCGAAATGATGCACATCTGCACATCTACAATTCGAGGTAAAGACAAAAAACCCTGGCTTATTCAAAATCGAATTAAATTTGTTATGATTTAAAACATGGATATTTTACTGCTTTGCATTAACCCTAGAACACAAAGGCTCCCTGAGCCAAGCGTTGTTACAAAGGCGTAGTCTCACAGACTACTCTTTTTGAAAATAAATAAAACATACTTTCAATGACGGGGAAATTTTTTTAATTGTAAAAACACTTAAGGTGAACGAACATTGAATTAATGTTTTATAAGAGTTTAATGTCCAAATCTTATTTTTTCTGGCACTGGCAGCAGATTGTCCCTTGGTGTTCGCCACACATGACATTTGCGCAATGCCCACAAAAATGTTTTGTCATGGGCCGTAATCTTGGAGGGCAGAAGGCACACACCTTCTTTCCTTGTTGAACTTGTTGTGGAGCTTCATTTGGTACACTTACATATAAATATAGGCAATAGATTGCCCACGAGAGTTGAGAGTTCGTGCGTGGCAACATTATGGCTTGCAGCCACGGCTTCAGGAGCTCTCTGTTCATTTATCTGAGAAATTTTTGCCGACTTAGAGGCTAACAATTATTGGCTCATACACAATTTTTTACATATAATACATATTTATTGTTTAAAGTGATGTTTATCATGTTATAAATCGTGCATAGCGGCCACCTTCTTGTTTTAAGACTGCAGGAAGTGTTACTGCACATTTGGTCCAATTCAAATAAATATTTACACTATATACAACATATATTTCCAATATAATGTATAACTAACACCATAACACACGATAAAGCGAAGGTAAACTAAACTCTGCAACAAGACACTACGATCCGTACACGTTGCGAGTCTGCCGCGAACTGTGCGTTGTTACAAAGGCGTAGTCAACCTGACGACGCGAACTTAAAAAACTTTAAAATCTCGTTAAAAAAAGGACTCAAGCGAACACCAACCAGAACCTTTTAATATTAGGCCAAGACCGACAGCTACACGGAGTTTTGTGAATTTTAGTGGAGTGGAAGGAGGTAAGGGGTAGAAATGACACCTTGCGCCTCGTCTCTCAGACGACGCCTTTGTGTTCTAGGGTTAAGACAGGAAATTCCTAAAAAAGACAGGAAGTAGCTGAGGGCAAAACTATCAAGGATTATTCCGGCCAATGATTCATTTTGTGTGTTTACATATTTCTCACCCTAAAACCTGCCAACTGAAAATTGGTCATTAAAAGTAGAGTTAGTTCAATAAAGAAGGAACATAAATTAAATGAAATATTCATTCAATTGTGTATTACTGTAATAATAATAACCATTATTACATGTAATTAATATTGATGCTTAATGCACAAAACACCTTATTTGGAAGCGACTGAAACTCCTGGTTTTATACTATAGCATTAGAAAACTATAGAATTAGGTTTTGATATTGAGCAAATAACGTGAAACATTTTTCGCTTCATTAACCCTTCAAGGCAGTGATTTTTTAATGCCCGCCAGACCCTACTAGTGTTTTTCAGGATCCCTGAAAAACACTGGGTTTTCAACGCCCTCTTTTTGTAATGTTTCATTAAAACTAAGTTTTCTCTGGTAACATACAAGATATCAAGGTGATTCTTTTAGAATATTGTTATTAAATAAATTATCTACTAAAAACACCAAACAATATAAATCCCTGACCTTACGTATTACCATGAAAGCATTTATTACATAAACCCACACGTGACTAAAATATTTTCAATAAAAATCCAAGGTACAATTAATACATAATAACCTGTTCAAAACTAAAATAATTTGATGCCACTTTACAACACAAAAACTTCAGTTACGCAAAGTAAAACGACAGTAAACAGTTTATTCAAAACTGAGCCCCCCGAGCAGAAATTCGTTGAAGTTTGATAATGATATTTCTATCTCTAAAAAACTAATGGGCGACATTCTTCATACATTGATGGTTTGAAATAGTTTTCTGGAACATCGCTAGATGACACTACTTGACGGGTTGCGTAATGACAAACTATACTTGATGAAATGTAGTAGTGTCTATTTTGTACAACGATTTTGCGTGGACATAAAATGCACTATTTTAATATGACTGGGACGGTGGCGACGTCCTGTAATCCAGCTACTTGGAGGTCACGAATTGTGGATAGTTGTGAGAGATGGTCGGCGTATGTAGTGTTCTTTTGTGTGGATTAACGTCCGCACTATTGAATACTGCGTTAATCCACAAAGACCATCATCATAATTAGACCAATTCGTAATTCAGAGGCCGAGGTTCGGATTCCACGTTAAACTGTAGGTCCATTAGTTGCCATCGGCTGTTGGGCTATTAATTAACAGTCCTGTCTAAGGAACATGTCAGCCTTAGTCAGTAACAAAACTACAAGATCGCGCCACAATCATCCTAATTCATTCCTCATTCATACTTGGCTTAAAATACCTACCAAAGTAGGTCGCCATTTCAGTTAAAAAAGTATAAAGTATGACAGCAGACAGCTAACAAGCTGAAAGCTAGGTTATCAGCGGCGGCGTAGTGATAACAACAGCTGTCAAAAAAGTAATCCCTGATTTACAATGGCTATTGTAATTAATTTAAGTATTTATTTATTTATTTCCAGAAAATACACTACAGGACAAACCCAAAACAGCTGTATTGAAAAAAAACAATAATACAATGATCACATTAAATAAATAGTACATGAAAAATCACCTTGGAATAACAAAAATTATTCTAATTATGATAGATTTATTTATTTAACGCTCTAGCACCACATGTAATACTTTCATCTAAGTTTAAAAAACGGGATAACTTTTAACAGTCAAAGGACTCAACTGATGAAGTTAAGGGACTTAACGTTCAGAAAAATTCACATTTTTTAACTTAAACTTTATAGACTACACAGCCTCAAACAAGATAATGATAGCTTAAGTAGTAGTATGGTCTGTAGTACCTCTGCCATCTTCTATTTTTAGTCCTGCAAGAACAGTGTTAAAACTCCATAATATGATTGCTTCAAAAACAAATTTAAAAAAAGAGACATTGGCTTACTGTAAAAAGGATTTCATGTTTTAAATTTCCCACACGGTACGTTCCGCGCAGTGCGTCCCCACGTGTCCTGCTTATTGGTTCAAGCCTTAGCCAATTGGAGCGCTTGTTGCAGTTCAGGCTTTAGCCGCTGAGAAAGAATCATCTCTTTAACGTCCGTCAAAGTGGCTCAAGCTAAATGTGACACAATTCAGCTCTTGTCATTAAAAAGACTAAGAGATTTAGCAGCAAAAAAGTGTCAGTGGTCTCAAGCAGAAACAAATATCTGATTTCTTTTGTCTGAATCCTTAATCTTTTAGTCCATGTGCAGTACTGTACAGCTATAATTTACATAATGAAAGTTTTGTGTGAAATTTCATGGTTTTTTTATTGCTTCCTCTGGTTAATAGTACTGTGCTGTTTTCTGCTATTGGCTGATTTGTGCTGCTGCCTGTCGGTGAATCGAGCTAGTCTACCTAACCTAATCCGTATTTCAATCTGTTATTTCCGTAGGTATTACCATACCTAATCTGTATTTCAAGCGGTTAATTGGTCCGCCGCAATCAAGGTACAGTACGATTTTTAATGAAATAAGGATTTGACTTAATGTACAAATTTAATTACACAACAACTGTGTTGTGTACCACAAAGCGTCCGAAAATTGTGGTTTGGTGTAAAGCACAATGTTTTACTGACATTATTATTATGTTTCATTTTAGTTTTTTAGTTTCATTTTTAGTTCATTCATGTTTTTTTAGTTAAAATACACTCTGGTGTATTTTAACTAAAATGTTAATGAAACATGAGTGTATACAATTCATGTTACATACAAAACATACTACTGAACTCTGTAAGCCTAAATTCAAAGTTTTAATTACGTCTCCACCTTTGAGCTAGGTAAGATTAAGTGAATTATCAGCTATCCAGACACTGTCATTCATCAATTAGTTTGGATAATCAATGTTCTACTGTAGTTTTAAATCAGAATAAGTTCATGTCAAAGATACTAACCAGCAGCTATCTAACTGATGAAAATTTCAACAATAAATTTTCTAGATGTAAGTTTTTAGATATAGTTTATCATGTACACACAGAGTAAATGGGACAATTAAAATTCCAATCATCAGATTGGTAAGTGGTAGTGATCTATCAAGATCACTAGAAATTAGGCTCAATAAAATGACACCAAGTATATGGTTTCCTTAAGGAAGTGAGTGAAGAAAGGCGCAGATACCGAAACTCCAAGTTGAGTTCTACATCTTAAATGCAGAAAATCCATTATACTAACGTACAAAAATATTACTATAAAAATCACCTCTTTCATAACAGGATCTATGATGGAGTCCATGTCGACACTGCCTTCGTACGTAAGGTAGTAAAAGACATTGGACGCTCTGACAGCTTCTGGCCCTGGGGAAAAGGTGCAAAAATCACATTAAAATGCATTTTGGTCATTTATAATTCAGGAACACTAGTAATTGTGGTTTGTCCTGGTTTTTAAAGAACAAGAGAGCATATATGTATTGGAAATTATTTAAAGCTGATATAATTTCCAAAAAAAGATTTCACATTTATAATTTTAATTTTTATCCCTCCGTCGGTGACTGATTTTAACCCTTCAACACCGGTTGATGTACTGTGCATGCACTACCAATGACGTGCCAGCCACCGGTTGCCATGCTCTACACACATTTGTCAGTAATACATTTTGCTGCTACCTTAAAGGATTTTCGTGAACTATTTGGAGCTTCTCAATATTGGAGAACGCTGTCTACCTTTCTAGCATAATTGGTTTTGCCATTCTGCTGTCTTTGAAAGGAGGAAAACTGAAAAAATCTCGGGTGGAAGAGCAGACGATAACCACATGTTTGTTGTTAGTTTACAGTCGTCTGATGTAATGTGGGAATTAGTTTGACAGTGTTTTGAACTGAAATATAATTAGTTATTACCTCTACAAGTGATTTATGTTTCGTTACTAAAGTGTAGAGTCCTAAGAGTAAATTTTGAATGGAAAACATGTTTCAAGAATACATTTCATGGTAAACTGACATTTTGAGTACTGCTTAGAACTAGGTTGTTTTTTTTTCAATAAAATATTAGTTTGTAATGGACTTAGACTATAACATTACATTGTGGTTAGATGAACAGTTTTCAGTTACTGCTCTGGTTTGCTGGTAATAGGTTAGATTAGATTAGATTATTGAAATGGCGACATGGCCATTTTGAATGAGGTATGGCAAGTATGAATGAGGATTGAGTGTAAAATGATTGTGGCTTAGCATGTTCGGAGAAGGGAAGAAGGACTTGACTGAAGATTACCTCTAAAACAACCCTGAAGGAAGACCAACCTTGTGGGATATCAAAACAGAGATGGTGGGACCAGGCTAAGTCAGAGGGCCGGTTGACGAGCACGGGGTTTCGTAGTCCGGGGTTATCGTTGGTCTTCCCCGGACTTAAAATCGGGTTGACGAGACAGAGATTAAAATGCATTTTGTCGAGAGCAAGCTTAGCCGAGACCAACGCTAGTCCTGGGTTAACAGCGGGGAATGGCAGGGAATTTTCGCTGGGAAGGTTGGCAAGGGCCACATGCGCTGTATCTGCCTGGCTACTCTTTTCTTTCGCGAAATGTCCCAAAATCAAAACAATGGGATGGCATTGCAGGGTGGGGTTTTTAATAAATAAAAGCGTAAACCCACACACATGTGTAATATGTTATTAATGTAATTTATTTATAGACAAACAAAAATTATATTATAAAATAATTTGGTAATACCAAACTTTTTTGAGTTTATTTTGTTGGGTGATTTGACCTAACGCTTCATACCAAGTTTCATGGAAAACGGTTGGAAAATAAAGAAGATATTGATTTTGAAGATATTTACTTAATATTCTCCATAAGAATAACATTGGGACAACGTACGTCAGACGTATGCGTTTATCATGGACAGTAAATTTAACTTTTCTCTGGAACCGTTAGTCGTAGACAAATAATTCAAAATACTAATTAGTTTAGTTTTTTAAGCTGGTTTCAATGGTGCCAGTCAAGTTATACTTTACTTTTATTTTATTGTTTTTTCTGAAAATTAAAAAATTTTTTTTTGACATTTAACAGCCAATAACTTTAAAACATTCCCTTTAGACATATCCATGATCTAAACTATTTCCCCCAGGGAAGTAAATAGAAATATTTAACAGCAGATAGCCTGCCCTTATTGCCATCGTACCATTTCAGATTTAATATTCGTCGTTTTTATCCTATTCTTTTCTGCACAAAATTACGATGCTTTGGATTCCTGGTGGAGTTTTTCTTAGGTATCTGTTTAAACTATGAGTAAAAGTATTAATTTACCTTGTTATTTAAAAGTATACTGTACTAGGTAATTATTATTTAAATTTACCTATGTTTAGCACTTTTTTAACAATCGATAATGAAAAAATTAAATAAAATCAAAAAAATTTTGAGGGTAGTAAAATTGTTCAAAATTTAATGAGGATTTCGAATTTAACATTATTTTTAATTTTAAAAAAACAATAAACGAGCAAATGAGATAATCCCGACATGATGTCCCGTTAACCCTGGCCCCCCTGGGGTTAAGTCCGAGTCTAAAACCATTGTTCTTTTTAGCCGAGACCAAGCTCTTTGCGCTAGAACTTGACTCGTCAAGCCGACAGTTTATCTTTTTTAGCCCGGGTTATCTACAATTGGACCGTCAAGCGAACATTTTAAGCCCGGGTTTATCCCTGCCATAATTGCCTCAAGTCTAACCATTTGCGCTCGGGCGTAGCTAGCCCCGAGCTTGTCAAGCCGATTTTTTAGCCGGGGCTAAAAAACCAGTTATAACTGGATTTTGCGCTCGGACTTAAGATAACCCCGAGCTCGTCAACCGGCCCAGATATGCAGAGAGTTGGAGTTACAGAGGATAGGTCAAATTCGAGAGGCTTTATTGGTGCGGCTAAATATCACCTGAGATGCAGATGGCCCTGGGAGTGATTAAGTAAGTACGATGGTAGTTGCTAGGTCCTCACATTAAATTTTGTCTTTCAAAATTCCCCGAACGTCATGTGTGCCGGTCCCAAGTGTCGGGTGGTGTAAGATTGGAGGAGTGGGCCAGGTAAGAAAAGTTTGTTCTTAGAGGGATGAAGCGGTTACGAAAACGGAATGCAGTTTGTGACAAACTTGGCCTATCCCCTTGTTTAATTCAATGTGACCGAAAATAATGCTCAAAATTGAAAACTTTCTCAGTAGCAGTACCACAACATCAAAAAATGACCTAGAATAATACCATACATAGTAAAAATGAAGACATAATAACAAGTCAAAGTTGATGTAGCTGATCGAGAAAATTATTACAGCTATTTCAGTTTCAGTGATGTTTATTTTTGCGCATACTGTACATTGTAAAAAAATGTATAAAAATCCTGTAAAATCAGTATGAAGCAATAAAAAAGAATTATACCTAGACCGGATGGCTTCGGCTGACTTGCCCTTGGGTGTTCGCATTTGATAGGATCGCTGGTGGAGTGAATGTTGAGTGAATGTGTTGTGTATGGCAAATATTATTTATTTTACATATTTATTTACTGTCATTTAATTATATTTAGTTAATGTAATATTTTTTTTGATCATTGTAATTAAGTAAAACAATTTATTTGCCTTAAAAGTAAGAATTTTTCATTTCATTTCATTTAAAAAACAGAATTAAACAACACAGAACTGAACACCATAATCGTAGTAGCATGATCGGTGACGAAGGGTGGCGGCTACGAGTCTGAGCAACAAGACTCTCGAGAATAAACTAAATACAAGGGGTAGGTAGAGGAAAATTAGGTAGCCAGTTCCTAGAAAGAGGTGCTTAAGGTACAGTGACTCCTGCGACTACTGACCAGCAAAACCAGATATTTTTTTACAAAAATAAAAATTTAAGATTTGTGTTTTAGTTTACAGAAATTACCTTACTAATTACTTTATAATTTTTTACACTGTTTTATCATACGGTTTTGAACACTTCATTCATCTTGAAAACTAATTTGAGCATACATTTATTGATAGTCTAGTCTGTCAGAGACGGTGTAGCATTAAAAGGATTATTTCTACTTTTGTCAACTTTATCTAACACAATACATCTCTAGGGCAGTACTTCCTAATTCTCTTGCATTACTGACTATAGTTCAGCTATTTGCTCTTTATAAATCTTACCCCGTTGTTTGTAGCCGAAAATCAAGTCTATCCACTGATGGAGCTGACATGACACGAACTCTGACTCCAAAGCCTGCAATAATTATTATAAGTTAGTTATTCAATATAAAAAGAGGGCTTCTCAAAAGTCCTGAGTAGTAAATTTTACCGAATACCAAACACCAATAAAATGATCATTGATATCCAAAACTTAAACATAACTATTAGAGCAAACATTTAAGGTACAGTAGCATTGCGTAGTCAGTAACAATTGTTGTGACAGGTTTTCTGAAAATTTGCCCAATTTCAACCACTATCAGTGATTTTCACCTCCAAACATACAGGCTACCCACCATCCGGTTGATCCTGATGAACTCCTCTGGAGAGTTTGCCCAAGCCGGTAGCTCAACGTTGCCGACCGCCGTGCCATCCTCCTGTTGGCCCAACCGGTAGCGGTTCACATTCACCAACATCTCCGGTAGGAAGAAGAACTCGGGGATTAGCTCCTATAAAAAAACCAGACCCATTTTTAACGAGGGTAAAAATTCAAGCCGTTGAGGTTAAGTTTTTTTAGACCTATTATAACCTCCATCAAAATGCAACCATCTTTAGCAAGATAGACCTAACATACGGATTAGTAAATCGTACAAAAAAATCCTTAAAAATACACCTATAACATTAAGTTCTGATAGATTATTACTTTGTCTAAGAGGTTTATTTCTGAATCTCCTGAGAAAGCAATTTATTTTACATTGATACAATTATGAGTGCAATACATCTCAGGATAAAGATTAAGTGCAAAAATATTTTTTTCATTAATCATGGTAATGATTATGTTTGGAACATTTTCAGTATAAACTGACAATTTTAGTGTTTTACACACTTTCTTTAAAATATGCACGATAACAACAAATAAATCAGATTCTACAAATATTTCATCATTTGTAAGGTTGGTATCATCAAAACAATAAACTAACAGATAACAGATTACTAGTCACAAGGTATACTCCAAAGAAAACCACGACAAATCTGTTTATTGAGTACTGACTCTACCGGCTTTGGCCAGCAATGGGTTAAGTTGAGTAAATATTTTTTAATTTTTCAGATTTCAGAGATCTCTTCATTTAGGATTAAGTAGTGAAGTAGATCTGAGGAATCATTCAGTCATTCTTAATAAATCAGACAATATTATGGAATCAAACTTGTATACCACACATCTAGATTGTAAACATGAAGAGAAACTCAAAACTTTCCAGTATTAACCACATCACAACTTATTTTGTTTCCTTGATTCTTCGTGACTATTTTTTTCTGGAACCTAAATTGAATAGTGGAACTGTGATTTACTCCTTTCAAACTGCTTTCATTTTTCATTAAAGAGGAACGATTATTGGAACAGAAAAGACACAAAAGGCCCAAGCCGGCTAGGCAAGGTACGTCCTACGGAATATTGTAGATCCACTGGAAAGAAGGACTCATAAGGATGATGAGAAAGTTAGGACAAGGTCAAAGAACCTCCAAACTAATCCAGTTCTGGGCTCGGGCATTGCATCATCCTTAGAGGATTCCTACTCCAACTCAACAACTCCGAAGTCCGCCAGACAAGGAAACGGTCTACCCCAGGGAGCCCTCAATTTTATTTGAGGGTACATGCCCTAGGACAGTACATCTCCCGCCTGGCAAACCATGGGGGCACGCTTAGTAAGTATCCTTCCTCCAGGACACCAATTCCAGGTGAAAAATAAGAAAATACACCACTTAACGACGATTTTGAATTAGACTGAGTGTTCAGGCTCTGCTGGGAATTATTGAAGCTCCCATAAGAGGCGAGAAGGTATCATAGGTACACTGGATAGCCAGAGGATTTACCAGTAATTGGATAGCTTCTTTTTTAATGTACCCAATTTTGATCTCTGAACTAGTAAAAATAAAAAAATCCAATTTTAAATAAAACTAAATATTTTCCATTCTTTCATAAATTATTATTATGTATTCATAACTTTTTTTGCTAGCTTAATAAATACAACTGAGACGGTTACATGTCTTGTAATCCAGTTACTTGAACGTCACAAATTTGTGGATAGTTGTAATCGATGGCCAATGGGTATAGTGTTCTCTTGTGTGGATTAACGTGCATACTATTGAATACAACATTAATGGTCGTAATGAAGATGGTCGCAAAGACCATCCGCATAATTAGGCCAGTTCGTAATTCAGAGGCAGTGGTTCGGACTCCACGTTAAACTGTAGGTACCTTAGATATGCCATTGACTGTTGGGCTATTAATTAACAGCTCTGTCTAAGGAACATGTCAGCCTTAGTCAGTAACAAGACTACAAGATCATGCCACAATCTTACACTCATTTCTCATTCATACTTAGCGTAAAATACCTACCTGGGTAGGTCGGCATTTCACTAACTAACAGTTACAAAATAAATAACTATAACCCACTTTAACATCAGAAGTATCTCTCTGGCAGTTTTTCCAACTGAGTCCGACGGAGGAGAAGAGTCGATTGGGGTGGTCGAACTTGCCTCCTTGGAGGGCCAGGAACATGGTCGTGAAAGGTTCCTGGAATACAACAATCAAAATGAGAGAAACCACTAATTAATCACAAGACTGGAAATCAACTTATGAAAACACAACTCCATAACATGTTAAAAGTCAGCCCAGAGGTGGCAAAACGAGATTTTGGCTGGGAGGTCTGCTTTTAACTTTGAAGGTCTAGGGTTCCTTCTCTTAAATGTTTCCCAAATTAAATACAGTCAAGTCTGGTTCATCCAGATTAATGTAGCGGGGTCCCGATCCAGATAGCCGAAAATCTGGAAAATCTAAAACTAAACTGAAAATATACCATTATCCACGTCGCATAGAAAACGATTGTTAACAGTGCCTGCTATATTAGTGCTGCAGACTGCATATATCTCTGTACAACAACGTAGCCGCGAAATACAGCAACTTTTTAACCTGTTAAAAATCGTTTAATGTTTTAACTTATAAAAACAAACTTAAACTATGTCTCAAGGACATTGTTTTACTATGTACTTGACTTGGTTAAAAAAGGAAATTTTATTTTATTTAGATCTATTTATTGTCTTTAACAGCATTTGATTTTATTGTTTTCTTTAAATCATTCATTTCATTGTTTATTTTGTGTCTTTTAAATATGAAAATCACCTAATACTTTTTACACAATTCTATTATTATTTTTAAAATTTGTCTTAAAAATCTCCCTTTCTTAAATTTCTTGGATAAGATATATGCACGGCATTTTCAAGATATATGGCCGGGGATAAGTTGAAAGTAAACCAACACGCAGTGAAACGAAGCAGATAAAATAACACTTAGTCCAGTGTATATCACGGCAAATTGCTACATCAATCAGGAAGGCAATTTCTGGATTATTTTAAGCGTGTGGCGGCTTCATTAGGCCGTAAATATAGCCACAAGACGGATGTGACTCAGCTAAACGGTCTCTGTCTCACACGACAGATGCCTTTCATCATCCCACTTACTCTGTCGATATTTCACCTCTTTAATGTTCCGTTTACTCTCATCTTCTAAACCTTCAGTCGGATGTCGACTGAAACTATTAACTGTTTGCATTTGAACATTAAAAAGTAAATTTAAAAAAATTATTCACAGGTAAATTTTTATTACAGAAAATAATTTTGTTCAGCACGTATGCAACATAATGTAGTAAAATTGTAAGTACATAAAAATGTAATTGTTTCAGAATATAAAGTTTCAACATATGTCTAGGAGTACATACTGAAGGTAGATTGCAGTATGTGGAGCTAGAATAAATAATTTAAAATTAATAAAATATTTTTATTAAATTATTTTTTCAACAGTCTCATCCTGCTACTGGAAATGAATGGTTCTCAACTCATTGGCAAAAAAAACATTTTATGTTCATTGTACTTGAAAAATATTAATTCGATAACTCTTAATTGTTTACAATTTATTTTTATTTTAAAACTAACTTGCTGTGTGATGTCGTATACGGGACAATGTAACTTAAAATACCTATCACATGGTGAGCAATACCCACCACTTGGATAAGAAATACTCAGTAAAAATGAATAATTCAATGGTATTTCCATTCATTTGCAGGGATTTTGCCGGTTAGCCATAGCTTTTGTAGTACTTTCTAGTACATTCAAACCTTGATATAAGGAATCAGAAGGGGCTGAATAAAAAATATGTTAAATCAAGCAAAATATGTTATATCAAGGTTCGTTAAATTGAGGTTAGGTCAGCTAAGATTTTGCTTTATTGAGGTTCACAGATCGACTTGTTAAGCCTGACGGTAGCCAAAGCTAAGCAACCGTAGATTGTTCTGACACGATTCAGGTTGGGACACATTTTGAACGTACGTTATATAAAGGTAAAATGTGTTGAATAAAGATCCGACTTTGAACAAAGTTTATTCATAACATAGATGTAGAATATACACTGTCTATAATACATCAGTTGAAGGGAATTTTAAAATATATGTTAAATTAAGGAATTCAATATATTGAGGTTCGTCAACAAGATTTGACTGTGAAATGAATGTGGTCATGAGATCTTCACCATAAAAGTACTACCACTCTCAAGTGCGATGCGCTACTTAGCTTCCGATACCCATCACCAAATCGATCGATACCCACTATGGCTTTTCGCTAAGTAATGTCGTAACCCAGGTCTAGTCTGAAGTAATGAGTAAAACGGATCCAGACGATGGCCTTGATTAGTTCTGGGATAAGAAGATGAAACAGTTAAAAAACCGTACTTTTCAGCAGTGACCTCCTGAAATGTTATGAGGTTAAAACAACAAAGATTTTTTGGGAAAGTCCAACAATATAATATTAGAATACGCACCACCCGGATGAGCCAGTTGAGAACAAACGCAGCCGTTGAGTAGTGCGTGCCGTAATGGAACGGTGGGATGCTCTCGTGCTCCCAACTGTTGTAGCGCTCCTCGAAGTACGCTCGACGGCTGGGGTTCAGCGCTCCTATTGGCTGCAATACATATTTATATTTTAGAGCTTGCAAGTACATCATATTCAGGGTGTCCCTGAACTCTTTACTGACCTTTCCAGATAATATTCCTGGACTATTTTTAAGCACTATTTATTTCAAGCATTGACAGTGATGTAAATAGTCTTTCATTAGTAGTAGAAAACACCATGAAGCACTATTCCTATATAGCCACCACTTTTTTTCATACACCGTACATATTAATTTTAGTTCGGCTGTTTTTAATGAAATGAAATTTTTGTATTCAGCTTTGTAACATAAATAGTTGATTACAGTACAGAAAAAATCCAATTGAAATTTGAAAATCGCGGCTAACAAAAAATAAAAACATAAATATTTAAAAAACCGCTCATGATAAAAAAACAACAGTATCTTGTGATTATCTTTTATTTAGGAAGTTCATTTTTAATCAAATATGTTCTTGTCAATATCAACTATTGTCATGTGACATCACTGCTAGCGAGCCACGTTGATTAGCTGTTCAAAGTTTATTATCAATAAACAGTAAATAGTTGTTTTTCTCACTGACACTGTAAATGTAAGTCCACAGCCCTTACATTCAACTACATTCGAATAAATAATGATCGATAATAACGATAATTTAATAACCATTGATGTTACTATCTTTTACCTTGGACAAATCTCTGTAATTGCTGGGTAGACTAAGATCCAGCTCCTTGGACTCATAGTTGGTGAGAACCCACGGGAAAACCGGGTACTGGTTCAAGTCATTGTACGTGCGTCCTGGAACAACAAGATCTTAATGTACCATTGACTTTAGTAGATTATTATAGTAAGTTAAAAATTTTTATCAGTACTTTTATTAGTAACTAAGTTTTTAACACCAGCCATCTTTTTCTGAATCTACAAATTTTTACGATATATTTTTACACATTTCTTTTTCTAATTTGCTAATCACAATTTAACTTTTTTCCAAATTTCTAGAACTAACCTCACTGATCGCTGACTGTGATGACCAAGCCTACGCACAGGCATTCTGCCCATGTAGGCTTATTTCCTGATAATTTTAATTTATAAATTGTACTTATATTGTACTGTTTTTTTTTATTTAAGAGATTACTATGTAGCGATGTTATATTTTCTGGAAATAAATTTGTTTGACTTTGGAATAAGAGTTTAAGTTGTACCTGTTCATAAGGACAGGTCCAGAAAAGTTTAAACTTTGAACTAGGGGCGGATCGAGTACCTATTCTCGGAGGGGGCACAAAGGGGTGGCATTTGGGGTACTTACCCCTCATAACCAAATAAATGTAAAAATTGTAAAAAAATATTTACGCACAGGTAGGCCTGCTGTATTAAATTTCCCAGCTATAAATAACACATTATTTTAGAGGCGTTGAATGTAACTCAAAGGGAAGACTAGATATGCATTACTTCATTTTACAAACTTATTTCAGATATGAGATTATGAGGTATTACCAACAACAAGCTATGAAGGCACTACCAATGTGTATACTTGATTTTTTAGCGTGAAATAATACCGAATATAGGCCCTATCTAGAGAGGATACATAAGCTGTTTTTTAACTTAATCGTCACATCGATTTTTGTAATGAATTGGTTTTAACTTCTGGACATTTTTATTTTTAAATATTACAATTAAAAAATATTCACTAAGGTCTCAGGAGAGGGGTTGCCCCTACTGAACCCCCTTTAAAGCTGCCCCTGTTGGACTAGAATACAAACATAAAATAAAACTTCTAGCATTGATTTGCTCTACTACTGTTTGAGTCTTATATAACCTCCAAAAAGTAAGAAAAAAACCAAAAACTGGAAATTATTGTTATGAAAATCCAAAAGTTTTTTCAGTGATATCTAAAAAATATCTTACACCACAACACAAAGCAAAATATTGTTTTTCCTCCCTGAGGGAAATAGGTTAGATCATGGATGTGTCTAAAGGGAATGTTTTCAGTTCATAAACAGCTGTTCTTATAACCAAAATATGATGTCACTGTTTCAAATTTTGGTTGCACAAATTGCCAACACAGAGCAACAAATAATGCAAATTGGATTTCAGGAAACTTTTAACTTCGAGTTCAAACAAATTGTTCAATGTGCCAGTTCGACACCAATAAGAAGCGAAGAGCGGTACAGAACTGTTTTGAATTATTATCTTAAATATAGACTCCAATCAGACGTTTGAAACAATCAAATCTAAATCTGCCCGCGGGGCGGCGCGGCGAGCCAAGTTGTCGCCGGCAATCACCGGTCCACACTTGTCTCCCGCCAAAAAAACAGCTGTTCCTCCGAATCCGCGCCGAAATAACCTTGTGTACAAAGAGAAAGTAATGCGAGGCGGGTGCCGGGTGCCGCTGGCGCATCCTATCGGTGGTAACTGCCATCACTGTCGTAGCTTGTAGCTCGTCGAGTCGTCGCGCGGCGCCGCCATCTTGGATACCGATCACCTGTGTGCGATGTGCAGATAAATAGAAACACCTCGTCTAGACACCTCGCCGTCGCAACTACATCTCAGTGAACTGACTAAGAAAACTAAACAAATTAAATAAGATGAAAAAATGGAATAAAACCGAAATTTTTGTACGAGTTTGGGATAATGTGACATTAGGCTGAATACCAAGTTTCGTGAAAAAAAAGAAATAAGGAAGACATTTTTTGACATGGACATGTCTTTGGGAGGTATTGGAAATTTGCGCGACCAAAATTTGAAACAGTGACGTCATAGTTAGGTTTTAAGAACAGTTGTTTAGATGATCTGAAAACATTCCCTTTAGACATTAGGAAGGAAGTAAAGTTTTTAAGATGGTTTGAATTATCTAATTTTTTAAAATTCTTGTTTTGTCAAAACATTTATATTTTACATTTTAAAGCCGATAAATGTTGAACTAATTCTTTTACATACATAGGATTGGTGTCACATTATTTGGGACGTTAATAACTATAAAACGTGAAGTTGAAGTTCACACACTGGGCGGTAGAAATGCAACGCGGTTGTATATTGCCGTCGGCGGGTTTTCTGCCGCCTTTCGGCACACAGTGGCGTAGTGACCAAATGCAAGTCTACACATTTGGCGGTTTTGTTGCCGTCGCCGCCAGCAGAAGCCGCTCAATGTGTAACGAGCGTATTATTTTAAGTTCGTTACGTACTAAACGGTTTCTCGCTAATCCGGCATTTCCGTAAATTCGACCCACCGACCGCTCGTTCAGGCCGGATTATAGAGGTTGTACTGTATTTTCCTATATTATTAGGGTTTCAAGAGGGAAACTACCCTTAAATAAAAATTCAAAATGGTAAAAAAATGTTCTGGACATATAGTCAAAGTGCACCCGTGTTACGAATTTAATAAAAATCGAACGATGTCTCAGCGGCACACACGCACACGCGCACACACGCACACACACACTAACACACACGTACACACGTTCATACATCAGTCCGAAACTACTTTTTTTGATTATGAACTCGGAAAAACTTGAAAATATAACACGTAAACACTATCAGCTCTATTTTTGGAGACGAAAATCACCTTACAATCTCCGTACAGGGTACGGTTAATTTAGCATTAATTTATTAATTCAAAAATTAATTGAAATTCAAAATGTTATGTTTGAAAACAGTAGGAAATAGATAAATTTAGAGCTATTTTAAATTAAATTAAGACAAAAAGTCATGCTTTCCAAAGTAATACCAAATAATAATGTAATAATGTAGACTCTAAATAAATTCAACCGCACGGTAAAACCAATAAATCGACAACTTCGCCTTCAAAGAGACGGCGGCAACACCTCGACGCGGATGATATGCAACGTACCGCAAACGGCTTGCAGGTGCTAGCCTACATGAAGAGTCTGCTTTAATTGCGAAATATTTTGTTTTAGCCCCATAAGATCGTTAATTTTGTGACAGCATTACTGGTTATACTATAATCGTAAACAGATGGTCGAGGTGTAAAATTAAAAGTTAGTGATTATCTAGGGAATTCTGTTATCAACTTTTAAATAAAATTACACAACCAGAGAGGCGATTAAATTCCTATGAAAATCGATACTATATGCCGACTGAAATCACGTTTAGCATTATTTACTAACACACTATTTTAACTGAATTATTGTGTTATACGTATGTTTCCTCAACTTTTAATCATCCCGATGTTTTACACATAGTGACTTGGAACGGTGCTGTGGGGATCCATTCAATCGTGCGAAAGCCTTTTTCTCGTTATCCGTCCATGTTTTTCTCTGAAAATACATTGTTGCTAACCTATAGCAATCAAGAAGGTGGAGAAAATAAATAAAATATATTTAGTATTATTTTTATTGGCTAAAGCCACAAATACATGTTAACTTTAAGATTGGCCATGTTCTGATGTCTGCATTACGACTTCGTTGTGAAAGATTACATATTCTGAGTCGCGTTATAATTAATAACAATACTGATAATACTGATAAGACATTCTAAAGTTATTTTTCCCAGATTTTGACATGGATATGTCTTAGCTCTGGGGGTGTTGGTGTTTTTAAGGTGGAAAATGTGTAACAGAAATACATAGAAACAACCAGAGTTATGGTATTGAATTTTTAATATAAAAGAATGAAGAATAAGAACAGCTGTTTAGATTAACTGAAAATATTCCCTTTAGACATATCCATGATCTCTAACCTATTTCCCACAGGGAAGTAAATGCAAACATTTTGAATTGAATTAGGCTTAATTTCTATGTCGATGGAAATGGGAGATTCTAAGCTATAACTCTAAGCAAAAACGTTTGTATTTACTTTCCAGTGGGAAATAGGTTAGATCATGGATATGTCTAAAGGGAATGTTTTCAGTTCATTTAAACAGCTGTTATTATTCTTTTATATTAAAAACTAGTTGACCTGGGGAACTTACTAGCTGACCCCGTAACGCCCAACAGTAAATACATGAAAGGAGGTACGTACGATTGTAATGTCGCGTACATGAAGTCCTCCCAAATGTCCTATAATCCTATAAATATAATGGTGCTGTGTCCTATAATCCAAGTACTGTACATGAATTATTATGGCTAGTCATATGCGATAGCCTGGTATGTAACGTCCGGACCTTTAAATACTACATTCGTCCGCATAGACCATCCTCATAATTAGAGCTTCGTAATTTAGAGGCAAAATCGTGGTTGAAATTTCACACGTCTAAGGAACCTTCAGTAACAAGACTACAAGATTGCGCCATCATCTTACACTCATTTCTCATTCATAACTTGGAGTAAAACACCTGTATATCGCCTTTCAGAGAGGT
This sequence comes from Nephotettix cincticeps, assembly GCA_023375725.1. NCBI lineage: Eukaryota > Metazoa > Arthropoda > Insecta > Hemiptera > Cicadellidae > Nephotettix > Nephotettix cincticeps. Next base: position 14,887,658 of record CM041789.1, on the reverse strand, counting down.
TATGTAACTTATGATTATTACGAGACCAAACTACAGGCCAATCACTATTTTACCTGTTGAATCCCAATTACAGCAACGTCGCCGAGACCCTGAACTCACTTTACACACAGGTGACAGCTCACGGCGATGAGCCTCGTACATCCGTGAGTTTATGGGGTTTATGGGGTCGGTGAGTTTATGGGGTTTACGCGGCACGTAACCCGACACCGCCGGTCCCTGGCCGCGCGTTAAACCGCGCGTTTTATTCCCGTCCGTTTGACACTATCAGCGGACGAGACAGATGCCTTTACACACTGACTGTGTATTTTTTCAGTGCTGTCAGGTTGAGGTTAATAACCCGAAAACAGGTATTTTTACCGCCTTAGCAATTTTTGAGGGTAATCAAACTAGGGCGACCTACTTAAGTAGGTATTTTAAGCCAAGTATGAATGAGAAATGAGTGGCGCGATCTTGTAGTCTTGTTACTGACTAGGGCTGATTTGTACCTTAAACAGAACCGTTAATTGATAGCCCAAAAAGGCAATGGGGACCTACAGTTTAACGTGGAGTCCGAACCACTGCCTCTGAATTACGAACTGGTTTAATAATGAGGATTCAATAGTGCGGACGCTAATCCACACTAGAGGACACTACGCCGACTATCCATCTCTCACAACTATCCACAATTCGTGACCTCCAAGTAGCTGGATTACAGGACACGCCACGGTCCCAGTCTTTTTATTATATTTTCAAAGAATAAACAACCCAAGGCATGTAAAAAACTGCTCAAGTTGCTTGAGCAGTTTTTACTCTGCGTTGCCCTGGTTTTATTAATTTCTTTAGACTGTTGCTGGTAAATTTATTCTGTATACCCGTAGCCTGGTCAATGGCGCTTGAAGTTGTAAGGTCATTAAGAATGTCCGTCTAGTAGTTTTGATAATGTATCATTTTGCATACTGATGATATTTGATTCTGCATTACAGTTCATTAAGAGCATAATGATATCGCACATAGCGAGTAAAGCGAATTTCATAAAGCTTATACGAGTCCCAACACAGTAATCGAATAGTACAGGGTATGCTGCAATCATGTTTGTTAAACATTGCAATGTGCTTATATCAAGGCTGTTCACTTAATAGTAAAAACACCTACAGCATTTAATCAAATTGTGTCGATTACTGAGGGAGTTATACCAATACATCTATTCTCCATAGGAATTACATGGGCAATGAATACGTAGCTTGCTGCCATTAGAAATCATTAAAATTGAGCGTTTTATGGCTGTATTCATAAAACTTAATTAGATAGACTTGCATACAAAATTTTGGGGACAATATTTAACTAAATAAGTGAGTAATTGATTTTTAGTTACCCTAAGTCACATTAGGATCACACAATATACTGTGTTTACCATTTTGAATTTCTCAGTAACAAATTATTTACCTAGAGTCGTGATTCAAAAAAACTAAAATGTGTCTTACATAAAAAAATTGAAAATCCTATTTTGGGGGAAACCACCCCCCCAAGTTTAGTTAATGTAGTCCGATTGAGTTGCCCAACGAACTCGTCCAATTTATTACAGAAATGAACAACTCCACTGAATTTTATAAAATTCCAACAATAATTGCGGCCGTTATCAATAGGTTCATATTTCGATTGGCTTGTTTTTTTCTTAATACTGGACTTATAATTCCCAAAGGCTTAAGGGAACCGACTTCGAATTGTAGAGGTTAACCTTTAGAGGTAGGGTTTCGAATGAAAGAAATTTAATTTTAATTATAGAGGCTCAAGTACAAAAATTATAATTTTAGATACTAAATTATGTGTAAAAAAATACTTCGAGTTATCGGAAAGTATTTAAAATCTACGAATCGTAGAGGTTAAGAATTATCGGATTAGCGAGGTTCTATTCTACGAAGTTAAATAGTGAATCGAACATATTTCCATTTGAAAATAAAACACAACCGTTTGCACATTTGAAAACAGCGCCACCTACGAAGCCGCTGTCACAAACGTTCCAAAAATAATGTCACATGTCATAAGGACATTTACGAGCGGCGGCGTACACGCGGCGATGGAGATATTATAATTAGCCGGTGTTTACGATACGGACAGAACATACGACACACGCCGTAAACCGTTTACGAGCACGTGGTTCTCGTTACGTTCTCGGCATCGTAGGTCGCGGGAATTTGTCTCCGGAGCAATCTACGAGGCGGTGGATAAAAAGCTCTCAACTCAACAGCGCCGGCCGCTAATGTCGTCTGCTAAAAGCCTCCAGATACCACGTCGGCGTCTTACACTTCATTACTTTACTGCGGTCCAGGGACAGCTGATCGGTACTGCTTTGACACGAGCTTAGTTCGACTACAGTGTGTTCCACAACTTAAGTGGACTCTATACCTAAAAAATATATAAAAAACTGTTAGTTACTGAAATAGCAGCCTGTCCAGATATTTTAAGCCAAGTATGAATGAGAAAAAAGTGTAAGATGGTTATGGCGCGATCTTGTAGTCTTGTTACTTAGACAGAACTGTTAATTAATAGCCCAACAATCAATGGTACATCTAAGGTACCTACAGTTTAAAACGTGCCTCTGAATTACGTACTGGTCTAATTACGAGGATGGTATCCCATCCACCGACCATCGCTCAACTATCCACATTTCGTGTCCAAGTAGCTGGATTACAGGACACGCAGCCGTCACGTGTCAATGGATGAACACATCAACAACTATCACTTCCTTTAATTTTTATTTAATTGTCATTTAAAGAATCCATGTTTCAAAAATAATCATCAAGTTTCTTAAACTAACAACAAAAGAAAAAACCAAGTTAAAACAATTGTTAGAATTCTTTTGTGGACACATCCCCACCTCCAAGTAATGCCAAACTTTTTAAGTGGATTTCTCTGAATGAGGTGACCTTATACTGCATAACAACTTCAATCAGAAATGAGGTGAAAATTGATTTTTTTTATTTTCTCCACAATACTAACATTAGGCGGTTTCAGGCAACGCACTGCATTCATCACGGACGGTAAATTTATAAATAGTCAAACTATTTTACAAATTTATCGTTTTGCCAGAAAATTAAAAAAATCTTGGAATTTTAGTTAGTTTTACAGACATGCATGTGGTGTCATATTTATTGTTATAACATAAAATAAAATTCAGTGGAGTTCTTTCTGTAATATCTTGGACGATTTCCTTGGTCAACGTAATCGGACTATATTAATTACACTTTTTGAGATTTGTCATGCCCAAAATAGAGTTAAAAAAAATTGTTATGAACAATTAAAAACAATTACCACTGGATTCAGCTAAAAACACACAACATAAATATTTTGAATGATTCTACGTATGGCGGTTACTTATATAACACGCTTATTTACTTAAATATTCTCCCAAAACTTGGTATGCAGGTCCATCTAGTTAAGTTTTATTGATACATTCATTAAACCCCCAAATTTAATGATTTTTTGGGTAGCAAACCCACGTACTCATTGCCAATTAAATCGGTATGACTAGATTAATTATTGGCATAATTTGATAAAATCGTTTACTTCCATAACAGCCGTAATAAAAGCATTGCGGCATCATTTAAAACAACCCCCACTGCAGCAAACCTGCATACTCAGTAATATTGGATTACATTATGGAAATAATATAAGTTCTATGAAATTCGTTCTGCTCACGCCAGCGTGCTGAGTGCGATCTCGTTAGTTGTATACTGGGAAGTCTGTTAAAATAACATAATACACAGTACTAATTCTGGAATATTTCTCTCCGAATGACCGGTTATGGCTGCTAAAATTAACCATCGTGAAAGGGACGAGAATGCCATTTGTTTGTTCGTCATCCCGTTTCGTTTAACTACGTCATTACTATGTCGTTAATCAAAAAATTAACGTCAAAACTCACCTTCTGTCTCCAATAACTTTTGGACCTCCCGGGTTTCGTTTCTTTAAGATTTAGGAGCCCATAATTTACAGGGTGTGGAGGTAATTTAAACGGTTGTCCCCGCGTGCAATGGGGCGACACGGCTGAGAAAGGGAACGTCCTCTCGTAATGAGCGACTCGCCACCTCCGCCGCGCCACCTCCCCTCGCAGAAAACAGTGGTAGAGGGTGGACTTTGCTCAGGGATGGGAACGTCCTCTCGTAATGAGCGACTCGCCACCTCCACCAACCGCGCAGAAAACAGTGGTAGAGGGTGGACTTTGCTCAGGGAAGGGAACGTTCGCTCGTAATGAGCAACTCGCCACCTCCACCAACCTCGCAGAAAACAGTGGTAGAGGGTGGACTTTGCTCAGGGAAGGGAAGGTTCGCTCGTTATGAGTAACTCACCACCTCCACCAACCTCGCAGAAAACAGTGGTAGAGGGTGGACTTTGCTCAGGGAAGGGAGGGTTCGCTCGTTATGAGCAACTCACCACCTTTGCCGAGTGCACAAAAACAGTGGTAGAGGGTGAACTTTACTCAAGAAAAGGAAAATGAGATAGTAGCCAGGATCTCGCCTAAATCGGAGAATGTGGTAGGGGGTAAACTTAGCTCGGAGAAGTGAATATCCGATCGTAACTAGTATCTCGATACCTCTTGCCAAACTCACAGAAATACTGTGACTGGAGGATGAGCGTTGCACGGGGAAGGGAATATCCGCTTATCAACACCTACCACCGACCATTCTACATGTTCTCGACAATTCTCGTGGCACTATTGTAGGTTTACTTACCCGATGCTCGCAAATTGAAACGAATCTGATTATTTTTGGATAGCAGGAAAATAATTAAATGTTTAAAATTGTATTTTTATGGTTAATATTACATACGATCGAACAACAATCACCCTGTCAGGATCGCATAGGCAACACTGTTAAGTGTGACTAATTTTTGAAATAAACTAATTTTGAATTTGACTTTTATAAAATTCGACTAACGATGATCGATTTACAACAATTGCTAGATTCATTCAACAAACTTATTGTTAGGTGGATGTTAGAATTGATTTATATTATGCTTCAAAGTTGGGGTTAGGCCGCAAATTGGGGGGTGACCGAATCTCCACGAATATTTTGGGTTCTGGCGAAGGGTCGAACTTAAACGCTCATTAGAGGGGATTAAGAAGGGTCAACTAGGAGCCCCCGAGAATGATCAATTCCCACGACCGCCCGGCCAGGTAGCGGCCTCAAAACGAGGGAAAAGGGAATTTTGAATTCCCAGGCAACCCACATGTATAAGATTTGTGATTTGATAATACATGTATAAGGATATAATATGATACGGATTAGTAAGTTGAGAACGATTTAAGAGCCATATATATAATTATTTTTATAACAATATTGGCCAACAAAATTAATGTTTATATTATTAGTACCTGGTGACCGAGCATTGTTCGGTGAAATATATAGGACTAGACTTAAACGTGTATTTAAAAATAACACAATCTTTTAAATGTCGAAAAATACATTTTTAAATCACTGGCAAAACTATTATCTTGTAAAATAGTTTGACTGTCACCAATAAGACAAGCTCAAAAAGTAAGAAAAATAATATTTCGAATCATTGGTCTACGACTAATGGTTCCATAGAAAAAATAAATTTACAGTCCGTGACAAACGCAGTTCGTTGTTCAAGAACGCCCAATAATATTCGTATTGATCATTAAAAATTATTACTTATTCCTTAAAATATACATAATACGCAGTAGGGTTATATAACCCAACAAAACCCAATCAAATGCGTTTTGTCTTACGGAGGGGAGTATATCCCCATAAGACTGATACCGTTTATTTCAATTTGTTTATGGTATTTCAGGTTTTAAAAGATTCAAAACCTAGGCTTGGCCAAAATTTATAGAAATCCTGGTCAGGATAATATTGAAGAGCAGGAGGCATCGGAATGGCTCCGAGGAATTTTCGGTCTCCCATTCCTGAAGAAAGATGATGTGGGGACCTCGTTCGTGGAAGATTTTATGTCGATAATTCCGAACAACCAAGAGTTTGAAAAATTTGCGGATTATTTGGTGGAAAACTATATCGAAGACAGCTCGACCTTTCCCCCCAAAATTTGGGCATCATTCGACAAAAATGATGTGACGAACAATCCCTGCGAATCATTCCTTTCCTACTTTTTAAAATTTTTTATCATCCTCACCAGGATATTTTTACCTTTTCAAACGCTCTGGTGGACATCCAAACATATGTTAGAATTAAATTAAATTCTCTGGACGAGCCAGTCAGGTCATCATTACCAATTTTTAAGTAGTAAGAAAAAATTACAAGACGCAAAAACACTGTATTTGCTCGGCACAATGACAAGGAAAATGTTTGTAGTTGCAGCTAGTAAAAGGTACTCAAAAAGTAGTTAAAATAAAATACATTTGAGTTAAAAATGTGTCAAATCAAATGTATAGTAATATCATGTAGATATTTTAATAAATAGTTGTTATAGAAAATAGTATTTTACTGAACAAAAAGAATTTTAACGGAAGTAATTAATAAGAACACACAAACACACACACACGCGCGCACACACACACACACACACACACACACACACACACACACATATACAGTATATATATATATAATAAATAGAAGGTAAAATATAGTTACTGGACTCAATATCTACTAGAACTTTAAGGTAAGGTGCGGGGACAAAATAATTCTTATTCTCTCCCTACAGGACCCAACCTGATTGCTCCTACCTGGCCGGGCGGCCATGGAAGTTGATCATTCTCGGGGGCTCCTGGTTGACCCTTTTTAATCCCCTCTAATGAGCGTGTAAGTTCGACCCTTCACCAGAACCCAAAATATGTGTGGGGATTTGGCTACGGCCGCAAATTGTTTCCTCGCATGCCGCCGGAGCGGTTAACCGTCGCGTGGGAAACGCCGCAAACCCTCGCAGGTCACGTGATAGCCACCCCGTCATTCAAGAAACGCATCTCCGTAAAAACACGTAAACGCCAATAAAGAAGCAGTGAATTCTTACAATGTTTTTCCACGGGTTTCCCCGGCCACGCAGGAATGCCGTTCCGACCGGCGACACCAATTATGAGATTTCCGAACGATGCGCGGGAATAAAGGGCAAGAACCGTGAACCGCGACATTCCCCGGTTCAAAAAGAAGTGTTGGAAGTGGCACCGGCGGCAAAAACGTGTGCGATAACGAACCAGTCGCGTTGACAATGGTGGTGACGGCGAACTGGTCCGGGTGATTTGTGAGGGCGACGGCCATCTTGCGTTGTTGCGCATGCGCTGTCACCGCACAGCCTGGCGAGTGGGCATTGCGCATGACTACTGAACGAGTACTGTGCATTACTGCTGAGCGAACATTGCACATTACTACTGAACGGGGGCTATCTCTGGTTCGTTGTGTGGCAGAGTTGATACACGCACAGTAAGTGGCTATGATTCAACTATGTACAGCGACTCTTGACAATCACTGGTCCTTTATATGGTTCAACTTACTCAGTTTTATTTTTAAAACGATTAAATACTGCGTAATTGTAACATTGATTGACCATGGTACACATAAACGGTTTATAAAAGGAAAAATAACTTTAGTTAATCATTAATTCATCACTTTTGAATTTGTGGTCAACACTTTCTTTTCCATTTCTGAATGAATTCAGAGTGTGTTACAACATGACAGAAATAAATAACTAAGAAGTACGAACGTAGCTCAATACAAATCGATTTAGTCTTGGGCACTAAGACTAAAATTTTCTTTTCAGACATAAGGAAATATCTGCTGAAAGTGAGTGAAACGCCATAGCACCGTCATTTGAGAAGTAATAAAATTGAGCACCATCTGAATTATTACAAATTTATAGATTATACAATTTTGAAGTAAACTATGAGTTAATAGGCACTAAACAACACCAGCGGTATCGATCTGTGAAAAATACTTCTTAAAGAAAAGTACACTCAAAACTCATAGCAAAATATTTTACAAAGAAAAACGAGTAAATTTCGCGTCTATTAAGCCGGAGTTGATCATATCTCAATCCGATTATGCGGCCGCGAACCCTTCAATCTATCATCATCCTTCAACCCACCCCAACACAGCCTCGGGTCAGAAATCAATTAGCAGTACCGGTAGCCGGGGGTGGGCCGGGGGCGGGGGACATAACAATCCCTTGACGGACAGCAAATCCAAACAAACGTCAGTACCTGTGAGAGCTACAATTTGTCACGAGGGCTGCGCCTGTCTACACGGGGGCGGCTGATGAGACCGCGAGGGGTGCCCCAGGGCTCTCTACTAGGACCGCTTTTGTTTGCACGCAATCCACATGTTTGTTCTCATCTTCCCTCCGCGACGCATCCTAGATTTATCACGTGATTATTGAACGAAACAGCTGTCGATTGTTCGAACGGTCAGTAATGTGTAACGCTTTTTAGTGGTTAGAATGGTCCATTAATGGATCACTGGTGAGTTGTGAAACTAAAACTCACAACTCACCTCTTCACACCACGTTAGTTTAGTTGGTCAGACTATTATTTTATCGATTAAAATGCATTTTTCCTCCCGTAACTGTATATCATTAAAGTTTCATGCCATTTGTCAGCAATTGAGTTAATTTTCACCACATATTAAAGGCGTTGTTGAGACCTGGTGATGATTAAATTTCAGATTTTATGGTTGTATCAATATCGTATAACATGTTTTATAAATTATTAATAACTAACAAGGAGGATTCCCTCTGTAAGTGAAACATGGGTAATGCCCAAGAAAAATGAAAGATGGCTCACAGTAAAAAAGAAAATAACATTAAAAAAGCTTTTTGGACCAGTGCCAGAGGGAGAGGTGAGGATAACTGGAATAAACCTATAACTGAGATTACTCTACGCCGAATCTGATAGTTTCGTAGAAGTGAAAGCAAGAAGGTTAAGGTAAGATAGGGCATGTAACAAGTAGAAGGAATACAATCAGCTTGCTTGAAGTATGGAGAACAACACCGAAGCGTGGAGGAAAGCACCGTCCGTTGGGTAGACCAAAATTAAGATGGATCGATCGAAGAAAGAGTACAATGGAAGAGGCTGGTCTACAAGACTAAAAATCAACTGAGATTTGTGAAGCCACGGCTGTAAGCAAGTAAAGAGTATATACTGATTATTATTCAAATTCTTTCGAATGGATATGATTACTTTATAAAGCAATATTTATATTACAAGTAAGAACATTCTTAACGTCGAGATGAATAATTGAATCGCAGAGTTCCCACATTTCTTTTGATTTATCCATGGAAAAAACAACCAACAAGCTCGAGCCACGTTGCAAAGTTAAACTCAGATATGTGAAAGATTCTACAGTGAGACTCTTGACTCGTTTTACAGCAGCAGTAAAGTTGGCAGTGTCAGGTCGTGGTGAGGGGTGCTGGCCGTGGTTGTAGGATCGCCAGGAACGCCAAGCCTTCTGGTATGTTACGACTGTACACGGGTGCTCAATATGTAAATGTTCCTTGCAGTTTTGCTTCTTTCCAGAACAGAGCGAATGCTGACTTATCAAACATTCAAGGGGGGACAAAGTGGAGTTTGAAATATATCACTGTTGCAATCTTTGAAATTCATGTCCGAGTGTGTTTTACACCGCATGCGCCCTCGCAACTAAGCAAACGTTGCTTTTTAATTTTTTGATAAAGCATATCCATACCCTTTTCTTTAGATTCAGTAATTTAACGAATTCGAATAAAATGTATTAAAAACCCTCTTCAATATGTACCTAAGCTTCCAAAAACTATTTATCGTCTGAGGTAAACTTTCTGAAAGTGTTTGTAATCAATAACTATTTGCGGTTTATAGTACATACTTTGGACGATCTTCATCGAAAGCTATTAGATTCCATAAACTTTGAGAACGGTAGTATATGTATGAGATGAAACTCACCAGCTATGGTGAAGAGGAAAATGAGATATTCAAAGTATGTTATGAGACTCACAAGCTATTTTGTAGAGGAACATGATAACCTATACTCAAAATACGGGATGAGACTTAATAGCTATGCTGTTGAGAGACATGAGATACTGAAAGTATGTTAAGCGACTCAACCATATAAGATGTTGAGAAATATGAGATACTTAAAGTATGTGATGAGACTCAATAGCTATGAAGTTGAGAGACATGAGATACTGAAATTATGTTATACCCCTCAACCATATATGATGTTGAGAAATATGAGATACTCAAAGTATGTGATGAGACTAACCAGCTATGGTGTTGAGAAACATGAGATACTCGAAGTTGGAGATCTCCCGGCGCTGCCACTTCTGAGTCATGTTGGAGTTGCGCATCAGCTGTCGAGCAGACATCATGGATGCCCTCCTGTAACGCAGAAAAAGGATGAAAGCCTCTAATCTAAGTTTACAGATCATATCTTGTGTATACAATATTGGATATCAGGTTTGAGCTAAAGATTTCGCTACTTATCAGAAGGAAATTGCAAATTATTCAGGTGGAACTGACCTTGTCTGAGGGATTCCGTACTTGATGCCGACGCCCACCCTGGGCAATGCCTTGATGACCCGCTTGACAGTGGCCTGGTCCGGGAACGCGAACATTATGGACGCTGCAACAGAATCAGAATCATTTATTTCCAAAAATATATAATTACAATTTATATGAACACAGATAAAAAGGAAATAGAGTCCGCATGGTTCTGCGCGGCACCGAGCTGACGAAACATAACAAGTAAAGTATCTTGGTGGAAATGACAAACAAGTAATACAACAAAATTATTATAGTCAAAGAAATGGTAAACGTGTATTGTATGTATATACAGGGGATGCCCATGAAAAACGTTTCAGGACTTCGGTGTGTGATTAGGTACATTAAAAGGAAAAAATAGTCCCAATGGAGGTATGTCCTAAAACGCTTATTTTCTCAGATATCCGCCATTTTGTATTCTTCACAAAATATTTTTTACGGATTATTTTCAAATTTGGTTTTTGTTTTACACTAGTAAGTAGACTACTATTATTAAAAAATAACTAGCATGATCCAAGCTCAAAACTAAAAATTATGGCCATTTAAAATTTTAAAACTAAAATTCTTTGAAAACGGTAAAAAATACAATGGCCGCCGTTTAGAATTTTGAGCTTGGATCATGCTAGTTATATTTTTAATAACAGTAGTCTACTATTGTAAAACACATACCAAATTTAAAAATAATCCGTTCAAAAAGGTTTGAAATAAACAATATTTTGTGAAGAGTACAAAATGGCGGATAACTGAGAAAATAAGCGTTTTAGGCCATACCTCGATTGGAACTTTTTTCTTCCTCCAAGTCCTTCAAATCAGTTGCTTTACCAACGGGATGGGAAATATAAGGAATGGAAAACCGCATCATTTGTGAAAAGAAGAAGAAATATCCCAAATTAGAACTGAGCTCAGTAGCACGAAGGGAGCAAAACCGCCTTTAAAGGATTTGTCCTTAACTCGTCTAAATTCTTGGATAAATCCCCTGAAAAATCTCCAGAAACTAGATCCCTTCAGCAAATTAAAAATATTATGTTTTTTACAAACTTTAAGAGCGGTATTATTACAGTTTTTTTTCAATTCATCTACAAACTCATTCATGACTGATGGCAGTTCCAGGCTAATCCTTGGAGATGAGAGGGGAGGGTTTAGTGGGTGCCTACCTCCTCCTCCACACAAAAAATTACAAACTAATGACTAAACGAATAACTTAAGGTGATGTAATGACTTTATCTAAAAAACTCAAAAACGCAAAAGTTAACAAAATGTACCTATTTTTGATAGCCTGCAGTACATGTACCTTTTTTATTCACTATATAATTTAGGTTATTTTTATACAGTTCAACGAACTTCAAAATAACATAAATGTGTAAACCTAACTGAGTAACTGCTAGGGGAATTAGATCAAAGACGGCTAAGTTCAAAATCTGTTGTGAATAAATCTGCTTAAATACGCACGAGAATAATTGACTGGGACGGTGGCGACGTCCTGTAATCCAGCTACTCGGTCACGAATAGTGGATAGTTGTGAGCGATGGACGGTGGGTGTAGTGTTCTCTTGTATGGATTAACGTCCGCACTATTGAATACTACGTTAATCCGCAAAGACCATCCTCGTCATTAGACCAATTCGTAATTCAGAGGCCGTGGTTCGGAACCCACGTTAAACTTTAGGTCCCTTATTTTCAATCGGCTGTTGGGATATTAATTAAAAGTCCTGTCTAAGGATCATGTCAGCTTTAGTCAGTAACAAGACTACAAGATCGCGCTACAATCATCTTACACTCAATCCTCATTCATACTTGGCTTAAAATACCTACCCTGTGGTATGGTTGCCATTTCAATAATCTAATCTAAGACATGTTAAAATGGGGAAATTTTTTAGCTTGAATAAGGGTGTTGAAGATAAGATACTAGTTGATTTTGCAAAAACAACACAAGTTTTAAAATTGAAAAAAGTAACTCAAATGCTGGGTGGAATTGAAAAAAATTATAAAGCAAAAACGTAGCCAATCCGTCAAAATCGCTGTCCCGTCAAACGGACCGGTTTTAATAATATTTATGCTGGCAAGCGCGAGACATAAACGGCGAAATGATTAGATTATAGTAGAATTAAAGCGGGAAGGCAGCGTTGTTTGTTGGTAAATGAGTTACAGGAGGGCAGCCACCCTCTCCCTCGGCGTAATGTGATTATAACAGGGGAACGGCGTCGACGCCGACCTAGGGGCGACTATCGGGTGGACCACTGGAGGAATCCGGGCAAGGCCGAGGTTAAAGATTCGCCAGAAACACAAAATTAATAGATTAGATAAGATTAGATTATTGAAATGGCGACCATACCAAAAGGTATTTTAAGCAAACTATGATCATTCATCTTACACTTAATCCTCATGGATTAAGTGTAAGATGTATCTTGTAACTAAGTCTAACATGTTCCTTAGACAAGACTATTAATTAACAGCCTAACAGCCGATGACATCTAAGGGACCTACAGTTTAACGTGGAATCCAAACCACTGCCTCTCAATTACGAACTGGTCTAATCATGAGGATGGTCTTTGCGGATTGCGTAATATTCTATTGAATATTACTATTATTGGATTAACGTCCGCACTATTGTGCGGACGTTAATCCACACAAGAAAACACTACACCCACCGACCATTGCTCACAACTATCCACAATTCGTGACCTCCAAGTAGCTGGATTACATAGATTCAATGCACTGACACAAACTTTCTCCCTTAAGCAAATTCAAAAACCACATTCTGTAATAAAACTATCATATTCTTTAAAGTTTATCTAAATATCATTTAACAGCTTATGGTTTCAAAATAACCATCAAATTACTGAAAATAACAACAAGAGAAATAAAGTTAAATTAATTGTTAGAATTTTATGGAGCTGGACCAGGGGGGCATTGTATTATCCGGGGGTCCCCGATAATACATTGCTGCATATAAGTTTCATGGAAAACGGTTGGGAAATAACGAAGAAATTGATTTTTTAATATTGTACAAAAGAATAACATTGCGCGCTTTCAGACAACGTACTGCGTTTATCGTGGACAATAAATTTAACTTTTCTCTGGAACCGTTAGTCGTAGACAAATAATGAAAAACTACTAATTTGTTTACTTTTTAAGCTGGTTTCAATGGTAGTAGTAATATTATACTTTAATTTATTTATTTCTCTGAATACCTAAAAATGATTTTAAAACCATAAGTTTTGAATCATCATTTTTACAGATATGCGGGTGGTGTCATATTACTATTTAACACTCTCTGCAGTATAAACTATCAAAATCGTTGGAGCATTTTCTGAGAAATTTGTTTTTCTTCACGTTTATAGGGTTTTTAGGGATAAACTACTTAAAAATAAAAAATTTAAAATACGTCTGGAGATACGGTGAATATGTACATACACCAAATGTCGGACCAACGGGATAGGCTGTAGCTCTGTACACATCCTGACACACGGATAGACAGACATCACGTCGAAACCCACTTTTTTATCCATCGGACTCCACTCTCATCTCAAATTACAAAATTTTGACGACAACAATACCTTCTCCATATACTATGTATAAGGGGAGAAAGTAAAAGTTTACCTACACTTAAACGTGTGAATCACAATTTGTCCTCTGAAAAACGAACAGGTCGAGCTATGGGTATGGTCTTTGCGGATGAACGCAGTATTCAATAGTGCGGACGTTAATCTACACCAGGGAATTAAAATATCGTAGTGTATTAGTGATTTGAGGGCTGCATGTCGACACGGCCGGCCCGCGGCGGTATCATCCTCGTATCAGCCGGGCGGCCCGTTTGATGTGTTAATATCGCAGAACTCGCGGCGATTAATTATCGCAATTAGACAGCCGAGTCACGAATTCAATCCTCGGCCGGTTTTTACACCAATTAAACGACACGGAAATAAATAATTCCGGTAATTATAGCGAGGTATCGTAAATAATCAACGGTTTGTCATAACTGTCAAAACTCGCGACGAGCGATACGCCGTGTCCGATGTTTGGTTCGATTATGACATTAATCATCATCCGATACTCGACGGTTGCGATATATCTGATCGAGTTGAATTAATTATGTTCCGAAGGCTTAGATTAACCGGGATGAGTGATCTGTGAAATTTAAACGCTACAGAAAATCTTCGGTACAGCAAACGTAAAAGACTATTAGGTTATAGTACAAAATTTATGTTTATTTTACGTAGATAATAAAATTGAATGTGAAGCCACATTTTTTTGGGAAGTTAAATTTAGATCTTACAAAATTATTAGGACCTGTGCGGAGACATCTGCTGGCCATATTTCTTCAACAGTTGTGCTTCGCATAACATGCTGCCTCAAAGTGATAATCACACTGTAAAACCTACAAACATATTTTAGTCTCTAATAATGAACTAATCTTTGTTTTATCATGAAATTTAAACGAAAAAGTCTTCGAACTTCATTAAATATTTTATCGTGTAAAACTTAAATTCAAGTTTTCTTGTGCCATGATTATTTTTCCTAAATTACCTGTTAGCATATTACTTAAAAATATTAGGTCTTCACCAGTGCCGCGGTATTGGATCATTGGACCGATTTTAATTTTTTTACTGACTTACTGGCCACACGACAATCACCAAAGGATTGTGTTATGAAGTGACTAATATAAAGTCGAGTAGTAATGATTACCTACGCAATTAATTATTTTTATTTAAAAAATAATACATAGTAACACGCACGGGTTCATGTTGCGGGCGTTCTCGTATTTTAAAATAATGTTTAATTTATAAATTATATTCATTAAACATAATCATATGACGTCACATATGACATTACATGATACTTCTTCGCGCTTTAAAAACATGGTTTTCAAACATATAATGTAACATAACCTGCGCATTGGTAGTGATTTACTTTTTCCTGTAACCTAATAGTTGTATCATAGTATTATTTTTATTCAGTGATAAATTATCTAATTATTTTAAACATTGTGATTAAACTTGGCCTGCAGTTTAATCTAGTTCAGATATAATAAATCTATGCTGAAAACGTTAAATATTTGTTCCTCATAGCAGCAAACATACTTACTCATTTCCCATATTATTCTTACGCATGGTAAGTAAATTAATACACTTTAACATCCTTATTTAACCTATAATAGAGCTCAGTTTGAATAATCACAAATTAATTCATAACTCAATGGAAATTCTCTTGGTACGAAAGTTGGCTTCCACTGGGGCATCAGCCTTTTGAAATTAATTGATGCAAATTGAGGAATTCCAATCATCAAATGATCTCTTGCAATGATTAATAGATTAGATTATTGAAATGGAAACCTACCCAGGTAGGTATTTTAAGCTAAGTATGGATGAGAAGTGAGTGTAGGATGATTGTGGCGCGATCTTGTAGTCTTGTTACTGACTAAGGCTGGCATGTTCCTTAGACAGAACTGTTCATTAAT
This sequence comes from Nephotettix cincticeps, assembly GCA_023375725.1. NCBI lineage: Eukaryota > Metazoa > Arthropoda > Insecta > Hemiptera > Cicadellidae > Nephotettix > Nephotettix cincticeps. The sequence continues at coordinate 14,871,742 of CM041789.1, read as the reverse complement.
AGCCCAACAGCCGATGGCGACTAAGGGACCTACAGTTTAACGTGGAATCCGAACCACGGCCTCTGAATTAAGAATTGGTTTAATTAAGAGTATGGTCTTTGCGGATCAACGTAGTAATCAATAGTTCGGACGTTAATCCACACAAGAGAACACTACACTCTCCGACCATCGCTTACAACTATCTACAATTCCTGACCTCCAAGTAGCTGGGTTACAGGACGTCAACTCCGTCCCTGTCATTATTATCGTGTTCATTCTTCATTGTAAACTGAAATCGATAACATACAGTTAAAAGCGCAAGCAAATAACTGATACTCTTTGTGCTTGGTAACACAAGCTCGAGAGACGCGTTGAAAACTGTACAAGTATTTTAGACACCCTAGCTATAAAAACATCAATTTCGTTTTTATATAGAGTTTAAAATATTTTTGAAGAAAAATTAGCGACTAATTTTATTTAGTGGGGCGATTTGGAATTATATGTCTGTAAAACACACATTTGCTTTGGGAACAGCCCCGCAGATGTTTATGTACAGGGTGTTACTTAACGACGCGCTTCTGGTCCGGTAATGATGAGTACTAATTTTTTGAAACAGTCAAACTAAGACCCGAATGTGTTGAGTCTAGAGGCAGTTTAAAGCCACCACTAATGCCAACTGTGCGACTCTCAAAGCCAACAGGGCTGCCAACCTCGGTGGAAATTAGCTTATTTTGACAGGGGCAGATCAAGTAGCTCTAGGTCGATATTTAGTTTGGACGCCGGCGCCAAATCACCGCCAGAGGGTTTTACTACTTCGGACTATTAGTGGATCACAAAACATCAAACCGACACAGAAACCACCTTCCGAAATAACTTAAGGAATATTAAATTACTATTTTCACAAACCTCTCAGATTAGGAAGAAGAAAAAATTAAGACTTAAAATAGTATATTTCATCACTAGGACCAAAAACGGGCTTTTTGACACGAGCATAAGTTGAACAGCCGAGGCTGTTAAATGTGCAAGTATATGTCGAAAATCCAATTTTGGACCATGTGAGGAACTATATTTTTTGTCATACTGCAAATGAAATGAAAAAAACTCGTAAAACATAAATTATTACCTCATTTACTGTATCAATACTGTAGTTGTCGACCATTTTTGCTGCTTTAAAATAATCAACTGTTATGTTGTTTACGTTGTAGCAGTTCTTTCTTGATTCCTGATTGGTTGTTTACGTTATACCAGTGTGTTAGTTATTCCAGTATCAGTGTATACCGATAGTTCGATTGAATAGTGGATCACAAATTAGTTTCAAAACTATACAACAAATTTATAGTGTTGTTACAGTTACTTTATCGATTATTAACAATCGAATGCTGATCTTGAATTAAAAGTAACATCAACAATGGTCTTTTGCAGCCTAGGACTCAAAAAATCATCATAATAATAGGTTCAGTCCTAGGAAGAAAAAGAACGACATTTACTCTTCAACACATGTGTAGTAAATGGCAAACAGTTTATGCGTGGTCAGTCAAACAGTTTTTCGTCATATGATTTTTGAGTTCTAGGCTGCAAAAGATAATTTTGATGATACTTTTAATTTGAGATCAGCATTCGATTTTTAATAATCGATAAAGTAATTGCAACAATCACTATCGATTTTTTGTGTATTTCGGACGTTTTCGATATCGAATGTGAAATAATTGGTAATTGACTATTAAATCGAACTGTCGAATGGTTGAGATTGAACTATCGATAATAATAACTAACACGGATATAGTCTAAACAACCAATCAGGAATCAAGAAATAACTGCGACAAAGTAAATAACATAACAGCTGAATAGTCTAAAGCGACAAAAATGGTCGACCAATATTGATGTTTTAGTAGTCTCGGCTGTTAAACTTGGCTCGTAAAAAACGCCGGTTTTTGATCCTAGTATCTATATCGTCTAGGTTTAACTGAACGTTTAAAGTAAATGTATTGTTTCGCCAATGGCCCTCATGAACCAAACATAGACAATAGACGAATAATCTTTATTTACATATTCATTAAGAACAGAGTTAGTGTCAAAACATTTTGCACTATTTAGTCATCAAAAATCCTTTGATGGTATTATTCCAATGTGTGGAATGGAATGGGTATGTTAGCCATTTGTGCAGAGCTGGTTTTAGGCTTTCAATTCGTGCTCCTCAAATCCGGAGGTAGTTGGTTGTTCAGTTTCATTTCCATGTGCAAAGGTTTCTTTTCCAACTGAGTAAATCGGTGTTGTGGAAGATACATATTACTGATGTATCAAAACTTCTTGAATTTAAAGCACTAAAACAGTAAGCCTTTTCAATGATCTGAAGGATTCCCTGAAGTTTCGAGTCTGTGGAGTCCGGCAAGTATTCTGTTTGTTTTTTCTGTTTTATGCTAACTTTTTGCATGTTATTAGTCGAAGTACTACACTATTATTCTATATTTCCAGTCCACGTTAAGTTTTTGTCAAGAGTGATGCATTTCGTGGCACTATCATACTTGGATTTAAAATATGCTACTACAGCAGGCTGATTTAAATGGTGCTTATGAAAATTTTATTGTTTAATTCATTATGTGTGAAAACAATGTTGGGAGCAATATACAATCTTGTTCGCTATTAAGCACAAGTAATTGGTTCATAGAAAGTTTTACCATTTGAAAGTAAATAAAATTTAAAACCAGAAAATCTATACCTTTACTCTTATTGTTAACGAGTTTTATAACGAGAATATTCGTGGTGGGTATAACATTTAAAAAAAATCCCCAGATATTTAAAGACCCTTTTAAGAGTGACGTTATTAATTTTTTGGTTTCTCATCTTTTTTACAGTGTTAGTGAATTTTGAGCATGGATAGCGAGAATATTTGTGTGTAGATATAGGAAGGATATTTGTGTGTAAATTATTTCCTGAGATTATTCAAGTTTTCATAGTATTTATTATTGTTACTTTTAAACTTGCCGTTTGTTTGCTGTGATTTTATTTTATTTTTAAACATGTATTTCAGAGTTTTTCTTGCTTGTACTTTCAACTTTTATTTTGCTTGCTGTGGTCTTCTAATTTATTTTTATTCTTGTTAGGGATGTTTCTACACTTTATTCGTGCTGTTAATCTAAAGCGTGAAGTTTGTTTGGGCAATTTGTTGCTTAGAGGAAAATTAATTATTTAAATTCATTTCATTGCTTTCATCTCCCTAAGGAATATTGGAAACATTAACAAGACGGTTTGGAAAGTCTCGCAACATATTGCGCCGACAGCGCCATCTGCGCAGTCCAGGTGGAACCAAGCCTCTGAGGCTAGAGAAGGCTGAACTTCCTTCGGGGATTAAGGGATTGGACCGCTGTTAGCACGAGCCGAGCCATATGTCGCCGGGACGAGGATGCAAGGACGGAGCTCTCCTGGAGTACCTGGGGCACTCAAGAGTGTGCAACACGATATCATGGGTCGTCAAATCGCGGACTCGACAGATTGCCGATGCGACATTTTTAGCATGACCGACAAATCTCCGATGTTTAATAAAAAAGGCAATCTGTCGTGTAGAGCCACGTCAGGTTTAACAACGTTTTCAATACGATTCGTATATGTCAATGGACAGATGATGAAGGACCTTTTGAACAGACACACCCTTTTCAATAGAAGGGAAGTATTAATCGTTATATAGGAGTGTTTATTCACTAAGTTTTTATAGCCGTTTTTGAACAATGATAGTGGATAATAATAGGAAGAAATGTTCATGTTTTAACTAAAAAAATAATTATGTAAATCTCCTAAATTTTTTTTAACACAATCAACTTTCTCTAACTATTAAAAAATTGTCAAAAATGTTTTTGTATTTTTTTGTGGAGGTAGATATAAAAGGATCTGTTTAGACATATTATCTTATATAAAAATTCAATAATAAACCTGATAGCTAGTTTCTATCTTCAATATTTATAAAATCACCACACCTCCCCCCCTAAGACTTATATGAGTGTTTTGTTATTATAACTAAAATTATTTCGCGAGTAATATATTTTAATTCAAAACATTCCGCATCAATCTTTACATACATTAAATATACATTGTAATGATATGGTCTTTCTGCAAAAACTCTGAATTGTGTTACTTTAGTCCCATTTTTGAGTCATTGTCGATGTCGGTGGTGTAATAATTTAGTAAATATTCACTATAAACTACGTATTCAATAAAAATAGAGATTTTTAATTTTTTTTTAAATTTATAAGGGTTTTATTAAACTAAATAAAAAACGACTGAAGATACAGTGAATATGTACATACATGCCAAATTTTTATATAACTCGAACCAACGGAAATCACGTCGAAACCCAATTTTTGGATTCAGGTGACCCCAAAATAGATATATCCACTCTCAACTCAAATTCGAAAATTTTGACGTAAACACTACTCTTTCAATATACTATCGTATAAATGGGAGAAGGTAAAACTTCTGAGATTGAGGAGTACACAATCTAATGACTTACTTCTGCTGGCCAGAAAGATTTCGATGGCGACATTCTGCAGCAGGTACCGCCTGGAGAAGATGGCGCGGACCTCCGAGAAGTACCACTTGCCGTGCAGGTGATCGCAATACTTGAGGACCTGGAACATCCACAATCGTCGTTAGACACAATTGCTCAATCGCTGCTTCAATTTAATTCAATTAAATTTATTTTTCCATTAATACATATGTCCCAAGACTCGAGGTCAGAGTGTAGAGAAGAATTCAACAGGCTACATAATCACTCTTGCTGAGTACAAACTTAGTCTAAAGTCCACATGTGCCCATTGTCCGGAGTCATCATATATATAGAAGGTCATTTACTTACATAAGATTATATAAAATTTACGAATAAAGCTAATGTAGTTAGAATAAAAATTGGTAACATCGTTGAATTCAAGGGCGAAAATACCGGGTATCCCACGTAGAGGTTTAAAAGTTAGTTTTTCATTTATTAGCAATTTATGCAACGACTATTTTGAAACTTTACACAACTTATGAAGTACGTTTTAAAAATACTCTGGTAAAATTTCAGCTCCCTAACCCCTTGTAGGAACGAAATGGTAGCATATTGAAAAATGCTACTTTTAAAATATTATACATTGTGTTTTAGGCTTTGTTACATATTTTTACTGCCACATTCTAGGTTAATAAAGCTTTTCCATCAGGAAACAAGAGCATAGCGTATTTATGAATCTAAAAGTAGAGTCTAAAATTGTTTATTCCCTGAGCTTAACAAATAAATCGTAAGCTTTTACTAAGAAATTCTACGGTATCCGGAGGAGTTCTTCGATTGATCGGTTTTATAGATTTTTTGGATTGGTCACCCGATCACTAGATTTAACTGTGTGTGACGTCTTTTCATGGGTTATTTGAAGGAATAGGTTTATACCCATAAACCAATGATGAGGAACTAAAACGATCAATTGAAGAACTTCTCCGAATATCGCAGAATCTCTTGTAAAAGCTTGCAATTCATTTATTAAGCGCTGTTATCATTGTTTGGCGCTGTGGATGGGTCACAGTTTGAATAATTTTGGACTCTCATTTAAGGCATTAGCGAATTTTTCTTAGGGGAAGAGTTATGTTCTATTTTCCTCGTTAAAGGCCTTATTTCTTTGAATGTGACGATAAAAATATTTAACAAAGCCTAAAAACAATTTTTAATGTTTTAAAAGTAACATTTTTGAATATGCCACCATTTTGTTCCTACAAGGGTTAGGGAGCTGAAATTTTACCAGAGTACTATATTTTTTAAAAGTACCCGCCACTCCAGTCCCTATATGCAGGGCAGTCATCTCTCCAGCTCCCGACTCTATCCGGCAACACTGCCACCCCTTTAGGTTTGATGTAAATTTCTATAAAGTTGATGAGCTATATAAAATTGTAATGGATTAATCTACTTTAAATTTTAATCTGGTAATGCAAACACAACAATTTAACTTGTTTCTTGTTGTATCGTAATCACTAGTTTGAGCAAAGATTGTCTTATTAGCTTTGATATAAATTAATAATGAATGTATATAAAATTTGTTCTTATCCTCCAACACGAAATTGGGTTAAAAACAAATGCAATTATAATCTCGAACCTGTCTTCTACGAATACAAAAAGTGACCATTAACTTTTGTTTTCTATGATACGAACTTCTAATTTTATATTACGGTACCGTATTGATTTAAAAAAAATACCAGAACGGAATGAGAAAGAAAATCATTAACACTATCAACGCCTCTAAAGAAGGAGGCCTGCGAAAGCGATATTCTTTGGCGTGGATTAACGTCTGCACTGTTGAATATTACGTTCATCCGCAAAGACTATCCTCATAATTAGACCAGGCTAAATTGTGGACAAAGGGTTAAACTGTAGGTCCCTAAGCAATGTCAGCCATTGTAACACGACAACAAGATCGCGCCACAAGCTTCTTACAATAAATTTTCATCAAAAATTGGCTTAAAATACAACCTACTTGGGTTGGATAGGTCGTTATTTCAGAATGGTAATAATGTACTGTAATAAGATCTAAAGATAATGGCAGTTCCATCAGAAATTTGCTTCTTCTTTCTTGCTAAACAACTGAGAAAAATTGAATGTATTCAGAGAAAACATGACGAGTTATAAAGAGTGACTCAACTTATCAGACTTTATCTACACTGCATTCTATTGTTTTAACCTTCTGTATTTCTGTTCCGTTTGTAATTCCCTCACAGCATCGATCTCCGCCGTCGCCCACGCTTCGTCAGCGACGCGGTCGCGGGTCGTCCCTCACGGAACACCCTGTAGCTATCCGCCGCGGGATCGCGCGCCGGTTTTTGTCAACAAACCCGGTCCTATCAGCATTTCGCTTCTCCGATCATCATTTATCTCTATCACTTGGCCCGTTGACATCTTTAGTTCCCTTATAGCTTATAATATTTTCTCCTCGCGTCTTTCCCTTTTTCGGCGGCGGTCGGCGCGGTTGCGGGTTTTTGCGCGCGCTATTGAGCGACGCGCGCAGGTGTGCGGCGCATCACGCAGTACATCAGGCTGTGCGCATGCGCAGTGTGCTCTCGTTACGCGGGAGAAATACGGAACCGCGCCGCGCACTCTCTCACTCACTCACAGCCGATACTTATGGTATGACCGATCTCGCTACGTGCTTCTATTGTACTACCACACGACAAGTCGTTACTACGTGTTGTATCAAACTAAAAAGAATTTTCGTGTTGTAAATTGTACAAAAAGTAACATTATAAAATCAAATAGGCAAAAATTCATACATGACCTTTATTTTGTAATTGGGAATTTTTAAACTTTTCGTGACGTGTATGCAATTTGAATTCTGAAGTCAATCAATTATATTGATTTAACTTAACTATATTCCATTACAACTCCGTTTGTCGCTCTTAAAACCCGTGAAAACGTATTTTGATCGTCTCGCGAGAGAATAATCCGAGAGAACAGTTTTTGTTACACAATTCTCCGCAGTTTTTAAGAAAGTTTCAACTGCGTGATGTAGACTTGTTGTTAATATAATTTACCAACCATGAGATTTATAGCAAATGTAAACTTGAACCGGTAACAAACCGGCCATACTCGGGATTACGATGAAATCATGTAGCCTACAAGACCATCGGTCACTCTTGGTCAGTGGTAAAGACCACTTTACACCGGTGTATTTCTACGCGAGTGACGTCTCCGATAATACACGTCACCGAGTAGACCAAACCCGCACATACGTACATTGCACCCTGAGCTTTGGTGAAAGTGTGCAGTCACTGTCGGTCTCCACGTAGTGCCCAGTAAACACTGTTGTTTAATTTAGTTAGAATATGACTGCATTACAGATTAAAGAAGTAAGTGTGAAAATGATTGAATTCACCAACATTTTTTGACTCCACTTTATAAAAAGGACCCATTCTGACCTATCCGATACAAAATGAAAAAATACAAGTATGTTATCACCATAACTATCCATCCATGGCAGAGTAAAACTAGGTTCGTACCACGGTAATGTAGAAGGGAAAAGCTAAGTCTTCGACGTAGCTAGCTAGCAGTTTGTAGAGGCGTTTTGAAACACTCCGACGACGTATTAATACACGGAATACGTCTTCGACGTATTTATGAGCTCATAGTCGTGAGATAAGCCCCGCCCCGCGTTTAAAGACAGTTGTTTTATTAAACTTTAACAATTAACAATATTTGCAATGTTTCCATGGTAAAAATATTTTATTCAAAAATGCTTCAGACGAAATGACCGAGCGAATTTTTCAAAACAATTTATTCCATAATATTACAAAATTAAAAGTCAAATCTTGAAGGAGGATGGATAAATAATAATAATTAATACTGCTAATACTACGATCCGGGAGACAGCATGACTCAAATTCTTTGGACAACGCATGGACGAATTATCTGCACCAAAAGTGGATCGCAGTATCAAGAGGAAACAGCGAGCTGTCTTGGAGATGTCCTGAACATACTGGAACAAGAGGAGACAACGGAACATGAAGCGATGAAGATACGTTTTATATTGTAATTAGTATAGTCTAGTTGTAGTAGGCCTGAAAACCAGGCCGGCCATTCCGAGGTAAGTTTGTATGGTTCCTTACCTCTCTCAGGCGAATGCCGGAATGGTTCCCTAAAGGGCCATACCCCGCCAGGACTTAATCCTGGTTAAAAAATGTCCCCAAAATTCCAATTGGCTATTTCATATTATTGCTATACAAGTTTTTTTGTAATTGTATGGCAATAATATTTTTTCTGAATAAACGTTTCTTCACCTATACAAATATTTATATTTTTTATTTGTAACACCCACGCCATTGCAAAACTATGTTGTTACGGCATAATAAGTTAAATGGTCTTACTAGATGGTGGGTGAATTGAAAAGTTTCTCGGAAATGAAAATAAATCATCCGAAAGTTAACTTCGGGGTTCAAATTTACACGTTACGACAATTAAACATAATAATTGGTACTATAATCACGGAGAATATTTTACGTTGCATCTAGTTTTTTGTTAGCTCGTCCGAAATCTCAATATCTTTTCCACTTCCAGTGGTCTTGAAGGAGTGGAACTAACCACATAATAGAAAGACGAAACTTTCCTTTTTAAATCAAACAAAGTCGTTCCCCAAGCCTCGCAAACATCGTGTAACCATCTCGGACGCTCACCAACCGCAGCAAGCAGTAAACGCGCGTTCCTGGAACCGCAATAAAGCAATTAAACACCGGGACATCCGCGGCGACAAAAGGAACGACGGGAACTGCGAACAAATCACGTCACCGGGCGGTGTTTATGGCGGGAATAAACCGCATTGAGGCCGAGCAAGGAGACAATAAATGGCGGGAAAGGCATAAACAGGTGTGATAGGGGCGGGGGACGACGTTCTTACATCTCGCGTCTCGCGTTCTGAACACACGTTTCTGCTGCTTAAGATATTGGAGTATACGTTTGGAAATAAAAACTCACCGTTTGGTCTGAGATTACCCTACGACTTGGATTTTTAAAGAGTTTAAAGAGAAATCTAGACATTTTTGTCATGGTTATGTCTTAATTCTGGGCGGTTGTTGACATTTTGCGCCACCATACTTTGGTTATAAGAACAACTGTTTAGATTAAATGAAAACATTCCCTTTAGATGTTTCCATGATCTAACTTATTTCCCTCAGGAAAGTAAATACAAACATTTTTTGCTATGAGTGATTTATAAAATAGAAATCACACATTCAACAGACACAGCATGTCTCAAAACTAATAAAGAACTTTAGTATCTAACTGGACAGGTAGAGAAATGAATCTCTTAAGACATTTATTAGCTTCGGTTCTCACAAACTGAGAATTCTTTACGACGATGAAATTTCGATTGAAAAATCGATACTGGGATAAAATTAACTAGACGAACTATATTTTCGTTTTACTTCGCATTATTTTAGGCTCAATTCTGTACTGCAAAAACATAAAATGTACTTACTTTACGAATTTGCTCATAAAATGGCTTCCACCTAATATATATATTTCAAACGAACAGCTGATTCAGATTCACTTATTTACAACCTGAACATCAGCTGATTTATTTTTCGTGCCCTGGGACGATACTGACGTATTTAAAAGAAAATAAGTTAATCTAAAATCGAAGAAATGTGGTTAATCCAACCAACTAATGTAAATATTTATAAGTAACAAGAGTAGTGAACGAGTATAAAATTAAATTCTTTATAGAATAAAAACAGCTGAGAGGTGCTACTGAGGTTTGAGCAAACACTACTGAGCTAGAAATTCAAAATTAGAATCTGGCTGTGAAGTTTGAGTGCTAACACAATCTTCAGAAAAAGCTAAAAACCTTTTAAAACAAAGTCCTTAGAAAGATATATGGAGCTATTTATTAAGCAGGAGTTTGGAGAATCATAAAAATACAGAACGGGAGATGCATTGATAAAAAACCACCTAAGGTCACATATTGGGAAAGAAGACCTTTCGGAAGGCTAAGACAACAGTGGAGAGACCAAGTAGTAAATGATTCCTGTAAACAACTGTACTTTTAACCATATGACGTCACTTTCGTTTCAAATTTTGATCTGACGGATTGTCAATACCCCATCCGGAGCACATACCCATTTTACAAGGATGTAGGTATTTTAAGTCAAAGTATGAGTGAGAGATGGGTGTAATATGATTGTGGCGCGATCTTGTAGTCTTGTTACTGACTAAGGCTGACATGTACCTTAGACACAACTGTTTATAAATAGCCAAACAGTCAATGACATCTGGGACCTACGGTTTAACAAGGAGTCCGAACTACTTTTGCCTCTAAAAGACAAACTAGTATAATTATGAGGATGGTTTTTCACACCAGAAATATACCCCATCCACCGAGTATCTCCAAGTGGCTGGATTGCAGTACACTGGCAATGTTAGGTTAACATTGTCAATGGAGCAAGAATAAGAATGACGAAAATAATTAAAAATCGTATACGTTCGATAAATAAACGGATGCATATCCGACATCCGTCCAACCCCTGATTCATCCCCCGTATCGTGAGAACCGCCACCTGCCAGGTAGCCTGGTCCTCCCTGTCGTCACCCCCGCCCCTCGCCACCTATGCTCTCACGTCCGATCGGGTAAAAAACGAGACTGATAGCGCTGCAAATGGGCAATCCGTGTCCAGGCCGGGCCCTGCATCTCTCGCATACTAAATGCGCCGCGGCGCATGCGCTCTGGTGTCCGACAGACTCAACCACAGTTGGATTAAGTGGAAATACATTACGGGAAATTTTACTTAATTGGTACAGTGGAACCTACGAACTTCAATTTAAAGTATTACTCGGTATAACGTATTATTTTTCAATCCCCTTGAAAACACCATATAACTCAATGGAAAATTAACATTTTTTTACTAAGTACTTACATTTTTTGGGAAACTTTTTTATCCAAAATTATTCAATCTTCCGGTGTAGTTTGAAGTACTTGATGTATCGGGTGTACATCTTCTGACGATGTTGGTAGGTAGGGATTTAAAGGACGATATATTGTAGGAAGGGAATTTTTAACCTGCATATTATTTTAAATGTTTAGACCCTTTACAATGTGATGTAACAGCTGGATTACCCATGTTACTAAGCTTGAATGACTCGCAACACACAAAGTCGCATTACTAACTCCTGTTAATTAGACTAAGTAGTCTAACTAAGTAGTCTGAGCATTGAAAAGTTCCCTCAAATTCTACATTGGGATGTATTTCACTGACCCAGAGTGTTTGTTTATTTCGCAGGCCAGAATTTCCTACTAGTTTCCGCTATTTGTTTTAGGTTTATTCTATCAGTACCTTATAGATACTAAGTTAAATATAAAACTTAAGGAACAGATTTAAAGAAGGTTATACATATTAAGGACTTTATTAATAATACATTAATGTATTTGCTTAATCAATGTACTCTCGAAAGATGGTTTTCAAATAGAAATCAGCTTTTAAAATTGGTAATTTTCACCTATAGTAGATTAAGTGATTTATTTATTAATGTTAATATTTTTTGTAATGTTTATTGTGTTTAATGTTGTTAATTAAGGTTTGACCACAACCGATGTAAAATGTGTATTTTTCAGCCTGTCCTAGGGGAAGTTCCACGACTATCCAGAATGTGAACACCCTGAATGTTATTTGGTCGTCCCGAGACGGATTTTTCCGTGGAGTAGTACGCCTGACTGGTGTTTGTTTGTAGCCTACGCTGTTCTGTACAGCTAGTGTATTCAATTCCGCGCCCCCTGAGCGCCCAAACACCAAGGGACGACGTTTCAGAACAGTGATTACATCTAATATAACCCCCCCAACCCCACTTCCCCTCGGTACATCAATGAGCGATGTGTGTTGTTTTGCACTTCACTCCAGTGTAAGCCGATTTGCCCTCCCCTCTCCTGGTCCGGGACCACATTACTGGAATTGATCACCAGCCAGTGTGACCCTTTGGCTGATTGCTTTCGAACTGAGAGAACACAGTTACCAGTCACGGTCACCGCTTCCAACGATCGGGGTCATTAGGTACGATAATGGGACACCATTGTCGCAGCAGACCTGCGTACTCGGTGAATTTACTCAGCGTCCAGATTTAGTTTACTAATTGGCTAGGTAGCTCAGTGGTTCAAGTACCCACCTAAAAACCTGCTTTACTAATGAAATATTTCGTTTAGCTCCAAAATAATTCTGCGATCGCGTATATTTTCCTGATTATTCAGATAATTATCATTTCATGATAGAAAAATAAATACAGAAAATGTAACTCCATAGATAACCACTTCCTTTACTTAGAAATCTCAAAAATCTTTTTACAATTTACTATCGAGAGATCAGCAAAGCTGTCACAAAGTTAACATTGTTCCTATGAGACTAAAATCCAAGATGACTGAGATGGATTGAAACATATGTAGAAAATTACAGACCTATATCACTTTTGAATTCTTTTTCAAAGGTGTATGAACTCCTTATTTATAAAGTCCTCTATAAAATTCAAAAATAGTTCTTCAGCAGCACGGTTTCCAACAAAATAAATCAACTGCAACCAACTTAATGGAATTCTCTCTTGATATTTCTTCTGAACTAGATGTTTAGGGTCAAGTATATGTAATTTACAGAATTTTATAAGGTTAATCATGAAACACTTCTTTTCAACCCCTCATCTCTTGGGTTCTAACAAGATTATTTTTTACGCTAACATCTTCATATCTTCAGAATAGGCTGCGGTTTGTACCAATCTCTAACACAATGTCTTTTAGTTATCTAAGTACCTATGGAGTCCCTCAAGGCTCTAATTTGGGGCAATTGTTTTTCCTATTTTTTATAAATGAACTCCCTATTTGTATTCCTGATTCTAATGTCTTTTGTTGGCTGAAGATTTTAAATTGTTCAATGTTATTAGTAGTTTAAAAGATGCTAATTCCCTACAATCATGAGCCAATAATTTGTCTCAGTGGTTTTTTAAAAATCACTTGCTGTTTAATGTAAAATATGTTTTGTAATTGTAATAGCTTACACTCGACAGATAATCCTTTGCTTTCGAAGTCATCCACGAAAATAATTTTACTACACAAAATCAAGGAACTTGGAGTAGTTTTTTACCCTTTCCTTAAATTTCAACATCATTTTGATTTTTTAAATAATAGGGCTCATAAGTTGATCGGTTCCATATTGAGAAACACATCATATTTCCAAAAGACAAGAACGACAATTTTGCTATATACTTCCTTAGTTAGAAGCGGATTGGAGTATTTAGAAGTGGAATGGTAATGTAATTTTAATATGAAATTCCTTTGCCGATTCCTAAAAGTTCAGTCGAATGATTTGTATCATTTCCAAATGTTCCAAAAAGGGATACAAATGCTATTGGATCGCCCTGTCCCCGGATGAATGTTGTATTTAATCAGATCGGAAGGGCCAAAATGGCGGCGGATCGATGCAGAAGCAGCCATCTTGAGTGTTACAATAACAGTACCGCCACATCGCTACAGTCTACACGACTACGTCGACCCTGCTCCCGCTTGCACTTCGCGTTTGAAAACCGGGTCGTCGATTTAGAAATACCTCATAAATACTGGATTTGAATATTTTCATTGACAAAGGTTTCGAAAACGGAACCCATTGACAAACATTGTATTGTGTGTTCGTTTGTACACGACCGTATTTCGTGTATTTATTAAATCATTACTTTAGAGCTTCAAATAATGCACATAATGATCTTCATGGAAAATATTGGAAATTAAATTCTGAACCCATACTCATGTGATCTTGATTTTAAAATTAAACTATACAAAAAACTATAAATTAACAAAAACTTTATTTTAACCTGTGTATTATACGAACACACATTTAAACGGCTATGTTTAAAGGCTGAACGTTAACACGTTCAAAAACCGTATTGTGTAAAACCTATCGTGATTTTACGATTCTGCTTTAGTGACGAATTGTTACGTTTTAGTCCTATGAAAAATGTTAACTTTGAGACAGCATTACTAGTTACATGACAGGCGTAAAAATAAAATTACAATATTATTTTGACATGGATAAGTCTTAGCTTTGGGGGGGGGGGGTAAAAGTGGTTTAAGGCAACAAAAAGAGCAGCGGAAGTGTTAGATCTCGTTTCCATACAGACTACCAGAGATATTGTATTGTATTTTTAATATATTGTTTATAAGAACAGCTGTTTGAACTGAACTGAAAACATTCCTTTTAGATATATCCATGATCTAACCTATTTCACACAGGGAAGTAAATAGATCCATTCTCTTATTTCTTTTTTCCGGTGAAATATAACAAGTTATTATCTTTTTGTGATAAAGAGATTAAAAAATTTAATTGTCTTGATAACCACTATAATTTTATCCCTCAAATTGCTGTCACAAAATTAACAAATCTTTCTAAGGGACTAAAATCCGTGGACGGAGGAACCACAGATTCTTTAAGTTATGGTTTGTTTTAAGGTTTTGATTAAAGGTATTGTGACCTATTTAATATTTAAAAAATAAAGGATATTTTCGTTATACGTATACCAATGTTTAAATATCTGTTCAATGGTTTTCTGATGTAAACGAATATAATAATTAGCCAGGTTATGTATTTTAGTTAATTTTTATGTCTATCACGCATAAATTTCTGAAATAGCTAAACCATTTAAATATACGTAACTTTAGAAAAAAATGTTTTGGTGTCGTTTGATAAAGCAAAGATACAGGTAACAAAAACTCATTTAGTGGTTTTCTGTGGGTTATTTACAGTGTGAACATAATATTAACGGTATAAAATATCAATAACCCATCAAATTAACTACAAAGAACGCTGTATATAGGCAATATCTCGTGTATTTTGGTGTTACGCACGTTGTATTGGTCAACAACAAACGCCGAGTTAAGGGGACTGTGACTAAAAAAAAAATCAATTTTCGGGTTTAGATTATTATTCTTTGAAATCTCCTCTTTCTTTAGGTATTTCAACCACATACTTAGTGGAGTTTTTACTGAGAAAATTTTAAAATCGTTAAAAATGAAAATGTTACTAAGGTATTACAAGCGTCTTCTGGGCCTTGAGCTCCTCACAGTACCATACGTGTTGTGCATTGCCATATGTATAATCTGTTCAAATAGTCAATATTATAACTTTAATAATATAAAATAGCTATAATACTATGACTTCAAGACCCTGACAATCCAACCGACAGCTCAGAGCACTACTACGGAGAAGACGAACCTACACCATAACAAAAACTATGTTTTATATTTATCTCTCTTTCCTAAAATGAATATTTCATAACATATATGTAAATTTTCTCAGCTTGTATGTAGGATAGACTTACCAAATTTTTATGACAGTTCCCTGATATGGTTATCTAGTAAGAACCATGATATTTTTAAATTTTATTGAAAAACAATGCTGTAAAAAATATTTTACTCTTTAAGAATTTTGTTAAAAGATGTATTTTAACAAGTTCTGGTAAAAATTAAGTGTGTAGCCTAGGTAAATAATTACATGTAGCGTACTAGATAAGAGGCTAAATAAAAATAAAACGGAAAATTTTTGGCTTTATATTTAATAGTTTTTAAGATATGTCGCATATAGTTAACATTGATTGACATGGAAAGTTACAGTCCCCTTAAGTTAGGTTGGTTATTAATATTTTTATACTGTCAACTAGCTGACCCGGCGAACTTCGTACCGATAATAATAAACATTTGATTTTTAATCATAAAAAATAGTCACAAAAATCCTTCTGAGAAATATTATATGTATACAGTAATTAAATACCATTGAGTACTTACTATTTTATGCTTTCTTCTTTGGCTTGCTCAATGGTTCAAATAAAAACAGCTGCTGTTTATATCTTAAAAGGTAAGTAACATATATGTTGGAATCGAAAACAAAATTATTTCTCCATAAGATGACATACATGACATAAGATGACATTATGGGAAATTTGAAGAGAGTAGAGTATAGAGTAGAGGTTTATGGGAAAATCGCCACAAAAACTATTAGACTTTCCTATTTTAGGCCTAAATAACCAGTATACCGAATTTCAGCCTCCTAGGTAATCAGGAAGTGGGAGAATTAGTGATGAGTGAGTGAGTGAGGGCTTTGAATTTTATATATACAGATAATCATCAGAAAACCACTAAACCATTAGTTTCCTGTAATCAGCTATTTAAACAGTGGTATAAATGTTCAATCGTAAAATCTAAAACGTCCTTGAAGGACAAGAAAACGTAATTACCGATCCCTCTTGCATTTCAGGATATTCCAACCGTGAGCTAATAAGTGGAAAAGAGGTTTGTCAGCAAACAATGTAGAGGACGGCAACAGAACAGGGCTACAAACAAGAACAATGGCTACAATAGTGAAGCAACACAATGTCGCGGACGGACAGACAGACGGACGCGTACTCTGTGGAGGCTGAGGCTGAGGCTGGTGTAAACAATGAAGAGGCAGACCTGCAGTAATACTTGACCGGGCACTAGCGACTATCGAGTCGCCACTGTAAGCTGGCGTGTGCAGAGCGAATTTCATAGAACTTACCATAGACTAGTTCCAAATCTCTCAAAAAATATATTTAAAGATTTAAATTTAGTAGTTTATAGTGCATTGAGTACTAAATAATATGAAACCACCCAAATGATTAATAACAATCACAAATCATTATTAACATAATTAACAACAAATCATTAATAACAACCTGTTATTTCAACACATATGTAAAATACCCCCGTCGCAGCAGACCTGCGTACTCAGCGAATTTCCAAATCAATAATATAAAAATAATATATAACAAGTTTAAAAAAATCTGTCCATAAACATGAGAATTATTTGCCTATTCTCCATAAGATTAACATGGCAAAGATTGTGCAGGTTTGCTACTGTGAGGAACACTGAAATTAGGCATTTCTACCATAAATAATTTTTATCTTAACATTTATATCAACTTTCATCAACATCTGTCCATAAATAAAGGAGTTTGCCTATTCCCTATATGATTTTTATGGGAAAAGAGTATGCAGGTTTGCTGCCATGATAAACACATAAACTATGATTTTTAAGCATAAATGGATAGATCTCAACCACATGAAGTTAAATATCAATTTTCATCCAAAAATATACATTGATAAGGGAAATATTAATTTTTACTTATCTTCCATAAAATTAACATTGGAGCCCCAAAATACAATGTACTGTGTTTAGATTTTTTAATATCTCTGTAACCGTTAGAGATACAGAAACACTTGAGAAACTAACTTGTGTAGTTTTTAGAGCTGATTCTAATAGTAAAAGATAAAATTTGAAATTTTATCTCATGAAAAAATTACACGTGAAAAGGCAAACCCCCATTTTGGGGGTACAAAACCCCCCAAAATATTCTTTTCGATTAACCGATATTTCTGGTTTACGGACTGTTCCGTGTGAATGTAGGAATACACGTCTCTACCAAATTTGGTCTCTGGTATATATACTGTATATAAATTTTAACGACTATTGTTTTTGGTCTCTGGGCACCTCAAAACGAAAAAATAACATGGTCCCGGGCTTAAGTCTTGCCATGAGACCTACGGTAATAGCTTCTTCCCTATGGGAAATTCGCTAAAAGTAATATTGGGAAAGGATGATGATTAACGTAAGAGGCAGGCATCGGGAGAAAACTTAAATTCTACCATTCCACTGTTTCGATCTCATAATTCGATAACTACACCTAATTTCGATCCAGATATCCTTTGAATATGTAAATATTCAAACCTAGGACGTTCACGGGGCGTAGCCCGAGGGGATTTTAAGGAAATGAATATGCTATGAGTTGCATGAATATCTATCTACCTTTGTGTAAAATTTAAAACCGGTCGGTTCAGTATTTTTCGCGTTTACTTCCCACAACAAACAAAACATACGGAAACCACATCTTCTTTATAATATTATAGGGCCTACATTACTTAGTCCCACCATAGTAATCGAATAGTATTGAGTAAGCAGATTGACTACATTGAGGTTGTCTTACATGATAATGTGCTTATTTTAAGGCTGTTCACTAAGTAAAAATGGATACAACATTTTATCAAATTATATCAATAACTAACCTAATTATACATATTTATTTATCTATTCTCCGTAAGAATTACAATGGATACGTAGGTTTGCTAACGTAAGAAAAATGAAATTTAGAGTTTTTATAGATTTATTGTTAAAACTTAACTAGATGGACTTACATACCAAATTTTTGGAAAGAAAATTTAAAATGAGTTATTGATTTTTACCTATTCTCTATAAGAATAACATTGCACTATGACTTGTGTTTATAATTTTAAATATCCCATTAACCACTTAACCTATGTTTGTAATTCAAAATACTATATAGTATGTTTTTTACCTGAATCCAATAGTAAAGAGGAAAATCCGATTTTTCCAAAATTATACATAAATAAATTAAAAACCTCATTTTTATCCGATTGTGTTGCCTAAAGAGTTCGTCCAAGATATTACAGATAGGAACAACTCCACCAAATTTTATAATAATTAGACAATAATTGCGACCGATGAAGGTTGATAAAATCGGTGATATTTAAGTTTTCCTAGAGTAGAACGTTTATCTCGGTTCTGATACAACGCCGACTCAGCTCCGAAAACGTCTTAATATCCCTCGGGTAAGCCCGGGGGTTTAATGTAAAAAACCTCAAAATTAAAATCTAATCAATAACGGACGGACGGACAGAAGAAATCTCAAGAGCAACAAAAGCTATAACAAGTTTGTTTTTTGTTTGTCGGCGTCGGCCGCGCCAAAGGACGCAGCGACGCGCGAACGTAACCCGAGAGGAGGCGTCGGGTGGCGGATAAGCTGGACATTAGCAGTTGGAGGGGTCGGGGTTGGGGAGGTACAGTAGCCGGGGTCCGGGCGGTAATGGCATACAGGACGATGGGAACAACCGATTGGAAAACTCCGATTCAATCGGTTGTTGAGGAATAACCGACTGAAAACAGCCAGTCTAAGGGGATTCGGTAGGAAAATATTTTTAAAAAATTGAATTTTTATTTTTTTGTTTAAAAAAATTCTATGTTTATTCCTGAACATTTTTGTGTGTAACAAATAGGGAAGAAGTTAAAGAGAAAGGCTGTGCATTAGGCCCTTTTCATGCAGCAGGCGTGTACTACAGGGTATACCTAAAACTTCAAAGCTGTTTTCCCGAATACTGGGTTTTTCTAATAAAATGTACCTATTCTCAGGAACCACTTGACATAGGCCCACCAAATTTTTACAACTTGTTTATCATATATCTTGAATATATTATAAATGAAGAAAAAATAATATATTGCTCTTTTACTAACAACAGTGTAGATAGTATCTCTCGTTTGAAGTGTTGAAAAGGGTCTAAAACAAGTCCTTCTTTGCAATATCTTAAGTAGGTTTCCAGAAAAGGTACATAAAAAGTTGTTAAATTTAACATGTACAGGACAAGGTGTACCAAACCCCCTTAAACAGGCTAAAAAACAGTAACAGAGGTTTTTTAGCGAATTTCCCATATGGAAGAAGCTATTACCGTAGGTCTCATGGCAGGACTTAAGCCCGGGACCATGTTATTTTTCGTTTTTAGGTGCCTAGAGATCAATAGTCGTTAAAAGTTTTTAGGCATGTGTGTGTCTGTGAATACGATAACTCTCGTAAAAATAGTCCGATCGAGACCAAATTTGGTAGAGACCTGTATTTACATTTGCTTGGACGAGTTCGTAATCCAGACATATCGGTCAACGGAACGGGTAGTTTGGGGGGTTGTTCTTTGTTTTTTTTTGGTTTTCTTCATATGTAATTTAAATTTGATTTTATCTTTCACCATTAGAATCAGCTTAAAAGACAACACAATTTAGCTCTTTAAAAGCTTTGCTCTAACTCCATCGGTTACCGAGATATTAAAAAATCTAAACAGTACGTTGTATTTTGGAGCTCCAATGTTAATCTTATGGAGGATAAGGAAAATTAATATTTCACTTATCAAACTATATTTTTGGATGAAACCTTATATTTAGCCTGTGTGGATAGCCTGTGGTTACTGTGTGGATAACGTAGTAACCTTAACCTATATTTATTGTTGTTGAGATCCATCCATTTATGCTTAAAAATCATAGTTTATGAGTTTTTCATGGCAGCTAACCTGCATACTCTTTCCCATTTTAATTTTATGGAGAATAGGCAAATAACTATATATCATATTTATCGACACTTAACATATATTATTATTATTATATTATTGATTTAGAAATTCGCTGAGTACGCAGCTCTGCTGCGACGGGGGTATTTTTATTTTTTTATTTATTTCAATAACATCGCACTTTTACATAAATGCCTCGAATAGTGAAACAAATACTTAAAATCGGGTACCATGTTGTCTAGAACAATAAGAATAAATTAAAAAAACAATAACCGATTGAACAACGGACTGAATAGTGTGTATCCACTCGGCCGCCCAGTTAGTTATACGGTAGTTGTGCACAGTTCTTTTCAGTTATCTTCAGTAACAGCAGTATTAGTTTAGATTATATTAGATTATTTAAATGGCGTCCGTACCACAAGGTAGGTATTTTAAGCCAAGTATGAATGAGACATGAGTGTAGGATGGTTGTGGCGCGATCTTGTAGTCTTGTTACTGACTAAGTCTCTCATGTTCCTTAGACAGGACTGTTAATTAATAGCCCAACAGCCGATGGCAACTAAGGGACCTACAGTTCAGCGTGGAATCCGAACCACGGACTCTAAATTATGATTTGGTCTAATTATGAGGATGGTCTTTACGGATTAACGTAGTATTCAATAGTGTGGACGTTAATCCACACAAGAGAACACTACACCCACCGACCATCGCTCACAACTATACACAATTCGTGACCTCCAAGTAGCTGGATTACAGGGCGTCGCCACCGTTCTAGTTTAAAAGAACCAATGTTTCCTCCCTCGAACTCACGGCTCTCCACCGCCTCCACAGTCCACAGTCACAGCCGGTCGACCATCACAGCTATCACTTCTCGTTTACGAACAGTCGGTTTTACGCGGCGTCGACCAATGGGGTCCCGGTGTGAGGCTCCGCCCCGTGTATTCAGGTGTAAATTACCAGCTGGTGGCTGGTGGCTGGTGTTGCTACCGCCGTGCTGTGGGTGCCGCAAATGTAGTATAGCATCTTACGGCCATTTGGCACTTTAAATTTGCCGTGTAACTCTTTTCCAGCAGGTTTTGTCTGCTGGGAAACTTTATAGAGATTAAGCTACCGCTGTAGGCAACGTGAATCAAGAATCAAGAAATTTATTTGCCATTAAATATTAAGATACAAGAGGCATCGTCAAATGTTAAAATAAAATAAAGCTAAACATCAGTTGCAAAGAATATTCAAATATGCACAGTTAAAATATTCATCCACAGTATAGAAAGCTCTGTTCTTAAGCCACTTGGCAATAACATCACAAAATTTGTTCTTTGGTAACAGTCTAACATCTAGTGGTAACTTGTTAAAAATCAGAAATTGCTGATATTTGTAGCTCTTGAAATATTTATCTAATCTAATATTAGGTTTAACAAGGGTTTCTCTATATCTTGTATTGTGATCATGTACAAGGCTTTGGTTACTGAAATCATTAATATTTCCTTTTACAAAAACAAGATTGCTGTAAATATATGTACAAGCAAGTGTCATAATATTGTAGTGAGGAAATATGAGTCTACATGAGTCAGTTGATTTCAGCCCTGCAATTACTCGGCAAACTTAGTAACGCCTAACAGTAAATACATATTAACTTTAAGATTGGGCATTTCTTGAAGTCGAATAGCATTGCGGCTATACCGGTCGCGCTATAGTTAATAACAATACTGAAACTAAACAACATATTGAAATCAAAGATCATTAAAATCGGTTCAGCCATTTCTCGAGCTATAAATGGTGTAACTAACATGTACTCTTTGTTTAACATAATATGACACTTATTAACATACAATTAATTGAACACGAAATAAAAATAGATACATAAACCCCCAAAAGTGTAAAGTATCAACGTGGCTAGTAAAACTGTATATTTTGTACAGTATTTATTTACTTTATAGTTTTAAATTGACGATTGACGACAGAAGGCATTGGATAGCGAATCACATTGTAGCTTTAGAAATCAAATGTTTTGACTGCAGAAAATTCGTAAGCCTAAACATACTTATTGCCCATAATGATATCATTAGAAAAAACGCCATAAAATGACAACTAATTAAACTTATGGAAATTGAATACGCTTAATGCATGATCGGAGCAGAGACGAATCCAATAAATCAAAGATCATTAAAATCGGTCCAGCCGTTCTCGAGTTATAAGTGTTGTAACTAACATGACTTTGTTTTATACATTGTGTCCATGAAAAAGGTCTCAGGATTCGGTGAGTGATTAGGTACATTAAAAGGAAGAAAAAAGTTCCAATGGAGGTATGGCCTAAAACGTTTATTTTCTCAGATATCCTCCGCCATTTTGTATTTTCACAGAATATTTTTTATTTCAAACATTTTTTAACGGATTATTTTCAAATTTGGTATCTGTTTTACACTAGTACACTATTTTTAACACTATTAGTAACACTATTATTAACAAAATAATAACTAGCATGATCCAAGCTCAAAATGGCGGCCATTTAAATTTTTAAAATTAAAATACTTAGAAAAAAGTAAAAAATACAATGGCCGCCGTTTTTTATTTTGAGCTTGGATCATGCTAGTTATTTTTAATAATAGTAGTTTACTAGTGTAAACGCATACACAAACACATATCGAATTTGAAAATAATCCGTAAAATATGTTTGAAATAAAAAATATTTCGTGAAAATACAAAATGGCGGATATCTGAGATAATAAGCGTATTAGACCATACCTCCATTGGAACTTTTTTCTTCATTATAATGTACCTAATCACTCATCGAGGTACAAAAACGTTTTTCATGGACACCCTGTATATTTAGATTTAGGTCTCTAGGGATACACAACTGCCAAAGAGTCTCAGAAAATAAAATAAATAAAAAAGTTGTTTTACGGATTGCGAATTCCCTTAAAATCGATTGGAGATTTAAAAATGATGCATTACGGGGTGCATGCTGTACATGTTTACATTCACCCCATTCATCCCACGTAGCTATGCGAGGGCACGTCCGCGTCTGCGACTACCCGGGGATGATACGGCACGTTGGGGTGGTAGCAACACTGTACACCCCTCAAAACAACCCATCGACCGCGGTCCTCCCACATACAGTACAGCCTCCCTTAAATCTACACTTTGTGGACCAAGATGTTGTCGAGTTAGGGGGATGGTTATTAAATATTCAATACCTTTTATTGGAGTTTTCCAACGCTTCTGTGTTTTAACACAACGTTTCTATATGTGAAGAAACTCCTCCGGTTTTCAAGTTTAAATTTTTAGATATTAATTAATACCTGTGACTTTAAACATCCAATTCTTAATGTAAAAATTGCTAGGCAATCACTTGAAAACGGTAGGAGTTTCTCCACCTACAGAAACGTTGTGTAGTTTAAAACACAGACGCGTTGGAAAAGTAAAATAAAAGATATTGAATAGTTGCAGTTTTCAATGGTTTTTAATTTGTTACATAACAGACTGGAGTTGTGAGGTTTTCCTGTACCATTAAACGTCTGCTTTATTTGCGAAATATTTTGTTCCAGGCACATAAGAATAATGTTAGTTACACATAACACGATGGTTACAAACAGATGGTTGAGGTGCCAAAAGTTAAATTGGTTATCTAAAGAATTGCATTATAAATTAATTCGACTTTCTACAAACAATTCAAAAAACCACTTTACCTTTAATTTGACTGGTCAACCATAATTTTACGACTATAAGTGGTGTTCAAAAATGCTGTCGCAAAAATGTTTTTATGCAACTAAATTCCAAGATGAAGGAGACAATATGTAATAAAATGACTTTAATGGAAAATATTTACATTGCTTTGAAGCGGAGAGTATAAAAATGATGGTATTTACTTCCCTGTGGGAAATAGGTTTGTCTAAAGCGAATGTTTTCAGTTCATCTAAACAGCTGTTCTTATAACCAAACTGTAAGGTCACTAACCAAATGACAGTCTCGAAAATTGCCAACACCTTCCCCAGAGATAAGACATATCCATGTAAAAAAATCCCAAAAAGTAAGAATAAAAACAATTTAAAAATAGGTTAACCACATATCTAAAACACACACAAATGCAGAAATACGTTAGCACAGAAGAGTCAACAATCAGAGAGCGAGTCTGAGAGCGCAGTTGGGTAGAAATACAAACTACAAACACAGAAGAGTAAATAAGAGACGAGTTGACAATAGAGAGAAGTGGCTCTCCCTCGTCGACGTAAGCCGGTACAAATGGAGCCGTCAGGACAGAACTGACGGGGAGGAGCAGACAATAGCAGGGGATCCGGGTACATGATACTGTGGCCTGGGGTGCTGTCGTTACAGCTACGGGGTACAAAATAACTCAAAGTCAGTACAACGTACATCAAACTAATTATTCATACTTTCACTATTTGTTGCACAAAAAAAATGTAAAGAACCATTCAGCATTCGGAAAATTCTCTGCAAATTTAAGGAGATCCAATTTAATTTTAGGAGAAAAGTACGTTTTTAAGCAGATTTTTGGCAGATGAGCACTTTTATTTAGTTTGGTTTCCCATTATAAATAAAGAGTTATTTCTGTACACTTCGATTCTACCTTGGGGTCATCAATCATGAAATTCGGACTAGTACGGTGTTCTCCCCATGGGACATTATTATCATAAAGAAGACAAAATTTGGTGGACCAAATTAGATGTACTGGAAAATTGTATGATATGATCTAATTTTTTAAGATTATATAGACGGACTTAAAAGGGGGATTTTGTAAACCTTATAGTTACTCTGTTTTGTTAAAAGATAATCTAATTCTAAAGTCTACGTGAGCATACAATATGAAGGAAATATCATAGATCTGTCAATCTATAGCTTAGGTTCTACATAGATCAACTCTAAACGTAAAGAAAACTCGCAGTATATACAATGTGCTGTGATTACTAACTGCACATATTTTGAAAATTCATTCACGAGTCCAAAGTGACACATTTTCACCGGTCAAATGGGCTCATCGTCCAAGGAACCGCCAGCAATGACATTTAGCCCTTTCACCGAAGCGGGGCAAAAGTGTGTAGAGAACACGGTTTTGGATTAAACATCTCGTAATGGCCGTCTGTCCAATTTTTAACATTTTAAATATCTGATTTTCTGGTATGCCAGTGTTCAATCAGAATGATGATTGAACAACAACAGCTGGTATTACATTGGAATACTTGGGGCAATAAGCCAGTCTATGTTCAAGACCTGTGGTAAAAATAAGGAACATGATTGGCCCCAAGCAACTGCCTTAGGGCATCCAAACTATTCTACAGGCTACGTCTGACGATTGGCCGTAAGTTTGGTCAATTGAGCCCTTCCTGAAAAAATATATGTAAACCATTGACGTCACGAAGTCTCCAAATCAATCGGAGCACATTTTAAACGCGACGTTAACATTTCAAAAGTGACAGAGTTAAATCTTGAGACAAGTCTAGAATTGCTAAGCTGCTACAGTGTCCTTCGTCTCTAGCTGAAAACAACTTATCCATCATTTCCAGTAATGCACATCATGAATTTCCATTTCTTAAATCTACTGAGAGCTGGACGAGGTATTAATGTCGCCAAGAAAAAGGGCAGACTGATTACAAAAAGTCCTATCTAAGATTGAATTGAATGGAAATAGGCATTAAGCCGGAAACAGCAGATGGCTTCTTTCCATAGTCTTTTGGAAAGTAACAATGTGAGTGATAGAATGGAGACATAGCTGTAATCATACAATTGGAATTCTTATCCGTTCCAAAGGTGTTAGTTGAAAAGTTTACGAATCTGAAAACCGTCCTAAAATAGGTAACGACCCTCATAGTAAAAGTAACACTATTGCTGCGTCGGTCAATCTCGTCTCGTTATCTGTGGAGGAAATAGATACTGGGGCTTAGAGCGCTACCGTTACAGCTACTGGACACATGGTGGTGCTCCTCTGTGGCCCATGAAGTCTCCCTCATTTCACCGAGGACGCTTGGCCAGGTTGTCAAGCAAGTCTCGGCTAGTAGCATTAGTGGCTGTGGCCCATGTGAAGGTGGAGCTCCTCCATGCCCGTAGTCCCCACATTTCACGTGACGCTTGGCCAGGTTGTCAACATGTCTTAGTCACGCTGTGGCCCATGTGACAGGTGGTGCTACCTCTCAGGCCCGTATTCTCTCACCATTTCACGAGACGCTTGGCCAGGTTGTCAAGCAAGTCTCGGCTAGCAGCATTAGTGGCTGTGGCCCATGTGAAGGTGGTGCTCCTCCAGTGCCCGTAGTCTCCACATTTCACGAGACGCTTGGCCAGGTTGTCAAGCAAGTCTCGGCTAGCAGCATTAGTGGCCGTGGCCCATGTGAAGGTGGTGCTCCTCCAGTGCCCGTAGTCTCCACATTCACGAGACGCTTGGCCAGGTTGTCAAGCAAGTCTCGGCTAGTGGCTTGTGGCATTAGGTTGTGGCTCCTCCAGTGGCCGATAGTCTCCACATTTCACGAGACGCTTGGCCTGTGTTCGTCAAGCAAGTCCTCGCTAGCAGCATGTATGTGCTGTGGCCCATGTGAATGTGAAGGTGGTGCTCCTCCAGTGCCCGTAGTCTCCACATTTCACGTGACGCTTGGCCAGGTTGTCAAGCAAGTCTCGGCTAGTGGCATTAGTGGCCGTGGCCCATGTGAAGGTGGTGCTCCTAGTCTCGGCTAGTGGCCTTAGTGGCCGTGGCCCCAGTAAGGTGGTGCGCCTCCAGTGCCCGTAGTCTCCACATTTCACGTGACGCTTGGCCAGGTTGTCAAGGGTGGTGCTCCCTCCAGTGCCCGTAGTCTCCACATTCTCGGCTAGTGGCATTAGTGGCCGTGGCCCATGTGAAGGTGGTGCTCCTCCAGTGCCCGTAGTCTCCACATTTCACGAGACGCTTGGCCAGGTTGTCAAGCAAGTCTCGGCTAGCAGCATTAGTGGCCGTGGCCCATGTGAAGGTGGTGCTCCTCCAGTGCCCGTAGTCTCCACATTTCACGTGACGCTTGGCCAGGTTGTCAAGCAAGTCTCGGCTAGTGGCATTAGTGGCCGTGGCCCATGTGAAGGTGGTGCTCCTCCAGTGCCCGTAGTCTCCACATTTCACGTGACGCTTGGCCAGGTTGTCAAGCAAGTTGTGATGGTGGAGTCTCCTCGGTCCCCAATCTTCTAGCAGCATTAGTGGCCGTGGCCCATGTGAAGGTGGTGCTCCTCCAGTGCCCGTAGTCTCCACATTTCACGTGACGCTTGGCCAGGTTGTCAAGCAAGTCTCGGCTAGTGGCATTAGTGGCCGTGGCCCATGTGAAGGTGGTGCTCCTCCAGTGCCCGTAGTCTCCACATTTCACGTGACGCTTGGCCAGGTTGTCAAGCAAGTCTCGGCTAGTGGCATTAGTGGCCGTGGCCCATGTGAAGGTGGTGCTCCTCCAGTGCCCGTAGTCTCCACATTTCACCAGACGCTTGGCCAGGTTGTCAAGCAAGTCTCGGCTAGTGGCATTAGTGGCCGTGGCCCATGTGAAGGTGGTGCTCCTCCAGTGCCCGTAGTCTCCACATTTCACCAGACGCTTGGCCAGGTTGCTAGGTTGCCGAGCAGGTCCAGCATCGCGTTATCAGTGTCCCCAGATCGCCTCTGTCGCCGCTCTCGACGTTCACAAATTATTGTTTTTGTTTTTGTGGCGGCTGCAGTATCAGATCACACGTTACTGATCCCCTTCCTCTCTCGCCTAACGACCAACTTTATACTTCCTTCGTCCTTTGCGTACAATTAATCCTACAGCTAGTCCCTGAAGGATGGCCTTGAATTTTGGTGATGTCTTTGAACAATCATGAACAGGATTGACCAAAAATTCCTCAACTAAATCATCAGATATATCACTCTTTCCATTGTTTTATATTCCCAATTTAAAAAATTATTACCTACTTTTTTACATACAGTACTATAGACTTGAACTATCAATATACCTCGTACATTGCATATTCTTTAAATAACGTGATTACGTTTCAAATTTTGGTCTGCAGGGTTGCCAATACCCCCTCCCTCAAAGTTAAGAGATATCCATGTCAAAAATATCAAACAATTACATGCACAATTTTATGTGTAAAGCCTTATAGTTCTGTTTTAATTTATTGCTGTCGAAGGTTGTCGTAAGGTTAAAAATGCCACATTCAATGTTTCAGGTTATATTCTGAAAAGGCTGTATTACCCTATTTTATTTATAAAAATTAACCATCCACAAAAGTAAAGTTTATTGCATGTGGCGTATTCAGAAAAGATAGTTTTAAGCCGACACACTACTAGGTGGACAGTACGGATAAAACTTCTGAAAACTCCAGGAGGGAATGATTAACAGTATATTTCATAACTAGGACCAAAAAACGGGCGTTTTTGATACGAACACTTAACAGCCGGACTGTTAAATGTGCAAATATACACCAAAAACCCAATTTTGGGCCATGGGATAAACTATATTTTTCGTCATACTGCAAACTAAATGAAACAAACACGTAAAACATAAATTATTACCTGATTTAGTATCAATAGTATCGCTTTAGACTAATCAGCTGTTTTGTTACATACGTTGCAGTTCTTTCTTGATTCGTGATTGGTTGTTTAGGTTATGTCATTGTTTATTATTATCGATAGTTCAATTTCAACCATTGTTTCAGTTACTTTTTCGATTATTTACAATCGAATGCTGACTTCGTATTAAAAGTCTCATCAACAATGATATTTTGCGGCCCAGGACTCAAAATATCATCATAATAGGTTTAGTCCTAGGTAGAAAAAGATCAAATTTTTCTCTTCAACACTTGTATCTAAAACAGCTGTTAACATCTTAACATTTAATAACATTTGGTGTGTAGTTTAACATGATAAAACCCTTAGTTTTACTTAGTTAACTAGACAAACATTAGTTCTCAAATAAAACGAATAAATTAAAAAAAACATTTAATTTCAGGTCCGTCTTTTTTGGTGTAACACGGTTGACTAAAATGCGATGAAAAATCAGATTCTAGTGTATTTTTTCAGTTTTATTGTACTGTATTAAAATTAATAATTGTTTTATCAACTGAACAACGTTTTTATCGTTGATACCAACGTCAAAATTATTGATATTAGTGTTAAAATTTGTTAAACTGCAACTCATAACGCCACTGCAAGGAACATAGCCTGGCTACAGACGACATGGGATGAGAGAGAGAGCGAGTAACGCATTAACAGGTACTAATAATAAAGTGCAAGCAGCTGTGAAAGTGGCCGCGGCTGAGAGATATGGAAGTATTACACTAGTATTGCTACTAGAGCGCTTGGAATTTCATCTCTCATGATTGTTGGGGGGGAGGTAAATAATTACCTCATTCAGTTCTTTCTTGATTCGTGATTGGTTGTTTAGGTTATGTCATTGTTTATTATTATCGATAGTTCAATTTCAACCATTGTTTCAGTTACTTTTTCGATTATTTACAATCGAATGCTGACTTCGTATTAAAAGTCTCATCAACAATGATATTTTGCGGCCCAGGACTCAAAATATCATCATAATAATAGGTTTAGTCCTAGGTAGAAAAAGATCAAATTTTTCTCTTCAACACTTGTATCTAAAACAGCTGTTAACATCTTAACATTTAATAACATTTGGTGTGTAGTTTAACATGATAAAACCCTTAGTTTTACTTAGTTAACTAGACAAACATTAGTTCTCAAATAAAACGAATAAATTAAAAAAAAAACATTTAATTTCAGGTCCGTCTTTTTTGGTGTAACACGGTTGACTAAAATGCGATGAAAAATCAGATTCTAGTGTATTTTGTTTTTGTTTCAGTTTTATTGTATTAAAATTAATAATTGTTTTCTCAACTGAACAACGTTTTTATCGTTGATACCAACGTCAAAATTATTGATATTAGTGTTAAAATTTGTTAAACTGCAACTCATAACGCCACTGCAAGGAACATAGCCTGGCTACAGACGACATGGGATGAGAGAGAGAGCGAGTAACGCATTAACAGGTACTAATAATAAAGTGCAAGCAGCTGTGAAAGTGGCCGCGGCTGAGAGATATGGAAGTATTACACTAGTATTGCTACTAGAGCGCTTGGAATTTCATCTCTCATGATTGTTGGGGGGGAGGTAAATAATTACCTCATTATAGAGTAATGGAGCGTGGAACACACAGAGTACTGAGTCCGCGACGGGTAGTGCTTATATATAATGTAGAGTATATCATGCATTTATTCTGTAATAATCATACTATAAAATAAATTAAGGTTATATAATTTTCAGTCATAGTTAGTAATATTTTTATCAGATATATAATATATTTTCCAACATGTTTTAGAGCCTTATAGTTCCATCATCAGAGAAAAATTAAAAAAATTAAATACTAATTTTTTCCTCGATTGAGATATAGTGCTCTAATACATGAATTGTGGGTATTTATAAGCGATGACCGGTGGAAGCAGTATTCCCTGGTGCGGAAGGTCTCATACGCACAGACCATCCTCATAATTAGAAAAGTTTGTGATTCAGAGGCAAAAATGTGCTTCGAATACGCTAAACTGTAGGTTCCTAAGATATCATTGGCTGTAGGGCTATTTACAATAATCCTGTGAAGAAAGATGTCAGCCTTAACAAACTGTTAAGGCTGACATCTTTCTTACTTATTACTTACTTATTATTTTATTTCTTACTTATTACTTTCTTATACTTTCTACTCCAGCAAACTGCTGGAGTAAAATTGAATTTTATTTTCCGAGAAACATTATGACCATTCAATTATAGCCGATTCTTAACAAGTAACTGTCTTATTTATGATATAAAATAAAGAAAACGTAATTCCATGTATAACCACTCATTTTTATAGATTAGATTTAGATTAAATCATATTAGATTTTTAAAATGGTGACCGTACCACAAGTTAGGTATTTTAAGTCAAGTATGAATAAGGATTGAGTGTGAAGATGATTGTGGCGCGATCTTGTAGTCTTGATATTGACTAAGGCTGACATGTTCCTTAGACAGAACTGTTAATTAATATCCAAACAACCGATGGAAACTAAGGGACCTACAGTTTAACGTGGAGTCCGAACAACTCCCTCTGAATTACGAACTAGTCTAATTATGTGGATTGCCTTATCGGGTTAACGTAGTATTCAATAGTGCGGACGTTATACTCACAAGGGAACACTACACCATCGCTCACAACTATCCACAATTCGTGACCTACAAGTAGCTGGATTACAGGGCGACACCACTGTCCCAGTTAAAAACAATAATGCTGACTTATGGGACTAATGTTCAAGTACAAAAAACCTATACGCCTTGAACTTAGCAAAAAAAATGTTTCTAAATCATTTCAAGACATTAGTCGTCACCGAGATCGCCCAATTTCCGGGCTCACCGGCGCGGCGAGGGTGGAGGGTGGTGACGACAGGGGTGGCCGCCCCATGGCGCTTCACGTGTTTCCAATACCAGCATCTGCTTCAGGTTTGTGCCCGATACACCACTTCCGTCTAGACGACGGCCGCAAATTTGACCGCAAACGAACCACCGGCCGGTAAATAGAAGCGGGTGACGCAGACACAGGGTTTGGAGGAATGTATCCCTTCAGTTGGCGAGTGTGATTAGATTAGATTAGATTAGATTATTGAAATGGCGACCATACCACAAGGTAGGTATTTTAAGCCAAGTACGAATGAGAGTTGATTGTAAGATGATATAGCGCGATCTTGTAGTCTTGTTACTGACTAAGGCTGACTTGTTCCTTAGACAGGACTGTTAATTAATAGCCCAACAGCCGATGGCAACTAAAGGACCTACAGTTTAACGTGGAATCCGAACCACGATCTCTGAATTACGAATTGGTCTAATTATGAGGATGGTCTTTGCGGATTAACGTAGCTTTCAATAGTGCGGTCGTTAATCCACACAAGAGATTACTACACCAACCGACCATCGCTCACAACTATCTACAATTCGTGATCTCCAAGTAGCTGGATTACAGGATGACGCCACCATCCCAGTCATCTAAAAGTGAAAAAGTAACTATGAAACAGGCTTACACCTTATCTAGACTGGGACCGTGGAGGTCACGAATTGTGGATAGCTATGAGCGATTAACTTGTGTGGATTAACTTCCGCACAATTGAATACTACGTTAATCCGCAAAGACAATCCTCATACTTAGACCAGTTAGTGGTTCAGAGACAGTGGTTCGGACTCCTCGTTAACCTGTAGGTCCCTTAAATATGCCATTGACTGTTGGGCTATTAATTAACATGTCTGTCTAAGGAAAATGTCAGCAATAAGTCAATAGTCAATAACAACACTACAAGGTTTTTCATTTCTCATTCATACTTAGCTTAAAAAATCTACCTTGGTTGGTCACCATTTCAAATGGTAATCTAATCTAATAATATGGCCTTTACTCAGAATTACAACAGTCCACCCTGAACAACACAACCCTGTTGCATTGAATACTGGTTTACCAACGGACTTGGACGGTGGCGTGCCCTTTTCCAGTTACTAGGAGGTTACAAATTATAGATAACTATGAGCGATGTTCGGTGGATGGGATATTCCCTGGCGTGGATTAACGTACGCACAAGAGAATACTACTTTCATCCGAAAAGACCATCGTCATAATTAGACCAATTATGAGGATGGTCGTAACACGGTAAACCCTTAGATGCCATCGGCTGTTGGGCTATAAATTAACAGTCCTGTCTAAGGTTAGTCAGTGCCATGACCACAAGATCGCTCCACAATCACTTTACACTAATTTCTAATTCATACGTGGCTTAGAATACCTACCTGGTTAGGTCACCACTTAAAAAAGGTAAAACGTAATACGCTTCTGAGAATGGAATGTTGCAAGTCTAAAACGCGTAAAGCGTAAGAAGATATACAGTAATAAAATGACGCTTCAAAACCATTTACTTCGGTAAATAACGTTAAATATGTAAAAAAAGTACCTTTGACGCCTACTTATATCAAACTAAAATATTTAATGCCACCTTTTTCAAGATACCCACTGTGTTCTTAGTTGAAGATCTTGTTTTTGGTGACATTATAAAACACATATTAAAGGTGTGCAAGTGATTTTAAACACATTCATCACGGCCCAGGAAATATTCTTCCAAACTTTGAAATTTGAAAAATTTCTTAAGAATCTCAATAACGTGAGCGAATGTTGGCTGACAACAAGTGTCGTATTGAAGTTTCAATTTGGTCCAATAACTACATTGTATAATATGTAGTTTTGATATATGAATAAATTGCCAGGATCATTAAATAACAACCCAAAAGATAAAAATAAATTATTAATCCTAGTAAGTAATTCAAGAAGTCAAAATATATTTCATTAATATCTGCTGATTTCTTAGAAATCATTTATAGCTTTAAGACCTTTTAGATTTTAACTGTGAAATTTTTAGAAACTAAAAGATTAATGTGCGATGTGTTGTAGAACTCTTTACTAAACTTTGAGGGATTCCTGAGTCATATAGAACCAAAAAATCACATTAAATCGTTCAAAAGTCCTCACTGACACTGTTTTTGCCGTGAGGCTGTATAACCACTCCCAATGTACTCGTAGATGATTTTTCCAGACAATATCCTCTTCAAAAAATTAAAAACTCTGCATTGGTCGCAAGGTAACTTGAAATATACAAAGAGGTATGTGATACGAGCGAACTCTCCGCCAAACATATGGAAATTTCTGACCAGTGGCATAATTGTTTACTTACGTAAACAACTGGGGAATGTTTATTTTTAAATTTGTTTGGCTTTCAAAATATGCTTAAATTCTATTTTCTATACTTAACGTGTTTATCCGTCGTAAAATGCCTAGATTATATGTGTTAGTATTAAAACAAAATAAATAAAAGGATTACTGACGTTGTATCGTTCAAAAACATAACTAATTAATTGTAAAAAGTATTTACCATTTAGGTTTTTTTTACAAAAAAAGTTTAAACAAAAACATTTCTGTACCAGTGACGTCACCGGTTTTATTTGTGGCTGACGATTTCAGGGCAATTTAAACGTGATATTTATATTTTATTCTAATTCAGGAACCTAGCAAAAATGTTCGTATTTACTTCCCTGTGAGAAATAGGTTAGATCATGGATATGTCAAAAAGGGAATGTTTTCAATTCATCTAAACAGCTGTTCTTATAACCAAACTATGCTACTAGTAGAGTGGACGTTTGGCCGGAGGAGAGGTGAAGCTACAAGTAGCAGTAGCCCCAACACCCAGTAGCGCTACATTTGACGGGGGGCGTGGTTGGGCGCGGCCGCTCTAAATAAGTAGCACTGGCACGGGCAATAATTCACGAAATTATAGATTTTAAAACTTTTCTTGAGAACTTAATTAACAGAGTGAGTGTGGAGAGAAAACAGGTGTTGTACTCCAATAGGGGAATTTAGCTGCCTAAAATTTTACATAACCTGAAAACAATCTTTGACTTTACACTTACTGACTACCGAGTTTTGTGTTATAGAAAATGCTTTATATACAGAATGTCCCGTAACTATCTACTATAAAAACTCTTCTAGACACAAGATGAATGAGATTAATCATCTGCAGAAAACACACAAACATAACAGATAATATCTGACAGATCTGCACAACAGACACGCACACACACAGCAGACAGACAGAGACAGATCTGTTATAAACAGATCAATCAAAGTACGTAAAAACAAGTTTACACTTTTAAAAATTATAAATGTTACAAGGAGATCTTGTACAGTATTTAAATGGCGTTGAATGTTTCTCATTTGAATAGTTGAAAAATTGTAAATGGTTTAAAAATACTGTATATTGTTAAGAGAAAAATTGTTGAAAAAATGTTTTTGTTAAATCTAGATATTCGAGTACAAACATTTATTGATAGCGATATGAGACAGTGTTATCCAGCTATTCGAAATGTGCGATTTCGCTAAATAGTAATATTATGTAATTAAAAAAGGTTTTAACAATTAACTAATCAGTGTTTAATATACAGGAACCATAGCGTATTGCTATAATATTTTCACACAACTTTAAAATGTTTTATAACATTTTACGGCTAAACTCGTGAGAGCAGATTTTCCTTTGAACCAACTACAAACATTTTAGCAATATTTATTTAAAAAAATAATACTGCTAAATGGCTTTTCAGCTGGAATATTTAACCCAATATCGGGTACATACGTATTAATAAACATTCCTCGAATTAAATTTCGTTTAAACTACTTTTCAAACATTATCAATTCCTTGTATGAGCCCCCTTGTTGTACGTGTGAACCCCTTGCGCATATATGCACAGAGAACATTCTATTAGGTAGATTTACATATTTAAAATACTGTAAGATGTTTTAAAATAAAGTACATTTAAATTATGACAGCACTATAATACGATTTCTAATAAATAACTATATAAAAAGCATACGAAGGAATCTAGAGAACTATTTGTATGTAATATAAAGAAGCATTCATTTGTGAAAATTAACACTGCAAAAACTATATACAGAAAACCCTAATTCAAAATTAAACCAAATATATACTATGGCATATCAGTTTATGTAAACTTATAAAGCCCAAATTGTATATTTTGTAAATTTCAAAACATTTAACACAAAAATACCGTACCTACTAAAACAGTTTTCAAAAAATATCAAATAAAAAAATTATTTTGAAATACTACAATTCAGAAATAGAACCGTATAAACAAATGTAGGATTTGTTTTTGTATATTTTTCTTTCCGTTTTCGTCCTAAAAAAATAGATAGCGTATT
Source organism: Nephotettix cincticeps (assembly GCA_023375725.1). Lineage (NCBI taxonomy): Eukaryota > Metazoa > Arthropoda > Insecta > Hemiptera > Cicadellidae > Nephotettix > Nephotettix cincticeps. The sequence continues at coordinate 14,835,345 of CM041789.1, read as the reverse complement.
ATGTACACATGTAACATGACAAATAAAGGATGCAAATAATACATTTACAAACGTTAGACGGGTTTTATTTAAAAATTATACAAGTAACAAAAATCATCTTTACATATCCATAAACAATCTTCTATACATCACTAAAAAGCACAATTTAAATAGTAGAAATGTACAAAAGTATAAAACATTGCACAGCCAAAAATAACGGCATTACCTATACACAAGGAACTTGTAAATACAAGATACGGTAGATAATATACATCAAGTCTATAGCATGATTATAAACCAGGGATAAAGCAACCATAGTTCTGTTTTTGTGAAAAACCAAAGTAAAGAAGGGATTTGAAAAAATGGGTTTTAAATACTTATCAATTACATTGATAATAAATTAACACTTGATAAAAACTGGCCATAGTAGTTTTTTACATAAAACAAATAAAAAAATGAGGAAATATTTGTAAGTTAAGAAAAATAATTATCAACTTTCTTGTAATAAAAGTCATGAGGTTCAATAAAATACAAAATTTAATCTTGTACATAATACAAATAATTATTGTTTCTTAAATACAAAAAATGTATTTATGCATTGGAGTAATTTTTATATATTTTTGAATTTAAACTGTACAAAAATACATAAGAAGAAAACCTTTTTAGATTTTTAAAATTTAATTTACTTAAGTTGCGGGATTTGACACAGATCTCATGATACATTAAATAAAAAAGGCTTTAAATTTATGCACGTTTAAATCACAAACATATATTTCATATGAAGTGGTAGAAATTCATTGTAATGGATTCTGTATTTTTTATAAGTTACCAAGACTAAAAATAGTTACAAAAAAGGATTGCAGTTTGTGGAAATTATTGCATTTAACATTTAATCAATACCAAAATTTGCGAAATAATATTTTAGAAATAGAATGACACACGACTAAATTTATTTACAGATGCTCCCGCTCCTTTCATAATAAAATTCAGAAATCCAATCCTTTCAGTAACGTAATAACTATTATTTAATCCTTTAATCATTTATGGAATAAAATTCGTGATTCAGAAAATGAAAATTTAGTTTCCTTTCAGTCAGTTACAAGTGAGTCATACTAAAGATAAAATTAAAAACAAATTTGAGGTACACAGATAGAAGGGGAATTTTTAAACGTCGCTGTGGTTTAGTGAAGAAAATGATGATGGCTAAAATGTATTATTCTACATATTTTTCTTGATTAATTGTTTTTAAAATAAAGTAACATTAAATTGAAAATAATTAAAATTATTTGGCTACTTCATTGGATATGCCATTAATAAAAACCTTTTTATTAATCAACCACTATATTACTTTCATGATTATATAGCTTCTGGACCACTTATAAGAATTAATAGTTTTAAGGGAATCGGATGACCCTATCCTTTTTTGTTAACTATAATATGTTCCTTATTTCTCAAAAACTGTAAGATATATCATAAACTTTTTATGTATTTTTAAATACATCCCCTCTCTTTTGAAAAGTTAACCCAGGGATTTGAATTTGTTCTTTAAATTAGTAGGTACAATATTGATGTTTTTCTTTTTGTTACAATTAATTTTTAAATGTAACAATTAAAAATTAATTATTAATTAAATAATTAATTTTCTATTACGATTCAGAATTTAGCCAAACTTCCTGGTCAAAGTATGTGCAGCTTTTTCCATTTTATTCAATTGCAAAAATGTGAAGATATCGTTAGTGGTTCCTGAGAAAAAGATACATCAACGATAAAAAATTTAAACTTCCAGTAGATGGCTATTGCAAATCTAGTTAACCATAGAGGGCTAAATCACTCGTAAAATCAATATGTACCGTATCATATATAGTTTAGTAAAACGAGTTGAGACTTAACAAATTTTTATGAAATTTTTCAAAATTATTGCGAAAAAAAGTTTATGCAAAAAACAAAAAAATCGACAATTTTGACCCAGGTGGGTCACCCGACCCCCTTAAATTACCTGAGGTGGTCCGAATATTGTATTTAAAAACTACAGCAGTTTCCACTAACAAGATCTCATTTTAAAATTTTTAGTTTTACTGCACATCCGTCAAGTGTTTTAAATGTCTAAAAGTATTAATGCCAACGTGAATGTTTGTTTTAAATAATGTGTCCAGTTGGTTTATATAGAAAGTGATTAATTTCTCCATGAATAGGAACCAACTTGAGTGTAAAATTGAAGGGAAGGAAGAGCCTATTCAATGCATGTTAAAATTGGCAAGTATAGGTACATTTTTCTCAGAAACTATAGAGGCTAAACTATTTAAAAGTTAACAGCATAATATATGATCTTCGGTTATAAAACACGTACTCGTATATAAAAAACATTGAAAATTGAAAAGTTTTTAAATTGTTTCTAAAAATGCATGTTTTTTAGGTAACTATTTTTTACATATGAAAATGTTAAGTATTCTGTGTCATCCATGTTCACAAAAAATCAACCTTTACTGTTTTATACTTCCTGAGAAAAATGTACCTTTATATAAACAAAGTCCGGTAAACAAACGATCCTTAAAACCAACCCGGACCCAAAACATTTGTGACTTAGTTTAGAAATTATTTTTTTAAACACATTTTTAAAATGGTTTCACGGTAAATGTAAAATTTTTTATAGAGGATCCTTTAAGGAATCAAAATACTGAAAAAAATTACTCTCTCATTATCTATTTTACTACAGAAGTTTGTAATCTAAATGTAGATAATACGAAACTGAGAATTTAACAATTTGAATTTACAGAATTAAAAAAGTATTAAATGTTAGATCTACGATATTTGTACTGTTAGTAAGATGTGTTTTTGAATTTTGTTTACATTAATTCTGTTTTATAAAGTTACGTAGCTAATGTGGCTGGAGTTAATTTAAAATATATTGTAATTGTAATTTTTTAAGGTTTACAGGGTTAATATAAAGTACTGTAATGAAATTTTACGAAACAAATGTCATTGAAAATCATTCCAACATATTGTTACTTTTATACCAATTTAAAACATATTATCATAGCAAAGATTTTTATAGGCCTAAGTAAAAAGGCAAACATTTAAGGTAAGATGAAATTAAACAAAAATGTTGATTTTAAGTTTGAAATTGCCAGTGCTTAGTTATGTCAGAACACGAATTTAAGGTGAAAAAATAATGTGGAAATAAATAAAAATTTTTGATAGCGAAACCAGTTAAAAAAATTAAAATATACAAACGATGCTTAATAAATTACAGCTCAAATTATAGTAGTTAGCGTTTAATTTGATAAATAAAAATTGTCCCTGACAAAATAAGCTTTAATTGAATAAATCCGCTACTGTTGAAGAGTAAAAACTATTGCATTGACATAATAAAAATTTTGTGAATGCGTGACGCAGGAGGGGAGTTAAATGAACTTGAAAGGGTGATTGAAATAATAATTCAGAATTGAAAATAAATAGGAAAAATAAAACAGTCACTTTGGATGCAAAGGATTTAGTAATACCAACAATATCAAGAACAAAACAATATATGACGAACTACATCAGATAACTATATCCTAACGTAAAAGATTACTGATTGGTAACGAATTATTATTCAAGGCTTTCCTTAAATTTAATTTAGGTTGGATAAAAACTACGCTTTTCACCTAACTTCATCGCCAATTAATCACAGTAGTTTAAATTTTTACAGAAATAGTTTTAGTTAAAAATCTAATATTGAAAACAACAACAATAAGCCGAGAACGTTCCAACAAAATTACCTTTTTTGTGTTAGCATAATTCATTTTTATCACGTATAGTATTTGAAGAAGAACACAGAATCATATTTTTTAGACCAATCACATTAAAGTTTTCCCTGAGCTTAAACGGACCAATCTTTCATCACACTACTTTAAATTTTTTAATTTAACCCAGAAAAATTCTGTTTTTAGACACAAAAGTGTTATTTCTCTAAATTAAATGTATTTTCGGTGAATATAGGATCTTATGCGTCCTCGAATTTACTAAAAAATAATATTGCAAAAACACTAAAAACAAACGCAATGTCCTGGATATAGATTTAAGATTTTGGGCTTAAAACAGCTTTACTAAAGCCCAACGGCACCAAAAATGCTGCGTACTATTAAATTGATATATCTTTAAGTTCACGGTCCATGATTTCCATTATATCCCTATGTTGACAAAAGGTAATAAGTAATAAAGCTGGCGGGAACGTTACAGTTATAGGTTGTCGAAGGCGTTGGAGTTGGTGAGGAGTTCCCTGGTGAGTCTCCAGACTTGCTTGGCGGCGTTCTCCAGCGCGCTGGGCGACTTGCCCTTGAACAGGTCCAGCTGGGGGAGGAAGTAGTGAGGACATCGGCGACACTGCAGACAGGATATCAGCTGCAGCAGGATGCCGTTGATGCGGTCTCCCAGGCTAGCCTCGTCCCACTCCGTCTCCATGGGGTGTTTCTCGCACTCGTACAGGACCAAGGTTTTGATGTGATAGCTGGTCACAGGGTTGCCGGGCAGCTCCAGGTGGCGGTCCCTGAGGGTCTTGAGGAGGCTGAGGCAGCGTCTCCTGCAGCCGCCGAAGAGAAGGCGACTCTCGACCTCGGTGAAGGACATGACCCACGCGTCACCCTCCATCGCGGACTGCTTCCCCTGGATAGTGTAGCACTCCTTGGACAGCAGGTCGAAGCCCTCGGTCTTGACCTCGGCCACGATGTTGGGGTGCGGCCAGGGTATGTGGGGGATGGGCCAGTGCGCGGCCGACCTGGGCCACACTCCGGAACACTTGAACGACGGCGTGATCTGCACCACGTATCGCTCCCGTATCCGCAGCTTCACCTCGGTCGTGTCGGCGATCATCTTGACCGAGTCCCGGTACGCGCACTTGTCGCACGCCTGGGCCACGAGAGTCTGGAACCGCGAGCGGATCTTGCGGGCCGACAGGTAGCCGGAGGCTGTGATGAACTCCACCCACAGAGACATGGACCGCTTGCGGCCGTCACCTAGCTTCAGCACGGCGCACCCGGGGATCGAACCGTCGTCCACGAAGTTCAACAGTCCCATCTGATTTAGGTACAACACAACCTCGAATTCCACTGGCGATAGAACGTCCAAACCCTCGAACCTACCGTTACACTCGGTCAGGGACGAGATGAACCTCGGCTCCTGCACTTCCACTTCTCTCAGCACATCCTGCACTACCTTGCACACCTCCCTGATGGTCTTCGCTATGGTAACTTTCCTGGCCTGAACTCTCTCTGTGCAGTATTTGTTTATTTGATAAAGCATTTTAGACTGTGCCGACAGCATATCCGCCGGCACCAACATTATTATGATAAAGCACTGAGATTGCTAAATTGAATAGACCTATAGACACTTGATGCTAACGAATTTTGTAATATTAAATAACCAGATTCTTCACACTCATAACTCGAATAGTCCAAACCATTTTTCCACACTGCTTCGATATAGAAAACCCCATTAATTGCACAAGCGGTTAACTAATCAAAACAAACTGAGCACGAATACTGAGTCTTACGAAGAACAACACTGTAGTCGATCGAGGATGGTATCCATATCAAAGAAATCCACAGAATGCGACAGACATAACATCATGACGGAAAGATACCGACTAACACTGAGGCGGCGCTGAGCAAAAAGAAACAATGAAATTCTCGCACACAAACTATTGATCCGGCCGAGCTTCACAGAGCGGAATAAATGTGTGCGGCGAAATTCCCGCGAGCCGCGTCGAAGGAATAAATCGAGGAGGAGGTGGCGCCCGGAGGCGTGGCGCGCGCTGCCATTGGTCGAGGGGACGGAGCCACGCCCCCTGCGCGTCCGGGAGGGGACTCGGCAAAGAAGTAAAACTTGAATATCCTGTCAGTATCCGGCGAGAAACTGCCTCGGACGCTGCAGTTATATTTTGTGTTTGTTTAGTGTAAATTGATCCCAGTGTTGAAGCTTCCATGGCGAGTTCAAAGGAGCCGGCTACTGTCGGTGCGGTAGAGTCCAGATTTGGGATTCGGTTACTTTTGTTCAAGTAGTGTTTTAAAGCGGAAACAAGATTTGTGAAAGGTGGACGAAGAAAACAACCGAGATGTTAGTTCCACAGGATATGATGGCAGCGCAGTCGAAAATGTTATACCAACTTAACAAGTTCTACAATGACAGGGTTCAAGCGAGAAAGACTACGGTTGCGAAGACGATCCGGGAGGTGTGCAAGGTGGTACAGGATGTGCTGAGGGAAGTGGAAGTGCAGGAGCCGAGGTTTATCTCGTCTTTGACCGAGTGTAACGGTAGGTTCGAGGGTTTGGACGTTCTATCGCCCACGGAGTTCGAGGTCGTGTTGTACCTCAACCAGATGGGAGTGTTCAACTTCGTGGACGACGGCTCCCTGCCAGGGTGCGCCGTGCTGAAGCTGAGTGACGGCCGCAAGCGGTCCATGTCTCTGTGGGTGGAGTTCATCACAGCCTCCGGCTACCTGTCGGCCCGCAAGATCCGCTCGCGGTTCCAGACTCTCGTGGCCCAGGCGTGCGACAAGTGCGCGTACCGGGACTCGGTCAAGATGATCGCCGACACGACCGAGGTGAAGCTGCGGATACGGGAGCGATACGTGGTGCAGATCACGCCGTCGTTCAAGTGTTCCGGAGTGTGGCCCAGGTCGGCCGCGCACTGGCCCATCCCCCACATACCTTGGCCGCACCCCAACCTGGTCATCGAGGTCAAAACGGAAGGGTTCGACCTGCTGTCCAAAGAGTGCGTGGCGATGCAAGGTAAACAGTCAGCGATGGAGGGCGACGCGTGGGTCATGTCTTTTACCGAGGTCGAGAGTAGACTCCTGTACGGCGGCTGCAGGAGACGCTGCCTCAGCATCTTGAAGACTCTCAGGGACCGTCACCTGGAGCTGCCCGGCAACCCTGTGACCAGCTACCACATCAAGACTCTCCTGCTGTACGAGTGCGAGAAACATCCTAGAGACACAGAGTGGGACGAGGCGAGCCTGGGAGACCGCATCAACGGCATCCTGCTGCAGCTGATATCCTGTCTGCAGTGTCGCCGATGTCCTCACTACTTCCTCCCCCAGCTGGACCTGTTCAAGGGCAAGTCGCCCAGCGCGCTGGAGAACGCCGCCAAGCAAGTCTGGAGACTCACCAGGGAACTTTTAACAAATTCCAGAGCTTTCGATAAACTTTAGCGTTTCCAAAGTGATAAAATAGTTTTCCTTTCCCATCTTGATTTCATACAGGTACTATTATTTATAGCATTTTCCTCATTTGTGATCAGCAATGTCACTTTAATCTTATTTATACATTTTAACTACTATACGGGCATTTATCGTAAGATACCTAAAACTGTTAAATATCAAATATAAAAATAGTGCAGTGTTTCTCAAGTGAGAAAATCCAACTGCCTTCCCCATGTGTGATTTTAGGCATTATTTATATTGTTTTGTCACCGACCAGGTATGTAGATGTGCAATATTTATTGTAGATAAATTGTTGTTTTTGTAAATATAATTATTTTCAGTTATTAAATGTGGATTGTCATTACCTACGTATTTAACATCTATGGTGTATAAATAAAAATATAAATTCATCTTTTTCACGATTTTACAACGACATTAATGAACTTAAATTAAATTAATGAAGCACATACAAAGTGAAAGACAGCAAGCTGTTAAATTTACTAACTTAACGTTTTTGACATTTTGAAATTATATTGGAGTGTATAAACTAATACGTACACTGTATTTAAATTCTCTCTATATTTTATACACGATTTTCTTACTTTAAAATTGTATTTTCATCCAAGCTAAAGCATTTTTTCTATAAAACATGAGGATAGTCCAGTACTCCAGTGCTCTCTGTTAGAATATATATAAAGAGTTATTTAAATACTAAAGTCACTGTCATATTTTCAATTGTCTAGCTCATAAAGTTATCATTTACACTTGACTATCATACAAATGATCTTGAACACTGGAGTGGAGTTATTAGGCCTACTACACTATGTGATTAATAGAAAATCTGACTCCCATAGGACTTTAGTCCTATTTAAAAGGCTTCAGAAAAATATTAATTCCTAATAAAAAGGCTGCAGCCCTTTAAGGTTATAAATATTTAGTGATTTAACGGTACTTACAAATAGTTTCTGTGTAAAACTATAAGGACTATTCAATAAGTAACGAGACAAAAAACATTTGCTAAAAACTGTGAGTTTAAACAATAGGCAACTTTTACACCTTTCCCTTATTTATTTCGATTTGTAAATAACTTCAGCATAGAATTCTTTAAATTGACGTTGAAGCCAATGGCATTATTACATTACATTAATAATTTTGCATAGTTTTTTTACCAGTTCATTGGATTGAAAATATTTTACAGACCCTCTTAAATGGGTCCTTCGTAGAGGGGGGATGAGCTTTTCCTCGATAAAATACTAATGCAGCAATAAAATTATTTATGATGTCAGTTTCAAAATGACTAGAGTTGAAGGTAGGTTGGGGATTTCATATGTAGTACGAATATGACATTATTATTTTTAATTTAATTCCTCTAAAGTATTTTACTTTTTTACATCTAAACCGTAACCCTTTATTGTTGTTCAATGGCTTTGCGACTCATATGACAAAATGGACTGAAAAACCAAAAAAATAGCAAACATTGAAGAATCATAAACGAGTAAGGAAATAAGGATGAAAAATATAAAATATAAATTTATTATATTTAAATATTACCGCTTGACTTTAATAACAGAATAGACAAAGCTTATCCACGCCATTTACCTATTTCTTATCTACACTATTGAAATGACAGTACGATTCGATGTATATTTTACATACTATAATATTACATTGGAAGGTTTAAAATGTAATAGGGTTTCACCCTTAAGGTTGCAAAGGATTTCAATGGAGTTATTTGTTTGCGTTTAACACTAACAATGCTTCTCAGTAGGTATCGGTAAGTTAAAAAAATCGAACGGTTTACATCCAACATCTACAGGATAATTGAAGTTCATTGTGCGACAGATACAGTAGTTACATTTAATTATAATATAGTTAAATTTATTTATTTCACATTACACATTACATTTAATTCAAATAAAAATGAATGTACAGTATAAATGTCCTTTATGTGTTTCCAAACTACTCATCCGACCGCCATGAAATTTTAGGATGTTGCTCTACATGTGTCCGGGAAGGTTTCAGCGAAAAAATTTTCGAAAACTCCATAAGTTTCCATTTTATGGCGTTTTAAATGTCTAATGTTAACCTTAAGGGGAGTAAGTTTGTTTACAAATTGTCTACAACTCAAACATTTGATTTCTTAAGCTACAGCTGTTTGGTTTACTTTTCATTACCAATATGCTATTTATCCAATGTCATCAGAATCATTCATTAATGCAAAACTATGAAGTAAATATGGGCTGTACAAAATGAACAGCATTATTCACTACGTTAATAGTTTACGGATTTTCGGAATTATGTATTTGTATTTTTTAATTTCTTTCCGATTAAAAGTCACGTGTTTATATGTTGGCAAAATAAAAAATAATTACAATGTTTATACATATTACGTTTATTATAATAATCAGCTGTATTATAATAAAAACCGTATTCCAGTTAGGTTTGGTTTGGGTTTATATTGGATTAGAAAATTGTGAATAAATTCATTCAGATTGATTTGTTTTGTGAGAATATTATTAATATCGTTTCAGTATTGTTATTAACTAGCCTGCACCTCAGAATATCTAATCTTTCACAACGTAGCCGTAATGCTATTCGATTTCAGAACATGACCGATCTTAAAGTTAACACATATTTACTGTGGGTGTTACGAAGTTCGCCGGGTCAGCTAGTTATTTAATAAACTATTAAATTAAATGATCAACTTTCAATTAATTTATACACACTGCGGCTAACAGGGTTTGGGTGTAACTTTCACGTTTCTATCTATATCTTGCATATAAGTTGATAAAAGAATATTTAAAAAATCATTCCCTGTTTGAAAGTCTAACTAAGCTTTAGGTCTAAAACACCTCCCAATGATTTTTAATTCCTATGGAGTAAAAAATGACAATAAAAATCCACCGATCCTTACAAGAATCTTCAAATCAAACCCGGTTTTGAAAATAGTTTAAAATTGAATATTTTTACCTCCAAGAGATTTAACAACTGATGTATGGGAACAAAATATTTTTATAAATTTCATAGTTAGAGTTTGTGTTAATTAATATATTTTACTAACCATACTCTGACTAAATGAAAAAATTGAAATTCAAATCAGATAAATCTCTAGACATTACAAAATACCCTTTCGAATTACAACAAGAAAGGTATATTACTTTTCTAAGGAAAACGTCAATACGATTACTTGAATTTAACATAGATCTTGTGGGAGATGAGTAGAAAATGATTAGATTGGATCATTGAAATGGCAACCATACACAACGTAGGTATTTTAAGCCAAGTATGAATGAGGATTGAGTCTAAGATGATTGTAACGCGATCTTGTAGTCTTGGTACTGACTAAGGCTGACATGTTTCTTAGACAGGACTGTTAATAAATAGCCCAACAGCCGATAGCAACTAAGGGACCTACAGTTTAACGTGGAATCCGAACCACGGCCTCTGAATTACGAATTGGTCTAATTATGAGAATGGTCTTTGTGGATTAACGTAGTATTCAATAGTGCGGACTTTAATCCACACAGGAGAACACTACACCCACCGACCATCGCTCACAACTATCCACAATTCGTGACCTCCAAGTAGCTGGATTACAGGACTTCACCACCGTCCCAGTCAATGAATCGGTGTTTTATCGAAGCTATGGGAGGCTAAATTATGGCCAAAATCCCCAAAATAATGGAACATGGAGCCAAAAAATCAAGATTGTCTTCATGTCCACACTCTCCTTTTGTTTTAAGCTACAAACTCTCCGTTAAAAACTTAAAAATTTAAGTAATTGTTTACAATAACTGCCTCAACTCAATATCTTCCTTAGAACGAATAAACAAGTAATATTAAAGACCACCCGACCTTTTGACATGGATATGTCTTAGCTCTGGAGGGGTGTTGGTGATTTTTAAGATGGAAAATATGTAACAGGTTTCCATAGAAACTACCAGAGCTATTGTATTGAATTTTTTATATTTAATAATAAGAACAGCTGGTTATATGAACTGAAAACATTTCCTTTAGACGTATCCATGATCTAACCTAATTTCCACAGGGAAGTATTTTTTTGAGGAGGGAACAGACGTCACTGATAAGGTAATGGGTTAAGTTAACAGTGATAAAGTCGGCGTGATTCCTTCTAATGAGCTACCGTGTATAAGTCGCCGAAAAACAGGGCTTTGCGGAGTTAAGTTAAGTAGGTTATTGATAGTATAAAAATATTAATTACTAACTAAACTTAACTCCACAGAGCGATGTTTGTTCGCGACTAATTCGCGTTGCGCACAGGTAACCTTACCTTCACAGCTGGCCTTAATATTGCTGGTTTATTCATATTTAGGACCCAAATAGTTAGTAACAAAAGTATGGAAGATATTAGAGTTGAGGCAGTTATTGTAAAAAACTACCGAAATTTTAACTTACAAACTCTCCTCGAAAAGGAGAGACTTTATCAAACGTCAGAACTAAAATTAAATTAAACATACATTTCTTTTTTTAAAGAGAATGATACAGCCTTTGATTATCCTCACTTATGCTTAATATACTGTGTTTATATAAGCACTGTGAACGTATCAATAGGATCTGTTTCAACCAGTGCATTGAAATTCGAGACTTATTTATGTTTATTGTAACTATCAGTAAATGAGAATTTATTTGTTGAGGAAGTTGCTAAATAATTGGTTACTATGTTTAAAACTGGCATTAAAAATAATCAAAATATCTAGGCGATTTTCACTTAATTAATAAGTAGTCGATATAATCAATCGATTTGTGATTTTATGGTATTCGATACAATTTATTCACGGTTATTGTAACGCTAACGTTGAGAGTGTTTTGAAAGTCAATTTTTTACAATTTGTTCAACTACTTCATCTACCTAACTTTTTAAAATTAATTTGTTTGTTTAAATTGATAACGTAGATTTTTAAAATAATTTTGAATCTTAGGGCACAATCGGTCATTTTTTGTGTTTTTGAGATTTTACTATATATTTGTTCTTGAGAATTCCCGATTTCCAATGATATGTTAAAAAATACTAAAATGGTACAAAGTCGCTGTAAAAAACAATTATATAAAATCGAATCTTAATTCAGATTGTTTGGAGTTTTCAAACCGCCGCCATTTTGTTTTGGATAAAAACCTCTTTACATCCAAAACAGGATTTTTATTTACAATTGAATAGACATACAACTTGTTTCAAAATTTGGCTTATTCTGCAAAAACTCCTCGAAGTCCCTATAGCTATAAGGAGTTTCAGAATTATTTTAGGTTTTTGCGAATTTCTTAACTCTTAACTTAACTCAGGAACCGCCTAACTTACAACAAAAAAAATTTCATGGATTACAAAAAGTTCACATATCTAGTTCCTTAGCGAGTTTCACTGCAATATCTTCACACAAAACAAAAAAACAATAAAAAAATTGAAAACTTTGGAATTTTAAAGTTTTTTGAAACACACTTTTTTAATTCTTGAAACTTAGTTATATTTAATGAAAATACACAATAAATATCTTTACCGAAATTGATAATAAATCATTACTTAAAAAAATTTTAAAAGAAAAGAAAATAAGACATTTTTCAGTTCAGTTTATTAGCGTTAAATGGGACTTGGGGTGACCTTATTCAAGTGTTTTCATCGGGATCGGTTTAGAACCTTTAAGCCCCCATATGAACAATTTTGGTTTTGTGACACAAAATTAAATTAAAAATTTTAATTATATACTGGCACAAAAATATTCTTAAAAATTGAATATTTAAATTAAAGTGGGTAATTTGGGGAATACAAAGTGGAAATAATAATAAATGGTTCATATTCAGGAATTTTTTATGGTAGTTTTTTCGGAAAATATAGACTTTTATTATTTATCTATCTAGGAGAACGTTATTTAATTCCTCACCGCAAGACACAGTTTTATGACTGTCGTATGACCATTAATTCTGTAATAAAAATAACATTGTTTTTATTAGACTATAATCCATACTCATATGGATTTGTCTATTTTATTGCACTAATTAAAATTCTTAAATAAAATCAAAGGCCTGTATTATAGTAAAAAAAGAATATACATGTAACAAGCCTAAATAAATTTTTTTTAATAAACACGGTTTCAAAATCAGATATAATATACATAGTTACACTTATAAAACAAAACAAACTGATATAGAAGCATACATTTTCTTATTTTTCTTAAAACAAGATATATTACGTAATTAAAATTTATTTTAAATTCATAAAGAAAATAAAATTAATGTTTTTAAAAGTAATTTAATGGAAAATGAAATAGGTTAAATCTTGTTTTCAAATGTATTTAATGGATATTTAGTTAAATATATAAAAAATACTATAAAAGATACTATACAACTTTAGAGGGATAGAAAAGCATATAAAACGTCAAAGGATTCTATTTTTTAAAACTACAGTATTTACAGTACTAATGTATAGTGATCAAGAAAAACTATTTTCGTAACCTATAGTTTTGGACCATGGTTATTCTAAAGAATTTTGGATTATTTTCATTTCTTATTCATTTTTAAAAATAATAAAATACTAAAATTCAACCCTACAATACTAAATTGTACACTTCAAGAACAATTTTTTTTAAATTTTATTGTCATTAAATTTTTATTAAAGAAATTATTGAAATCTTACAAATATATTTATACAAATAAGGCAAGTTAGGGACATCCGACTCCCTGTAAATTATACTACAGTACAGTAAGGCAATTGGCATTATTTTACGCTAAAAATACCTTTTTGAGTTAAAAAAAGTTACGGATAAAACTAAACGGATAGAACGGAATGTCGAACCGGCCTATCCGTTTAACGAAAACGGATAAATGTATTAAATAGAATCCAAAGACGAGTATAACGGATACAAACGAAGGGAGTAGTATCGAATAAAAATAAAAAAAGAACATATTAAATGAGGATTAGTTTCCAAGGCAACGCTAAGGGGAGAAGAGGATTTGGGGGAAGCCTGAGGCTTCCCGGGGAAACTCAATATGACACAAATGCAATGGAACAAATATGCACAGTTTGCTAAGGTGCAATGCAAATATAAAAACCTCGACAACTCTTCCTCTAATACCAAACCTAAATATTTCACCATAAGCTATGCAGAAAAGATTGAGAAAATATTAAAAAAGAACAGGATATACCCCGGCATATAGAGTGAAAACCAACACAATACACAACTACAAAATCATCAATCACAATAAGCAAACCCCTGAAAATAAGAAAGGTGTCTAAAAAATCACATGCGGATCTCCTTGCAACAAACAATATGTAGGGTACACTAATTGATCTTTCCTTCAAAGATTCAAAGAACACAACACCAGCCACCACAAAACTCCCACCTCAATAGTAGCGAAACACCTTAAAGACAATGACACCCTCCAAATAAAATTCCCAGAATCTTTAACAATCTTACACAAAACAAAATCCAAATCAATTGCAAAAATTCAAGAAAGCTACGATATATACGTTTCCAGAATTATTTTAGTAACATCAGTTTATTAAACAAGACTATTTAAATGAAATATTATTCAAAATTATTAACAAAATTGAAAATACAAATACACCACATTCATGAAAATATTGAACATATAAAATTTGAAAAAATAAATTATTTTAATAGTATTAATTGACACTCAAGATCTTAACCCTGTGATGATGCTACACTAAGTAGTGAAATGTACATCCAGAAAATAATAACATTTATATTTAAAGGCAATTAAGGGTAACTAAATTTTACTTTAATTATAAAGGTGTAAAAACTGGAAATCATAAAATATTGAAAATATATTTTTCTATGACCACAGACTGGCGACCACGCTCTGTTTTTTTCTATCAAAAACTACATTGACAATTTTTACAATGAAAATCCTATGTATTAAACCGCAAAATGAAATAATTTCCGCAAGAACGACTGGGTCTGAACAGGTTTAGAGAAATTACACGAAATAAATCCAAAATTTAGCAAATTTCCTTCAAAATTCAATAAATAACCAGTTTTACTATGGGGAGTTAACATAGAGGAAATTTTCAACGTTGAAATTCATCGAGAATATAAATATAACAGTCCTAGAATTATTATTCTAAATATGTGATTTCTGTATGTTTGTTGTGGGATGTAAACGCGAAAAATTCTAATCCTACCGGTTTGGAATTTTACACATAGGTAGATCCTTAAACTCAGCAGCTCATATTCATATTCTTAAAATCCCCTAGGGCTACGCCCTGTGAACGTCCTAGCCTTCAATATTTACATTTTCAAAGGAAATATCAACATTCAATTACTTAAATGTCAACAACAGCTGTGGACACTAAAATTTGACAGTTCCGGAAGAAGAAGAAAGAGCTGCTGTGACAGCTCTAGGTTTCAATTTTTACATTTTCTAATGTCAACATCTGTTTACACTACATTTTTACAGTTCGGGAAGAAGAAGACAGACAGTTCATTTTTAGAGATGAACTGCTGGATCGATCTTTTGGTGATCGAAATAGTGGAATGGTAGATTTTAAGTTTCCTCCCGATGCCTTCCTCTATTAAGTTAATCCTTATCCTTTCCCAATATCACTTCACAGATGTTCATTTTTATGTTGTAGACACTGGTTTTTTGTCATTTTGAAAACGGTAAAAAATTAATTAACAATTTAAATATATCCGTACACCTCTCAACCTGTTTTACCCGTGCGAAGAACGGGTACTTTGGCTAGTAGAAAATAAGATGTCGTTTACAAAAGTCTGAATAGTAACAATATTTATGTATACACAAATATTTATGTAGCTTTGAAACCATCGTAAAAACATATTGGTTTTCTATTTAACGAGTATGACTTTTTACTCGGATAACAATCAGACAGAGGCATCAACCGATGTAGCGCCAAAACTAAACCAAACGTTGCCGTACATGGAGGACGCCGGGTATAACGGTCAATCCGGATTTCCAGGGTGTGTCAGAACTCTCTACCCACCTGTTAAAGGTATTGTTCCTGGGTCAGTATAAAATCTAATTGCCACATATGGCAGTCTGGTAGTCTTCGATGACTCACAAAGCCGCCATTTTAATTTTTCTCAAAAGTGTAAACTTTTTTTATACTTGGTGTACATTTGAAAATGAGTGAGAAATGGTTATAATTTAAAATGGTGACTATTTAATGGACGTACCGGACGGATAAATGTATTAAATATAATCCAAAGAAGGGTAAAATCCAAAAGCTAAGGGAAGAAGAGGATAGTTAAATTTCGATTTCAAACTTATATTCTTTAAACAAATTAAGAAGAGTACATATATTTATTAAATCTTAACTTTCGGCAAATCTAACGATATGTAATATCAAATTTTATAGTTTAAATAAAGATGAAACAAGTTATGACATTTTTTTGTAGTGCGAGGCTGTTTAACCTGGTACTTTAATGTCCCAGTCCTATAAAACTTGAAATCTTAACCTGTACTGAGTTGGGCAATACTTTTAAATTTGTAGAATCTAAATAGAAACACAAGTTATACTAATGCGAAAGTGAATAAGTTGCATCATTTATTTATTTGAACAAATTTAAACGGGTCCAGTATTGAACCCTGGGGTACTCCATATTTATTTAGCTCAGTTTTACGAACTCACCTAGTGTGTTTTTCACTGCAGTTTGACTTTTTGAGAGGAAACGGTCTAAACTACGCACTTAAGCTTCGGTTTTCACACTGCAGAGAGCGCGTCCTGCGGCATCATCGGTGTGAAATACGACTCTCACGCGGGAATAATAGAACAAAAACTAGCGAACGCGCGACGAGAGGTAACTAGCAGGCGGTAAATCCGCACGCGCTGACCTGCTCTGCCTAATCATTCCCATAAACCATAAATATTAAATTGTAATTTAAAACACAAACGTTCCGAAGCGCTCTTTTCGGCTCATAAATAATCTCGTTTTAATTGCGAACAACAATTCTGCGAGTCGTTTCATCTCGCCGCCGCTAGACTGCGCTTGTTACGCGGACTCGCTGTACGGTGTACGGGCCCGGGGGCCAAGGGGCCTGGGCCCCGGGGTGAGAACGGAGACCTCGGACCGTGAAGGGCGGTGCACGACGAAGACGACGTCCTGCGCGGAGGAGAGGACCAGACAAGGTGACGCGAGCGAAAAAAATCGACCAACTTAAAAAATACGCATATTTTTTAAGTATTAAGTGAACAATTTCCGAATTACAGGGTGATTGTTTCGCAAATTTGGCGGTTTTCAAGTAAGGAGTGTGGGAAAACTACTTAGGCCTTTTGAAGTCAAATTTTGGGAAAGTGGATGAATATTAAAATGTTTATCTCGTAACCTTTGTGAAAGTTTGAAAGAAGAAAACACTCGTATACTACAAATAATGATTTTAAAAGTCACATTTTTTATCCTATAATCTAGTAAAATATGACTTTTTGGAGGTCTAAAAATGTAAAAGAAACGGAATTGGTACATTAAACAGGTCACTGAGAAAGCTTGCATGAAACAATCACATTTGTGTAACGAATAAGCTACATTAGCGCCAATCTAACGGATTTCAGATGTCCCTACCGCCGCTTGTACCGCCTTAATATCTTTTATTTTCTGGCGACCTACCCAGGTAGGTATTTTGAGTCAAGTATGAATGAGAAATGAGTTTAAGATTGTGGCGCGATCTTGTAGCCTTATAATTGACCGAGGCTGACATGGTTCTTAGACAAGGACTGTGAATTTATGCCCCAACAGAAAATGGCATCTAAGGTACCTACAGTTAAATGTTGGGTCCGAACCACTTTTGTCTCTGAATTACGAACTGATCGTTAATCTAAACCTGGGTGTAACGAATCCACCGACTTAAATGCTTTTTTAAATATTATTAAAACTAGTTATAACACTTTTTGAGCTCAACCTCTTCTTCCACGTAATAATATGCCCAATTTTGAACAACTTTAAGTTTTGCCAGGGTGTTTTGAAACACAGTATAACTTTTATCTGTTATGAGAGAATTTCATGCATCAATCGCTCTTATTTCCATCATGAAAACAATATACTAAAAAATCACGTTATTTTATTTCATAAATCTTTAATTTTTACCATAGAAATATTAAATAGAAAATAAGGTTTGCTACTAACGACAGCGAAAATGTCTAGTAATTCGCGCTCCAATTCCAACAGCGACGTCCTTCCAGTTCCTCGAGGGAAGCCGGCGATTGGCGCGAACGCGCGTGTTTTACGATCACCTGATTGCCAGCTGATTGCAGACTTTATTATCAGCTGATTAAGAGGTGGCGGACGGTGTTCTCTAATCATCGTGCCGCAAGAACATCAAACCGACACCACAATTCTTACACTGTCCGCGCTTTTTACACTTAATTGGTTCAAAATGTGTCCATAGTATTTCCAGCTGTAACGGATTTGATATATTTATTTTAATTTGTTTACTATAACAGATATCATTCAGGAAATATCAGGGTTGAGTCAGTAAAAAAAACGTGTGCAGTAAAACGTGCACAAAATAACGACCCAATGTTGAACTAAACTAAAATTTCCCACCAAACGGGGAAAACTAAACACGACACTAGCCACAAATTTCGAGTATATTGTTTCACACTTGAAAAAACGGGATGTTTTTATGAGTTTCACGAAACGTCCGGATACATTTTTTGGGACACTTTTGAGTTTGTGCGTGTCGTTTTCAAGTTTTTTACCCCTGACACCCTCTCAAGATGTTGATGGCGATGATGAGTATAGCATAACCTAAGAAGATAATTAGTAATTGCCTCAGAAAAAACATGTTATTCAAGAATATTACTTGACATACAGATTTTATAGTCATTGAATTTTGAAAATATTGAACCAGCCCTCAAATGGGAAATAAGTCTGACAAATAAAATCAGAACACATCGTACGTCAGGAAAGATGTCTTAAAAACCTAAATTATATAATTTTGTAACATCTTTACTGACAACGATGAACGCAAAATATGGTTAAAGGCATCAAATTAAAGGTAAAGTGTTTATCTATGGAATGGTATTATATATTTTTACTTTCTCCCCTTATATTTCTCCCGTACGCTATATGGAGAAACTATTGTTTTCCTCAACATTTTAGACTTCGAGACGAGAGTGGGTATATCCATTTTGAAGCTCCCTGAATCCAAAAAGTGGTTTTCTGACTAATGTCTGTGAACAGACTTCGAAACCACAATGATCATCCAACGATTATGAAATTACTACACAGTAAACAAGTGAACTATTTACGGACTACTTTTCTAAATGGTAGTTTACCTCTAAAATCCCTTAAAAACAAATTTCTTAAAATCTTCTCTAACTATTTTGAGTACAATTTCATAGTTTATGGCTATTAAGGTCCCAAATATTATGACTTCACCCGTACGTCTCTTAAACTAATGGTTCAAAAGTTATGGGCTTTTAAATTGTAAAAAAATCTATTTTTTAAATCCTTAGGGAAAACAATAATTGTACTACCACCATTAAAACCATCTAAAATATATACAAATTGGCATTTCGAATTATTAGTTTACGACTCCACGTCTGTTTAATGTTATTCTTACGGATTTTACTAAAAAATAAAATTCTCCCTTACTTCTAAACAGTTTTTCATGAAAATTGGTATGCGGTTTAAGGTCATATCATAAATTAAACTTACACAAGAATATGTTATTACCTCGAAAGGGGGGAGAGTTGGGTGTCTCTCTAAAAGTTTTCCACTTGATTAATTTACCTATAGGGGGAAAACTGTTTATTTACTAGTTCTTTTTTTACGCTAGGGTATTTATATATTGACCATGCAACCTCGCAGTACAACATTTTTTCGGTAATTCCTTCTCAGAATTTCGTGTACATCCCTTGGATCGAACCCGTGCCCTCTTGCACTAAAGTTCAAGTCGCTGACTACCGGTTCTCACAGTAATTTCTCCTCAGCTACCGGTTAACAGCCGTTATCAATTTACCGACTCCACTCTAGAGTCTCCACATTAAACATTGACGACCACTTAAGCCCGCGGGCACCAGATGTCGCTGGTAATGTGTATTAATCGAGATGCCCTACAGCCCTACTCTCCTCGTCGTCACCCACTTAAGCGCTCCCGGTGGCGAAAGGAAAACTTAACAATATAACAACGTACGCTCTAAAGTCTAGGTAACAATCAGAAAATCTTAGATAACACATTGCCTATACCTTTCTGAAACGGCAACGTACCCAGGTAGTTATTTTAAGCCAAATATGAATCTGAAATGAGTATGGGATGATTGTGGTGCGATCTTGTAGTCTTGTTACTGACTAAGGCTGACATGTTCCTTAGACAGGACTGTTAATTAATAGCCCAACAATCAATGGCATATCTAAAGGACCTACAGCTTAACGTGGAGTCCAAACCACTGCCTCTGAATTACGAAATGGTCTAATTATGAGGATGGTCTTTGTGGATTAACGTACTATTCAAATCAACTAGTGGACATACAGACCGTCTGACAAAAACAAGAAGAAAAACCTATACGTATTCCGACAAGAGTATGGTGTGCGGTTAGATTAAAAAATTCATAAATAAATAAAGGCTGGAGGGTAAGCTTTTGAAGTCTATGAGGGTAAGCAATAGGACTAAAGATCTTAAGGTTGTGGTGGGTCCATACCTAGTAACTAATTGAGGTATCACGTAGGTATTTTGAGACAAGTATCAATACAAAATTGGAGTAAGATTATTGGCTATCTTGTAGTCTTGCTACTGACTGATGTTTCTTAGACAGTACTGTTAATAGCCCAACAGCCAATGGCATCTGGGATGTGCAGTTTAACGTGGGATCCGAACCAGCATATATTAGCAATAAAATATAGATTTGTGAAAATAAAGTTCCCATTTCCTTGTCACTACCTTTAAGTAATGGGGAATAATCTGAAAACCCCCAATATTTGAATGTTTTCATTGAAATGTTGCAGTTAAAGACAAGTCAAAAAACTTGAGAGTAATTTTTAAAAATTATGTAAAAATTATGATTATGCATGCACCCCTTTAAACCTGCACTTAGAAAACGTCTGTTCAAGGAAAACGATCCATATAATTTCATGCGGATTTCTTAAATATACACTTTTAAATTGATTTATTTTGGTGTATAAATGAATACAGTTTCCCACATAAACAAGACCTTGTAAACCTAAACATAAAGTTTTTCTTGCTCTCCTCGCGGACATGTTATATTTTAGTACAGTATGATACTGGCGAGTTTACATAAAAGGGCTTCACTCACCGTTGTCAAATACGTTCTAGCAGGGCAGGAAAGTTCTACATACCTGAAATCACAAATAAACTATCAGATTAAGTATGTATAAAATTAACAAACATAATTCTTTGTGAGAAATACATTGATGGTGATGGTGGGTTTATTTTATTTAAGGACATTTTCCATCAAGATTAGTAAAAGAAAGTTTCACGACGTTTCTGAATCTGAAATCTGATCCCGTACTCAGGTTAAAGTAGAATCTAGAACATGACAAAATCCGGACCGAACTGGTATAAAGTTGAGAATAAAAACGTTTAAATCAGTCAAAAACCCAAAAATACCTACCAAAAAGTCATGCACATGGATTATGTACTACTCTTATAATTATTGTCTAGGTTAAGACCAGAACACGGATCAGAGCTCACCTGAGGACGGGATCAGATTACAGATCCCGAAACGTCGTAAAACTTTGTCTTATGAATCGTGATGGAAAATTTCCACAAAGCAAATAACAAATAATGATTAAACATATAGAGTAGCGCTTGGCTAGTGAAAGGGTTATTGTCTATTTCTAATCATTGCTGCAACATCTGTCGTCAGTGACGAAAATAGTTTCCACGTGATACGTCCAGTACATTTCTGAAGACTTTGCAACGAGTTCATCCAGGGCACTGCAAACTATCAGTTCCAAAGAACGAACTCTTGGAGTGTTGAACAGATTTATTTTATTTATTTTGGTCAAGTCTCCGGCAACGGTAATTGTACAGGAAAGCGATCAAAACCCATTAAATTTTGTAGATATCCTGGGGATCGAACCCGTGTACTCTTGCACTGAAGTCCAATACGCTAACCGTTAGGCTAGCAAGATGGACAACGGTAAAGCTTTTTTGTAACTAAGAATTTTATTTCTTATTTGTAACGTAAGTTACTGGAAATGCTTCGTGAAATCTATTTTCACATTGTCTAGAAGTACGTTCGGATTAGTAAGTAAGGAATAATTTTACTTTGAGACTGATTGTGTGTACTTTTATGTGAAATTAGATGTCATGAACCTCTAGTACAGTATCATTTACATTTTACAATTTTGCATCTTATAACTTGAGATTTATCAAAGGGGCATTGCTAAGTAATACTGTAATGTCTAAAATCTAAACAAAATGTGTGAAAATGTAGATATCAGATCAATGGATATCTTATGGAATAATAGTGTCAGAAAAAGAATAACACAACCAAATTTAATAGTTTACCTCCATTTGTGTACCAAAATTACATAGCTTAACGTACAACAGTGTAATAAACATTCAAAATACATTTAACTAACTCATCTTACGTCTAAGATTAAAGAATTGGCTTTTAGGTATTGAAAATACTGGTTATTTATTAATAATTCAATCAATAAACCTATATCAACTATCAATCCCTCATTCGAACCTATTTAAAAAATGACAGATCCTAAACTTATAATTTTTAACTTGATAATTACTTAAAAGAGGAAATTTATATAGAATGACGCCTAATGGGCAGTTTACCTAGGGGAACCAATATCATTCACCATTTTATAACATTTTAAATTGCTGTTTTAGCTAAAACCAAAACATTTGGTAGATTGGAAAAAAGGTGAATAAAGTAATTTATTTGTTTGTTTAAAATGTCTAAATGGAATCTTTCTAAACAGTCGTTCTAATAAAAAACTATGACGTCACAAACCAAATGATGTCGCTGTTTCAATTTTGGTCGCGAAAATTTCCAACACCCCCTCCAGAGCTAAGACATATTCATGTCAAAAAATCATCTCGTTCATTAAAAATCCACGGTAAAATACCTTAAACGATAGAGCCCCTGTCTCAGTAATTGGTAATTAATAGCTAGATTTAAGTGTGTCACACTCCCTACATAATTCACTACAACCCGAGTCAATTCCCATTCTGAAGAGGCCGCTAAGAGCCGCGCCGGGACCAGGTGCATGTTCCAGCGTGAGACGTGGAGACCCCCGGTCTACACAACAGAACACAAAACACTCTCAACAGCACTTAGTCGGCACATTAGGCCACTCCATGTAGCAATAGAACCCTCCGAAGCCGTAGGGGCGAAGACCCGGACCACTCGAGCCGAGGCATCACGGTCTGTTGGAGTGGGAGGGTGGAGAATGTAGTAACAAATAATTTAAGCGGTAGTAAATCCGTTAACTATAATTCATTTTTATTAGCTGATTAGGAGTTAGTCTGTCCTTTGTACGGGTTGCATGGCTCAGTACTTAATATTTAAAACTAATCAAAAGAAGTAAAATGCATTTTCAGCTCAATTATTTAGTATTAATTTTAAAATTAGATTACAATGGGAAACGTGTATGGTTATTAAAACTCGTTTGCAGATCACATTACATTGCATTTACACATACATATTACATTAGATTAGATTATTGAAATAGAGACTCTACCACAAGGTGGGTATTTTAAGCCAAGTATGAATGAGAGATGAGTGTAAGATGATTTAACGCGATCTTGTAGTCTTGTTACCGACTAAGGTGGACATGGTCCTTAGACAGAACTGTTAATTAATGGCCTAATAGCCGAAGGCAACTAAGGGATCTACAGTTTAACGTGGAATCCGAACCACAGCCTCTGAATTACCAACTGGTCTAATTAATTATGAGGATGTTTTTTCGGATTAACATAGTATTCAATAGTGCGTATGTTAATCCACAAAAGAGAACACCACATCCACCGACCATCTCACCATCCACAATTCGTGACCTCCAAGTAGCTGGAAAACAGGATAACTACAGGCATTATACTTTTAAAATATAAGTTTTCACTGTATGGATTTAATTTTGTTTCAAACTGGATGTTTCTTTAACAATGCTATAATAGATAGATTAGCAATATGGATACAATAGTCTTACGTTCTGAGTTTGATTTTCAAATCATAATAATAACTGTAATATTAATGTAATGCTAATTTAAATTGCATAGCATGTCAAATTGCTTCCATAAACATTGGAAGAATTCGTCATAAATATTATTCAACTAATAATCATCACTGTACTTTTTATATCAAATTCTATAACAATCAACAAATGATAGATCTATTATAAAACAATCCCATTAGATTAAAACGTTAAACTAGAAAACTCCTTTCAATCATTCTTTTTTTTAATTTTGTTAGCGCTCTAGGTTACATATCGATCGATGAGTAGAATTTTCTCAGAGAAATCATTAGTAAATTAAAAGTAAAACCACGACAAAAAAAACATAAATTTACCTTGGTAAACTGCATGAAAAATACACAGCCTCTAAAAATGTACAAGTCACAAAACTAATACAAAACGAATGGCAACAGTTTTGCAAAGAAGGCTGAAATGAAGAATTATTGGAAACATCAAAGAAATTACTGCAATTTTTTATAGACGGTGTTACTTGGAAGAGGTCCAATGTTAATTTAGCTCCGCTGCACGTTTTATAGTATCAACACGAGCAGATGTTATGTGGGTTTACTCTTTACACCGGTCGTTAACACATTTTTGTCAACATGCCCGTATAATTTGAAACTAAAACGCCCGTTCCGATCTCCTCAGACCTTAATAGGCAGGTGTTATTCGCTAATACGCATTGAAGATACGTAAACCATTTCAGCATTTAAAATTTAAAATAATCCACAAGCAAAGTAACTTTCTCAGTACATAATCTTAACAATGCTTAACCTCAATTACCCCTGGTCGACTGTCTGGCAGGAAACATTAGATCCACCATTTGAAATGGCGATCTACCGAGGTAGGTATTTTAATCCAAGTATGAATAAGAAATAAGTGTAAGATGATTGTGGCGCGATCTTTTAACTTGTTACTGACTAAGGCTGGCATATTCCTTAGACAGAGCTGTTAGATTAGATTAAATTAAACTATTGAAATGGCGACCGTACCACAAGGTAGGTATTTTAATCCAAGTATGTTTAAGAAACGAGTGTAGGATTATTGTGGCGCGATCTTGTAGTTTTGTTACTGTATAAGGTTGACATTTTCCTAAGACAGAACTGTTTCATAGCCCAACAGTCAATAGGATATCTGAAGGACCTACATTTTAACGTGGATTCCGAACCACTGCCTCTGAATTAAGAATTGGTCTAATTATGAGGATCTTTACGGATTAACGGCCACAATCCACACAAGAGAACACTACACCCACCGACCATCGCTCACAACTATCCACAATTCGTGACCTCCAAGTAGCTGGATTACAGGACGTCACCTCTGTCTCAGTCAAAACTAAAAAAGATGAAGGTAAAGAGGTAAGTAAGGTAAATACTGTAAATAAGTAGGTATTTTTGTCAAAAAGAAGCAAAACTAAAAAGTAGAAGGGAAAGAAGTAACAAAATGGTTCACAATGAAAACGAACAAATTACAACAGAGTAATTTTCATTTCTACTAATTTACAAACGGGTTTCCACCTCAAAAGCTATTTCCAATTTCCCTATAGCTGAATAATGCCTCAAGAAATGGTTTATTCAAGTAGGTTCAGCGTCTTCGTGGAAAGTTTTCGCATCATTTTTCTTAAAGCTATTATCCGTATTGGAAACCCCACACACTCCCGGTAAAAAATGACGCTTGTAAAATATGGTTGTAAATTTTTTATACTTTAACTAAAGGCGATGGAAAAGCCGCTTAAACTGTCCAAGATGGGGGCGGTGGTTGAGGGGGGGAGGGGTAAATGAAAACAAACGACAGAGCGCCACGTGCCACAGGGAACATCGACTGGTTCATGTCAATAGCAACAAGCACGCATCGTGCACGAGCAGGGATCACGTTGGACAATCAGCATTTACCAGTATTAATTAATAGAATTTGTTTACTTTTACTTTCTCCCCTTATGCATAGTACAGTATATGGAAAAAGTATTGTTTTCGTCAAAATTTTCGAATTTGAGTTGAGAGTGTATATATCCGTTTTGGGTTCCCCTGAATCCAAAAAAAGTGGGCATCGACATGATGTCTGTCCGTCCGTGTGTAGTGGGTTTGTGTGTGTGTCTGGATGTGTACAGAGCCACAGCCTACCCCGTTGGTCCGATTTAGATTAAATTTGGAATTTATGTGTATATTCATTGTATCTCCAGGCGTTTTTTCACTTTTTGATTTTTAAAGGTAGTTCACCCCTAAAAACCTTCCATAAATATAGGAGTTTGCCTATTCTCAATAAGATTAACATGGGAAAGAGTGAGCAGGTTTGCTGCCATGATAAACACATAAACTATAA
This sequence comes from Nephotettix cincticeps, assembly GCA_023375725.1. Classification (NCBI taxonomy): domain Eukaryota; kingdom Metazoa; phylum Arthropoda; class Insecta; order Hemiptera; family Cicadellidae; genus Nephotettix; species Nephotettix cincticeps. The sequence continues at coordinate 14,808,732 of CM041789.1, read as the reverse complement.
TTTGTTAGCACAAATGTATGGATCTCAACCACATGAAGCTAAATATCAAGTTTCATCCAAAAGTATTAGATATAAGTGACATGACTTTGAAACCAGCTTAAAAAACTAAACAAATTAGTAATTTGAATTATTTGTCTACGACTAACGGTTCCAGAGAAAAGTTAAATTTACTGCCCATGATAAACGCAGTACGTTGTCTGAAAGCGCCCAATGTTATTCTTATGTATAATATTAAAAAATCAATTTATCCTTATTTTCCAACCGTTTTCCATGAAACTTGGTATGAAGCGTAAGGTCAAATCACCCAACAAAACCAACTCAAAAAAGCTTGGTATTACCGGCGGGGGATCCCCCCATACAATTCGAACAATTAATTTAACTTTGTCTCTCTTGTTTTTATTTTCATAAATGGGATGATTATTTTTGAAACAATAAATTATTAAATGATATTTAGATAAACTTTGAAGAACATGATAGTTTTATTACAGATTGTCTTTTTTTTAATTTACTTAAGGGAGAAAGTATGTGTCAGTCCACTGATACCGTTTATTTTGATATCCTAACTGTCACATCATCCTCGTCTAGAGATTCGTCTTTCTTGAAATCAAAAAATTATTACAATAAACACTAGTTTTTGAGCCCGTAAACAAGCTTTTGTTGCGTACACGCATTATATTCCTCCAACAAAGACTGGAGTTCTACAATTAAATCTAAAATGGTAAAAAATCCTAATAATTAGTTATAATCAATATACAGCAGTAGGATCATGCATTTTTACGAGTATTAGTTTAGATAAGGTATCGAATTTATGTATTTTTTTTAAATCACTGTGAATCAAACTATTTTTTGCGCAAAAATACAGATGGTTTTTTTTTAGTTCTCAATTAAGAAAAGTTAAATTTACTGCCCATGATAAATGCAGTACGTTGTCTGAAAGCGCCCAATGTTATTCTTATGTATAATATTAAAAAATCAATTTATCCTTATTTTCCAACCGTTTTCCATGAAACTTGGTATGAAGCGTAAGGTCAAATCACCCAACAAAACCAACTCAAAAAAGCTTGGTATTACCGGCGGGGGGGTTTCCCCCCATACAATTCGAACAATAAATTTAACTTTGTCTCTCTTGTTTTTATTTTCATAAATGGGATGATTATTTTTGAAACAATAAATTATTAAATGATATTTAGATCAACTTTGAAGAACATGATAGTTTTATTACAGATTGTCTTTTTTTTATTATTTAAGGGAGAAAGTATGTGTCAATCCACTGATACCGTTTATTTTGATATCCTAACTGTCACATCATCAGTTTATCCTCGTCTAGAGATTCGTCTTACTTAAAATTGACACAACACATTTGAGATATTTAAAACATTACACATGTTATTGCAATAAACACTAGTTTTTGAGCCCGTAAACAAGCTTTTGTTGCGTACACGCATTATCTTCCCCCGACAAAGACTGGAGTTCTACAATTAAATCTAAAATGGTAAAAAATCCTAATAATTAGTTATAATCAATATCCAGCAGTGGGATCATGCATTTTGACGAGTATTAGTTTGGATAAGGTATCGAATTTATGTATTTTTTTAAATCACTGTGAATCAAACTATTTTTTTGCGCTAGGTGCAAAAATACAGGATGGTTTTTTAGTCTCCTTCTCCTAATTTTTACCTAAAATTTAAATTAAAAGCGATTTTTTCGTTAAGTAGGTACATACCCTACATTTTGTATTTATTCAAAAAATTGGGATGTATTAAAAAAGATGTACGAGTCAACTTTAAATTCTTTATGAGAAGTTTGTCATTCGACGAGTGAAATAACACTGCTTTTCGCCTGTGAATACCGTACCGCAATCGAAATTCAAAAAGGTTCTTGAGGTCAATATTTTTTAATTTTAACTGCACCACTGTTTTCAGAAGACAAGGTATCGTTATTTGATTAATCTTATGACAAACTCTAGACGAAAATATTACTACTATATCCTGTACCAGTGCTTATTCTGAAAAAGTGCAATATATTTGAATTTCAAATGCGGTACTGTTTACAGGAAGGAATGAAAATGAACATTCTCAATTTTTCCTTCAAATTTTCCATGGTAAAAAGAATGCTTGATTATTCACTGTAAGAATTTCCCTCCATGTATTATAGGCCCATATTATGAATTGACTTTTCACCACAAAACCTAACCTAAACAAAAGCATTTTCAATAGTTGAATATCTCCTGAAACAATTGAAATACGTTTGACTGTGACATTTCATTTTAGGAAAGTTATCACGGGATACCCCAAGGATGCAGTATTTGCCCGCATCTATTTCCAACTATTTACAACTACGTGTTCCCACTCCTGTGGCTGAAGCAGTCACCTTCCATCACTTCCATCAGTTCCGTGCTCGTCCTCCGGTCTTGTCTGGGTGACGGACGACCTCCACGCCGCGCCGGAGAGGATGTTATGTCTCAAGTCACTCCGGAGATTTCTCCAGGGACCGCTTCGGAGGGGGACGGCCCGGCGCGGCGCTCATTAACGTAATTCACCCGACAAATGGGTAAACACGATTAAGACTCCGCCGCTTTCAACCTATTACACTTTTATTTCGAGTAAAATAAATCGATAAATCAAATTATTTTGGTTATAATCGTCTCTTCTTTTAGCACAACATGAACTGTTGAAACTGGGACTTTGTTTAATATAATTAAACTACACTTTTAGATCACAAATCACCTTAACTTTAATTCATAGTTTCGTTTCAGTTTTAGATATTAATTTGCATACTTTTTACAATTAATTATAACGTTTATCAGTCAATAAAAAATAAACGAGAACTAAAAATCATAAAAGCGTATATTTTATTACAAAGATTGAAAATTATGCTATTCGAGCTCAATGTTACGTGCTCATTGTAAATTACAAATTAATTTGCTTTGTGATTTGGTCTGTAACATTTTACACGTGTAATAGTTTCTTCCATCTTGTTCTTGGAATTGTACAATCAGCTAGCTCATTCTCTGTCAACACGTCTACATTGTAATAACGACTTTCCCTAGATAGAGTGGGAAATCGGTCATTTTCACAGTACAGTACTATAATGAAAAGTAAGTTTACATCAATTGTCAATCAATAAATAAATATAGGGTCTATTAATAATTCTTATGGCTTATGAGCTTATGGACATTAAAATGTAAAACATACAAAGTAAAACATCTCTCTGTAACCAATTGGTAGTTTTGCAGTGAAGATGATGGCGAACAATATGTCCCATGTAGGATGTGAATAGAGGTTTTGCATACATATTTAAACCAGTAAAAAATATGTAAAAACAAAAGGGTGAAATAACTGTGCGAAATAAAAGCAGAGAAAATTATTTCCAAAATCTTTCATGTTTTGATAGAAAACAATTTTTTTGGATTGCACGAATAAGCCAACGTAACAAACCAATTGGTGGAAATAAAATTTCCCTTTTACTTTTCAATCTTCATTCCGTATCTAACACAATGGTGGCGTCATCCTGTAATCCAGCTACTTGGAGGTCACGAATTGTGGATATTTGTGAGCGATGGTCAGTGGGTGTGGTGTTCTGTTGTATGGATTAACGTCCGCACTAATGAATACTACGTTAATAAAAACATTATAATTAACATTCGTAATAGAGTGGTTCGGATTCCAGTTAAAGTAGTCCCTTAGTTGAATCGGCTTGCTATTAATAAACAGTTTATGAATTCGGAAGTAACAAGACTAAGAGGAAATCATCTTACATTCACTCATATACTTTTAAAATACCAAAAGTCGCCATTTTAATCTAATCTAATCTAATCTAATCTAATCAATCAGTTGACCACAGGCTAATAATAATCGTACGGATAATTACGATGATCAGCTCCAATGAATATAATGAAGAAGTCCGCAAACAGAGGAAACATGTGGAAGATAAAGAGATCGATCTTCGACCGGGGAGGTTACATTATTGTTCAGAGTTTATGCAAGTTAGGAAAAAAAGTTTGTGTTAATTGTTCAATAAACAACTAAAACTTTTGTTTTTTAGTTCTTAATTCAACAAAGCCCGGGCCTTATTTTTAAATAGTTGATTCCCTAAGTGGTCTTTAGACAAATCGATTCTTCCGAAACAGTAAATTTACACACTTTACCCTTGCGCGTCTGTCGCCGGTTAGCCCTACACGCACCCCCTGGAGACCGTCGTAGTGTTGATCTGTCGACAGCCACTCGTCTAATGAGTGTCGACACGACACAGAGCCTGTCGAGGGCTGTTGCTATTGCTTTGACACCGGCGTGTTTTACAATAATTGAATAGCGAGTGCGCGAGGGAGGCTGAGCGCTGGGCACGGGGTGCCGCAGGGGAGAGCTCTAGCACCACTTCTGTTCCTGGCCACTCCGGCTACTGTAGCCTGTTATCGCGAGTGTTACAAGTGGTGTGTGAGGAAAAAACTCATTTTGTGGTTAATGCAGCTAGCTTCCGGCGTTGCCCACGGTTATTGATGTATAAACACACAGCTGTTTAATGTATGAAAACTCCTCTACAGTTATTCTTAAAAAGATTAACGTATGTTTACACGTGTTCAGGGTAAAACGAAAACCTTTTTTATCATTCTAGAAAACACTGACCACCTGTATTCATTGAGTGTTTGTTGGAAGACCCATGAGTGTCAAAACATAAAATTGAAATAACAAGTAATTAAATAGAATACATTTTAATCCAATTGTAACCACTTGTAAACCAATTAAGTAGAATGTTTTATGCATAACATACCCAATAACCTATTTAAACGCCAGTTAAAGCAAGCGAAGTGAATAATTTTAATTAATTTCAATAATGTGTGTTCTTTTATAATTACTTAACGAAAGTAGTCTTTGTTCAGGTAAAACCGAACCGGTCGTACGTCACTTTCCAACCGGAATTACACATTCTTTGTCAATACCACTTCCGGTGAAACTGACCGGGTGATTACAATTAACATAATTTACTCCACCGCAGGATTTTAATTGGATTACATAATCTACATAATGGAGATAAAAGAGGGATAAGTTATCAACACATGCGGACATAATCAATTATAGAACTGTTTACTTAATTAAATCGGCATTTAATTATTTCAATTCCACATCTACTACTATATTAATACTGACTTCAAGAGAAACAGATGTTTATCAACACATTTCAGCAACACAATGACAATTTAGACTATTTATTATTTCAATGTGGAAATTTGTTTTAAATTCACGTAAAACAGCAAAGCCACACATTCGCACATATTTTAACCAGAAACTCCTTTCCACGTGAATCCTACTACATAACACCATACTACACAACTACACCATTATACTAAAACAATCATGGACGCAATATTTGAGGCGAATAGGAGCTGTAGTCAACCGTATCCAGTTCCATCGTAGACGAAGACCACGACCACATACCGGTGGAGTTGTTCAAAAACCGATCCATCACCGGGGAATGACGTGCCGCGTGCCGAACACTGGCGAGTCCGACCGATAATTGCCGATCATTCACGACATTCCACGCTAATTGATGATGGCTAGACAGACGGTATATACAGTATAGACAGTCGACTGCAACCGGGCACCCGCCCAACCGCGTCTCGGGGCCCAGCATGAGCTATGAGTTGCCAGTGGCCAGAGGCCGGTTCTACAGCGACGCACATCCCTTTAGGTAGTAGTAGTCGTTGAGAAATTTGTAGTCCGGGATCTTATCCCAACCAACAGAAAACGTCTGAGGGTGTACTCCCGGTATCGTCTACAGTGAGACTCCGATTATGGGAAGAGAAGGATGGGTAAGGTGGGTGAAGACGGGTTCGGTCGGCTGACCATGCCGAGGTAGTCCAGAAATAAGCCTCCCGCTCTGTCAGGCCCCCGACTTCCAAGCCGACTTATACAAGGTCGAGAAGTAGGTCCCCACCTTGCCGAGACCTTGATTTCGAGAGAATCTCAGGTCTCTAGCTATGCCTCGAGCACTAACCTCCCCTTGTGGGTAACAAAGTTAACTTCGAGTTGTGCGTATTACACACTCTCATCTTTATGATTCTTTTATTTCCACTGATGTTCAAATCTCTTTCCAAATATCTCAAAAATTATCTTCCTACGTAAGCACCTAAATGGATTTCTGACTGTTTTATCGCACGTCAGAGGCCATTGACTACCAAGTATTTTGACTATCCAAAGTGAACAGTTTCTTCTACACCTTTGGTTGCTCCTTGTATTTTTATGGATATTCAATCTTGGATACCCTTCTGAATCCTAGTATTGGTTGGTTCTCTGGGATGGATTGGTGTCTGCTTCATGCTTGTCCATTTACCTGGCACACGTGCATGACTTCAGATCCTTGAAGCACAGGCCTTCCTTGGCGAAGTTTTTGCCTTTCCCTCCCAGCTTTGCCACAACGACAACGACAAACTTGTGTTTTGATATCCTTCAAAATAATAAGACAACAATTTTTTTTCTCAATCTGCTTTCATGATCAGCTCCCTTTACATAGACACTTGTCAATCTGGTTTAATGATCAGCTCCCTTCACACAGACACTTGTCAATCTGGTTCAATGATCAGCTCCCTTCACACAGACACTTTTCAATCTGGTTCAATGATCAGCTCCCTTCACACAGACTCTTTCGTTCTTCACAATTTGGTTCACATACTGTGGAGCTGATTATGGACCTAGATTGACAAGTGTCTGTTTGAAGGGAGCCGATCATGAAACCATATTGACAAAGATTGGTTAAGCTTCCTCCACTGTCGATCGACTCAGTTTTGACGATACAGTGTCGCGGAGATGACGTGGGGGACAGGCGTGGTCGCCTGGCGAGTAAGCGAACCTACGCCACGCTAACTAGGCTGAGTAATGCGCCGAGAACACAACGCAATGAACAATAATTGTCACCGATGCTTTATCGTTCCGCATCTCGTAGATTCTGCGCTCGGTAAATCATGCGCCTTTGTCTGCGAGGAAAGCTCCGCTCGATCCAGCGATTTATTATCGATACACTTCATGTCGCGTTGGCCGTCACACTGCGATTATATCGATCTGAATTGCTCGATAAACAATAACAATCGATAGTCGATGACAACAATATTAAATACTGATAAAGACCGTTTAACGGATATGCCTATAGTTACTTATAGGAGAGATCACATTAATTTTATAGTTGTCCAAGTCCGTTTGATCCCCCCTTTTAATGTTACATATTTAGCCTAATCATCAAAAGATTGTCAGTTTACAAAACATCGCGCACATTTAATTTGGCCAAAATTCAAACCAAACGAAAAATTAAATAATACTCACATTTTTTTCAACGAATTGTTTTACTGTACTTACATTGTAAAATATTTTAGAGTCCAAAATTCCTAATCAAAACTTAATGTCAACTCAGAGGTTCGCTGAAACCTACTTGTTTTAAATAAGTAAATATATTATGGTCAAATAATGTTATTCGATTGATTCATTACATTTGAATCTGTATAAGGAAGCTGAATTAAATAAAATCTTTCTGAAGCTGATTTTTCCTACGTACCACGGGGTATCCACGGACATCGAAAAGAAAATGTATTACAAGAAATTTATTCTTCTAAGACTTTTAGAATATTTAAGTACCGATAGATAAAGTGTAACGCCCTGGCTCAGTAAGTGAAAACAAAAAGATTTTCTTTGGTCAACGTTAGCTGGATCGAAACCAGTGGCCGACGACTGCTGCCAGATCATGAGTGGTCACCTCTGGCCAGTCTATGTGACTCACACCACTAAGGTACCTCGCTGTCTTTAATTCACCGCACACCTAGTGCCTGTGCGGTGATCACCTCAGAAGGGTGATGTACAGATAAGGTTTTATTACAAAAAAGTCATTCACTCCCCGTCATAGCACAAATCATAACCAAAACCACTCTCATAGAAGAGTCCACCATAACACAACTCGTGACGTAGTGTATCTTGCACATGCATGTGACCGGTGTATCATGTGTCAAACAGAACATCACATGACGCCCTGACAAGTTCACAAAACAATCCTTTATCTCCGTAACCCGAGCCTCGAGTCTCGAACCCGCGGCCTCCCGGCCAGCTGTCGTTTTGTTCCGTGGGCGGGTTTTGTTTTGTCGTATTATGTGGGTATTATCAGCGAACTGTTCCATCGATCCTTTCAACCTCTGGTCTTTTGTGGAGATCCGTCATGAGAACGACGGCGGTAAATAGCTGCAAGGGTTGGGATTATCCCTCACATGAAAAAGGATGGCTCCAGTGGTGTTGAATTAAAAATTCACGTATAAAAAATACATTTTTACGAGAAATTGCTTAAAATTACTCGTAGCTTTTGGGGGCAAAAATACTGGAATAACTAAAAGAGTCTGCGGTATTTTCGTCAAATACGAACCGAACCATGAAAATTTAGTTGAAGTGTCAAATTAAACTTAAAGTAGTTGACAAAGGAATTACATCATAAAACCGTAAGTTACTCGTTAATTTATTGGATGTAATTGCGTGGTAATTAAGTTTTTTTTTTATAATAAAAAAAATTAAAATCCCGAGACGACAAGCAATTTCATTTTCCCCAATAATGCAGACAATATTAACAGCGTTCTATGTGTAACACGAAATATTTCGTTAAAATGTAGACTCTTTTTTTTAATCAACTACTAAAAGCTAGTCACACGCAGTAATCTTATCGGATCTATATCACTCGTTACGATTGTCTCCTGGACGAGATTTCGTGGCGACGATCACTGCGAATATTGGGTTGCGATGATTTGCAGCGACAAGAGATTGCAACGTGCAGCGAGTATTAACAGCGTTCAGGAACAGATAGTTAAAGTAGACTCAGTCAAGATCAACTCCTATCAGAGGTAAAAGTATGACCAGTGAATCAAGGATCTGATCTCAAATATGTACGATTATCAGCGATGATTGTTACAAATACTGCGATAATCTTGGACTTGATGATTTTACAACAACATATCGTAATTGCAGCGACATTAATGTAAAAATACATATGAGGAGGAAAAAGGGACAAAAAATCCTCTCAGATGAGATGACTAGTGCAAGTCACTTCCGTGCCAATGGATTGACAGGAAGACTTATTCGACGAGCTAGATCTAAAAAATATAACATGAGGAGATTAAGTCCAAAAAATACATACTGAGGAAAGCAAATGAACAGATGCACCAGGAAGACTTTATGTGCATTTGGAAAATAAATAACCATAATAAACCACGAGCTAACTGGGATCCAAAAGAGGTTGCAGTGCCTTGAGAACGTAGCAAATACATACACAATGCAGCAAATGCACATAATTACTTTGGACCATGACAAACCCACAGTTAAACCTAAAAACTTCACCGAGGTGCACTCCCCAACTTAAAACTCGCCCAATTAGATAGTCTCAGGTCTCTTGTATTAAGATAACAAACTGCATTAAGATAGGCTTGTTCTAATTCAACTGAAGATTGTTGCCTGACAACCGGTTTATTAGGATTTCGCTGATTTCTTGACTCTTTCTTTTAAACTAACTTGTGTAACCCAAATGAACGATGTTATGTCGTCAGCATAAAAGACATATTTTAACAATGAAAGATTTTCACCCAGAACATTTATTCAATCATGTAAATTATGAAGAGCAATGGTCCGAGTATACTGCCTTAAACTGCTTTAACTGGGCTGGCTCTTTACCATTGAGCTACACTGTTCCGGTTAAATTTACAACTATATTAGTCAGAATCAGAATCATAAACTTTATTCCATAAATAACAAATGTTACATGAAATGTGTCAATAAATTATTTACAATATCAATAATTCAATTAATTAATGAAATGTTAACAGCAATTTTCCACTAAATTTAGGTACAGTCTAAAAGGAATTCCTTAACTTAGTTGGGACACTTCTCAAGAATGACATAAATTTTTATTTTCTCAAAAATAGTTTGGTGTTTGAAATTTTTTCACATGCAGAGGCAGCGTATTATACAACCGCTGGGCAGAGTAATGAATACCGTTTTCGATGAGTGTCAGTCTGTGAATAGGATGTACCAAATTACTCTTATGGCGAGTGTTATAGTAATGCCGGAAAACATTGCATTCAAAGATACGAGGATAGTTCTTAAAGAAAGATATAACTTCAAGAATATACACAACTGGAAGAGTTAAAATATTTAGCTCTTGAAAGAATGGTTTGCAATGATCACGGAATCCTGCCTTACAGATAATCCGGACAATCCGTCTTCTGAAGCCTGAAAACCCCTTTGCATCTCACTTCACAATCCATAGAAACCAATAGCATATCTCATCCTACTGTAAACATAATTATAATAAATTTGAAGAATGGTTTCAAAATTGACAACAGGCATCGACATCTTAAATGCAAACGTAAGGGAGGATAGTTTGGAACAGAGAGTGTCAATGTGCTTTGACCAGCAGAGTCCCCTCTCTATGGTAACGCCAAGGAGATAAGCAGAATCTGAAGGTATGACTCCATTCACATTGAAATCCTCAAAATCTCGATTTGTTGCAACAAGCAACAATATCAAGCAACATAAATCTTTTTTTTCAAAAGTAGTTTGGTGTTTGAAATTTTTTCAGTTGCAGAGGCGTCAACCAAATAACAAAACACGTCAACCAATGAAGAGAAAAACCATGGGGTTTCTCTCCATTTAGGTGGAGACCATTTGAAGAAACCCATTCAAGTAAGATCCTGCAAAATAGAAAAACGAGCTTGATAATCCGTTATTGTAAATTTATTATTTAATTGTATGTAGTCACAATTTAGAAGATTCCTATACAGATTTCACTTCAAATTTTTGTGACTGGTAAATTTTAATAATTGAATCTATTCGGTTCATTGAATCAAGTTTTGAATACCTCAGGATAATAGGAGATTGAGATATAATTACAATATTCAATATAACGAATGCATTATATATATAACACGTAATTAAAAACACGTCACACGTTTTTATTGAGTCAATTATTTAAGTGACCTTAAAAGGAGAAGACAACAAAAGAAACATAGTACGTGTTCAGCTATTTCGCTAGATAACTTTGAAAGTGACGTTTCCTATAAATCCTATGGGGAAAATCGATAAAAAACACGTCATATAAAAACATACTGTAATTAATTTCACATGACATCTGTTCAAACTCCAAACCTCTTCATAGAAAATAGTTTTTACTGTATCCAGTAAAGTGTACAGGTCATAAATGCGTAAAAATAAGACAGTATGAAAAAAAGTAAAAAATGCGTAAGACAGTAAGACAGTAGTAAGTTGATAAGGAAATAGGTCACTTTAAGGTTGTGCAAAAGTGCAATGTTTTAATTTAAAATTATGTCTTAGGTTGAAAAATACTAATTGAGAAGTATTACAGGATTATTCTGTTGAATGATGTATCAATTGTTAGAACATCAAGTCTACTGGATTACTCAGGTACACATTAAGCAGTCGTTGACTGTTAATAACTGTGCGTCAGGTTGGCCCAAAACCAGCAGTTTATCCCACCAAGTCTATGGTATAGGGCTGAGGTGGTTCACAGACATCATATCAGCACCTCCCGACACCGACAGTCTGACCCGCCCAGGCTGTCGGATAGGGATGAGGTGGTTCTCACTGCCATCAGACCAGCAGCACCACCTACACCCGGACCCCGAGGTAGCCCAAAACCAGCAGTTTGTCCCACCAAGTCTATGGTATAGGGCTGAGGTGGTTCACAGACATCAGATCAGCACCTCCCGACACCGACAGTCTGACCCGCCCAGGCTGTCGGATAGGGATGAGGTGGTTCTCACTGCCATCAGACCAGCAGCACCACCTACACCCGGACCCCGAGGTAGCCCAAAACCAGCAGTTTGTCCCACCAAGTCTATGGTATAGGGCTGAGGTGGTTCACAGACATTAGATCAGCACCTCCCGACACCGACAGTCTGACCCGCCCAGGCTGTAGGATAGGGCAGAGCTGGCTTATCGCTTGAACCATGTATTTGCCTACGTCATACATCAAATACGAACGTCGAGTCTGTGTAACAATTGCGGTTGGCGAATTCGTCACCGGCTAAGCCGACTAATGAACATGTAAGTAATTCAACGGCCCGGATAATTAAAGGGCAGGAACCGGCCGACCCTGGAGCTGAACAAGAGTGAAATTTGACATGTAGAGGGTGGTGACTCAGAAGCATCCGACTGTGGATGCATTAGGCTAGCGTTTCACCCCGGAACCACTCGGGATTAAATCCAAATCCGAATTTGATTACGGGGGAGGGGGGAGATTTATGGGAGCTGGTGGCCGGGAGACACAACATCCCTCCTCGCCCTTCCCCTCCACGGCGACGACTGCGACGTCATCTGGTGGCCCACGTGTGCACTAGGATCTTCATCAGTACTTTCGTTTCATTAACACGATTTCATTACTCTAATACTAATTCGCTAACAAATAATCAACCCAAGTTATAATGAATTTTGAGGTTAATTACGTTTACATGTATTTAACCCAAATACAACGTCGAACTAACAAAGTGTGGAGTTAAAACCGTCAAAATTTAAACTCAGTACGTTTCATGTGCACTGGTTCTGTTTCTAACTAGAAAAGAACTTAATAAAAGCTCACCTTGAACATAATAATTATACAATTAACAGCGAACTTTTCCACTACACGGATTTCTCCACGTCGCATTCTACTTCTCGTTGCGGAGACAATGGTTCAATTAATCTCTGGTCGGCGATAGCGAGGGCGTACCCAGGGTGTCCCACTGGCACCGACACCGGTGATTACCGGCACTGCCGACTGTATAATACACCTTGCATCGCCGCAGGAAGCGTGCACAACTCTCAACCTCGCATCCTGCGTCGTGTGAACTACAGGATGTGATTGGAACAGTGGCGTGTCCTGTGATCCGGCTACTTGGAGGTCACGAATGGTGGATGCGATATTCCGTTGAGTTAATTAACGTTCTCACTAGCGAATACATCGATTATCCGCAAATTCCATCCTCAAAAATAGACCAGTTCGTAGTTCGGAAGCATAATTGTCGTTCTTATTCCACGTTAAACTGTAGGTCCCTTAGATTCCATTGGATGTTTAGATTATCAATTATCAGTCCTAGCTAAGGAACATACGTTGTCTATTTGGGAGTTATTCTCTTGAATGTAAATCCTATTAGAAGATTAGATTATATTATTGAAATGGCGACCATACACAAGGTAGGTATTTCAAGCTAAGTATGAATGAGGTTTGAGTGTAAGATGATTGTGGCGCGATCTTGTAGTCTTGTTACTTACTAAGGCTGACATTTTCCTTAGACAGGACTGTTAATTAATAGTCCAATAACGGATGGTAACTAAGGGACCTACAGTTTAGAGTAGAATTGCAGTAATAATTAATAATTAGTTAAACACATAGAAACCTAAGTTTACGTTTATTTAGATATTTTGGGGTGGGTATTTGTTTTTTATAACTATACTTACAAACAGTAAATTTTCAAAACATATCTTAAACTCAGCACACTAGCAACATTTTTAAAATTTGTACGTGAACTTATTTATTTAAGTTTTAGATTTAAAACATAAATATATTCAACATGTCATAAAATTTGACATCAAAGAAGGAAAAGCTACGATCTATTTTAATGTTATTTTCTGAATGACATATTTTGATTAAGTAAAAAAAATAAAGTTGATTTTTTTCGATAAATTATCAAATTAATATTTATTTGAAAACAATGTATTTTGTATTTTTGAACTGATCATTACAAACAACCTAATATTTACAATTACTAAAAATTTGACATTTGTTTTTATTTTTAAAAAATAAAATTAATTATCAATAAATATGAGTAATAATATTTTTAGAAAACCATATTGGTATAATTAATAATTAGTTAAACACATAGAAACCTAAGTTTACGTTTATTTAGATATTTTGGGGTGGGTATTTGTTTGCTTAAAACTAATCCTATAAAAGAACAGTAATGACCTTTCAAAACCCCCGATTCGAGCAACACTAGCAACATTTTTTACAATTTTTACTGAATACGTGACTTATTAAAGAGATTTAATAGAAATAAATATACAACTGTCAACTTAATATATTTCGCAACTAGGGCCAAAAATGATGTTTTGCAGACCCAAGATCTTTTTAAGTTCGAGACGTAGTCGAGTTTTATTTATTATTTATTATGATTTAGGGTACATGTGTATTCAAAGTAATAAGCATATTAGTTCCTAACACGGAGCCTATAAAAATAGTGCAAAGGGCGAGCTTAATGTTAGTTTAATAAATTAAAATGTTTCGAAACAACTCGAGTGACATTTAATGCCACCAGCAACGAATCCCATGAATAAACAATGAATGGAACGACTGTCAAATTAAAATCAATATTAGTTTGTTTAAATTAATCATTAATTTCAAACCAATTACTTCAATCAATCATAAACAATCATGCTAACAAATTGTTATCTTAACGTAAACCAAATGTTACAAATGATAAATATTCTACAATTTACTGTAACTAATTAAATTTTAATACTAAATAATTGAGCAAATTTATTCTTCCTGTTTTATTTACTATGGTTTAAGGAAAATATTAATTCATTCAAATAAGTGTCTTACTTTTCAACAAAGAGTTATACAACTCTTACAAAGGACTGCAAATGCAAATTAATTTTATTTAGAGTAAAACGAGATCGTACTCAGCATGCTGGCGTGAGTAGAGCGAATATCATAGAACTTACAATATTCCCATCATATTAATGAAATAGTACCGAGTATGCAGGTTTGCTGCAATAAGGTTCATTTTAAATTATATCGTGCTTGTATTAAGGTTATTCACTAAGTCAAAACGCAAGAAGTGTTTACCATTTTGAATAGCTCAGTAACCAATCGACCTTAATTTATGATTCAAGCTAATAGATTGTGTGTTTTTATAGATTTTTCAAAAATTATACATAAATTCACTGAAACTCCCATTTTTGGGGTACCCCCCAAAAGTTTAGTTAATGTAGTTCGATTTCTTTGCCAAACGAACTCGTCCATGATATTACAGAAAGAGACTACACCATCGAATTTTATAATCAGACAATGATTTCGGTCGTTATCGTGTCGACACATATATTCTCATATATACCTACATATACACGTTTATACAATTTTAAATATCCCCCAAAACGTGTTCAGGGGGTTTGAGTTATGAGCTTATATCATGTTACCGGGCTTAAATGTTACCATGCGGGCCATGTGGATAGCTCACTTAAACGGAAATTCGCTACAAATGTTTTCGAAACAATTCCAGTGGCGTTTCCTGCCACCAGCAACGAGTCCCGGCTATGGTGCCGGCGCCATGGTCGAACGATTGCGTCATTTCTTACAACAGAGACCGGTTACCGTTGACAATGGATCGTGAGCTATTCGTTTTCTATTCACTGTATTAACAAGGATCCGAGCTTTGCAGATCTGCTGATTGCGGAACTCAGATGACGCAAGAGATGAAGTAGATTCGTAGACTCCTCGTCACGCGAGGAAAACTTGTCAAGAGAACATCGTTACTCGGAGATACCATAGGGGTAGAGCGAGGGACTTTCGCGCACAAGGTCTTGGGTTCGAATCCCACCAATCGGCGAAGTCTTTTCGCTAAGTGCTAGATTGATAGTTATGAGCGATGGTCGGTGGGTGCATTGTGCTCTTGTGTGGATTAACGCCTGCACTATTGCATACTACGTTAATCTGCAAAGACCATCCTCATAATTAGACCAGTTCGTAGTTCAGAGGCAGTGGTTCGGACTCCACGTTAAACAGTCCCTTAGATGTCCCATTGACTGTTGGGAAATTAATTAAAAGTTCTTTCTAGGGAATGAGTCATTCTAATTAGTAACAAGACTACAAGATCGCGCCACAATCATCTGACACTCTTTCTCATTCATACTTGGCTTAAAATACCTAGTCTAGGATAGGTTACCATTTCAGTAATTAAGTGTATAACGGTTCCGGGCGACGGCCTAGCCTAAGTTCTGGTATGAGAAAGTAGAAGAGTAAAAAACCCACGGGGCGTGTGGAGTGTATGAAATATCCGCACCAAATATGGGTGGCAGAGTTGATTCTGGAACCAACAAGTTTTGAAATACTACACGCAAGAAAAATACATTTAAGTTTTACAAGTGACGTGAACAGTATTGTTTAGCGTAGTTTATGTAGCGAGCATTCTGTAAAAACTGTAAAATACTTCACATTTAAAGTTCGAGAATTTCGTCACTTCTCAGGCATGTGTGCAATTTTAATTAAGAGTCTGCGGGTTGAGTTGTCCAATTAAATGGTAGTGGTTATCTATAGAGTGTTAAGCTCATACATTATTTTATTCCCAAAGTTATTTCGAATTTGACACCTCAATCAACTTTTTACGACTTTTCGAGTGGTCAGTATGCCCTGATGCTGTCACAAAATTAAAATTGTTCTTAGGGGACTAAAATCCATGACGTAAGTACTAACAAGAAATTCAAATTCAAATTCTGGGAATTCAACGCACTTAAAATCTCGCTGTAAGCCCTTAAAACCAAAAAGAGTTCTAGGAGAATACTGTCGGGGCACGGCGCGTGTCTAAAGCAAAAATTTCTCCAAAGGAAGATAATAGCTGTCGTAGTAGAAGAGTATCTTTGAAAGATCATTGTCCCAAGGCTCAAGGTCGAAAAGAGTTCCCAAACAAAGAGTTGGCTGGCGCCAGAGTCGGCACAAAACAAACTGAAAACTGGACCATCGGAGCGGCTGATCCGAGCGATAGGGTTTGTGGGACATCCTAGTTAGCGCCGGGCTACAGGCTGCATGCTACAGGAAAGGATATAATCAGCTGGCTGTATACCTGGATCATCCTGCTCGGTTAATTATTACTTTTCTGAAAAGGTGACCTACCTAGTTAGGTATTTTAAGCCAAGAATGCAAGAGGAATGAGTGTTAAATGATTAACGCGATCTTGTAAACTTGTTACTTTAGGCTGACTTGTTCCTAATACAGGACTGTTAGTTAATAGCCAAATAGCCGAAATATAACCTAATTTTAATTTTACCACACAAATAAACTAATTTCCCGTGTTTCACTGCCTTTACAGAAGAAAATATGTAATGAATTAAATGTTATACAAATTAAACTGTTATGAGTAATGTATTTAGTTTTTTGTATGAGAAAGAATTTATTTTAGTAAAAAAACGGTTTAGTTCCTTCCTTTTGTTTTATTTTTAACTTTGATGTGACTTACACGCATACGTATCTATAACAGCGAAGAACAAATTGGAAAATAAATAAAAACCTAAATTAACGATATATGCAGGAATCGTGTCATTGACGTAGTTTCATTTTCTAGTGACGTCGACCCAGCTGAGAACGGGATACCGCAGGGGAGAGTTCTAACGCCACTTCTGTTCCTCGCCACTCCAGCTACTGAAGCCTGTTATCCCGAGTGTGCTACAAGAGGTGGTTGTTTAACAGCTAATGATTGGCCCATTCAAAGCATTATGGTTTTATGCTGTTAACTATCGTATAAACGTTCAAGAGTAATAGAAAAAATGGTTAGGAAATTAATATTACTCACTTATTACTAAACCGTATAACTTATCGTCTATCGTTATTTAATAAATTTTAAGGGGGTTGAAGGTATCTAATTTTCAAAAAATTACGAGTTAAACGTTCTAAATATAAAAGGATCACCTCAATTAGTCATGAAGAGGGTAGTGGTTCGGTCAGCTCTTCCGATTTTTGAATTCAGTAACTTTCTCAAATCCTCGCTGTCACGTTTTATGTGCAAAATCCCTAGATAGGTACGGGCTTAATCATTAACTGATATTATAATATTTCATTGGTCGAACTAAAACTGTTTCGCCGAATATATTATTATTATCATATTACTATCATTCTTAACTTGGCACCCTTCTCAAGTAGGTATTTTAAGCCAAGCATGAGTGAGAAATTAATGTAAGTTGATTTTGGAGCTATTTTGTAGTCTTATTTCTGACTAAGGGTGGCAAGTTCCTTGGAAGGACTAACTAATACTAAAAGACTAATTAATAGCCCAACAGCCAACAACATCTAAGGGACCTGCAGTTTAACGTGCGATCCGAACCATAATTTCGCCTCTGAATTACGAACTGGTCTAACTACGAGGATGGTCTTTCCGGATGAAAGCAGTATGAATACTGCGGACGTTAATCCACACCAAGGAAAATTATATCCAAAGGCCATTGTTTAAAATTATCCACAATTCGTGACCCCCAAGATAAAGTTAGACTAGGATAAAAAACGCCATACGATCTGGTGGAGTTCATAACATGAGCCAGTGCGTCATTGGACGCGGCTGACGTAGTCGCGTCGTAATCACCCTTCGATGTGACAGACCGTTGGCGCGGAAAATTGGAACACCTCGGCGAACGGAGACCGGAGCCCCGGAACTATCCAGAGGGATTGAGTCATACACTACCCTGGAGACAGTGCTGGGGTGGCCAGTGACCGGGAACTGCTTGGAGCTTGGGAGGCGGTCCTTGATAGGAGCAGTAATTGGAAATGCCGTCGCATCGCACTGTGCTAGACTCCTGTATGGGCACTCCCGATAACAACACGGGAAATTATATCAACAGAGATTATATCAACCGATCGAGACCAAATTTAGTAGAGACGTGTATTCCTGCATTTGCTCGGACGAGTTCGTAAACCAGACACATCGGTCAATCGGAACGGGTATTTGAATTTCCTACAATAAAAAAGATAGGTGCTCATTAAAAATTCATAATGCAATTCCCTACATAACCACCTTACATGTAATTTGACAACTTACATTCATCTGTTTTCGACTAACTCGTGTAACCAACAAGTATCGCTTTCACAAATTAATATTTTTTTATAGGTATAAATCGAAATATTTCACCAGTAAAGCGGACTCTTCAAACTATTGATGAGGAGGATATGCTGCTTCAATAACATAAGAAATTACTATTAACCGTATAAAAATCCTTTTAAAGGATCGTGTAGTTTAAACGTTTAATGTAAAGGGTGTTTTAAATCATAAATGTAAAAAAAATAAAAAAACATGGTAAAACGTTTGAAGACATATTATACTGTATTTATAGTATTTTTACAACTGGCTAAATAAAGAACACTCAACACTACAGATACTTAAAAGCAGGGGGGAAAACCTTGACATTAGTGTATTTGAAATTTAACATTATTGTATCTCTATTGTAATTAATTGTTATTCGAATATTTTTTAGAATCAGCAAATGAGAATATGGTCTTTCAGTTAAAAGCTCATGTTATAAACTGTCTCCACCAATCGGATAGTGATAAAATACGAAATTGTCCGACAAAAAAGTAATCTAGGGTAATATCGGCACCGAAACGTAATCCAGTTAATCAGAAGCCGGCCGGCTATCACCTAGCTATCGATCAGGCTGTTGCGTAACCGGTCCGCGCGCGGCGCCTCGGTCGCGTCACGGGCGCATGTCGCCACGCCCCGCCACGCCCACTTCCCCCACCCCCGACAGACCACGCCCCCTCATCGATCCGGCACCCGGGGACCATTCATTACCTGATATACGCTGTTTGTTACACCCTCGCGTCGCGGCGGCTGGAAAAATGAGACCGGGAAGCGAATAAATTATTCGGCGAAGGGTACTTTCTGTTGGTGCTAGGGGTGGGTTGGAAATAAACTTTATAATGGAACGAGTAAAAAGTGGTCGTAGATATTTCTTTCTATTATACTGTAAAAAAGTATGAAACACATTTTTGTGTAAGGAAAAATTACAGAAGGGATCATTATTATTATTAAGATATCCTGAAGTTGAAATGCATTGAATTCGTATAAAGTACAGCTAGATAAGGTTTAACCTAAAAAATATCCGTAAATAGTAAAATAAAATGCTTTTTCTACTACACACGTGAGTTAATAAGACGTTCATACAGCTCAAAAAAGTCTAAAAAACCTTCGAGGCTAAATATAAATGAATCTTTTGTGTTAACTCTGCTAGAATGTTTTACTGCCAAACACATGAAGGGATAGCATAAAATGATCAAGAACATATCACAATTAGAGAATTTGCCTTACAGAAAAAGTAGTCAATGCACGGGTACCTGCTGCAGATCGATCATTTAGTTCAAGGGGTTACAGAAAGAGTAGTGTGCAAGTCCCGAAGGGGTTACAGAAAGAGTAGTGTGCAAGTACAAGGGTACCTGTGCAGATCGCAATTACACCTTTAGCCTCCCCGAAGGGGTTACAGAAAGAGTAGTGTGCAAGTGCAAGGGTACCTGTGCAGATCGCAATTACACCTTTAGCCTCCCCAAGGGGTTACAGAAAGAGTAGTGTGCAAGTGCAAGGGTACCTGTGCAGATCGCAATTACACCTTTAGCCTCCCCGAAGGGGTTACAGCCAAAGTAGTGTGCAAGTGCAAGGGTACCTGCTGCAGATCGCAATTACACCTTTAGCCTCCCCGAAGGGGTTACAGAAAGAGTAGTGTGCAAGTGCAAGGGTACCTGCTGCAGATCGCAATTATGAGTCCAGTATCCCCCCGGGGGTTACAGCCAGAGTAGTGTGCAAGTGCAAGGGTACCTGCTGCAGAACGCAATTACGAGTCCAGTATCCCCAAAGGGGTTACAGACAGAGTAGTGTGCAAGTGCAAGTGTATCTGCTGCAGATCGCAATTACACCAGTTCCCCCCGGTTACAGAAAGAGTAGTGTGCAAGTGCAAGGGTACCTGTGCAGATCGCAATTACGAGTCTAGTCTCCCAACGGGGGTTACAGTTAGAGTAGTGTGCAAGTGCAAGGGTACCTGTGCAGATCGCAATTACGAGTCTAGTCTCCCAACGGGGGTTACAGCCAGAGTAGTGTGCAAGTGCAAGGGTACCTGCTGCAGATCGCAATTACGAGTCCAGTCTCCCCCCGGGGGTTACAGCCAGAGTAGTGTGCAAGTGCAAGGGTACCTGCTGCAGATCGCAATTATGACCTATCCCCCGGGGGTTACAGCGAGAGTGGTGTGCAAGTACAAGGGTACCCGTACAGATCGCAATTACACCTTTAGCCTCCCCGAAGGGGTTACAGAAAGAGTAGTGTGCAAGTGCAAGGGTACCCGTGCAGATCGCAATTACGAGTCTAGTCTCCCAACGGGGGTTACAGTTAGAGTAGTGTGCAAGTGCAAGGGTACCTGCTGCAGATCGCAATTACACCTTTAGCCTCCCCAAGGGGTTACAGAAAGAGTAGTGTGCAAGTGCAAGGGTACCTGCTGCAGATCGCAATTACGAGTCTAGTCTCCCAACGGGGGTTACAGCCAGAGTAGT
Organism: Nephotettix cincticeps; assembly: GCA_023375725.1. NCBI lineage: Eukaryota > Metazoa > Arthropoda > Insecta > Hemiptera > Cicadellidae > Nephotettix > Nephotettix cincticeps. The sequence goes on along the minus strand of CM041789.1, from coordinate 14,787,435 downwards.
GTGCAAGTGCAAGGGTACCTGCTGCAGATCGCAATTACGAGTCCAGTCTCCCCCCGGGGGTTATAGCCAGAGTAGTGTGCAAGTGCAAGGGTACCTGCTGCAGATCGCAATTACGAGTCCAGTATCCCCCGGGGGTTATAGCCAGAGTAGTGTGCAAGTGCAAGGGTACCTGCTGCAGATCGCAATTACGAGTCCAGTATCCCCCCGGGGGTTACAGCCAGAGTAGTGTGCAAGTGCAAGGGTACCTGCTGCAGATCGCAATTATGAGTCCAGTATCCCCCCGGGGGTTACAGCCAGAGTAGTGTGCAAGTGCAAGGGTACCTGCTGCAGATCGCAATTATGAGTCCAGTCTTCCCCCGGGGGTTACAGCCAGAGTAGTGTGCAAGTGCAAGGGTACCTGCTGCAGATCGCAATTATGAGTCCAGTCTTCCCCCGGGGGTTACAGCCAGAGTAGTGTGCAAGTGCAAGGGTACCTGCTGCAGATCGCAATTACGAGTCCAGTCTCCCCGACAACGCGTGGGCTCGCGGCCCCTTTCTCTGGATTATTTATGGTCTACAAGTCCCCCTAATGCTCGGACCAGTTGTTTTTGATTCATTATTTGCCGCTTAATGTTATAAATCCCGCGGATGCACGCCAGTCGCCGACAAAGCCTCGCCACGGGCTCGCCTCTATTTATTTAACCTCCACCATGATTGGTTTTATCGTAGTTATTGATGTGTTACTCTCCTAAATATCTCCCATTGTGCGCTCGTGTCTTCAGGGGGTCCGGGCCGCATCGACAGGTCGACCGACGCTACATTATGTTAATCATGCGGCCCGGCGCTTCGTCTGTTCGACGACCATTAGCCAAATGTTCCGGCCACAGACCTCGTCCATGATCACGAGCAATTTCGCCTCAGGAACTAAGCGAAGAAATAAAAAAACCCTTAGATATTAATTGCTCAGCAATCACTAAAATATCAAATTTTCAACTCTCACAATATTTTTATCTTAAGTAAATTAACAAAACGTTTCGGGATCTGGAACCTGATCCCTTATTCAAGTGAGCTGGTACTGAAAATATGTTAAGAAAACCTAAGAATTAGAGGGGGTGTTAGCAAATTAGGCGACCAAAATTTGAAACAGTGACATCATGGTTTGGTTATAAAAACAGCTGTTTAGATGAACTGAAAACATCGTGTCAAGTTCAATGTTTTAGTTCACTTAAAGACGGATTCAGATTTTAAATACCGAAACATCATTAAACTTTATTCAACTGACCGTAAAGAAAAATGCCCACAATAAACATTTAAATAGCATCAAAAATGTTTTAAATAAAAGTCATCCTATTTATTTACAGTTTTTTGGCATGAGCCCAAAAACTAATAACAATTTGTTACTGTTAAATTACTAAGCCTCCCCATTGTACTTTATACTTTTTATACTTTTATACTTTTAATTGAAATGGCGACCTACCCAGGTAGGTATTTTAAGCCAAGTATGAATGAGGAATGAATGTAGGATGATTGTGGCGCGATCTTGTAGTCTTGTTACTGACTAAGGCTGACATGTTCCTTAGACAGGACTGTTAATTTATAGCCCAACAACCGATGGCAACTAATGGACCTACAGTTTAACGTAGAATCCGAACCACGGCCTCTGAATTACGAATTGGTCTAATTATAAGGATGGTCTTTGTGGGTTAACGTAGTATTCAATAGTGCGGACGTTGATCCACACAAGAGAACACTACATCCACCGACCATCTCTCACAACTATCCACAATTCGTGACCTCCAAGTAGCTGGATTATAGGACGTCGCCACCGTCCCAGTCAAATAATAAGTATTGTATGGCTGCCGAAATGACGTATTTTAAAGTAGGGTTCCACTCGATAGGTGCTGATATAATTCGAACGGTTACAAACTCATCTCGGACAGACACGATAGTCGCATCGGCTCCAGTTACACGGGCGTTCGTGCGAGTACACCATATCGGCTACGAGGGTGGCTGGGGGACGATTTGTGGCCGATATCACTGATCGATTACAAGATATCGTGCCCTTGCGGTCCATGTATCACCCGGGCGCACGCAACTCGAGGAAACTGCGAGCCGCACGACGGACGTTGCAACCTGTCCGACGGACGGCGCTGACTACAGAAAACAACTAATGAAACCGACTTACTGGTTCAAGATCCCTTCACAAGGGGTGTAAAGCATCTGAGATATATATTGTAGTAATTTAGTCAACTGTTTCTTCGAATACTATTCTTTAAACACGCTAAGGGGTATGCGTAACCAAAAAATTGAAAAAAAGATAATTTATTTTATGTTATTCTCTTTAAAAATACTATATATGTGGGTTTATGGGGAAACAAATTTTAGCTGATGAAAAAATACATAAACCATTCTACGAGCGCGAAGGAAGACTTGACTTTAATGTCAGTTTCCCGAAACGTTTTATTGGCGAATCACAAAGTTTTTAATGGCGCGTTTTATCAATAACATATGTTAACTTACCGAGCTTAAAAAATGTAATCTACTATAAAATTGGGTTTTCTTAAGTTAAAAAATAATAAAAGATGATGAAAGAATTTTTTTAACTGACGATCATGAAAGACTGAAAGATCATGTGTTTACTTTAAATTGTGTGTATAATGTTGTGTTAAAATTTCAAAGCATTAATACTTTTTGAGAAGAATTTACCTAAAGTTGCTTAATTTAACATATCCCTTGTATGTCCCTCAGATATGGCATTGGCTGTTAGGCTATTAATTGATAAAGTCTAAAGAACATGCCTTTTAATATTAGACTACAAGATCGCGTACAATCATTATTATTTTATTATGTTGGCTTTAAAATATATTGTATACCATTTTCGTAACTAATTATTATAAGTCTACAGTAAATATTTACTACTTTAAACGAGCCAATCGCATTAGTGATATTTTACTCGTTCCATGTGTATATTCACCACTATTATGAGCACACTAATTATGAATTTTATTAAGTTATTGTATTTATTATTTTATTATAGTTTTATTATTATTTTATTTTTTATTATGAATTTTTATAATTAAATAGATTATCAGCCTTTAAGATTCTTACACCTATTCGAGTTCCACTATTTTGTATTGCAAATTGGTTAACCTGGCAAAATCTGGTATACTGAATCAGCAACTAATTTTCTCTTAATTTTTAAACTTGCATACCCTTGCACACGACAATTCTCGTGACAATGTAAAGTAGATGAATACGGTATAAAATACAATCTTGATGCATCTTAATATCAATTAAAAATGTTTTTTAATTTATTTAATTTTTCTGAAAGAATATATCATTGGCAATTTCAATAAATATGTTTCTAAACTCTATACTTTGTATTATGCTACTCATAAACTTATTCATAATATTTACCTGAACTATCAGATCTGTAAAAGTTTACAGACAAGTTCAACTGAGTTACTGAATGCCGTTAGTGACGTCACAGAAACGCATTACATAGTAAAGTAAGGTAGTTATGTATTCGATTTGTGGGAAAGCCACGACCAATGAAAACCTGTGCGATTGATTATAAATCCAATAAAATAGATCGACTTCAACTAATACTCTTCAATTCAATCCACGCCTGCATAATTGATGACTCTGTTCTAGTATTTTTTTTGCTCTAAATTAATTCACACAAATTATGTTACCTATTGGGTTAAAAGGTGCGCAGTTTTAAGAGGTACTCTTAATCTTTTATTTCCCCAAACATGTGAGCAATTTCCAACACGGATATTTTACCGGCACGGTAGCTCATGGATGACGGTCTGGCCCAGTAAGTCAAAGGTTGCTGGATCGAAACCAGCGACCAGAGACTCCTGTCAGATCAAGAGCGGTCACCTCTGGCTAGCCCAAGTGACTAAAACACTACGGTACCTCACTGTCCTTAATTCACCAAGCTTATGGTGATTGGCGGTTGAGGTTAAAATGTTTGTATGTACTTCCCTGTGAGAAATAGGTTAGATCAAGGACATGTCTAAACAGAATGTATTCAGTTCATCCTTATAACCAAACCAGCTGTTCTTCTACCAAACTATGACGTCACTGTTTAAAATTTTGGTGGCGCAAATTGCTAACACCCCCCGCTCCAGAACTAAGACATATCCATGTCAAAAATGCACTACTACGAATTTTACAATTTTCGACCAATTTCCATTCTGCCTCATTTTCCATAAATGTACGTAAGTGTTTTCTGTAACCAAACCAATTTGATCTCGATCTACTGATAATTGAAGGCGACTGGCTAAGCGGCGGCGCGCGTCATCTTTGTTTGTGGAACTGCGCGTCTCGCGAGATCTCAATCCATCTCCGGGGTTGTCGTCCTGGTCACTGACTGGGCGACCAACAACGACGATCAACAAACCTATCGATCAGCCCGTGTCGTCCACGTAACATGAGTTATGACGCGTGTCTCCGTGCAACGGCCCGCGGCCGTAGTAACGTAGTATCCGCCGCCGATTAGAAATTGAAATCGACCGACGGCCGAGTCTTCCTCAACAATGTTTCAGTTTTTGGCGGGAAAGCGAGCCACTCCTTTGACTGTGAACTTAAAGCCGCCGTATTGTAAAGGAAAAATAACGCATATAAATCGCGGTTCGATAAAACATTTACTAACCAATAAAAATCGGCACTGTTCATACACTTAATTTTCTTGAGGACCTTCATATCAATTATGACTTATATGATAATTCATGGTTTCCAGGTAAGAATATTAGTAAAAAGCAAGTATAGAAAATCATTTAACTGCAAATATGCAATAAAAGTTTCACGTCGTCTTTGCAAATTTGTTGTATTTACCGAATAAAAATGTTCGTATTTACTTCCCAGAGGGAAGTAGGTTAGATAATGGATATGTCTAAAGGGAACGTTTTCAGTTCATGTAAACAGCAGTACTTGTAACTATAATATGACGTCACTCACTATATGTCGTTACTATTTCGAATTATGGTCGAGCAAATTGTCAACACCCCCCCACCCGAGAGCTAAAACACATTCATGTCAAAATTAAAATACTTATAGGTGATTTATGGACTACGATTTGTTTAGTTTCGTGATGAATACGACGTTCATGTTCAACGAAAACACGACATCGCGACACTTCGTCTTGCCTTGATTAATGAGCAAACGTCAAAAGGCAGCACGTTCCGACAAATATCTATTCTGAACGTATTTCCCTCTCAAATATATCGTCCGGTGTACACGAACCCTGCTAAAACGTGTAAATTACCGCAGCAGGACGACCACCCCGCAGTAGCCGGCTACGGGGGGCGCGTCCTCGTGCTTGGGTAATTAATTTATCTTCGCGAAACGCCGCATACCGAGACTCGAAAATATTGTCCGGTCCCTAAAATTAATTAGAAGCCACCGGCGACGCGGCATTCCGCAGTCGAGGAATCTCGGCGTCAACTCTGGCAGTGCTCGCTCGTCGCTCATACGCGATATGAGCTGCTGCACCGGCCGACGCTGGTCTGGGCTGTTTCGATATAAAATATCGATAACAGTATAAAACCGAAATATCGATATTGCAGCAATATCGGAAACAAAATATCGATATCAAAAAAAAGAAAAACCAGATTGAGCCATCTAAAAAGTTAATCAACCATTTAAAATGTTTCAGAACACATACTGACACGCACTTTCTTCCATTCAAAGTACTTAAACTATAGATATAACTCATGCTTACTAGTGCAAATCGTAAAGAATACAATTATAATAATTTGTTATTAGAATTGTAGGACAAGTGATAGCGATCACACCGTAGAGAAATAAGAAGAAAGGAAAAGAAATTAAAATCTGAATTTCCAGGAATAGTACACAGGATAGGGTTGAATTCAGCTATTTTAGTCATTTAATAATAAAGTAACATACTTTAAATAAAGTTCTTGATGAGCTAAAAAAGTAAGCATTGCTTTCGATAGCCAATCTAAAATATTTACAAAAACTAATCGATATTTAATAACATCGTAAGACGAGATTTCGATATTAATTTATTTTGGCAATACCGAAACATCCCAAACGGTTAATTTTTTTACTTCAATTAGCTGATTTCAAATATTGTTGTGCATAAAATAAAATTTAAAGTTTAAAATAAAAGTTGATAAGTAAACTCTCTTTACATATTACGTAAGGGAAATGAACCTCCGAGATAGGTAACAAATAGTTATTACATAATCACGTAGTTTTATGGAGTGGATACTAAAGTACGGTATTATGAAAGTAGTCTATAGCCTTTGTTGGACAGTATTACTTCAGCACTAAAGTTACATGAGTGGAATGTTTAAGTCCTAATACCTAATTAATTAATTATTTTCGTAAATTGAACTCTTATTGAAATATTTTACTACGAAAGCCATACAATGACACTGAAAACGTCAAAGGGAATAGTAGTGGCCCCAAGGCGATCCCTTGCGGCACACCGCTGACACCACCGACCGCAAAGCCTACTGTGTTGACTGCGGCCACATACCTCCCATCGGATTGTTCATTCCGGAGTCCGGACCGTGGTAGTAGCAGCCCCCACCCACCCGTGCCCGGGGTAGCAGCCCCACTGGCGCCTCGCCCCCCGCCGCGCGACCAGACCCCCATTACCCGGAGACGAATGGAGTTTTAATTAGCTTTACTGACCAAATATTTGTCAGACCGGCCGTAAACTAGCCTGCGGAAAACCTGATTCAACGTGGAATTAATTTAGAGGTACATAAACCGGGTAGATGTATATCACGGGACGTCATTAACATAAAACAAAGGAACACCAGGCTGGGCTAATGAGGCCGAAAACCTTTACCGGGCTGGACGGCGAGGTGGTTTATGTAGGACTGTGGAGAGATTCCACGGCGATTTAGTGATAGAATCGGACAATAATGAGCTGGCATCTCAAAAATGAATCATATGTTGTTTAGAAAATGAAAACTCGCCGAGAAATATATTAAAGAAATTGATTAGTCGGTTTTCAAGAAATAATATTTGTGTAAAATGAGATATTGTCCGGCTATTTGGACAAGTGGAATTTAAATTTTATTTTTATGGATGAATTTGGAATAATTTCTAGTACCATTTAGGCAAAAGTCGGATAACATTATAAAACTTTTCGCTTGAAAGTACTCCGTCCAAATCGGTCGGTGAATTTCTGCAACAGACATGATCCTTGCTGGCAAAAATAATCAATGAGTGAACCTCACATGCGGCGGGCAAGTTGGTAATCTTGAACATTTGAAAGCACACAAAACCGTACAGGTTAGCTACATAACTGAAATTTAATACAGCTGTTCCCGAAGCATGTCGGTACACGATGATCGCGCTCATTGCGGTAAGTGCGCGAACTAATAGTGTCTACCACAAAAAAGGCTCGTATTAAAAACCAGGTATTTTTTAAATAACTCCGACGAAAGAGAAAAAAATTAAAAAGTAAACCCTAAATACGCGTTAAGGGGTTTTCAACAAAAATGTTCTAAGTATAAGGGAGTACTACAACAACACATTTACACATGTATGTAGAACGCTTACAAGAACCGTTTAGAATTCGCTCGCTTGCGAATTGGCCTCTTACAAGCGAGTCCGCCCACGGCAATCAAGAAACAAAGATCGCGCGGTACGTCGAATTAAACTATCGCGTCGTATATAGACAGAGCTGCCAGGCGGCTGCCTACGCGTCGGTATAAAACCCCGACAATCTACTTTATCGGCGAAAACAAGACACAAACCTGCGGGAATGAAATCAGACGACAGTTTCCAGCCAACATGCCGAGTTATCACCATTAATAAACACAATCTTTGGACAAATCTGTCGTTTCTGCGGCAGTAAATCCTCTAATGGCGCATTCTTGCGACCCGAACGGCGCAATAAACTGCGGACGTTATAAAACCCGAGACGAAGACAGTGTTTAATGTTTGGATTTATTTACAGCCGGACGTCTTATTTATATTCCTGGACCACTTAAAACTAGTCTTTACCGGTCGTGACATTGGTATTTAGTATTAATAATACAACATGCATTTGGTCATTTGGTTGATCATGGCGACTCCCCTTGGTTAAATTCTACTTTTAGCGTCTCATACTCTCAGTTGAATGAGCTTTGGTCCATGATCTTAAAACATATCGTATGTTAACACTTAGTCATCTGTTATTATTTTTTATTGTAACAAGAAACTTCATTTATACAATACGGTTTTAATTAAAAACAGTATTAAGGCAAAAAAGTATGAAATCCAATCGGGAAGGCTAATATGGCGGGGAACCTTTTAAAAGATGTGTCAATTTATTTTTGTCCAGCAGGATGGCAAAAATTTGTCTATCTTTTTTTGAATTACTGGGATTGAAGGTCTACGTGTAGAGTTTTATTTTAAACAAACCATGAAGTATTGACGATATTTCGTAACGTCTTGGATTTTTTATCTTTGGATGTTATTTACATGATGCAGTTCCCACAGCTGTAAACCATGTGTAAAAATAGGCTTTAAAATAGAGTTAGATTGTAACAATAATTTATTATTATCCATAATGATGATTAATTATTATTCGTGGTTTGTTGTTTGCTGTTTATTGTTTTGTTGTTGGTTTATTTGTTTTTTGTGGTTTAATTTATTGTTTATTATTTTTTGGTTGTATTTTTTGTTATTGTGTGTCATGTTTATCGGTTTACGTCCAAGAAGCCGATTGAGTTTAATGGTTTTTAAAGTTCGTAGCTATCTCTTTGTTCAGATTTATATCTTCCATTTCAGTTTTCTCTCTCAATACATGTCTATCTACTTCTACCATAACAATAAGTACCATAACACCTGTTGACAATTCATCGGTGGAAGACATTCAGCAACAATTTGTAGAAATCCTTTCGTTGGAGGACCATGTCTAAATATCATTGCCTATTACTATTCTGACCTAATATATTGTTCAAATAATTCTAACCTGTTGCATGCTGCAATTTTTTTACAGAAATCAAAAATTTTATAATAAAGAAATACAAAAAAATAACTTTTGAAAGTAGTAAATAAACAAGCAGGAATGAAAGCTGACATGATTTTCAGAGGAGTCAAGTCATCCGACTAATAAACACAATCTTTTGGACAAATCTGTCGTTACTGCTGCACTAAATTCTGTAATGGCGGCGTTCTTTCTGCCCGAACGGCGTAATAAACTTGGAAAGCAATAAAACGCGCACGAAGACAGTGGTTAATGTTTGGATTTATTTATTGCCGCAAAGAGACACCAAGGTCGATGCTGAGCACGACTCAATCTGGGAAACCTGTTACAGAACTAGAGAATGGTTGATGGGGTAGAAGTTGGGGAACTAGGGTTCAAATGGGGGAAATCTGTTACAGAACTAGAGAACGTTTGAGAGAATGCAAGTTGGTGAACTAGGGTTCAAATGGGGAAAACCTGTTACAGAACTATAGAGGGTTGATGGGATACAAGTTGGGGAACTAGGGTTCAAATGGGGGGAAATCTTTTACACAACTAGAGAACGTTTAAGGGAATGCAAGTTGGTGAACTAGGGTTCAAATGGGGTAAATCTGTTGCAGAACTAGAGAACAGTTGATGGGATACAAGTTGGGGAACTAGGGATAAAAAAGGGACATCTGTACAGCACTACAGGACATTTAGCGAATACATGCTGGGGAACAGCGAGTATTTACGTGAAGTGAACTGAGTTATTTTGGTAAATTGAAGAACATTTGATGGGAACCTGTTGTGAAACCAAGGTTTACATGAGGCAAATCTATACATTACTAGAGAACAGTTTGGAAATTCACGCTGAGGAACATTCATTAATACCACCAAACAGTTACGGAAAGTAAAGTAAATTCTTTTGGAGAGTTAGAGAAATTTTGAGGGAAACCTGTTGTGAAACTAGGGTTTACTCGAGGGAAATCTGTACATTACTAGCGAACAATTCGGGATTACGTACTTGGGAACTGGCGAAGAGTTATGTGTATGGAATTGAGTTCTTTTGAAGAGTTGATGAAAATTTGAGGGAATCCAGCTAGAAAACTAGGGTTCAAATGAGAGAAACTTTTTAGGGATAAGTGTTGAGGAAATACGTTTTAGTTAACAATCATTCGAGGGAATATGCGTTTTGGCACTATAGTTAAAATAAGGAAACCCTGTTGGAGAGGTAGCGAAGAGTTGAGAGAAATCTCTTGGGAACTAGGACTAAAATATAAAAAAACCTGTGCAGCACTAGAAAACACTTAGGGAGTACGTGGTAGAGAACCAGTGAGCAGTTACATAAACTCTTTTGAAGAATTGACGAATATTTGAAGAAAACATGTTGGAAAACTAGAGTTAAAAACGGGAAGCCTTTTAGAAAACTGGAGAATAGTTTTGGAATTAGTGAAAAGTTCGGGAAACCATTTGGGTAATACTTCGCAACAGTTTATGAATCACGTGGGAGAACATTTAGGGAAACCTGATTAGGGTCTGATACTAAGGCACAGTTCTTGTAAAAAAGGTTGATAGGTAAAACCTAGAGTTGATAACTGTGCACTTATTGGTGGATCAAGTATTTTAACAAGAGTATAACAAACATAAACAGAATTTTTAGTTCAAAAAAGTTCGAACCGAATAGGCATCTACTAAACAAGTTATTGACAGCAGTATATAACAATTAATTATGTATTTCGACGAAGAAAACATTGACATCCACGCTAAAAAAGCAAGAAGTAATTTTGATGACTTGCGAAAAAAGTTCATATGAGTATTCATTCATAATTTACAAGGACTGAGATACATACGATCAAGATAATTTTGATTAGTTCTGTAAAAAAACTAAAAAATCTTACGTAACAAATGCCTTTGTAGCGTCAGCGGTTAAAAATGAAATTTATTACACGACAGACCGAACTCTCAACATTATCTGAGGAAAAGATATCAAATTAAACGAGCCAGGGAAGAAATATGGAGCGTCCTGCGTTTTGAGAGATAGAATCAAGGATGCAGGGATTTGTTGGTAGGCAGGAGAGGCCCTGATAAAGTACCTGATAAAACAATAGCTGTGAAATACGGTGACGTTTAGAGTCAGATGTGTGATAGCCTGGGAACGGGTCCTTCGGTCCTTCACAGCCCGACGACATCTTCGGGACTATGGGACTACATGGCGACAGGGGTAATGGGTTAAGGGGTTACGGGACGACAGGGCTACAATAAACTGCAGGACTACAACAGAATCTTATGGGGCTACGAGACTACAGAACTAAAAAACAACAGGGCTACAATACTACAAGAGTAGGTGCTATGATATCTACAGGACTATACGACTGCAGGTCTACAGGCCTAAGGGGTTTAAGGAGTCGTGGTTCCGAAACGAAAGGCTACAGGACTCAGGATCACAGGGCTACGGGGCTGAAGGACTACGGGAATAGTAGATGGGTTAAAATACGAGATTGTAGCTAACATAAATAAATACTTACTTAAGACGTTAGTCACAAATCCATTTAAAGCTTACCTGTAACAAAAGCATATCAGTTAGTACAGTATATAAGTTTAAAATCCAACACTAAGCAATGGGTTTTTAACAATTTTAAATTAAACATTGTCACTCCCCTGGTAAGTGATCAAACATTTAACTAGGAAATAGACGATTCACCTCCAAAACAAAAAAAAATAATTGGATTTAGGATTGAATAATGGATGTTCTTCGCAGCCAAAAAAACGAAGAAAGGAGGTGCTAATAAATATGGAACACGAACTTAAAATAAGTAAAATATGCCGGTTAAAATAGTTGTCAAACGATTCAATGTTGTAATGATTATTGTTGAATTTTAGATTTTGTATGATCGAATTCTTCATCAGATGTTACGTTTCGCGGGCGGCTGCTTCACCGCCGCGCCGCGCACATCAAAGGATAAGTTATCACCAGCCGTCGTCATTCATAAAAGCGGACGCTGGTTTTTGCGGCAACGATACTTGAATTATTGAGGAGGCCGAGGTGACATCGGCCAAAAACAATGGTGTATAAATAAAGAGGCGATATCAGGTTGACTGGATTCCCGCGCACCTGGCTCCCCAAGTCTGTCCTCACATTGCGGTCTCCTCCAATCTGAACAAGTATCTGGCATTGCGGTCTACTAACATTTGAGAAAAGATTTGACATTGCAGACTCTTACCATCTGATCAAGTATCTGGCCTTAAAATTCATAATGTCGTTAGTTATTAACTATTCAATTTATTTTAGGAGACTCTTCCAAACCGTCAGCATTTTTAACTACACAACCTTTCTGAGGTGTAGGAACTCCTCCCGTTTTCAAACGATTTCCTAATAATTTACATTAAAAATTGAAAGTTGAAGTTATAGATATTAGATAATTACGGTAGATATTCGATATAACTTAAACTCTCAACATTTAATATAAATTATTACGTAATCACTTTAAAACGGTAGGAGTTTCTCCACTTTTAAAAAACTCCACGTTAAAATGTAGGTCCCTTAGATCCCATTTAATGTTGGGCTACTAATTAACAGTCCTGTCTAAGGAACATGTCCGCCTTAGTCAGTACCAAGACTACAAGATCGCGCCACTATCATCTTACACTCAATTCTCATTCATACTTGGCTTAAAATACCTACATTGTAGTAAGGTTGCCATTTCAATGATCTAATATAAAACACCAACGGTACCTGAGTGTAGGTCGCCTGTGTATAAAAACCATAATTTTATACACAAAATTTACAGTTCGAGGCATAAACCGAATGTGTTTAGTATATCTCAAGATTAAAAGAAACGCTGTACGTCATGCTGTAGGTGTAGGCACGCGCCTTCAGTCAGCCCGATCGTTGTGGTCTCTTGACACGTCACCCAACCCTCGTACATCACTGCCATTGTCTACCATCTCCAAGCTCAGACGTTCCTCTCTTTTTGGGATTACAAAACACAAAACATTACAAGGTATAGAAACGGACCAAGATTAATACATGTCATGGTTCAAGGAAGATAAAATTAATTCAGGATATGATTTGTGTTACAGTAAACAATAACGTTGAATATGTTCAGTGTGTCATTACTTCTAGCCTTCCAAATTAGACGTATATCAGCTTTCTACTTGAAGTAAACTAACACCAAGGTGCACAGTATGACCCCCCGTCCCCTCCCGTCAATCATGGTGTTTAGCTACGTAAAAAAATTGTTTTTATGAACTTAGTCGTTCGAAAATAGCAGCAAAAAATGTAGCTTCTTACTTTAGCTATTGTTTAGTATCACGGTTGAAGCTTCCTTCGAATTCAAGAAGGATTGTTATACATAATAATTTTACTAAATGATTATTTAAGGTTAAAATCACACAATACAACGGTACTCTCATTAAGGTTACAAAACCTTATTTCCACCATTAATTAAATTTCCCCAAATTTTATGAGTTTAATAGTTTTATGGAACCCAAATGGTCCGTGGACTATGATTCTATGGAACCTAAATGGTCTGTATAGTTCTATGGAACCTAAATGGTCTTTGGACTATGGTTCTATGGAACCTTGGTTGGTGTTCTGTAGATTATTGTTTCATAGTTCCATGGAACCTAAATGGTCTTTGGACTATGGTTCTATGGACCCTTGGTTGGTGGTCTGTAGATTATTGTTTCATAGTTCCATGGAACCTAAATGGTCTTTGGACTATGGTTCTATGGAACCTTGGTTGGTGTTCTGTAGATTATTGTTTCATAGTTCCATGGAACCTAAATGGTCTTTGGACTATGGTTCTATCGAACCTAAATGGTCTGTAGATTATTTTTTCATAGTTCAATGGAACCAAAATGGTCTGTAGATTGTTGTTTCATGGAACCTAAACTGTAGATTATTGTTTTATAGTTCCATGGAACCTAAATGGTCTGTATATTATTGTTTTATAGTTCCATGGAACCTAAATGGTCTGTATATTATTGTTTTATAGTTCCATGGAACCTAAATGGTCTGTATATTATTGTTTTATAGTTCCATGGAACCTAAATGGTCTGTATATTATTGTTTTATAGTTCCATGGAACCTAAATGGTATGTAGATTATTGTTTTATAGTTCCATGGAACCTAAATGGTCTGTATATTATTTTTTCATAGTTCAATGGAACCAAAATGGTCTGTAGATTGTTGTTTCATGGAACCTAAACTGTAGATTATTGTTTTATAGTTCCATAGAACCTAAATGGTCTGTATATTATTGTTTTATAGTTCCATGGAACCTAAATGGTCTGTATATTATTGTTTTATAGTTCCATGGAACCTAAATGGTCTGTATATTATTGTTTTATAGTTCCATGGAACCTAAATGGTCTGTATATTATTGTTTTATAGTTCCATGGAACCTAAATGGTCTGTATATTATTGTTTTATAGTTTCAAGGAACCTAAATGATCTGTAGATTATTGTTTCATAATTCCATGAAACATAAATATTCTGTGCATTATGTTTCATAGTTCAATGGAACCTAAATGGTCCGTGAGTGTGTTGATTTTGTGTTCTCAAAAATACTCTTTACGACATTTACATGACGCTTCGACACCTTGTCCGGCTTGAAGCTGAAGGATTTTTCATACCTTATTTATAACAGAGACTCAGCTGATATTTGACACCGAACATGAATGTAACATGAGTAGATAGGCGAGATGATTTGTGTACCTTTGTGACTTGTCAAGAGCCACAGTTTCGCGAATGATAGATTAGGAGATCATACCATTTGTTAACCTAAAATTTGGAATCTAAGATATTATTTCAATGCAATACGAATAAACTCGCTTCCGCCCTCCCCGGTCATCACTCTTGTGTCGAAGAACTTCTAGTTTTACTTTTTAGTTTAATTCTTGGCGTCAAAGTGACAATCATAGTAGCAAAATGACAATTCTGTTGTGACGATTTTTTAAAGTCTCTTTTGAGAACCAGCTCGGGCGGAATGATGGTAACGCAAGGAGACTATTTTAGGGCTTGTGACATATTTTGAGGTTGAAAAATATAGAAATAACCGAAATAATAAAAAAATAACCACGAATAAACATACTCGCCAAAAACTCCAAATATTGGCGTTTTATTGGGATACCAACACTAATATTTGAGAGTTATACAAAATGTTATAATAATTATTTTATACTTCTAAATAGGCTAACCGGGCAGTTTGACTTTAACTACAATCTGTAATAAACAGAAAAAGGATCACTGCTTCCGGAGACCGCGGTTTTTCCACTTCTGTATAACATAGAAGCGGAAAAATTTCCTCCTCAATCCAGGTTGACAAGTAACACGAGCCAAAGAATAACGGTATTATTAATTTTAATAATTTATTAACTTTAAATTACTTATTAAATTTAAAATTAGTCACTGTTCCTAAATAGAGCAGGTAGATAAGTATAAGAATGCATGACAATTTTGGATTATGTCCTACCGCTCTTCATTGAAGGTGTACTTGTCGCTATTACAAGTACAAGTATTGAATAATTAGATAAAACCGCACAAAAATGGTCCGATGAGGTCTTGGACAGCTGGTTCCTCCTCACCATCTCTTGCCCAGCAGTGTTGCCATTTTTCATTTAGCCTATCAGCTGACGTTACCATAGGGCGATTTGGCAATACCGAACTGACTCTCATCGCCCGTTTTCGTGCGGTTTACTCTATTAGTAAACACTAAAAGTTAACAAGAAAGATAATGACCATATTTAAGTGAAATTAAAGGAAAAGCTGATCAAATAAACTGACTTATGAACAGCGTTTTGTGAAAGTTTTACCAAAATCGGTAAGTAAAAACATGACTTCCCCTAAAAAAAACAGTTCATCTAAACAGCTGTTCTTTTAACCAAACTATGGCGTCATTAACCCGTGTGACGTCACTGTTTCAAATTTCGGTCTCGCAAACAGTCAAAACCACTTTCCCAAAGAGCTAAGGCATATCCATGTCAATAATCTAAATCCCAAAACATCGAAAAAATGATAAAATTCTAAAAAAAATAGCCAAGAGTAAAAAAAAGAACATAAGCGTTACAAGCCCTGTCATTGAGAAGCGCGAGAGGGAGGGTTGAACAAACAGACCCGAGGCGAGGATAACAGATAGGCGAGTGCGCCGGCAGTGACGGTCGGTCCGGGTAGGAAGCCGAGCCGACAAATGGTATAATGACAGGCTGTCAGCGCGAGCTGGGTGGGCTCCAGCCCGCGGCCCTCGCGAGTAATTGTTTATAACACTTTGTCCTCATGCTAGTCGCTGTGTAAGTAGCCACTCGTTAGCACTCGTCCTCTCTACACGCCAAACTAATTACACCGGACTAGCAGTAAGGAGAGTCAGGAGTCGAAATAAAAATACCAAAAATACCTCCGTTGCACCAGAACTGCGTACTCTGCGAACTTCCAAATTGATGACGAAACAAAAGTTTTCATGTATATCAATGAATTCGAGTTGGGAGTTCACACAGAAAAACTCTTTAGGTTAAAGTATAAACTAAGTGTATTCACTATTCGTTTATAAATAAAAATTCCTATGTTTGTTTTGTGTGTTTGTTTTTTTTTTTCAATAACGCAAAAAAATACTGAACCAAAACTTTGAAAATTTTCCCAAAGACAGTCATAAATCATTACAATACATAATTTTAAAAAATTTCGGAGTTAACGTCCTATTTAATGTTTAATTTTTAAAAGAGAAAACATACAATTACTTGAATGAAAGCTGTAACACAAAATTTGATGTTAAAGCAAAACATGGTTGCTGAACTATCAATGTTTACATTTATAATTACATTTTTATTTTACTTTTGACAGTTTCGGTAAGAAAAAGAAATGTTAATTTTTACACATAAATTATCGAAATTAGTGAATTATTAGTTCGAAAATTAATAGATTTTTAATTTTCTCCGATGTGCCTCTATTACGAATGCTTACCTCCCACTTTTGACATGTTACTTTGTCATGTTTTATATATACTAAATTTTTTTGTCTTTTAAACAAAAGTTTATTACAATAATTTTGGAGTATCTCTTTTTTTACTCAAGAACTACTATTCGCTATTTTAAATAAATTATGAATGAGGATTGAGTGTAAGATGATTGTGGGGCGATCTGTTAGTCTTGTTACTCACTAAGGCTGGCATGCTCCTTAGACAGAACTGTTAATTAGTAGCCCAACAGTCGATGGCATATCTAAGGGACCTACAGTTTAATTAACGTGGAGTCCGAACCACTGGCTCTGAATTACGAAATGGTCTAATTATGAGGATGGTCTTTACGGATTTACGTAGTATTCAATAGTGCGGACGTTAATCCACACAACACTAGAGACAATACAACCACCGACCATCGCTCACAACTATCCACAATTCGTGTCCTCTAAGTAAAATTATATTTTTGTTATTATGTCATGGGGAGAGATTTTTTTTTTTAAAAACCATTTACATGTTTATATGCCCACACATTTCACGTGACAATGTAAATTGAACTTTTGCACATATGAATTTTGTCTGAGAAGAGAAAAAAGCTTTTGTCTTCTTTTGTGATTATTTTTATATGAAAAAGACTTGTGTGTTTAGTCATAGTGACGTAAGAAATATGATTGTGAAACTTTTCCTTGATTTTGTTGCTAGGCAATTTTAGAGTATTTAATTAAAATGTGTTAAATTTCACTACAAATACACCAAAGAATTATTACAGAGCATCGATGTAAGATGACATATTTCAAAACGTTTACATAACGTGTACAACCCTCATCCATTCTACATTGTAAGGTAAGAATGCAAAATCAAAAAGAACCATGTAGTTTGTAACGATTCCAGCATCGAAGATATTATTTATAACATACTATTTACGTATACGTACACAAATCTGGAGGTATACTAATTTATATTTCAGTTATAATCAAAAGAAAAGGTTAAAACTTAAATCAATTTATAAAAACAAAATTAAAGTAGTTGTTAGCATGGCATTAATGTTGTTAAAAAACAAGTAAATAATTTAAAGTGACTCATTTTAATCACGGATATATCGGTTAAAAATATAAATCTAGAATTTGATCGTCATCTGTGGGCAGGAAAAGTGTGCTGAAGAATCACTGACTAGGTTCTATTTTCCAGTTCAATTGAGGACGGGATCGGGTTTCGGTTCCCGAAACCTTGTGAAACTTTTGTTTTCTAATCGTGAAAGGAATTGCGGGTTTAAAAAAGAGTATTGACAAAACAAGTGTCTGATTATAAAATACTATATGCCTCGTAAGATTTAGAATCGTATTGCAGAGTTGTCCAGTTCGGCAGTCAGTTTGTGAGGTTTAGAGACATAAACTGGTGCAATACAAGCACGCAGTTGTACCTTCCCACGTGGACAAGCAACTGTCTTGTACACCGTGCAGTAACCACTCCATCGCAGCCTACGGGGGCCCTTCCCCGTCCACATCACACTCATCACAAGAGCTTCTACTGCATCCGCGTCACTTAGACAACACTTCTAAATTGTTAATTACAAATAAAATATCAATATGTTGCTGGTAATACGTATACTTGTCTACTACAGCTGATATTATTTCAATCGGCTGCAACCGATATTGTAATATTTTTGCAATGAGGAACGTTCTATAGTGTCTAATGCGGTTTTGGGAGGGACGTGAGATGTTTAAAATGTTTGTGTCACTTTCAATGGTGTCTCTTGGAGTTTGGATAGGTTGCCACGATCCAGAGGCCGTGGTTCGGATTCCACGTTAAACTGTAGGTCCATTAGTTGCCATCGGCTGTTGGGCTATTAATTAACAGTCCTGTCTAAGGAACATGTCAGCCTTAGTCAGTAACAAGACTACAAGATCGCGCCACAATCGTCTTACATTCAATCCTCATTCATACTTGGCTTAAAATACCTACATTGTAGTATGGTTGCCATTTTCATGATCTAATCTAATCTATGGTGTATCTGCTAAATTACATACTTTTTGACAACCATTCATAGATCACTCATGTTTAATAATATTTTTTCCTGCAGACTCGCGATAACAGGCATATTTAGCATAGTTAGGGTGAATATTATCTTAATCACATGCGCGGAACGCTCCAAATCTATATGAAACTTACTAATAGCATGTGCTAAGCGCTCAGTCAGCTGATGGTAGTCGTTCCTACTACACTAACTTCCGGTTTTGCGTAATGAAACTGAGGTTACCGGAAACCTAAAAGTTATGTTTACATTTACAACAACGGGAAAATCAGACATAAACTAAATGACTTTTTTATTGTAGGAAAAATCTTTCAGTTAATACTAGTGCAAATTGTCATGGCCGCCGTCGAAGTTCTAGCGGCACCCAGCTATATGAACCTCTCGTGCGATATGATACCGTTTGGACTCTAGTTACACAAATTACTATATCATGTGGATGATTTCTTTTAAGATTTTTACGTAGTATGCTGGTATGGACCTAGAATTAATAATCCAACCTCATAAAATGTTGAAATAAATACGTCATAAATAAACAAATGAGGAATATTACTGTCCATGAGTATATCAGTATTTCATTCGTTTTCGGCCAACTATCAGACTATTCTGACACAGTCGCCGTGTCAAACGTTGTACATCCGTAGCCAATTGCATTCTAAAGATTTACTGGCCACTCGCCACATGCTACCGCAGGCGCAGGCCGCGTGACGTCACAGTCAGCTGAGAGTCAGCTGTCACTCAGCCGGCCAAGGGTTGTGTAATAGTTAACGACAGCCTAACGAGCAGTCCGCCTCCACACGCGATACACATGCCATTTGTGTCCACTGAAACCATAACCTGTCACAAATCATTTCCGGGTAACTACCACCGTTTCCGCTGTTTCTTTCCTATTGTTTCTAATTTATGATGGACGATTCCTTGATGATCTTTAATGGATTCACAGTGTCAATGTACCTTAAAACTTATAGTTCCCGGTTAACCACGTAAGGTCAAATTTCCCGGTTACATGTCTTATGCTGGATTTAAAACCCTCTCAAGTTCAACCTCACCTTCCCCAGTATAAACTGGCTGACGGGACAACCACTCTAACGTCACTGATATGTCCGTTACACCCGTTCAATCTTCATTGATTGTAGCAAAATCAGCTGAAAAGTCAACGGGTCATCTCCAAATTCTATGAAACACCACAGATCGTGTCTCAGCCACTCAGTCAAGTCTTAAGCCTCCCTCCGAACTCCACGAAACACAATAGATCTCGTCTCAGCATCCTGAAACGTCCCAGGTTTTTCCAAAATCAAATGAGGCACCATAGATCGTGTCTAAGTTACATTAAACGTCACCATTTCCTTCCTAAACCCCGTGAGACATTATAGATCGTGTCTCAGCATCCTGAAACGTCCCAGGTTTTCCAAAATCAAATGAGGCACCATAGATCGTGTCCCAGTCTTTTTAAACGTCACCATTTCCTTCCCGAACCCCATCAGAGCCTCCTGAAATGTCCCAGGTTTTCCCAAAATCAAATGAGACACCACAGATCGTCTCAGTCACCCGGAACGTCCCCAGCCCCACGAGACACGGCGCCAAGCGGTGACCGACGCATAACCCCCAACTCCGATGAGTTACTCGCGGCCGGCCTCCATAAACCAACAGCATTACCAACATTACCACTCGTGAATCACTGAACGGCGATCGGTTATGAAAATAAGCTCTAATTACGAGGCTATCTCGCGGGGGGTAACAATTACATTTAATCGAGCACATACAAATTGCTAGGTGTAAATAGACCGTATTTACATAGGTGTGTGCTATTATACGGGCGTCGACGACAGGGTATAACTCAACGGGTCAAATTACCGTTAATTGTGAGTATCCGGCGAGCGACGGGCCGGCGGTCGCGCCCACCCACGGCAGATGCGAGCCTCCCTCGCCGAATTTTTAATCGGCCGAACGTTTGTTTTGGCTGACGAACAGGCGGACCGATTAATTATGCCGTAATGGCGAGGAGCGGAAGCGAAACGGAACCGATGCTATCGGACGGATAATTGTTGGATTTGCATCCGCGCGGGTGGTTCAGGGGTTGCGCTCACTTTGTTTACATTTCGTAAATGGAAATTAATTAAGGGGGCGGTGTCGAAAACTCTTGAGGTAATGTGTGTTTATTCAAAGAAGGGACGTTACTTTGCAACTTGTCTTCCCAGATTTTAACCTTTGCGACTAGCAATTAAATTGTTTCTTGGTGTTAAATGCCAGTAGTTATAAAGGAGATCAAATAAATGGTCTAAAATGCATACGTTTCATGTTTCACTTTAATTTTACACCTTGCTAAAAGTTTGTCTACTATCGCGTTACCAGTGACGTATCATAAAATTAAAATTGTTCTTACAAAACAACATTTCACTGTAAGGCATGCTTTAAAAGATGAAAACTAAACGATGAATTAGATTTTCATGTTTTCATCTTTAGTTTTACACAGAAAACCAAAATTGAAATTCAACAAACAAGGGTTCTGTCCTGCAATTCATCTCTAATTTCAATGGCGATTCCTTAAGACGTGTAATAATTTTTTAAACATAATAGAGCCATTATTTGCATTATTCCAGTACAACCCCTAATATTTGGATACTGTGCTGTTATATATACAATTGGATCTGTTCAAAAAGTGGATGAAACCGACACTATTAACGGTTAAATTACTGTAGTACAAATGTGGAAAGTCAAATAATTTATAGTAATTGTTAAAATTCCCTACCCAGGTAGATATTTTAAGCCAAGGATGAACGAGAACCATGGTGTAAGTACTGTCTAATTAGGTTGGTACTTTGTAGCCAATAGTTGGACGTTAATAGAGACGGATTAATTCCAATATCACTAACATATACGGATTATTAATGTATTTCCAGTGAAGATTTATGCATTTTACAGACTGTCTGTCACCACAATAACACTGGTCACGTAAAATACAGAAAATGTCAATAATTTCATGTCAAAGTAGTGTACAAGTATGCATACTATAGTCGGCACCAAATTGGCCGTATTGAACTTTTCTAACTAAAGATTTAGGTGCGATGCAAGCGCAGGAGAAGCCCTCTAAAGGCTGCAATCGCCTCCACACAGTCAGTTTTATCAGACATCAGTCTATCCCATTGATTTAGCAAACATTCATTAGTCCAGTTTTTTTGTCCTGAGCGCAGTCAGAATCTTACAGACGATTAGTATTAATTGACAGTTCAAAATGATCGTCTGTACTTGAAGGGTTTTTAGAAGGAACAAATTTTTAAAACTCAAATTTTTGCAAGGTTGTCAAAAAGTACGTAATTTAGGAGGAGTACCATATATTGTGGCGACCTATCCTAACTCCAAGAGACACAATTGAAAGTGACACAAACCTATTAAACATCTCACGTCCCTCCCAAAACCCCATTAGACATCATAGAACGTTCCTCATTGCAAAAAATATTACAATCACGGTAGCAACCGTTTGAAATAATATCAGCTGCAGTAGACAAGTATACGTATTGCCAGCAACACCCTCTGGCAGTTATGGAGACTGATATTGTATTTGTAATTAACAATTTAGAAGTGTTGTCTAAGTGACGCGGATGCTGTAGAAGCTCTGTGTGATAACTGTGATGTGGACGGGGAAGGGCCCCCGTAGGCTGCGATGGAGTGGTTACTGCACGGTGTACAAGACAGTTGCTTGTCCACGTGGGAAGGTACAACTGCGTGCTTGTATTGCACCAGTTTATGTCTCTAAACCTCACAACCAAACCGCCCAGCTCTGCAATACGATTCTAAAGTTTAAAACGAAACTGAAAAATATGAACGATGTGTCCGCACTACTTAACAACGGTGTTGATGACATGCGTGACAGATTTAGATGGTGTGAACTTTACACAATGTGGGCACTACAAACCGTCGATTTAACGATTCCTCGAGAAGTTCACACGAAGTTCCACAACAATCTCGTTCTGAATTTCGAGTCGCTCGAGAAGTTTCAACACGAATACGCTCTACAATATCGGTCGACGTACGATACGCTCAATGTTCACACAATGTTCGTACAACAATCTCGGTCAACGAACGAATCTATGGAGGAAGTTCACACGAAGTTCACACTACAATCTCGGTCGATTTACGAGTCGCTCGAGGAAGTTCACACAAAGTTCGCTCTACAATCTCGGTCGATTTACGAGTCGCTCGAGAAAGTTCACAACAAATCTCTGGCGAATTTAAGTTCGCACAGACAATCACCACTCGGCACAACAAATATCTGATAAACGTACGAGTCGCTCGAGAAAGTTCCACACCAATGTTCCGCACTACAATCTCAATCGATGTACGAGTCGCTCGAGGAAGTTCACACAAAGTTCGCACTACAATCTCGGTCGATTTACGAGTCGCTCGAGAAAGTTCACACAAAGTTCGCACTACAATCTCGGTCAACATACGAATCGCTCGAGGAAGTTCACACAAAGTTCGCTCTACAATATCGGTCGACGTACGAGACGCTCAATGTTCACACAATGTTCGTACTACAATCTCGGTCAACGAACGAATCTATGGAGGAAGTTCTCACACAATTTTCGCTCAACAATCTCGGTCGACGTATGAGTCGTTCGAGGAAGTTCATCAAAGTTCGCACAACAATCTTGGTTGATGTATGAGTCGTTAGATGAAGTTCACACAATGTTCGCACTACAATCTCGGTCGACGTACGAGTCGCTCGAGGAAGTTCACACAATGTTCGCGTAGCAGCTCGGCGCCGGACTGAGGGCGATCTGCATAATTGTAACGTATCAGTCAAATCCGTAATGACGGGCCTCACGAGAAATCTATTACACTCTCTAACTACTCCATTTATCTAGACCGGTCGTTCATCTCGCTGGATATTGTTTTATAACGGGCCGCCATTATAATCAATCTCGCTGCCATTTGTCCACGGACGATATACAAACAAACGAGCCGTGAAATTATTATAATTTTCGATCCCGTTCCATTTCAATAATCCGAGGGTAATGACAGCTTTCGTAGCCGTAAATCCGCTGTGGAACCCGAAGGATGATCGGCTGGGTTCGGGCGCTGCAAATCTCGCGTCCACTAATGACGTGATCGCCCGCCGTGCGAACTCTCGGCCAAAAGTGTAAAACCCTCGGTCGGCGGTATAATAAAATTTGGCCAGCAGAAGCCAAAAAACCTATCAAAATATGTAATTACTGTTAGAGTGAGTTGGTTTTGGCGACTTACCCAGGTATTTTAAGCCAAGAATAAATTAATAATGAGTTATGTATATTGTGGCGTCATCTTGTAGTGTTCCTGCTGACATGTTCCTTAGACGGCACTATTAACAGCCCAACAGCTACTGTATCCAAAAGTCCTACGGTTTAAAGTGGTATCTGAACCAATTTTGCCTCTATATTACGAGCTGGTCTAATTATAAGGATGGTCTTTACGGATGAATAAAAAATCAAAAAAGCTCGGACGTTAATCCACACCAGAGCTATCCACAATTCGTGACATCCACGTAGCTGGGTTCCATGACACTCCACCTCGTCAGCTTTTACCATTCATAAATGACTAATAGATTTAAAAGTGAAAGATAACTGTGATGTACAACGAACACAATATAAAAGATGAGATATATTTCACTAAACGTGTGCAATTTCAGATATACAGGCGCTTCATGTGAGTGATTTACTCCCGTTCGCCAGCCTCAGCAGCTACCGTCCATGTCGGGCGTGTTCGCGACCCCCTGGAGTCGGTTCCAGCCAGGAAATTCCCCGCCGAACGCCGCGGCCCTGACGCCGCGTGTAATTGATGGTACCTCACGACGTCGTCTAGGAAGCCGCGAGCCCTACACGCCGACACCTAGCTGCCGAGGAAGATGTAAAACATTTATTTATAACACTCATAGATACAATACCAACCGTAACGTTAAAAAAATAGCTGTAGATGCGTTTATCAGCCAAGCGGAATATTAAATAGCACCGGGTGTAAAATACGTCCTTAAGGAATACCGTATGTGTATAAAAATCGTTTTAGCCAAACTTCGTATCATACGTACTCTAGGAAATAAGTGATAGCGGTAAAGC
This sequence comes from Nephotettix cincticeps, assembly GCA_023375725.1. Lineage (NCBI taxonomy): Eukaryota > Metazoa > Arthropoda > Insecta > Hemiptera > Cicadellidae > Nephotettix > Nephotettix cincticeps. The sequence continues at coordinate 14,762,463 of CM041789.1, read as the reverse complement.
TTTTGTCCTTCAACTGACTTCTCCTAGTAGAGCAATTCTAGTGCAACAATTTTTTTTACGAAGCTATAAGAAACTCTTAAGAGTCTCCCTCACCCCTGACAAACAAGAAATACATGCCTCGGCTGTCCCTTGCTCCGGATGAAATGAGTAAGATGTAATGTTAAAATATTTTGTCTTACATATAAATGTTGATTCTAGGATCCTCATGCCTGATATATCCCGAAAAAATCCATTGTGTAACTACAAATAAATCTTACAAGTAACGAAAATTGAGTTACGGTACTGTTAAACATCGCTGAAAATTTTTTTCATTTTCCATTTTTTGAGGTATGAGGGCTCTATATAACTATTCAACTACATTGTTACCTAGATTCAAGAAAATCTTATTTAAAACTTTTTCCGAAGCGCGTGACAAAAATAACATGTTTCGTCACAAAATCTGGCCGGCTAACGGGAGGCTACTGCCTTACTAGCCATTTTACAAAAAAGGTCAAGAGGTATCTTTAAGTATTTCCGTAGACGGTACGTGATAAAATCAATTTTATTTTTATTTAAAATGGGAATAATAATTATTATTGAGCTTGTGATTAAACAATTAAGTATCTAAAGTAGTAGAAAGAAATAGTAGTGAAGAATTGGAAACATCCAAAATTCTTTCTACAAAAGTATTCTCAAGGGTTAAGTCATCGGTTGGAAGACATTAAAAATAAATTTTAGTACAAAATGCTGTTTTGAGGTTGATAAGGAAAAACATTTATTCCTTAGAAAGTTGTTCCTTAGATTCATTTTCAAAATTAGGTCGTAATTTAACTTAAAAAACGTAGATTCTCTGAGATAAGGGAAGGAGGCAGGCGCGTGTCCAGCTACAGCTTTTCGTTTTTAGCTGATGGGACAACTCGTGTAAAACCAACAGCGAGAGGACGTCCCGTGGTCTCCGCCGCGTGTGGGCCTACACTGGCGCGTAACGTCACGCTGATGCGTCACACTACCGGACCTCGTATCCAGAACATACTCGTACTAAGAAACAGCGGGAGGACGTCCCGTGGTCTCTGCCAAGTGTATCCGACACTGGCACGTAAAGTCACGCTGTTGCGTCACACTATCGGACCTCGTAGCCAGGACATACACATGTCAACATACAGCCAGAGGACGTTCCACGATCTCCACCAAGTGAGGTCGACACTGGCACGTAATGTCACGCTGTTACATCACTTAACAGGACTTCGTAGCGTTTGTAAAATTTAATAATACTTAAACATCTAAAATTAAAACTCTTGGTCTTTTGTTGGTTTCCAGATCGTACTAGTGGCTCCCGTTAACCAAGAATCGATTCCGGGTCTTTTGGGTGGTAGGCCAGAATTCAACCCATCAAGCTATCGATTTTTGTATGCACTACGAGGAAAGTACTTATGTTATCTACATTTTTAAAACCATACAATTAACATATGCCTTTCTAAAAGCTCTGGCGACTTGGATCTATCAAATCATATTAAAACTAAGGCTCGCGTGGTTTAAAATACTAAACGCCCTAAACACGAACGCTCATAAATTCTCAAGATAGGTTACTTTACGTAAATTGCCCAAGTAATGTTACGAAATTATGAATAGTAATTTATGTTACGGTGAAGGACACTACGTTACGAAAAATATGTGAAAATATCATTTTAAGTTGTCACGTTATTTAACTATTTAAATGCTTTAGTTTACTAAAATATATTTTTCCATTCAGGTAAAAGTCCACCTACAACGTCACATAGAGTACGGTGTGGCTATGTGACGTAAAGTATCGCTGGACTGACATGGCGATATTCAGTTCATAGCGACGTTAACTACAAGTCACTAATAGCACTGTGGCTGACTGTGAAAGCGAGAGTATCGTATGACACATATTTCAGTATCAGGTCGACGTATACACGTCAAGGTAGAAGTAGCGGTGTGGCTGACTGTGACGTAGCGAGAGTATCGCTGGACGTGAAGTGGCGATATTTCAGTATCAGGTAGCGACGTCCACCTACAACGTCACGATAGAAGTACGGTGTGGCTGACTGTGACGTAGCGAAGTTTCGCTATACAATCGATATTTCAGTATCAGGTAGCGACGTCACCTACAACGTCACAAGGGTAGAATTTGGTGTGGCTGACTGTGACGTAGCGAGAGTATCGCTGGACGTGACATGGGCGATATTTCAGTATCAGGTGACGTCTACAACGTCACAAGAAGTCGTGTGGCTGACTGTGAGTAGCGAGTATCGCTGGACGTGACATGGCGATTTTCAGTATCTAGCGACGTCAATACAACGTCACGAGGTAGAAGTAGCGGTGTGCTGACTGTGACGTAGCGAGAGTATCGCTGGACGTGACATGGCGAAATTTCAGTATCAGGTAGCGACGTCCACACTAACGTCACAATAAGTATTTCTGACTGTGACGTAGCGAGAGTATCGCTACGTGACATGGCATATTTCAGGATCAGGTAGGACGTCCTACAACGTCACGAGGTAGAAGTAGCGGTGTGGCTGACTGTACGTAGCGAGAGTATCGCTGGACGTGACATGGCGTTTTCAGTATCAGGTAGCGACGTCCACACTCTACACGTCAAGGTAGAAGTAGCGGTGTGGCTGACTGTGACGTAGCGAGAGTATCGCTGGACGTGACATGGCGATATTTCAGTATCAGGTAGCGACGTCCACCTAAAACGTCACGAGAAGTAGCGGTGTGGCTGACTGTGACGTAGCGAGAGTATCGCTGGACGTGACATGGCGATATTTCAGTATCAGGTAGCGACGTCCACCTACAACGTCACGGAGGTAGAAGTAGCGGTGTGGCTGACTGTGACGTAGCGAGAGTATCGCTGGACGTGACATGGCGATATTTCAGTATCAGGTAGCGACGTCCACCTACAACGTCACGGAGGTAGAAGTAGCGGTGTGGCTGACTGTGACGTAGCGAGAGTATCGCTGGACGTGACATGGCGATATTTCAGTATCAGGTCGACGTAATACAACGTCACGAGTAAAGTAGCGGTGTGGCTGACTGTGACGTAGCGAGAGTATCGCTGGACGTGACATGGCGATATTTCAGTATCAGGTAGCGACGTCCACCTACAACGTCACGATAGAAGTAGCGGATGGCTGACTGTGACGTAGCGAGAGTATCGCTGGACGTATGGCGATATTTCAGTATCAGGTAGCGAAGTCCACCTACAACGTCACGAGGTCAAGTAGCGGTGTGGCTGACTGTGACGTAGCGAGAGTATCGCTGGACGTGACATGGCGATATTTCAGTATCAGGTAGCGACGCCCACCTACAACGTCACGGAGGTAGAAGTAGCGGTGTGGCTGACTGTGACGTAGCGAGAGTATCGCTGGACGTGACGTGGCGATATTTCAGTATCAGGTAGCGACGTCCACCTACAACGTCACGGAGGTAGAAGTAGCGGTGTGGCTGACTGTGACGTAGCGAGAGTATCGCTGGACGTGACATGGCGATATTTCAGTATCAGGTAGCGACGTCCACCTACAACGTCACGAGGGTAGAAGTAGCGGTGTGGCTGACTGTGACGTAGCGAGAGTATCGCTGGACGTGACATGGCGATATTTCAGTATCAGGTAGCGACGTCCACCTACAACGTCACGAGGGTAGAAGTAGCGGTGTGGCTGACTGTGACGTAGCGAGAGTATCGCTGGACGTGACATGGCGATATTTCAGTATCAGGTAGCGACGTCCACCAGGAACGTTAATTAATTTAACAGCCACAGGTAATTCGTCTTGACAACACATGAATATTGATTCACTCGGGAGCTTTCTCCCAGTCTTGTCTTTCATAGTTTTTTTACCTTCTCTTAATATTACGTGGGTTATAGTTTCTTTGTCAGAACAGAGTTTTAAGTATACAATTCTGACTTGAGTCCTCCAAAGACCAAAGATCTTCCACTTCCCCACTAAGTTTGATACGTTTTCTATTTTTTATTTCATATATATTCCGAATAACTATACAATTTGTTATATGTTTACGATATATGTGAGGATTTCAAAATAGGTTTCAATGGCTATTATGTATATTTTCTTCCGGGGACAGCGTATAGATGAACAAGCGAGAAATCGGAAGTTTTAGAACCTGGCAATAAAAACACTTCGAGCCGACGAAAAACGACGTCGATCGTTTAAAGAGACGCCCAAACGAGCGTTAAATATCGCGCGACGAATCAGTTAGCAGTCCGGATAAGAGAGCGCCCATCAGTTTCGCGCCGGATAACCGGGAGAGACCAACCGATCCGTTCCGGAAGATGTAAAACTAACGCCTGGTTATTACAGGTGCTGAAAGTCCACAGGCCGTTTTTCATTTCCCCGGTCGAAAAGCCGGCAATTTGAACCACTTATCGAATTCACTTAGCCTCGACCGCGGGGCAACAATTACGCCCGACGAAAACATTTAATAAATCCGCCTCGAAAGCGTAACTGACAAAAAAGTGTGTTGGAGTTGATAATTCGTGAACCAGCGGTAATGGACAGTTCAACATTCCGGGGGTCGGAGGGGGGGGGAGGGGCGAGGAGGGTTGAGGGGGGGGGGACTCACATAAAATTAAAACTAACATTTTCTCGTGGTGGACTGACAATAATTATTACGGGGCCTATGTAAATACTCAGCCTACGCGGCCCGGAGCCGGTACAGTCCGCGCCGACCGGTCCCGCCGCGGCGCGGACTGTACCCTGCCCCCGAGAATACCCTTATTACCCTTTTATTTGTATTGTTTCAGGCCCGGTACCGGTCATAACGCTCACAATTCAAGTCTTACGGAACTACTCAACAAACTACCGTGGGGAAACTCGTTATTCAGTGGGAACCCTCTAAAAAAACGAAATATTCCAAAATACCCTAAAAAAAAGTTCCGTGTAAGCTTCTGGCCAAGGTCTAATGTTAGAGTTTTCAGGTCGCACTACCGCCTCTAACGTGACCTAACGACTACTTATGTAGCCGGTACAAACGGCCTCTTAACGTGCCTTCCGAAGCACGGTGACAGTCTGAGAAATTAAATTTCATTATGTCATGACCGGGAATTGAACCCGGGTTTTTTTGGGTAATAGGCCAGTACTCTAACCACTCAGCTATGACTGCCACAAAATACCCTTGAAACCTTTTTACTTCCAATGCTAAAAAAAATAATTTTTATCTATTTTCCTGTGGGAAATAGGTTGGATTATGGATATGTCTAAAGGGAATGTGTTCAATTCATCTAAATAGATATTCTTATAACCAAACTATGATGTCACTAACGAAATAACATCAATGTTTCAAATTATGGTCTCGAAAATATCACTAACCAAGTAACGTCACTGTTTCAAATTATGGTCTCGAAAATGCCAACACCCACTAGAGCTTAGACATACCCATGTCAACACTTCTTTGAATCCCACACGATAAACTGTTGGTCCATCGGCTGTTGGGCTATTAATTAACAGTCCTGTTTAAGGAACATGCCTTAGTCAGTAACAAGACTACAAGATCGCGCCACAATGATCATACACTCAATATTCTTTCACACTACATTGCAGTATGGTTACCATTTTAATGATATAATCTAATTTAATCTATACTGGTTTGAAATTCGAGCAAAAATATCGATAGAAAATATGTTTTTGGTGGTTTGAAGTAGGGTCATATCCATCATAAATCTAAGGTGTGTTACCTAGGTGTTAATATAACTAGTTGATATAACCGTGTAGGTTTAAAAACATCTACAGACGTCCTTAACCTCAATAAGTCCAGTTAACACAGGGTTGACCTCCGTAGTAAGTAGTTTTTAAAACAGTTTTTTGTGTATGCTTGGTATTTTATGAAGAGTTGCATAAAAATATCAAAATTTAAATAGTCATAGCACTTGGAGGATTAAAAAAATATAAATGAAGCAACCGATTGAATTCAAACAATCGAAGTGATCTCATTCGGTTGATTTTCTTGTTCGATCGGAGTTTTCAACCGAAAGAACCATGATTTGAAACCACACTTCATACTTAACATTTTCAACTGAAATAGCCATGTACCCAGGTAAGTATATTATTATTAAGTAGCCAACCAAGCATGATTGACAACTGAGTGTAAGATGATTGTTGCGCGATCTTGTAGTCTTCTTACTGACCAATATTAACAGGACTATTAATTATTGTAACAGCCAAAGACATCCAAGAGACCTTACAGTTTAAAGTGAGATCCGAACCACAATTTCGCCTCTGAATTACGAATTGGATAATAATTATGAGTATAATAGTGCGGACGTTAATCCACACCAGAGAATATCTCATCCACCGGCCAACGTTCATAATTTATTTTTAGTTGACGTAGTTAAAAATACTTAAAGATACACTGATGTATATCACATACATTCATACTGGTTTAAACAGAAAAAAAGTAAAAGTATATAGAAATATTAAATTATTACATATTATCATTTTTTTTAATGCTTAGCAACGAAAATTAATATTTTATTTCACAATTTTGAAATATTTGGAAGACGCAAAACACGAAATAAATGATAATCCAACAAACAGAAATACTGAAGTATGTAAGTAAACTTTACATACTTCAACTTGAGATAAAAATACAAATTTGGTACAAATAAACGATTTCGTTACAGCTACTGCTATGATAGTTTTACTCGGTCAATCGGAACAGGTTAGTTTGGGGGGTTTTGTACCCCAAAATGGGTTTGCGTTTTTTTTTGTATTTTTTAAAATTAAAATTTTATTATTACATAATTTTATGTTATTACTTTTTATTAAATTTTTATTTTATCATTAGAATCAGCGCAACAAACTACACAATTTAGTTACTTAAAGTTTTTCTCTATATTTAACGGTTAGCGAGATATTAAAAATCTAACCACAGTACATTGTATTTAGGGGCTCCAATGCTAATCTTATGGAGGATAAGGAAAAATTAATATTTCCCTTACCAATCAATAGTTTTGGATGAAACTTTGTATTTAGATTCATGTGGTTGGGATCTATACGTTTATGCTAAAAAAGCATAGTTTGTGTTCCTCACAGCAGCAAACCTGAATACTCTTTCCCATGTTAATCTTATGGAGAATAGGAAAACTTCTTTATTTATGTCCAGATAATGATATATGGCCAGATTAAAAATAGTTTATGGTAAAAATGCCTACTTTTTCTTTTTCTCAACGCAGCAAACCTGCATACTCTTTCCCACGTTAATGTTACAGAGAACAGGCAAATACTCTAATTTATCAACAGGTATTGATTGATCAATCTTGTGACATACTTGTACTATTATATTATTGTCATATTATTGATTTGGAAATTCGCTGAGTACGCAGGTCTGCTGCGACGGGGGTATTTTAATCGTGACGGTAAATGTCCATAGTACAAATCTAAATGACAAATAAATCTAATTGAAACTAGTATAACTAACTATATCTTTATGCTTCCGGTATTTATGCCTTACGCAACCTTGCCAAGTTTTGTCCCAAAGACGTGCTTTTGATGGCCTACTTTGGCCTAGTCTACCCCCATTTTGCCTACGGAATAAGGCTTTGGGGTAGTTGTGCAAAATCGAGGCTAGATAGAGTCTTCATACTGCAAAAAAGGCAGTTAGAATCATTTCCAAATTGCAACCAAGAGAGTCTTGCAGGAACGCTTTCAGGGAGCTTGGACTGTTAACATTACCCAGCCTCTATGTCCTGGAGGCGGCACTGTACTGCAGGTTTAAATGCTCACTTGTACAGAGCAGTCAGTTTCACCAGTCCAATACCAGGGGCAGGGACACTTATCGACTCTCGACAACACAGAACTGTGGCGGTTTGAGCATTTGCCGTCACTGGCGCAGGCTAAATGGAGTCAAGCCTTTTCTTCCTAAATAAGCTCCCTGACAGCTTCAAGCAGTCCCAAAACGAAAATCAATTCAAAACTCGACTGAAACGCCTCTTGGTGTCTAAAGTTCTGTACTCGGTTGATGAGTTCATGATGAGCCGCTGGGATATCTAAATTCTAGGGATATCTAAATTCTAGGAGTTTACGCGTTACGAGTTTAAGAAAATACCTAGTTCTATAAAAATGAACTATTATATTACATGACCTTTGCAATGCAATGTATTAGCGAATTTCCCATAGGGAAGAAGCTATTACCGTAGGTCTCATGGTGAGACTTAAGCCCGGGACCATGTTATTTTTTCTTCTTTAGGTGCCCAGAGTCCAAAAACAATAGTCGTTAATTTTTAAATTTTTTATATATTTATATATTATATATTTTCTATTTATTATATATTATATATATGTGTGTAGTTGTATGTGTGTGTGTGTGTGTGTGTGAACACGATAACTCTCGTTAAAAATGGTCCAATCAAGACCAAATTTGGTTAGAGAGACGTGTTATTCCTACAATGTGTGCTCGGACGAGTTCGTAAACCCAGACATATCGGTCAAATGGGAACGGGTAGTTTGGGGGGGGTTTTTTTGTACCCGAAATAGGTTTTTTTTTTTTTTTGCGTTTTTCACATGTAATTTTTCACCATTAGAATCAGCTTAAAAAAACTACACAATTAAGTTCCTTTAAGTTTTTCTCTATCTCCCAACGGTTACCGAGATATTAAAAAATCTAAACACAGTACGTTGTATTGTGGGCTCCAATGTTAATCTTATGGAGGATAGGGAAAAAATAATATTTCCCATATTAATGAATATTTTTGGATAAAACTTGATATTTAGCTTCATGTGGTTGAGATCTATCCATTTATGCTTAAAAATCATAGTTATGTGTTTATCATGGCAGCAAACCTGCATACTCTTTTCCCATAATAATCATATAGGGAATAGGCAAACTCCTTTATTTATGGACAGATGTTGATGAAAGTTGGTATAAATGTTAAGATAAAAATTATTTATGGTAGAAATGCCTAATTTCAGTGTTCCTCACAGCAGCAAACCTGCACACTCTTTGCCATGTTAATCTCTCTATGGAGAATAGGCAAATAAGTATCATGTTAATGGACAGATTTTTATAAAACTTGTCATATATTATTATTATTATATTATTGATTTGGAAATTCGCTGAGTACGCAGGTCTGCTGCGACGGGGGTATATTGTTCTACTGCAATATAGAAATTTATTATTATTATTATTATTATCTACGAGACGGATCGTCACGGCTGGCGACAACAACCCGGGGAGGGAGCAGATATGCAGATGAGCGCCTCGTGAGTGACACAACCCGGGCGCCGACCGCGGGGGGCTTCACCGTTCCTTTCAATTTCCATACGATTATTTGAGTAAAAACGCGATCTAAACTGGGCCTAATGTCTCGTAAAGATGATTTGTGGCCGCAGCGGCGATGGATTTCCTTCCCGAACCCCATCAGAGCCACTTCAGTGAGTGATTGGGTACGTTAAAAGGAAGAAACAATTTCCTATGGAGGCATGGCCTAAAACGCATATTTTCTCAAATATCCCCCATTTTGTATTTTAACAAAATTTTAGACGGATTATTTTAAAATTTGGTATTTTTTACACTAATACTGCTATTATTAAAAAAATAACTAGCATGATCCGAGCTCCAAATCCAAAATGGAGACCATTTAAAATATTAAAATTAAATAGAATGTTATCAGTAAATTAAAATGGCACCATTTTGGATTTTTCTTGATCAAATTATTATTTTAGTAATACTACTCTAGTGTAAAACACATAACAATTTTAAAATAACCGTAAAAAATGTTTAAAATGGCGGATATCTGAGAAAAAAACGTTTTAGGCCATACCTCCATCGGAAATTTTTTCTTTTATTTAATGTACCCAATCACTCACCGAAGTCCTGAAGCGTTTTTCATGGACACCTTAAGAGATTTGACCTGTTCTCCATAATTTATTCATACATACTTCCTGGTGGGTGGGATGTTCTCTAGTGTGAATTAAAGTCCGCACTATTTAATAATACCATCCTCATAATTAGGCCAGTTCGTAATTCAGAGGCAGTGGTTCGGACTCCACGTTAAACTAAAGGTCCCTTAGATATGCCATTGGCTATTGACTATTAATTAACATTCTGTCTAAGGAACATGTCAGCCTTAGTGTAGCTAACAAGATCATTCAGTTTGGTTTAAAATCAACTTATACAATCTGTTCATAAATGAATACTTGCAGGCTATGTCTTGTCAGTGATTAGAATTTAGTCATTATATTGCTTTTTAAACGATAACGATGCATATTGACAAAATTTTATTTATTTTACTCCACCTATTTATACGAATAAATAATATATTTGGTTGGTAAGCACGAAAATAGTACTTTGCTTAAATAATGGCCCATATAGATTAAAGTTTTTACATAGAAGTTTTTAAGGAACAGACAAAATCTACAAATTTTAAAGGTTTTCAAAATATCGAGGTTTGAATTAGCGATGCTCAACCGTATAAAGGATTTTCACCTGGAGTAACTCAACTGACTCGCGAGGGCGGAACCACTTTCCCTACAAGGATGGCTCGCCTCCATTACGGGATAAAAGTTAAGAGGTCCCTGATACAATTACAACGAGCGACTGAATTAACTATCTAATTGAGCGGCGACGGACACTAATAGCCATGATACACCTTGGAGCAGCGCGCGAGCATTGTTGCTCTAGGAGATTGCGTACGTGCGCGGAGGTATCACGTTACAGCCTGATTTATGGCAAGTGGAAATTAAGGCAATACATCGACGTGACGATACCATCTGCGTCCGAGAGGCGACAACTGGCGTGTACAGAGCGCCGTGTGTCTAGCAGCGCGAGCCGTTCGCAATCTACGGTATCATCACGAGGACGTGACACGACGTGACGATACCATCTGCGTCCGAGAGGCGACAACTGGCGTGTACAGAGCGCTGTGTGTCTAGCAGCGCGAGCCGTTCGCAATCTACGGTATCATCACGAGGACGTGACACGACGTGACGATACCATCTGCGTCCGAGAGGCGACAACTGGCGTGTACAGAGCGCTGTGTGTCTGGCAGCGCGAGCCGTTCGCAATCTACGGTATCATCACGAGGACGTGACACGACGTGACGATACCATCACCGAGAGGCGACAACTGGCGTGTACAGAGCGCTGTGTGGCTGGCAGCGCGAGCCGTTCGCAATCTACGGTATCATCACGAGGACGTGACACGACGTGACGATACCATCTGCGACCGAGAGGCGACAACTGGCGTGTACAGAGCGCTGTGTTCAAAGCAGCACGAGCCGTTCGCAATCTACGGTATCATCACGAGGACGTGACACGACGTGACGATACCATCTGCGACCGAGAGGCGACAACTGGCGTGTACAGAGCGTTGTGAGTCTGGCAGCGCGAGCCGTTCGCAATCTACGGTATCATCACGAGGACGTGGCACGACGTGACGATACCATCTGCGACCGAGAGGCGACAACTGGCGTGTACAGAGCGCTGAGTGTCTGGCAGCGCGAGCCGTTCGCAATCTACGGTATCATCACGAGGACGTGGCACGACGTGACGATACCATCTGCGACCGAGAGGCGACAACTGGCGTGTACAGAGCGTTGTGAGTCTGGCAGCGCGAGCCGTTCGCAATCTACGGTATCATCACGAGGACGTGACACGACGTGACGATACCATCTGCGACCGAGAGGCGACAACTGGCGTGTACAGAGCGCTGTGTGTCTGGCAGCGCGAGCCGTTCGCAATCTACGGTATCATCACGAGGACGTGACACGACGTGACGATACCATCTGCGTCCGAGAGGCGACAACTGGCGTGTACAGAGCGCCGTGTGTCTGGCAGCGCGAGCCGTTCGCAATCTACGGTATCATCACGAGGACGTGACACGACGTGACGATACCATCTGCGACCGAGAGGCAACAACTGGCGTGTACAGGGCGCCGTGTGTCTGGCAGCGCGAGCCGTTCGCAATCTACGGTATCATCACGAGGACGTGACACGACGTGACGATACCATCTGCGACCGAGAGGCGACCACTGGCGTGTACAGAGCGCTGTGTGTTTGGCAGCGCGAGCAGTTCGTAATCTACGGTATCATCACGAGGACGTGACACGACGTGACGATACCATCTGCGACCGAGAGGCGACAACTGGCGCGAGCCGTTCGCAATCTACGGTATCATCACGAGGACGTGACACGACGTGACGATACCATCTGCGACCGAGAGGCGACAACTGGCGTGATTTCCTTCCCGAACCCCATCAGAGCCCCGTTCGCAATCTACGGTATCATCACGAGGACGTGGCACGACGTGACGATACCATCTGCGACCGAGAGGCGACAACTGGCGTGTACAGAGCGCTGTGTGTCTGGCAGCGCGAGCCGTTCGCAATCTACGGTATCATCACGAGGACGTGGCACGACGTGACGATACCATCTGCGTCCGAGAGGCGACAACTGGCGTGTACAGAGCGCTGTGTGGCTGGCAGCGCGAGCCGTTCGCAATCTACGGTATCATCACGAGGACGTGGCACGACGTGACGATACCATCTGCGACCGAGAGGCGACAACTGGCGTGTACAGAGCGTTGTGAGTCTGGCAGCGCGAGCCGTTCGCAATCTACGGTATCATCACGAGGACGTGACACGACGTGACGATACCATCTGCGACCGAGAGGCGACAACTGGCGTGTACAGAGCGCTGTGTGTCTGGCAGCGCGAGCCGTTCGCAATCTACGGTATCATCACGAGGACGTGGCACGACGTGACGATACCATCTGCGACCGAGAGGCGACAACTGGCGTGCCGGAACGTCCCCAGCCCCACGAGACACGGCGCCAATCTACGGTATCATCACGAGGACGTGACACGACGTGACGATACCATCTGCGACCGAGAGGCGACAACTGGCGTGTTGAAGGGTTTATAGAAGGAACAAATTTTTAAAACTAAAGTATTTGCAGGGTTGTCAAAAAGGACGTAATATAGGAGGAGTACCATATAGTGTGGCAACCTATTCAAACTCCAGGAGACACCATTGAAAGTGACACAAACATTTTAAACATCTCACGTCCCTCCCAAAACCCCATTAGACATCATAGAACGTTAATCTACGGTATCATCACGAGGACGTGACACGACGTGACGATACCATCTGCGTCCGAGAGGCGACAACTGGCGTGTACAGAGCGTTGTGCGTCTGGCAGCGCGAGCCGTTCGCAATCTACGGTATCATCACGAGGACGTGACACGACGTGACGATACCATCTGCGTCCGAGAGGCGACAACTGGCGTGTACAGAGCGCCGTGTGTCTGGCAGCGCGAGCCGTTCGCAATCTACGGTATCATCACGAGGACGTGACACGACGTGACGATACCATCTGCGACCGAGAGGCGACAACTGGCGTGTACAGAGCGCTGTGAAATAATATCAGCTGTAGTAGACAAGTATACGTATTGCCAGCAACACCCTCTGGCAGTTATGGAGACTGATATTGTATTTGTAATTAACAATTTAGAAGTGTTGTCAAAGTGACGCGGATGCAGTAGAAGCTCTGTGTGATAACTGTGATGTGGACGGGGAAGGGCCCCCGTAGGCTGCGATGGAGTGGTTACTGCACGGTGTACAAGACAGTTGCTTGTCCACGTGGGAAGGTACAACTGCGTGCTTGTATTGCACCAGTTTATGTCTCTAAACCTCACAACCAAACCGCCCAGCTCTGCAATACGATTCTAAAGTTTAAAACGAAACTGAAAAATATCAACGATGTGTCCGCACTACTTAACAACGGTGTTGATGACATGCGTGACAGATTTAGATGGTGTGAACTTTACACAATGTGGGCACTACAATCTCGGTCGATTTACGAGTCGCTCGAGGAAGTTCACACGAAGTTCGCACTACAATCTCGGTCGATTTACGAGTCACTCGAGGAAGTTCACACAAAGTTCGCACTACAATCTCGGTCGATTTACGAGTCGCTCGAGGAAGTTCACACGAAGTTCGCACTACAATCTCGGTCGATTTACGAGTCGCTCGAGGAAGTTCACACAAAGTTCGCACTACAATCTCGGTCGATTTACGAGTCGCTCGAGGAAGTTCACACAGTTCGCACTACAATCTCGGTCGATTTACGAGTCGCTCGAGGAAGTTCACACAAAGTTCGCACTACAATCTCGGTCGATTTACGAGTCGCTCGAGGAAGTTCACACAAAGTTCGCACTACAATCTCGGTCGATTTACGAGTCGCTCGAGAAAGTTCACACAAAGTTCGCACTTGTTTAAATTAATCAAACGAGAACGAGTTCCTCTTTTCGTAACATTATTTTTGTCGTTTAATAAAAAGCGCTTGGTGCTTCGATGTCTTCATTTTGATATATAATAAATTTTGAATTACTGATATATGGTCAACAAAGAGCGACATTTTTTACTGATTAAAATATATAGTTTTAAAACCCCAACCTATTAAAAATTGTATTACCACTCTAAACACAAAATAGCATATCAATTACGATGACGTACAATGAAATACTTTTTGTAGACACATTTAATATTCAAGAAGGATATTCTGAAAAATATTTTTTGCAAATCTAAAACCTTGCTACAAACAACGAACTAAAACGATGTTGTTGACTTCAAACAAGCTTCACCCATCTTTAAGGATTTTTTAACTCATGAAACCAATTTTTATGGAACACGTAGAAATAACCGTAATTATCGTAATTTGAAGCAACGAATGGTGGATAGTAATGAGCGGTGGAAGGTGAATGTGATTTTCCCTGGTGTGGATTAATGTCAGCACTATTGAATACTACGTTCATTCGCAAAGAGCGTCTTCATAATTAGATCAGTTCGTATTCAGAGTCAAAAGTGGTTCGATCCCACGTTAAACTGTAGGTTTAGATTATTGGCGGCTATTAAAACCCACAATTAATCTCACCACAATCATACGTTAAAACGAGATAGGCGCATCAATGTAATATGACAAATACATCAAAAAAAAATAAATGTGTCACTTGATCCTAATTTTTTAAAATAACAGCCTTTCATAAATTTAATCTAACCATGTACGCTGACGATGTGGCTATCCTATTTGAAAATAAATCGTTGGATAATCTTGAAATTGACAGTTTTCTTAAATTATCAAATCTTTACCAATATTTTAATTACAATAATTTACACGTAAATCCAAGCAAATCAAGCTGCATGCATTTTTCAAAAAGTAACCGTACTGAATTCAGTCCTGGAATAATTATGAGTGATTTTGAATTACCCTTAGAATCGGAAGTAAAATACTTGATAATATTTGATCGGTCATTTTCCTGGACACCTCATATTAATGCGCTGTGTTCCAAGCTGTCCTCTCAATTGTTTTTGTTAAGTAGATTTTCGCAATATCAAAATTTATTTCTCATGAGGTTGATATATTTTTCCCTCATTGAATCAAGATTACGGTATGGAATTATTCTTTGGGGATCTACATCACAATCAAACTTTATACGCGTTTTTAGGCTCCAAAAAAGAGCAATTCGAATTATAGCCGGAACCCATAGGAGAGCACATTGTAGAGTTTTTTCAAATCGGTAGAAATTTTAACGTTACCTTCCATTTATATTCTTGAAGTTCTAATGTATTACAAATTTAAATCAACCACAATAGTGACCGGTACCGATATTCATAATTATAACACAAGGTACAGGCACCATCATAGACAAACTCCACACAGGTTAGAACTAGCCGCTTCGCTTCCTCAGAATATTGGACCAAAATTACTAAATAAATTACCTGAAAATATAAAATCAATTACTTCTGAATCAAAATTCAAAATTCAACTAAAGAAATACCTTTTGGAACGTGCCTGTTACTCTATTAGTGAGTTTTTGGAGTAGGCCTCTAACAGAGATATTGATGGAACATTGGTTGGTCTGCAGAATTTTGTTTTTACCATTTTTCATTCATTTTTTTAATTTATCTATTAATTTTTACTGTGGTGTAGTTGTGTTTTGTGGTGTTTAAGTTTGACGTTTGTAATGCCAAGTCAAAATGAATAGAATAATTTGATTAACGTCAAAACAATATAAAAATTAGTAAAATTAACAGAGCTACTCCATTTATCTAGACCGGTCGTTCATCTCGCTGGATATTGTTTTATAACGGGCCGCCATTATAATCAATCTCGCTGCCATTTGTCCACGGACGATATACAAACAAACGAGCCGTGAAATTATTATAATTTTCGATCCCGTTCCATTTCAATAATCCGAGGGTAATGACAGCTTTCGTAGCCGTAAATCCGCTGTGGAACCCGAAGGATGATCGGCTGGGTTCGGGCGCTGCAAATCTCGCGTCCACTAATGACGTGATCGCCCGCCGTGCGAACTCTCGGCCAAAAGTGTAAAACCCTCGGTCGGCGGTATAATAAAATTTGGCCAGCAGAAGCCAAAAAACCTATCAAAATATGTAATTACTGTTAGAGTGAGTTGGTTTTGGCGACTTAGCCAGGTATTTTAAGCCAAGAATAAATTATAATAAGTGTATGTATATTGTGGCGTCATCTTGTAGTGTTCCTGCTGACATGTTCCTTGGACGGCACTATTAACAGCCCAACAGCCACTATATCCAAGGATCTTACCTACGGTTTAAAGTGGGATCTGAACCAATTTTGCCTCTAAATTACGAATTAACTTTATAAGGATGGTCTTTGCGGATGAATAAAGAAATCAAAAAAGTACGGAGTTAATCCAAACCAGGGCTATCCACAATTCGTGACATCCACGTAGCTGGGTTCCATGACACTCCACCTCGTCAGCTTTTACCATTCATAAATGACTAATAGATTTAAAAGTGAAAGATAACTGTGATGATACCGACGTTGAATTTCAATCCTGCCAATACAACGAACACAATATAAAAGATGAGATATATTTTACTAAACGTGTGCAATTTCAGAGATAAAGGCGCTTCATGTGAGTGATTTACTCCCGTTCGCCAGCCTCAGCAGCTACCGTCCATGTCGGGCGTGTTCGCGACCCCCTGGAGTCGGTTCCAGCCAGGAAATTCCCCGCCGAACGCCGCGGCCCTGACGCCGCGTGTAATTGATGGTACCTCACGACGTCGTCTAGGAAGCCGCGAGCCCTACACGCCGACACCTAGCTGCCGAGGAAGATGTAAAACATTTATTTATAACACTCATAGATACAATACCAACCGTAACGTTAAAAAAAATAGCTGTAGATGCGTTTATCAGCCAAGCGGAATATTAAATAGCACCGGGTGTAAAATACGTCCTTAAGGAATACCGTATGTGTATAAAAATCGTTTTAGCCAAACTTCGTATCATACGTACTCTAGGAAATAAGTGATAGCGGTAAAGCTTTTGTCCTTCAACCGACTTCTCCTAGTAGAGCAATTCTAGTGCAACAATTTTTTTTACGAAGCTATAAGAAACTCTTAAGAGTCTCCCTCACCCCTGACAAACAAGAAATACATGCCTCGGCTGTCCCTTGCTCCGGATGAAATGAGTAAGATGTAATGTTAAAATATTTTTGTCTTACATATAAATGTTGATTCTAGGGTCCTCAAATCTGGATATATCCGAAAAAATCGACCGTGTAAGTACAAATAAATCTTACAAGAAACGAAAATTGAGTTACGGTACTTTTAAACATCGCTGAACATTTTTTTCATTTTCCATTTTTTGAGGTATGAGGGCTCTATATAGCTATTCAACTACATCGTTACCTAGAGTCAAGAAAATCTTATGTAAAACTGCGTCCGAAGCGCGGGACAAAAATAACATGTCTCGTCTCAAAAGCTGGCCGGCTAACGGGAGGCTACTGCCTTACTAGCCATTTTACAAAAAAGGTCAAGAGGTATCTGTATTTCCGTAGACGGTACGTGATAAAATCAATTTTATTTTTATTTAAAATGGGAATAATAATTATTATTGAGCTTGTGATTAAACAATTAAGTATCTAAAGTAGTAGAAAGAAATAGTAGTGAAGAATTGGAAACATCCAAAATTCTTTCTACAAAAGTATTCTCAAGTTTTAAGTCATCGGTTGGAAGACATTAAAAATAAAGTTTAGTACAAAATGCTGTTTTGACGTTGATAAGGGAAAACATTTATTCCTTAGAAAGTTATTCCTTAGATTCATTTTCAAAATTAGGTCGTAATTTAACTTAAAAAACGTAGATTCTCTGAGATAAGGGAAGGAGGCAGGCGCGTGTCCAGCTACAGCTTTTCGTTTTTAGCTGATGGGACAACTCGTGTAAAACCAACAGCGAGAAGACGTCCCGTGGTCTCCGCCGCGTGTGGCCTACACTGGCGCGTAACGTCACGCTGATGCGTCACACTACCGGACCTCGTATCCAGAACATACTCGTATCAAGAAACAGCGGGAGGACGTCCCGTGGTCTCTGCCAAGTGTATCCGACACTGGCACGTAAAGTCACGCTGTTGCGTCACACTATCGGACCTCGTAGCCAGGACATACACATGTCAACATACAGCCAGAGGACGTTCCACGATCTCCACCAAGTGAGGTCGACACTGGCACGTAATGTCACGCTGTTACATCACTTAACAGGACTTCGTAGCGTTTGTAAAATTTAATAATACTTAAACATCTAAAATTAAAACTCTTGGTCTTTTGTTGGTTTCCAGATCGTACTAGTGCCTCCCGTAACCAAGAATCGATTCCGGGTCTTTTGGGTGGTAGGCCAGAACTCAACCCATCAAGCTATCGATTTTTGTATGCACTACGAGGAAAGTGCTTCTGTTATCTACTTTTTTTTAAACCATACAATTAACATATGCCTTTCTGAAACCTCTGGCGGCTTTGATCTACCAAATCGTATTATATATAAGGCTCGCGTGGTTTAAAATACTAAACGCCCTAAACACGAACGCTCATAAATTCTCAAGATAGGTTACTTTACGTAAATTGCCCAAGTAATGTTACGAAATTATGAATAGTAATTTAAGTTACGGTGAAGGACACTACGTTACGAAAAATATGTGAAAATCTATCATATTAGTTGTCACGTTACTAATTAACTATTTAAATGCAAGTAGTTACTAAAATATATTTTCATACCAGTATCAGGTAGCGACGTCCACCTACAACGTCACGAGGGTAGAAGTAGCGGTGTGGCTGACTGTGACGTAGCGAAAGTATCGCTGGACGTGACATGGCGATATTTCAGTATCAGGTAGCGACGTCCACCAGGAACGTTAATTAATTTAACAGCCACAGGTAATTCGTCTTGACAACACATGAATATTGATTCACTCGGGAGCTTTCTCCCAGTCTTGTCTTTCATAGTTTTTTTACCTTCTCTTAATATTACGTGGGTTATAGTTTCTTTGTCAGAACAGAGTTTTAAGTAAATAATTCTGACTTGAGTCCTCCAAAGACCAAAGATCGTCCACTTCCACACTAAGTTTGATACGTTTTCTATTTTTTATTTCATATATATTCCGAATAACTATACTATTTGTTATATGTTTACGATATATGTGAGTATTTCAAAATAGGTTTCAATGGCTATTATGTATATTTTCTTCCGGGGACAGCGTATAGATGAACAAGCGAGAAATCGGAAGTTTTAGAACCTGGCAATAAAAACACTTCGAGCCGACGAAAAACGACGTCGATCGTTTAAAGAGACGCCCAAACGAGCGTTAAATATCGCGCGACGAATCAGTTAGCAGTCCGGATAAGAGAGCGCCCATCAGTTTCGCGCCGGATAACCGGGAGAGACCAACCGATCCGTTCCGGAAGATGTAAAACTAACGCCTGGTTATTACAGGTGCTGAAAGTCCACAGGCCGTTTTTCATTTCCCCGGTCGAAAAGCCGGCAATTTGAACCACTTATCGAATTCACTTAGCCTCGACCGCGGGGCAACAATTACGCCCGACGAAAACATTTAATAAATCCGCCTCGAAAGCGTAACTGACAAAAAAGTGTGTTGGAGTTGATAATTCGTGAACCAGCGGTAATGGACAGTTCACATTCCGGGGGTCGGGGGGAGGGGCGAGGAGGGTGAGGGGGGACTCACATAAAATTAAAACTAACATTCTTCTCGTGGTGGACTGACAATAATTATTACGGGGCCTATGTAAATACTCAGCCTACGCGGCCCGGAGCCGGTACAGTCCGCGCCGACCGGTCCCGCCGCGGCGCGGACTGTACCCTGCCCCCGAGAATACCCTTATTACCCTTTTATTTGTATTGTTTCAGGCCCGGTACCGGTCAAACGCTCACAATTCAAGTCTACGGAACTACTCAACAAACTACCGTGGAAACTCGTTATTCAGTGGGAACCCTCTAAAAAACGAAATATTCAAAATACCCTAAAAAAAAGTTCCATGTAACCTTCTGGCCAAGGTCTAATGTTAGAGTTTTCAGGTCGGAATACTGCCTCTAACGTGACCTAACGACTACTTATGTAGCCGGGACCAACGGCTTAACGTGCCTTCCGAAGCACGGTGACAGTCTGAGAAATTAAATTTCATATGTCATGACCGGGAATTGAACCCGGGTTTTTTGGGTAATAGGCCAGTACTCTAACCACTCAGCTATGACTGCCACAAAATACCCTTGAAACCTTCTTTACTTCCAATGCTAAAAAAAATAATTTTATCTATTTTCCTGTGGGAAATAGGTTGGATTATGGATATGTCTTATGGGAATGTTTTCAATTCATCTAAACAGATTTCCTTATAACCAAACTATGATGTCACTGACGAAATAACGTCAATGTTTCAAATTATGGTCTCGAAAATGATGTCACTAACAAAGTAACGTCGCTGTTTCAAATTATGGTCTTGAAAATGCCAACACCCACCAGAGCTTAGACATATCCATGTCAACACTTCTTTGAATCCCACACGATAAACTGTTGGTCCATCGGCTGTTGGGCTATTAATTAACAGTCCTGTTTAAGGAACATGCCTTAGTCAGTAACAAGACTACAAGATCGCGCCACAATGATCATACACTCAATATTCTTTCACACTACATTGCAGTATGGTTACCATTTTAATGATATAATCTAATTTAATCTATACTGGTTTGAAATTCGAGCAAAAATATCGATAGCAAATATGTTTTTGGTTTGAAGTAGGGTCATAAATCAGCGAATATAACATCTACGTAGGTTAAAACATCTACAGACGTCCTTAACCTCAATAAGTCCAGTTAACACAGGGTTGACCTCCATAGTAAGTAGTTTTTAAAACAGTTTTTTGTGTATGCTTGGTATTTTATGAAGAGTTGCATAAAAATATCAAAATTTAAATAGTCATAGCACTTGGAGGATTAAAAAAATATAAATGAAGCAACCGATTGAATTCAACAATCGAGTGATCATTCGGTTGATTTTCTTGTTCGATCGGAGTTTTCAACCGAAAGAACCATGATTTGAAACCACACTTCATACTTTACATTTTCAACTGAAATAGCCATGTACCCAGGTAAGTATATTATTATTAAGTAGCCAACCAAGCATGATTGACAACTGAGTGTAAGATGATTGTTGCGCGATCTTGTAGTCCTTACTGACCAATATTAACAGGACTATTAATTATTGTAACAGCCAAAGACATCCAAGAGACCTTACAGTTTAAAGTGAGATCCGAACCACAATTTCGCCTCTGAATTTCGAATTGATTAATAATTATGAGGATAATAGTGCGGACGTTAATCCACACCAGAAAATATCTCATCCACCGGCCAACGCTCATAATTTATTTATAGTTGACGTAGTTACAAAATACTTAAAGTATAACGTTTACTGATACAATGTTACGAATATTATTCATAGCTGATTTTTTAATGCTTAGCAACGAAAATTAATATTTTATTTCACCATTTTGAAATATTTGGAAGTCGCAAAAGACGAAAGAAATGATAATCCAACAAAACAGAAATACTGAAGTATGTAAGTAAACTTTACACACTTTCAAACTTGAGATTCTGATAAAAATACAAATTTGGTACAACAAACGATTTCGTTACAAGCTACTGCTATGATAGTTTACTCGGTCAATCGGAACAGGTAGTTTGGGGGGTTTTGTACCCCAAAATGGGTTTTTGCGTTTTTTTCATGTATTTTTTAAAATTTTAAAATTTTTATTATCGTATTATTATTTTATATGTTATTACTTTTTATTTAAATTTATCTTTTACCATTAGAATCAGCGCAAAAAACTACACAATTTAGTTCTTTAAAGTTTTTCTCTATATTAACCACAGTACATTGTATTTAGGGGATCCAATGCTAATCTTATGGAGGATAAAGAAAAATTAACATTTCCCTTAATAAACAATAGTTTTGGATGAAACTTTGTATTTAGCTTCATGTGTTTGGAATCTATACGTTTGTGCTGAAAAATCATAGTTTGTGTTCCTCACAGCAGCAAACCTGAATACTCTTTCCCATGTTAATCTTATGGAGGATGGACAAACTTCTTTATTTATGTCCAGAATGATATGGTCATTAGACATTAGACATTATGGTCATTGGTCAGATTAAAAATAGTTTATGGTAAAAATGTCTACTTTTTCTTTTTCTCAACGCAGCAAACCTGCATACTCTTTCCCACGTTAATGTTACAGAGAACAGGCAAATACTCTAATTTATCAACAGGTATTGATTGATCAATCTTGTCACATACTCGTACTTTTATATTATTGTCATATTATTGATTTGGAAATTCGCTGAGTACGCAGGTCTGCTGCGACGGGGGTATTTTAATCGTGACTGTAAATGTCCACAATACAAATCTAAATGACAAATAAATCTAATTGAAACTAGTATAACTCACTATATCTATATGCTTCCGGTATTTATGCCTTACGCAACCTTGCCAAGTTTTGTCCCAAAGACGTGCTTTTGATGGCCTACTTTGGCCTAGTCTACCCCCATTTTGCCTACGGAATAAGGCTTTGGGGTAGTTGTGCAAAATCGAGGCTAGATAGAGTCTTCATACTGCAAAAAAAGGCAGTTAGAATCATTTCCAAATTGCAACCAAGAGAGTCTTGCAGGAACGCTTTCAGGGAGCTTGGACTGCTAACATTACCCAGCCTCTATGTCCTGGAGGCGGCACTGTACTGCAGGTTTAAATGCTCACTTGTACAGGGCAGTCAGTTGCACCAGTACAATACCAGGGGCAGGGACACTTATGGACTCGGACAACACAGAACTGTGGCGTTTGAGCATTTGCCGTCACAGGCTGGAGTCAAGTTCCTAAATAAGCTCCCTGACAGCGTCAAGCAGTCTCAAAACGAAAATCAATTCAAAACTCGACTGAAACGCCTCTTGGTGTCTAAAGTTCTGTACTCGGTTGATGAGTTCATGATGAGCCGCTGGGATATCTAAATTCTAGGAGTTTACGCGTTACGAGTTTAAGAAAATACCTAGTTCTATAAAAATGAACTATTATATTACATGACCTTTGCAATGCAATGTATTAGCGAATTTCCCATAGGGAAGAAGCTATTACCGTAGGTCTCATGGTGAGACTTAAGCCCGGGACCATGTTATTTTTTCTTCTTTAGGTGCCCAGAGTCCAAAAACAATAGTCGTTAAAATTTTATATGAATATATATATATATATATATGTGTGTGTTTGTGTGTCTGTGAACACGATAACTCTCGTAAAAATGGTCCAATCAAGACCAAATTTGGTAGAGACGTGTATTCCTACAAGTGCTCGGACGAGTTCGTAAACCAGACATATCGGTCAATGGGAACGGGTAGTTTGGGGGGGTTTTGTACCCCGAAATAGGGTTTTTTGCGTTTTTCACATGTAATTTTCACCATTAGAATCAGCTTAAAAAACTACACAATTAAGTTCCTTTAAGTTTTTCTCTATCTCCAACGGTTACCGAGATATTAAAAAATCTAAACACAGTACGTTGTATTGTGGGGCTCCAATGTTAATCTTATGGAGGATAGGGAAAAATTAATATTTCCCATATTAATGAATATTTTTGGATAAAACTTGATATTTAGCTTCATGTGGTTGAGATCTATCCATTTATGCTTAAAAATCATAGTTATGTGTTTATCATGGCAGCAAACCTGCATACTCTTTTCCCATAATAATCATATAGGGAATAGGCAAACTCCTTTATTTATGGACAGATGTTGATGAAAGTTGGTATAAATGTTAAGATAAAAATTATTTATGGTAGAAATGCCTAATTTCAGTGTTCCTCACAGCAGCAAACCTGCACACTCTTTGCCATGTTAATCTCTCTATGGAGAATAGGCAAATAAGTATCATGTTAATGGACAGATTTTTATAAAACTTGTCATATATTATTATATTATTGATTTGGAAATTCGCTGAGTACGCAGGTCTGCTGTGGGGGTATATTGTTCTACTAAATATAGAAAATTAATTATTATTATTATCTACGAGACGGATCGTCACGGCTGGCGACAACAACCTGAGGGAGCTAATGCAGATGAGCGCCTCGTGAGTGACACAAAAGTTCAGTTCCTTTAATTTCCATATTTATTAGTAAAAACGCGATCTATTCCTAATGTCTCGTAAAGATGATTTGTGGCCGCAGCGGCGACGGTCTGCTGCCCGGGGTGTATAATATGTCTGGGCACAAGATATTATTATATTATTAATCACTAAATCGAGACCGGTGCTCAGAATCGAATCAAATAACGGCTGGCGACATGGTGCGCTGGGAGCAATGCATGAGCCTCGTGAAACAAGGCCCGACCGCGGGGGGCTTCATTTTTCAATTTCCATACGATTATTTTAAACGGAAAACCATGTTTCTGTCAGATGATGATTTTTTGCAGCGCTCGACGTCGGTGCCCGGGCTGTTATGGGGACGGGCTGAATACGGCTGTGAAACAAGTATTGATCATACATGCGTATCAACACTAAATACACCGTCCAAAATTTCCTAAAATCAATTAAAATATATAAGATGACCATTTTTAATCAATATCTGTCGATATACATGGTGCCCATGAAAAACGTTTCAAGACTTCAGTGAGTGATTGGGTACGTTAAAAGGAAGAAAAAAGTTTCAATGGAGGCATGGCCTAAAACGATTATTTTCTCAGATATCCGCCATTTTGTATTTTAACAAAATTTTAGACGGATTATTTTAAAATTTGGTATGTGTTTTATACTAGTAGACTACTACTATTAAAAAATAACTAGCATAATCCGAGCTCCAAATCCAAAATGGAGACCATTTAAAATATTACAACTAAAATAGAACGTTAACAGTAAAATAAAAATGGCCGCCATTTTGGATTTTGATCTTGGATCATACTAATTATTATTTTAATAATACTACTCTACTAGTGTAAAACACATAACAAATTTGAAAATAATCCGTTAAAAAATGTTTAAAATGGCGGATATCTGAGAAAAAAGCGTTTTAGGCCATACCTCCATCGGAACTTTTTTCTTTCTTTCAATATACCCAATCACTCACCGAAGTCCTGAAGCGTTTTTCATGGACACCCTGTATAAGAGATTTCACCTATTCTCCATTATTTATTCATACATGCTTCCTGGTGGGTGGGATATTCTCTAGTGTGAATTAAAGTCCGCACTATTGAATAATACCATCCTCATAATTAGGCCAGTTCGTAATTCAGAGGCAGTGGTTCGGACTCCACGTTAAACTAAAGGTCCCTTAGATATGCCATTGGCTATTGGACTATTAATTAACAGTCCTGTCTAAGGAACATGTCAGCCTTAGTAAGTAAAATGACTAAAAGATCATTCAGACTTGGTTTAAAATAACTAACTTGCTACAATCTGTTCATAAATAAAGGAGATTGCCTTTCTGCCGGCTTTTGAATGTCGAGTTGTCGAGTGCCGAGTTAGAGAGGTTTTAGTGACGGAGGGAATCGCCGTCCCTTCAATATTGCTTCCTCTCGCCAAGACACGATTAATCGATGCATATTGACCAAACATGAACCAAAGTACATTTTATTTATTTACTCCACCAAATTTATTTATATTGGCAAGTAATAATATATTTAGGTTGGTAAGCATTGCGAAAAAAACGTGAAAACACGATCTATCGCACTGTGGACCCATAGCATGGCCCAATTAGAATTATTGAAATATGTTTTACCAAATAGAAGTTTTTTCAAGGGAACAGACAAAATCTACAAATTTTAAAGGTTTTCAAAATATCGAGGTTTGAATTAGCGATGCTCAACCGTATAAGGATTTTCACCTGGAGTAGACTCAACTGACCTGGGGCGAGGGCGGAACCACTTTCCCTACAAGGATGGCTCGCCTCCATTACGGGATAATTAAGTTAAGAGGCTCCCCTGATACAATTAACAACGAGAACCGACTGAATTAACATATCTAATTGAGCGGCGACGGACACTAATAGCCATGATACACCTTGGAGCAGCGCGGAGAGCAGTTGTTGCTCTAGGAGGCATTGCGTACGTGCGCGGAGGTATCACGTTACAGCCTGATATATGTCAAGTGGAAAATAATGACAATACATCGACGTGACGATACCATATGCGTCCGAGAGGCGACAACTGGCGTGTACAGAGCGCTGAGTGTCTAGCAGCGCGAGCCGTTCGCAATCTACGGTATCATCACGAGGACGTGACACGACGTGACGATACCATCTGCGTCCGAGAGGCGACAACTGGCGTGTACAGAGCGCTGTGTGTCTGGCAGCGCGAGCCGTTCGCAATCTACGGTATCATCACGAGGACGTGACACGACGTGACGATACCATCTGCGACCGAGAGGCGACAACTGGCGTGTACAGAGCGCTGTGTGGCTGGCAGCGCGAGCCGTTCGCAATCTACGGTATCATCACGAGGACGTGACACGACGTGACGATACCATCTGCGACCGAGAGGCGACAACTGGCGTGTACAGAGCGCTGAGTGTCTGGCAGCGCGAGCCGTTCGCAATCTACGGTATCATCACGAGGACGTGACACGACGTGACGATACCATCTGCGACCGAGAGGCGACAACTGGCGTGTACAGAGCGCTGTGTGGCTGGCAGCGCGGGCCGTTCGCAATCTACGGTATCATCACGAGGACGTGGCACGACGTGACGATACCATCTGCGACCGAGAGGCGACAACTGGCGTGTACAGAGCGCTGTGTGTCTGGCAGCGCGGGCCGTTCGCAATCTACGGTATCATCACGAGGACGTGACACGACGTGACGATACCATCTGCGTCCGAGAGGCGACAACTGGCGTGTACAGAGCGCCGTGTGTCTGGCAGCGCGAGCCGTTCGCAATCTACGGTATCATCACGAGGACGTGACACGACGTGACGATACCATCTGCGACCGAGAGGCGACAACTGGCGTGTACAGAGCGCTGTGTGTCTGGCAGCGCGAGCCGTTCGCAATCTACGGTATCATCACGAGGACGTGACACGACGTGACGATACCATCTGCGACCGAGAGGCGACAACTGGCGTGTACAGAGCGCTGTGTGTCTGGCAGCGCGAGCCGTTCGCAATCTACGGTATCATCACGAGGACGTGACACGACGTGACGATACCATCTGCGACCGAGAGGCGACAACTGGCGTGTACAGAGCGCTGTGTCTGGCAGCGCGAGCCGTTCGCAATCTACGGTATCATCACGAGGACGTGACACGACGTGACGATACCATCTGCGACCGAGAGGCGACAACTGGCGTGTACAGAGCGCTGTGTGGCTGGCAGCGCGAGCCGTTCGCAATCTACGGTATCATCACGAGGACGTGACACGACGTGACGATACCATCTGCGACCGAGAGGCGACAACTGGCGTGTACAGAGCGCTGTGTGTCTGGCAGCGCGAGCCGTTCGCAATCTACGGTATCATCACGAGGACGTGACACGACGTGACGATACCATCTGCGACCGAGAGGCGACAACTGGCGTGTACAGAGCGCTGTGTGGCTGGCAGCGCGGGCCGTTCGCAATCTACGGTATCATCACGAGGACGTGACACGACGTGACGATACCATCTGCGACCGAGAGGCGACAACTGGCGTGTACAGAGCGCTGTGTGGCTGGCAGCGCGGGCCGGTCAGAACCCACAATTACCACAGATTTATCAGAGGCTTCACTACTTACACCGACACCCCCGCCTGCGGCCGCCTAATGTAAACTCTATAATTACGACCTATGTTGGTTTTTGGATAATTGATTTTTAAACGCCGTTTCGCATGACTTATGCCGGCCCCGGGCTCGGCTATCGTCTAATCTATCTCGTTATCTCAACCACCCACGTCTCGTCCGGCCCCTTCTCGCCGCCTGTCTGTCTCCCCACATACACCTGTTCTCTTCAGATCCTTCCACATCGTTTATTCTACTCTTGATGATTGTTTAAATTAATCAAACGAGAACGAGTTCCTCTTTTCGTAATAATTATTTTTGTCGTTTAATAAAAAGCGCTTGGTGCTTCGATGTCTTCATTTTGATATATATAAATTTTGAATTACTGATATATGGTCAACAAAGAGCGACATTTTTTACTGATTCTAAAATATATAGTTTTAAAAAACCCCATCAACCTATTAAAAATTGTATTACCCACTCTAAACACAAAATAGCGCCCATCAATTACGATGACGTACAATGAAAATACTTTTTGTAGACACATTTAATATTCAAGAAGGAATATTCTGAAAAAAATATTTTGCAAATCTAAAACCTTGCTACAAACAACGAACTAAAACGATGTTGTTGACACTTCAAACAAGCTTCACCCATCTTTAAGGATTCTTTTTAACTCATGAAACCAATTTTTATGGAACACGTAAAAATAACCGTAATTATCGTAATTTGAAGCAACGAATGGTGGATAGTTATGAGCGGTGGAAGGTGAATGTGATTTTCCCTGGTGTGGATTAATGTCAGCACTATTGAATACTACGTTCATTCGCAAAGAGCGTCTTCATAATTAGATCAGTTCGTAATTCAGAGTCAAAAGTGGTTCGGATCCCACGTTAAACTGTAGGTTTAGATAGTATTGGCTGTTGGGCTATTAATTAACACTCCTGCCTAAGGAAAATGACAGTTTTAGTCGGTTACAAGACTACAAGATCTCACCACAATCATACACGTTCAAACTGAGATAGGTCGCCATTTCAAAAATGTAATAGGAACAATTAAACATTAACGTCAAAACAATAATAAAAATTAGTAAAATTAACAGGGTTTTGAAAATTCATGATAGCGTTGGTTATTAATTATTAAATTAACAATTAGTTGGTCGTCAGTAGTGGTCTAACCTTCGTGTCGTGCGAACCTACTTGTTTTTACGTCCGCTAGCTCGGAGGCGGAGTGTTAGTGTCGTTGGATTTCAATTTTCCAAAGTACAAAATAGGCTAAGTAGAGTGTTTTGTTTACTAATTTAATTCTATAGTTATATTTTTGTTGTGTTTTTCGACCGGTTTCTTTTATATATAGAACTAACCCTTTGTTTGCATAAATGTAAATATCGTTAGGCACTTGAAAACGGGAGTAGTTTAACCAACTCTCGAAACGTTGTGATTTTAAACACAAGACGCGTTGGAAAAGTCCAACTAATTGTTAATTTAATGGTAAAATTAGTAATATCATAGTCAAATCGAGGAACCAGTCAGATAACACAAAAAATTCAAAAGTTAAAGGAGCTTAAACAGTTCTGACCTCAAGCTAATCTTTCCCAAGGGTTTGGTTCATGAACTCGTTCTCCGACTAGAATAATTCGTTCGACGCAATTTTATAATTTTAGTTCTAAATTTTCGATTTTAATCCTCTCCGGGATTATATTCAATATGGAAACACTCGCCAATGAGGGAATGCGTTCTAAGGCCACCAGTGCGAATGTGTCGTCTTGAATACATTTTTAGTGTTATAATAGTGTTTGCTTCGTCCCTGAGTGAGATTGGATTTGAATTTACAGAAAGGAGCACGAAATAGCATGTACAGACAAAACTCTGATTTTATTTATACAGATGGTATTAGTTACGATAATTGAAATGTATTATTGACATGGATATGTCTTAGCTCTGGGAGGGTGTCGACGATTTGTAAGATGGAAAACATGTAACAGGTTTCCATAGAAACTACCAGAGCTATTGTTTTAAATGTCTATATAAATAAAATTAGAGTTTTGTCTGTAAATTGCTCAGAATTGTTAATTTTTTAGTTATTTTTACTTTTCGTGCGTTACAGAAGCCGAAATCGGTCTTATCTCAACTTTTGTCTGTTTGTCGGTTTGTCTGTGACGCTCCAGGAGGCATTTTACGCCGTCTTCTCCGAAAAAACGGGACTACTGATTACAATGAAACTTATTTCATGTATTCTCTACATTCCAGAGAAGGTTTGTAAATGCTTGAAATCGCCCACCGTCCCTTGAAAAGTAAATAACGAGCATTTAAAACCCCACTTTTACGCGATATTACTCGCATTTTGATCCAGTTTCCAATGAATAATCTACTGAATGAATAATCAGCTGTCTTTGTTGTTTAAAGATTTAAGAGAAATAAAAACAAACAGCTTTCAAATCAATATTAGTTAGTTTATATTAGTCATTGATTTTAAACCCATTTCGAAATCATACTATATTAAAAAGTTATTTTAACGTATAACTAATTATAATAATGGTATAAATGTTCTAATCTATTTAATTGTAAAGTAATGCTAAATAATAAAGCTGGGTATTGATTTATTTTCTTTGTACTGATTTGTTTATTATTTCAGGTATACATTTTGGTATGATAATCTTTATTCTTTAAACTAAATCCTACAACCCGTATAAAGGACTTACAAAGAACTACAAAGGCTTACTGCTAGTTTAATATAAAAGAATAAGAACAGCTGTTTAGATAAAGTGAAACCATTTCCTTTAGACATACCCATGTTCTAACCTATTTCTCACAGGGAAGTAAATACAAACTTTTTACAGTTTTTGATAATTTTTCCCCATTCACCTTCCTTAGACCAGCCCTTCAAATAGTATTTACACAGGTCCGGATCACCGCGATCCTACCGCAGGAGATGCAGATGAGCCGAGGTATGCCATTGCCGCATTTCTCGGCACCGGGACGAGATGATATCGGAGCAGGTCCGGATATTTATGCGGGTCTAGTGGCTGAGGCTGTAGCTGAGGTATTGTTTTATCGCCGGACCCCTGGGCTGGCTAATTTACAATGCGCGGCCCGGCGCCTGGCCTGGACGTCTACGTCCGAGCCGGGCATGACGTCGGTTATGACGCGACTCCGTGGAATCACGTACCGAGTGAACATTCTGTCAAATGAAGTTAAATAAAAAACGTCCTCAAAATACTTTTAACTGGTACATACTAAATTTGAATTAGTTCCCAATATGGACCGAAATCTGTGTGTGGGGAAACGAGTCAGGAAAATCAGTCCACAGTCACTTACTTTGTTAAAAAAGAAACAGAAAAAATTAATAGTAAAAAAATAATCAAACAAAAATGATTCATTTTTCCCCTGTGTGAAATAACAAATTTTGTGTTCCACCAATCTACTAACACCCCCCTAGAGCTTAGACAAATCCATGACAATAGAAAAACGAATATGCACACAGCGACGGTACACCATTAGTCGGATACTGGATAACGGCCTCCAAACTGACCTTATAGCTCATTCACTCATACAGGCACGCCTTCACGTCAAAACAAATCGCGTAAATCAACTGAGTATTTTTGTTTCAATTGTGGAGAAATATCAAAATATTACCTATTGGACCACTCAAACCTAAGAAGGGTTTGTCTCACCAACAATGCCCCGCAACTTCTCTCAATTTTTGACTCACAAACAATGCCCCGCTACCTCTCTAGATTTTGACCTCACCAACAATACCCTGCCACCTTTCTCGATTTTTAACTCACCAAGAATACCCTGCCACCTTTCTCGATTTTGACCTCACCAACAATGCCCCGCCACCTCTCTCGATTATGACCTCACCAACAATGCCCAGCTACATTTCTCGATTATGACCTCACCAACAATGCCCCGCCACCTTTCTCGATTATGACCTCACCAACAATGCCCCGCCACGTTTCTCGATGTTGACCTCACCAACTATGCCCTGACAGCTCTCTCGATTTGAGCTCACCAACAATGCCCCACCACCGGAGTGGATGTATCAGTTTTGAGGTCCCCAAATCCAAAAAAGTGGGTTTGATGTCTGTCTGTTTGTGTCTGTGTGTCTGGATGTGTACAGAGCCACAGCCTACCCTGTTGGTCCGATTTAAATGAAATTTGGTATGTATGTATTCACTGTATCTCCATAGGTTTTTTTTTAATTTTAGATATTTATGGGTAGTTAACCCCTAAAAATCCTTAAAAACTTAAAAAATACATATTTATAAAAAATGGCTCTAACAATTTTGATTAAAATTTAGTAGTTTACAGTACATAGAGTAATAAAAAATACAACACTACCTGCATAAAAATATAAATTTTTAAGTTTTCCACAAAAACAATAAAGGTAAAGTATGATATGACTATCACCATTAAAACCGGCTTCAAAACTAAACAAGTTAGTATTTTTGAATCATTAGTCTACAACTACAAGGTTCAAGAGAAAAGTTCAATTGAATTTATCCCTTATTTCTCAACCGTTTTCCACGAAACTTGGTATGCAGTCACATTACTCAACAAAACCCACTCAAAAACGTTTGGTATTCCCTCGGGAAGGACGTAATTCCCCAAAAAATTCTAAATATCATTTCATTTCAGTGAAAATAAGGACGGAAAATACACTAAGTGAATGCTATTACTGGTAGAAACACACTCCCTGTTTTTATAAGGGTACTGTATTGAACGATGGCTAAATTAACACATAGGTGAATTATTATAAATACATTGAAATGTAAACACAACCAGATACTTAGTTGTGCGGCTTGTTGGCTTGTTCAAAATCAATAAACTAAAATTCATTACAGCCTTAAAATAAAATAAATGGGGTTCATCGTTTGATATTTGTTAAATATACACGGTGAGTTAAGTGACCCAATAGCTAACTTTTTAATTACATGACTTAGCACCATACTTTAAATTTTGAAATTGCTCAATTCTAAGATTCACTGAAAAATACAATTTCAGATTTTTCCAATATGGCCGTCATTTTTCAAAATGGCGGCTTAAAACTGTCTTATGGTACATTCTATTTTATTTTGTTTTTGATCCTACACTCTAAAATAATTTTTTTTGGTTTTGGGTTTTTTTCTATATCTTTAATGGTTTAAAACCAAGAAGACTTTAAGTTTTGATTTCTTTTACATGACATATTTAGGCCTATCTGATCCAGTAGCTAATATTTCATGCAATTTATTAGCAATCACATTCATGCAACTGATGATGAGAACTTTCTGTCCATGTAGCTCCTAAAGCTTTAGAGATATTGATAAAACATTCAATTACAAAAATAATTTATTTTGGAGAGTAGAATCCTAAAACGAAATAAAATACACAATGTTCCATAAGACATTTTCAAATTAGCCACCATTTTGGAAAATGAGGGTCATGTTGAAAAAAATCTGAAATTATATTCATGAGTGAAAAATTCAACAAGTTCCAAATTTAAAGTTATGTAATTAAAAAGTTAGCTATTGGATCACTTTTAAAAACTCAACTGGTATATTCAACAGTGTAAAATTAATTTTTTTAAAGTAAATTAATAACTGTTTCAGGAATGTGCAGTTACCAAAGCAAAAAGCATTGCTTGAGAGAAAAATGGAACTAGATCAAGTTTAATTGGATTAAAACATGAACATCATATGCTTATCCAATCAAATCCTACGGTGTATGTTATATAAAAAATTAAATTTTTCCGAACGAACGTTTCAGACTTCTACTGATCAGCTAGTGTCAAACGCTTAACCCCTTAACCCTAGAAATGGCAAAGTCGTAATTTACGACGCATTTACATATTCAATAAGATTTGGCAGGTGGAGGCATCTGTCGTGAGTTTAGTGTACTTGTTTGACACAATCGCCTACAAGACCGTCTTTTAAAACAAAAATGCTTAGTACAAAAAGCTAATAAAATAAAGTTTTTCTACTCCTAACACATTGTCCATTAACGCGCTACGCTGACATAATTCTACATTCTAGTGTTTTCGAATACCATGAAATTAATTTGGTTGCAAATTGTGGTAAACAGATGCCACCTTAAATAAATACCGTTGTTTGGAATTTGACAGGCAGTACTTAATTGGGATCAGTGGACAACCTGTTTTCATTTGTGGCAGTTTTAAACTTTGTACCCTAGAAGTGAGCATTTTACTCTTAATGTAGAAAAAATAATTACTAATCTTCATGTATCAAAGTTTTAAACGCTTTCGCGCCCAGGTTTAATTTTGTGTGCATTTTCCTTTGAATACAACCCCTTAGGGCATACAGTTTATACTTATTCAGTTATTACAAAATTAATCCTTTGATGTAAACAAACTACTTACTAAAACTGTTTTCCGTACTGAGAGCATTTGGCGCCAAAACATAGCAACCACTATTTCACGTGACCTTGGGAAAGGTTTTAGCCATTCTTTGACCTTCTTTTATTTATTCTTCTGTGAGATATTTTACTTTGAGGGGATTAAAACTTACTAGAGGGCTTAAACGTCAAGAAATGACATTCAAGCCGTCACCCTTTTTGATAACTGTGACTTGGAATCATATGATATCAACTGCTCAATAAATATGTCATTTTTGGTGAATTGGATGCATTTAGATCTACGGGAACAGCATTTCTTGTAAATCTAAACATCAAAAAGCCAAATACCAGAGACTGATAAATCACTGTATCTCAAAACCATAAAGAGAGTTTTCAGTCATTAGAATTGAAGAAGTATTAATTTTAGAATAGGTTTGTGCTATAAAAGGATATAAAATTATTTTCCTCTCAAAGTTTGTTTCGCCCAAAAAGATGTGGATGATAAAACCCCAGGGCAGATTTTACTACACCATTAAATACCATTCACACTACAAGTGAGGAAACAAGATTGTGCAATTTGGCTTAAGAGGTTAGTTTCAATAATGTAAATTTTCATAAATTTAAATGCGGAAGATTTTCCGTCCTGGTGATATTTTGTGTTATTTTAACTCTTCAAGCCCGTAATTTTTAGAACCCTTCTAATGCGCCTGGACGGCATTATTTTTGGATTTAGACCACATACTACCATTAAACCTGAGCTGTAACTGATAACTGTTCATCTAACCACAATGCAATGTTATCATCTAAGTATTACAAGCTAATATTTTTTTTGAAAACATACAAAAATAACCTAGCTCTAGGCAGTACTCACAATGTCAGTTTCCCACAAAATGTCTATTTGAATTTACTATTATGATACTAAAGTTCGCTAATAAAATATGAAACGATTGTAGAGATAATAACTAATTATATTTCAGTTCAAAACACTGTCAAACTAACACAAAAACATTGCCTTCCCACATTACATCAGACAACAGTAAACAAACAACAAACCAAGTGGTTATCGTCTGCTCTTCCAGCTGAGATTTGTTTTTAGTTTTCCTCTTTTCAAAGGCAGCAAAATGGCAAAAACAATTATGCTAGAAAGGTAGCAGCGTTCACCAAAATCGAGAAGCTCCAAATAGTTATAAAAAATCCTGTAAGGTAGCAGCAAGATGCAGTACTGACAAATGTGTGTAGAGCTTGGCAACTGGCAGCTTGCGTATCATTGGCAGCATGTAAATAGTACGTCAACTGGGATTGAAGGGTTAACATTTCAATTATTTTGAGTAAACTAACAGCGTTTTTAGTCTGCCTATCACGGCTAAAGAGATTACTTTTTGATTACATATCACTTGTCAATGTAGGTTCAACACGTTCAACGCGAATCACGTGTAATAGCGTCACTGTGTATGTCCCATATGCAGACGGCATGTAAGTGCGTTCCAGCGCGTGCACTAATTTTCACTGGTTATGGACCAATAGAACCAGTTTGAAGGTTTGGTTTGATTGTGATTCTTGTCTGTAGTTGTTCCTTCACTGTGTATTATGATTCGTTTGCGATTTTAATGTTTAAAAGTTATTGAAAATTTGATGATAACTTAAAAATTATCACCATTGAACATGTCAACAAATTAAAGCAAAAGTATTAAACAATTGCATGTAAATGGCCGTGTGGTCTAAATCCCCGGACTCCGAAGCTTGAGGTTGTGGATTCGAATCCCACGCATAGCAGTTGGTAAAATTTGCACCTCAAGTCCCCCGGTTGACCCAGGCCCTTGAGGCAATTGGGAAGCTACAACTAGAGCAGCGCATCCTGGTCTAGAAAGCTAGCAGTAACGCGGCCAAGAACGCGATATGCTAACCACATGCCGTTCATTGTACAAGCACAATGAACTGCATGTAGTTAGCACGTTGGCGTAGTGGTTGGCGATCCCACTGCCCAGTGGTATGGACATTGCAATCAGCCTCCCTGACTCTCTACTCTTCATTCGAGCAGGGACTTTCCTATCTACCCATGCTTCTTCTACCCTCCAATGCATGGATAGACTGTAAACCCATCATCCATCTGTAAACCTAGTCTTATCTTCTTCCACCTTTCCTCCCTATTTTTCTTCTCTCTTTCAGGCCAACTCAAGGTGGTCCAGTCCTTGTAAATGGTGTCGAGATCGGCACCTGCAGGATAACAGGCGACCTCCTCAGTATGTATCTTTACCTGGATATGCGGTGCTCTGTTCAGGCAGACGGATAATGCCCTAGCTATTCGTGGGAACAATATGGAAGGAAATAAACAAGAAAACTGCCGCGGGCAGGTACTGCACGAGAAACAAAAATTAGGGCAGGAGCAACTGCCAAGGGCAAGTACCGCAAGACATAGGAGGGGGCTAAGGGTTGCAACCTTTTGCAAGGTACCCGAAACTGGGAGAACCAGGGGGTAAGGATGGCCCTCATAGACAGGGGCTAAGTCAGGCAGGAACCCGCCGATACCTTCCATTTCTGGAGCAGGGCGTGGAACCTAACGAGGCCAGAAAGAGAGTAGATGAAAGGAAGGCAGCAGCAGGCAAGACAAACCTGTGCCCAGTTAGGAGAAAAGGGGAACGCAGAAAATCTTCTGCGTCCCCCTCCACCTCCCCAGGGTGAATATTGGGGTGCGGGGTTATCACCCTACCCCAGAGGGAGTATGAGGCAAAGAGAGTGAGGGTGGGAACAGGGGGTTCACCCTGTTTCCACCCTCATAATATGTGAGGGTACCTGCACATGGGCAAACAACCACCTTTACAGAAACCGCCAAACTCATAAACCTTGCCTTACTCCCAAAGAAGTACCCAAAAAGAGGCTGAGTAAGGAAGAGTTTTCACAGTGAGAAGATGCCATCATCAGGGAGATAGCGAGGGGTACCTCTTGCAAAGTCAAATTTGTGGGCGTGTACATCACGGCAGGATATATGCTGGTGGATTGTATCAACCAGGAAACAGCTGACTGGTTGGGAAACAAGGCAGGAGTGGAAGGGAGTGGAGGTGATGGTCTGCCTTGGGGACAACATACCAAAGGCCCATATGCTTCTCAAGAAGCAAAGGCGAAGACGACAAGTCTATTCTGTCCCTGGTCCCTTCTGAGTGGAGCAACACACAGAGCAATGACCTGGACCTCTCAAGCCTTAAAATTGCAACCCCCAAGATGATGGTGAGCATGGAGAAACAGGATTAGTAGAAATTTCCCTTTAGAAAAAGTTGAGCAGGGATCTCCTGAACTCTAGGGTAGCCCAGGTAAATCTTCACCAGGCCAAGGTAGCCTTGGCCCTGGTCTTAAGAAGATTTTCCCAGGAGGGGTAGACAGCAGTCCTGATCCAGGAAACCCTGGTGGGAGGACTCTTTTTTTTAAAGAGGCTCAAGGAGGAAGAAAATGCAACCAGGGAGAAAAATTCTGGTCTGATCTTTCGGGATGCCGGCAGGCCAAGGAATTACTTGGAAGGGCATAATGTAAGAAGGTCTGAGAATATGATCAGGCCTAAGAAAAACAATTTAAGGATGCTAACGGGTCTTCTAACCGGACATTGTAGGCTCAGGGGTCATCTGAGAAAGATAAATATTGTTCAAGAGGGTGATTGCAGCTTCTATCAATCAGGGGAGTTAACACCTAGACACCTACTAGCTGAGTCTGAGGCAGTAGGTCAGAAGAGAGCCAGAAACTTGGAAACATACCAGGTGGCAGTTGGAGATTTTCCAAAGTTAGAACCGGACATGATACTAAACTTCATTAAGGTGTTAGGACTAGAGGGGGTTCTCTAGGCAAGTTTTGGAGACTAGTTTGGGAGGCACAATAGATCTCATAAGTCGCAGTGCAATCTTTCCCCTAGGTATTATCACTATCAGCACTAGAACGTACAACAAAGATGTGGCTAGCAGGCAAAGTCCCTTTATAGGGATGTAAAAGCCACGGGATTATTATTATTATATTATGTAAATATAAGAATTACTAAGTTTTTTCGTTAGTACAATTTAACCCTAAAAGTGGCAAGTTTTTACTCTTAACTGTAACATAAAAATAATTACTAATATCTTCTTGAAATATCAAAGTTTAACAAAAAAGCATAAAACATGCCCACCCCTTATAACCACTAACCACAAAAGCAAAACAGGTGTCTACTGCAATCCCAATTAAGCCTACAAATGCTGTCAACGTCCACCCAAGCCAGCCCCCCGGTTATTTAAGGTGGGCTCCCCTCTCCGCTTTACCACACATTTGCAAGCCAAATTGGGATTGCTCATGGTCGGGATTCGAACCCTAGCACTTCCGAATGGCTAGAACGTAACGCTCGTCAGT
Source organism: Nephotettix cincticeps (assembly GCA_023375725.1). Lineage (NCBI taxonomy): Eukaryota > Metazoa > Arthropoda > Insecta > Hemiptera > Cicadellidae > Nephotettix > Nephotettix cincticeps. The sequence goes on along the minus strand of CM041789.1, from coordinate 14,723,725 downwards.
GTAGCGCGTTAGCCGGTTCAGCCACTCAGTGCATAAGAGTAGAAAGCGCTTACTTGGTTATAGACCTGCCCGGTGGCAGTCTAGTTCACTACGAGAGCAGGTTCGGTTGCTTTCCCCCAGAGGGCAACACGGTCACGTAGGCGCTAGTGTCTAACAAGTTCACTAAACTGACGACAGATGCCTCCACCTGCCACTTCTTATTGAATATGTAAATGTGTCATGAATTAAGACTTTGCCAGTTCTAGGGTTAAAATGTCAATAGCATATGATGAAAAATATACCGTATAAGCATAACTTAAAAGATCTTGACCCGAGAAGAGGGGTTGTCTAGGTTATAATACGAGTAAAGATTTTTATTTTAAAATATTCAAGTCTCATTTTATTTTATAAAAGAACTATGAAAAATCTATTGAAATATAATTATGTACACCCGAACAGGTGTCATTTTACACCAAGGAATTATAAAAGGCAGCTAAAAATTGACTCACCTCAGGATCCAGCTTCTTGAACTCCGGGTCATCTTCGTCCACCTCGAAATACAGCTCTGTCGACGTTATCGAGATCATACCCGGCGCAACGATACCCGGCGCGACCAACTTCGCTTTCGTACTTATGTTGACGGGCCCTGAAATATTGCCAAGACATTACTAGACAGCCATTTAAGAGTGTTTACACAACAATAAGACTGAACTTTGTTACCTTTCAAAGTTAATCTGAATTGTCATTCATGACATAAGTAAACCAGGACTCCAAGTATACTGTTTTTCCGTTCTCAACTTCGATCGTAATATCAAAAAACCTCTTTGCTGTGACTTTTCATAATTAAAAAAGTTTTTCCTTTTTTTTAACTTAGATAAAGAGAGTATATGTTCTAGTTTTTATGTGTTAAAAAATAAATATTCACTTTTAAATACTAACATATAATATCATAGCAACCAGAACAATTGTTTGGGACATAATAATAAAATAACTATCTCAAATAGCAAACCCTTCCAACTGAAGCCTTCTTATTTAGTAATTTATAGGTAAAACCACAGAATCCACACGTTTTTTATATGTCAATGCAGCGCCTGACAGCTCTCTTTAGACTAGCGAGTTCACTGATTCTGTTCATCAAGGGTATAGGAGTTTGAGTTGAGATTATTAGAAAATAATATTAATGTGTTAATAATACTTGCCAGTGTGACTGACATCACTTTGAGATTGAAAATCTGCCCTCTTGAAAATAGATATTCAGTCTAGCCATTTATTTATGAATAAATAAATAAATAGAACTAATAAAGGTTCTAATAAATGCATTAAGTTGGAGTATTGAGCCAAATTATCGCTATAGACTTTTTTAGGTCAATGTGGCAAAGAGTAGCTGTACCCCAAAATAAAAACAAAAAAAAAACAGGCGACATACCGGTTAAGTCAACATCGAGATCTCGATCATCAGTGAGCAGCTCGCTGTCGTCCATGAGGTCCGAGGACTGTCCCTGCTGGGTGTGTGACGCCGCCAGGTGTGCGTGGAACTCCTCCTGGGCCTGAACCAGAGCAACCAAGGACTCAGTTTAGTTATTTGCTCATGTAACTATCACATTTCATAAATTATGTTTGAATACTTTTGAGAATTCATGTTCCTCCGATAGTGGAACCTCGATTTAACAACAAATTTAAAGGGACTAAGTAAGATCTACGAACGTTATACAGGGGTATTCTTAAAAATGAGGTTTGTTAAATCGAGGTTGAATTTTGCTGAAATTCGTTATATAGGGGTTAGTCATAACCCTCAAAAAAGGAAAATTGAACGTGTCCAACCTCTATTTAAAGTAGATTTTTAGGCATATATTATTTTTGTTATGTTACTATTATACTACTATATTATATTACTGTTATATTACTGTATGTTTTACTGCTACAGATTAGCTTAACCAGCCATTGCCTACTCGAAAACCATTATGGCTCAATTGCTCGGCCAATTGTTGAGTTTTTTCCTGAAGGACAGGTCCTGAAACGGATACGTTTTTGTCACGGCATTGTTTCATCCATAACATGACAGCACTTTCAACGTCCTGTAATTTGGGCCGTTTATAATTTTTACACTGATCAGAAAGTCCACCTCCGTCTTCATATTTCTATTTTCTTTGACTTATTTTTGATTATTTTGAAAAATTATGTTTTTTTTAACATAGAGGCAGCATCCCTGCTAAGCGACTCAAGCTTCAACTTAATAGATGGGGTAGATAGAGAGAATTAAGAGAGCAAAATGAGGTTGAATCACTTCCTAGAAAGAGGAGCGTGAGGTACAGTGACTCTTGTAACTGCCCGACCGACAACAAACCCTATGAAAAACCATAGATTGTGTCTCAGCCGCTAGAAACATTCCCAAACCCCGAGACACGGCTTCGAGCAGTGATCTCCATAATCGCATAATCTCCAACTACGATGAGTCGCTACATTACCTCTCCGTCTTTAATTCACAGTAGAGGCCCTACGCCCATAGTGATGGGCAGTTAGGGTTTAAAATCACAAAAAAAAAATACCTGGAGTATAGCATCCTCCGGGGCTCCATGCTCCAGAGCTGCCTTCAGCGTGGCCTGGGGGTGGCTAGAGCCTCGAGGATTATGGACGAATCTCTTTCTCCTTCGGGCGTCGTCCTCCCACGCGTCCAGCTTCCAAAACTCTTGCCTGAAGAAACAAGTCATACTAATTAAATTTCAACAGAATTTTTTTAACAACACTGAACTGTTATTTTTGCACACATTACGGTTACGGATTACAAAATTCCAAAACATCATCCAGTATAGGGGAGTTTCAGAAAAAAAATTATTTCAGTGACAATTATTTATTTTAGATTTAGCTCATGCTAATTTCCACTCTTTCATTGCAATGTACAGTTAGAATAAGAGGTTCAAATCAAAAATCTTTTATTGTGATAAACTTTTATAAAAAAGCATGGACAATTGGTCAAAAAATTACTTCTTAAGAGTAACAATATGAATAATATTTAAGAAACTCAGTCAAGTTGTTTGAAATTTTGTAATTATAAAAAAAAATATGATTTCAATAATTTTTTGATTCCTATAACCTATACTGCACTTAAGAAATTGAGCTAAAGAATGAGAATACAAGTAAATGATTCTTTTCAAAAGATTTTGTCAATAACTATTTATTACTTAAATTAAACTAGAAATAAATGAGCAAAATTAAATAAAGGAATCATTTAAAATTAAAATAAATCTTGATGAAGCGCCATACTTGTTACTAGGTCTACCGTTTGGAGCTGCTGAAAAGCTAGTGAACATATACACAAATAATAGCTTAACGAAATCAATAAATAATATGAAGTATCTGTTAAATCTATCAAACTCAAGGTGACTCACAGCCTTTTTTCACTACAGTGAAAAAAGGCTTGAATTTTTAATTCAGACTGAAGGACCTCAGGCGTCTCACGGAAATTCAGTCAGGAATAAGTTAATGATAATCGGAAGAATTTTAGAGGTACTGTGCCAGGAGATGCATTTGAGTGATAAATCTTAAGAGTGACTGTAACCACCTTGCATGAGAGGGGTCAGTGTAGCCCCAGGCCCCGTGCTTATTGGACAAGATGTTGCAGATCTTCTCGAGGAGACGACCGGCAATCACGTTATCTCTCCGTCGAGCAGCGGTGATCAAGTGATCGCACATGCGCTCCTCCTCCCGTCGATCGAGCAACGTCTGGGCACACTGCGACTGTAGGCAAGCAAAAACCAGGATTCATTTTAAAATGGGTTATATTTACCATCAATTAGATTAGAAAATGATGAAATCATGAAAACACTGTCAACCATATTCAACATTTTTTTAAAGTTCCTCTTTGATTAAGATTTCTACAAGACTGGGACGGTGGCGATGTCCTGTAATCCAGATACTTGGAGGTCACGAATTGTGGATGGTTGTGAGAGATGGTCGATGGATGTGGTGTTCTCTTGTGTGGATTAACATCTGCACTATTGAATACTACCTTAATCCAATAAGACCGTCCTCATAATTAGACCAGTTCGTAATTCAGAGGCCGTGGTTTAGATTCCCTGTTAAACTGTAGGTCCATTAGTTGCCATCGGTTGTTGGGCTATTAATTAACACTCCTGTCTAAGGAGCATGTCAGCCTTAGTCAGTAACAAGACTACAAGATCGCACCACAATCATATTACACTCAATCCTCATTCATACTTGGCTTAAAATACCTACATTGTAGAAAGGTTGCCATTTCAATTATCTAATCTAATCTAAACTACTAAATGTGAAAAGTTATACTGTGGTGAATTACTACGTTAAGTGCAAATGGAACAAAATAACACATAACAGTAGTCATGATTATATAAATAATTATTGGATATGTTTTAACGTTAGCAAACACAACAAACTTTGAATTGTTTTACTTTGGTGCTACATTGTCAAGGAAAATTATGTATTTTACCAAGATGCTAGAGATCATAAAGATTACTTTTTGCTTGAAGTTAAACATGTGTATTGACAATCTATATTAATATAAACTGTTGCTCAAAACCATTGACTAACCTCAAAATCAGCGTGTTTAAGGACGTCGTCTGCTCTCATTCTGTTCAGGATGAACTCTGCCTCATTGGCCACTCGGACTATGTGATCTTTCATGGCGTGTGATAAAAGTCTGAAAGAGGAATTGTACTTTTATTAAACTAATTTCGTTGTACTAATTAAATATCGGATGTAAACATTTTAGATTAGTTATATTATAGTATTTTATAGTAACTATAAAAAGTTAATTTAAAATATATTTTTAAATTTATTCTTTGCTACAAAGTATTTTTTTTGTACCAATCTCAAAGTGAAAAATTACCATTGCATGAAAAAATTATGTCTTTGCACACATCTGAAAAAAAGGCCAGTGATAGTTAAAACAAAAAAGATAGCGCAGTTGGTGTTTTCCTTTACCTTCCTTCGTTAATAAGCTCGATGAATGCCAGTCCTGCATGCTTCTGGAGGGAGTTTTGCCACTCTTGTGAACACAACAACATCACCAACTCCACGACAGAGTGACTGTTCTTGAACGTTGTCAGTCCTGCGAAATTAGACATATGAACACACATTTGAAAAAAAACAAAGAAAATTGGGGTTCAAATTGACACGATAAAAGACTAAACAAAACAAAATTTTTTTTTGGTTATTCCTTAATGATCTGGAGTAGGATTTGGTGTTCACTGTTCATTAAATAATCCTTCATTATGGATTAGTTTCCTAATTTTTTTATTAAAATAATAAAGCTATAAGGTTAAGTAAACTTTGTTGTTGCCTGTTGCTCCAAAAATTGAAGGTAGAAACTACAACAATTTCATGTTCGCTGACACATCTTCAGATTCAAACATCGCATCAAATAGTCAAATAAAAGACAAATGAATTAATAGCCACATACACACACAACAACAACAAGAAAAGGTTCTTTTGGCTTAATAAAGACAATAGTGGACATGTTTGGTATCAGAAGTGGGCGGGACGGATCTACCATTCATTTTAAGAGTCTGCCTTAGTGGTGAAACATTTTGTTTTAACCCCGTAAGACATTCGAGCTAAAAGTCTGCTATTCACTTCTGGCTCGAATGTCCAACTTTGAATCAGAGAAGGCTGAAATTCTTTGGTCGGATCTTCGTAGACCCTGAAGAATTTAATAGCTGAGTGTTGCGCAACTTATAGGCTTCGTCACGGGGCTAGAGTTGTGGGACTAACTTCAACTAAGGTGCTACAAAGATCTTAAGATCGAGGTAGCCTAAGGGTAGTTATACCCTTGCCCTTTAGAAAAAACCCATAAGAACAACCATTACAGGGTAAATAATAGTTTTAAAATGTGGTTGGGATCTCAAATTACAAGTAAAGTAATTTACTAGGTTATTTCATAACTGAAGTTTGTTTTTTATTTTCTGGAAATATATAATTACCGGAATTAATTGAGTTACCGACAAATTTGCTTAGGGGTAACGCTCTGGCTTAATAAGTCAAAGGTTGCTGGATCGAAACCAGCAGCCCTGAGCAGTCACCTCTGGATACTGTATGTGACTAATGCCGCTACAATACCACACTGTCTTTAATTGATCGCATCGGCCTAGGCCTATGGTAATTGAGGTTTCTTTTAAAAATTATGTCTGATAATTAACAAGTAATTATCTCTTTTATGATATAAAAACTGCATAGTCCCATAAATATGCACCTTCAATTAATTTAATTAGTAATCATAATTGCATCTTTGGTTACTGTAAAAAACATTATTTTAAAGAACATTTATTTAACATATGTTGCATATGTGCACATTTGTTGATTATATCATAAATTGTTTTAGCACAAGTTTTTAATGAAAACTTTAATTCACAAATTTGGCGGTTTTCATGCAAGGAGTGTGCGAAAACTGCTTATCCTTTTGAGCTGAAATTTTAAGAACGTGGATGAATAACAGACCTTTTACACATAACCTGAGTGAAATTTTGAATAAGAGAGAACAAATTTTCGTACAGTACAAAAATTACTTATTAAAGCCACATTTTTGGTCCTATAATTTTATAAAATATGTCATTTTGGAAGTCTAAAAATGTACAAAAAACAGAATTGTTATCTTAAACAAGTCACTCAGAAAGCTTGCATGAAACAATCACATATGCGTATCGAATAAGCAACACTAGCACTAACCTAGCAGATTTCAGTTGTCTCTAACGCCACTTGCACCGCTTTAAACCTTTAAGTTAAAGTATAGTAAGATAAAATTCTAAAATAACTTCATTGAGAAGGAATAAGATCAATTGGTATGTCAGAAGAAAAACCTAGATCTCACCTTTCCCCTCCATAAGCAGCTCCTGGCCGTGTGATCCGACCAGTGTCTTGGACAGGAAGGGGGCAAAGTCGACCATGATCTCACGCAGGAGAGGACACACGGAACCGAGGGCTGTCTCCAGTTGCTGGGTCAGGGATGCCTCTCTGGACGGCGTCGGTACAGACATGGGGAGAGGAACACTCTTCATGGGACCCAGATCCTCGGGGGGACCCCGTGGGGGTGCAGGGGGCTCTCCCGGGGGCACCCGGACAACACTGATCTCCCCTCGGGGCTTTTCTCCGCGCTGAAGGTTGCCCTCCGCATCTAGAGCAGCTGTAGGAATAAATTTAAATTATTTATTATTAAAAAAACCACATTTAATATGCATATAATTACATTTCCAAAATTATGAAATTTTTAAATGTGGTTTTTAGTATTTAACTTCAAATCCTTAATATAAATAAAAAATGTTGTTTTACCAACTATTAAATATATATGTTCCTCACTTATTTTCAGTGCCTAAATTGGTAAGTGCTAACCAATAATCAGCTAAGACATCACGACTTATATCTGTAAAACAAAATGCATTCTTGATCTTCATCCTGCTGTTACACCGCCAAAGCTTTCTGAGAAGAAGGTTTCATTTAACATAACCCTATTTTTCAACCGCATATTTAACAGCTAAAGAAATGACTCCAGGAAAAGCCTTGTCACTTAAGGGTCTAAATTTCTGTACAGTAAAGCAGGAGTTGAATCTGGACGCAGTTTCCATTTTGTCATTAGGCTATAATTGATTATGCTACCTAACAACAGGACGATGTGGAATAGTAAGACCGGGTATTGGCCTGTTCCCTATCGAAACGTAAAAAATTCCGAGGAGCGTAGAAAAACACAAAACCTGATACAGATACTCTACCACTTGTACATCTTGTAGTCTTGTTACTGACTAAGGCTGACTTGTTCCTTAGACAGGACGGTTAATTAATAGCCTAACAACCGATGGCATCTAAGGGACCTACAGTTTAACATGGAATACGAACCACAATTTAGCCTCTGAGATTATGAGGATGGTCTTTATGGATGAATCTAGTATTCAATAGCGCAGACTTTATTCCACACAGGGATATTGCAACCACCGCTTATAACCTCCCACAATTTGTGACCTCCGGACACACCACGATCCCAGTCGTTAACAATTAGAGTAATGTTAACAATTAGAGTAATATTTTATCAGATGAACATGACTCGATACCTCTGAAGTGAGACATGTTATGGATGTTTCTCGGGTCCTCGTGGACGTTCTGCGTATCCTCGTTGAGATTGACGTCCGTCCAGCTCTCCTCATTGGTCGTAATGTTGGTGTTCTTGTTGTCGTCTGTCGTGTTACTGTCCACGTCCGAGGCAGGTTGTGAGTTCACGGAGATCACCTCGTCCACTGACCCGATACTCTGTCACCGATAAACTCTTGTTTAACACAACCGTTATGTTCTTTAACTACGTAGATGTACAAGAACAGATAAAAGTTTACCCAGCTAGACATTGTCACTTCTACTACAGTTTTACATATGCTAGAAATTTAACCAAAGCCTTACCAATTTTATCTAACCAGACATTGGTCAAAGGGTCAGAACTCCGCTCACCTTTGTTTTTAATTGTTTTAGTTACTTACTGAAATGGCAAGCTGTCGAATGTATTTTAAACTAAGTATGAATGAGAAATGAGTGTAAGATGATTGTGGCATGATCTTGTAGTCGTGTTACTGATTAAGGCTGACATGTTTCTTAGACATAACTGTTAATTAATAAGGTTTACTTTTAGTCCAATATGACATTCAAATCAGATCACTTATATGAAATAGTTTTTAAGAATAGACAAAAAATGATGATTTCTTTATCTACAATACATTTACAAAAGAATGAACAAACACAACTCAAAATATGTGCTAAATATCTTTTAAACTCAACATGCAATGAGATACTAGGCTAAATAATAAAAGTTATTCTACTGACTATAAAACAACAAAGTGAATAAACTGAAACAAACACAAAAATAATTCGAAGAGAACATATATGTATTGAGGATTCTTCAATAACAATCCTAAAGAGAAAACGAAAACAATCAAGCGGTGCCAAAACAAAATGCAACTATCCAAGACAAAATGATCCTCTGATCCGGGGTGTGTACCTTGGCGGTTTGGTTCATGAGGTGGTGACGGGAGGAGTTTCTGGAATATCTCGTGTCATCCAGGTCATAACAAGGGTGTGAGAATGGTGTTCTGGCCTACAATACCACAACAATCATGTCTCCTGTTTATTTATTAGTTACTAGCAGTACGCCCGTACATCGTACGGGTTGTAGGATTCTGTGTTAGGGGAAAAAGATACTTATTAACATGACAAAATTAATTAGATTAGATCAGAAAATATGTATAGTATTAAAATTCCTTATACGTCAAGATAACATTTTACTATAGTATGATTTCGACGTGGGTTTAAAATCAATGATCAATGTTAACAAACTAATATTCATTTAAATTTGACAGCAGTTTGTTTTTTGTTCTATTAAATCACTTTATACATCACATATTCTAAAAATTAATGACCAATGCTTACGGTAGATATTTAAAATGGTAAACCCAGTATATAGTTTAATGTTAATTTTATGGAGAATAGCTCAAAATCAATAACTCGCTTATTTACTTAAATATTTCACCAAAATGTTTATGCAGGTCCATCTAGTTTAGTTTTATTAATACATTGTTTTATTTATTAAATGTTTGTACTTTGTCATTTGTATACATTACTTCCTGTGAGCATTAATTTTATTTATAATCATATTATGACTATATGTTAAAATGTATGTATGTTAAAAAAAATCCAGGGAAATTAACTTTGTCAAGTCAGGTTCATGACGATTTAACACGATCTAGCCATCATATCTTCATTGAGAGAAGTAGACTGACTAAAACTTTAAAATCTTTTAGAATTGTAAGTGTTAAAATGTTCAATAATAATGGTGTAATTGTAGGGGATCCTCATTACATACATAATTAATTTCAGGGGTCCTTGAGTTTGAGAATTCCTGGTCTAGATTGTAAGATATTGACTGGTGATGATGGCAGAAGTGGAATAGCCTGCTACGACGAGATGAGTGGTAAGTGTGCCAACCCGCTTCGGTAGATTACTGCTCTCACAAAAATAATTTTATGGCTAACAAACCGAGGTTAATATTATTGTTTAAAGGTTTTGTAAATTCCTATTTGATTCACTTTAAGGTGCCACTGGCTAATGCATAAAAATAAATCCATTTTCTGAAGTTAATATTTTTTTTATAAATATAAAAAAAACTATATATTTACTGATAAAAAACATTCCTGCGATAAAGACATCTCACACAAAAACACATTGACGTGTAATGCACAAGAGAGTGTGTTTTTCCTTCAAGCCATGCTGGACCGTAAGGCTGACCATGACATGTGCTCTTTAACAGTCTAATATACTGCGTAATAAACGTTAAGATCAATGATAGGAGACTACAGACATTTACATTTGACTGTACAATACCTTGATGGAGGCAGGAGGTACTTCGTCTCTATCCGTAAATACTGAGGAGTTGTTTCCATCCACAACGATCACGTCACATTCACCTTCCTCTGTTCATCAAAAAACTATTTAGCACCATATTACAACTAGTTTTTATTGCATGAGCAACTTATTATACAGGGTGTTTCAAAACTCTCTGTAAACCTTCTGAGGTATTGTTCCTGGAAAGTAAAAAATTCAAATCATACTTAAAACATCCGGAAGTCCACAGTTACTCACAGAGCTGTTATTTTTTTCAATGTATACTTTTTCTAAAAAAACTATTCTTCAAATATAGTCGCCTACATCGCATAGAAAACGATTGTGAATAGCACCTGCAATATTAGTTCTGCAAACTGCATATAGATACCATTCAGCGAATAGCCGCAAAATATCGCAGGCATTTAATATGTAAAAAAGGTTTGAATTTGATTCAATAATAAATTATAAGTCTGGAAAATTGTATCAAAACTTTTCAATAGTTCAAAAAAAATTATTATGGTGTGTGTTCATATGTTATGCAATCATTGTTAGTGTTAATGCTGCAAACAAGTCCTACCGTAGCTTCTGAAATTTTGAGGGCGTTTGATATGACACTTGCAATTTAACTGTTATTAAATTTGTTTAACCTTATCCGTAAAATCCAGAATCCGGATGATTAAAATCTGGATAAACCGGCCTTTACTGTACTTTTCCTCCCCTAACAATATTTAAAAATTACCTGCATTGGACTTAAATCAACAGCGTCATATCTTGCTTATTTTTCACCTGATCTTGAAAAAAGAGGTATCATTGTATGTGTCTTAAGAAAGTCTTAAAAAGGTTATTGCTGTAAAATTGTTCTAAGACAATTGTTCTCAATCCACCTACAAAGGGTGTGTTTGAGTCCACGTGATTGCGTTCCGCGGACCATGGCCGCGTAAGAAACATTGTCAAAGGCGCCTCAATGTCCAAGAAGGCGTATAATGCTACAGGCTGTCAGCTCTGCTTACCAGTTGGTGGAGAACTGTTTCGCATGACTTGCCAGGTTGATTTCGATGTAGGGGGTGTTAGAGAGCATACCCTTTCTCATCTGCCTGCAGGAATGGGTTAGTATGTATGCCAAGTAATAAAAAAACTAGGTTTAAATTAAAGCTTTTGAGGAAAAACTGGATAAAAACAAAATGGCGACTTTATGAGTTACTAAGGACTTCCGGACTATTTAAATGTGATATTTAGATTTTATAAAGAACCGGAAACAATAACTTAAAAGGTTGGTAGAGAGTTCTGTATCACCCTGTATAGGTATACCTGTAATTTGTTTACAGTAGAGAGATATTGAAGTTAGTGATGGTATAGTAATAATAATATGGTACAATGATTACTGGATGAGTCCAGTAGCAAGTATCTGTATTAGTGTAGGTTACTTACATTTCACCACTAATTTTGGGCTGAACATTTTTGGTATGAAATGATAAATTTCCATTAGGATTTACTGTGAGCTTAAAAACAGAACTTATAAAAAATAGATATATCCATCTGAAAATTCAGCTATGAATACATCCTTGGCATTGAAATAACTATTTAAATAGAAGCTACAAAATTTTAGATAATCATAATGTAAAATTAATATTTCAGGAGTTCCAACAAAATAAAATGTTATAATTATCACAGTAAAAGCGATAGCTTCGATTAAAACAAAAAACTACGAAAAAGCATTAAAAATTGAAAAATATACAAAATTGAATATATTCATCTTGTGTTTCATGCTGTGATAACCTCAAGCAAAAATCTCTTAAAGGTGATAAAAAGTTTGCATTTTAATCATGCTCCATAGCTTGATATAACTTGAGTTGAATTATCAAATGCATAAAGATATTATGTCCTACTAGTATTGAAAATAAAATAATATAGTAAAAATACTTTTATGTTAAAAACATCTGATAAAGCCATGCTCTTTGTTAGATTATACAAGTGTTTAAGTTTCTTGAACGTGCATAAAATAATAAATAGTACAAAACAAAAACTACAGTGTCATAATTCAAATTCGTTCAAAGAAATTGATTTCATATCGGACTAAATTTTTACCATACTAATCACCATACAATCTCTTCCACGATTTCAAGGTTTGTGCATAAATTACATTGATTCTGTCCATCTTTATTTTTTACTGGATAATGTTTTTATTTATTGAATTATTTCATAAGATGTCAATTTATATTTGTACACAAATCAATTTGGAAGGCATAGGGGTTATATTCACTGAATTTCATGAATATACAGTACTTAATTTTATTATAAAAAAAATTAATTGTGACCTCACTCAATTTCGTTAGGGGTCAAAAATAGATTTTAAAAATGTTATGTTTTTTCACTTCCATCTAAAGGTTGAAGTTGATTATACAAACTTTTTTCATAAAAAATATTATTTTACATGTTTTATGGCCATATTTGTTTTGGCATCTATATAGCAGTTCTTTCAAAAATCGGATCATTCAACCTAAAGGTCGTTTTCACTAAACATTACATTACAGTCTAATACCCTGAATATATTTCACTAACCTTTATCTCACTATACGTAAACTAATACTGTCTGAGCGAGCAAAACAATACGATAATGAATCGGCCTTCCAGTAGAACAGTTGTATAAAGATCAGTGATGCCAACCCACCAAAAAGAAATTTACCAAAGAAATATAAAAAATATTATAACAATATTATTTATTATTAGCCTAAGGTAACTATAGACAGCCAAGAAATATTTTTAAAATACCTAAATGACGTTTTAATATTTTGATGTATATGTACCTCAAACACTCGTGAACTCCAGATTGAGTTGCATATACGTATATTCGCCAAACGCTCGTGAAGGGTTAAAACGGAAGAGGAAAAAAAATTTTCTTTTGAACAATACAAGTGTTAGTTACAAAACTTAATAGTCATGCACATACATTTGCAAAATGATAAAAGAAAACAATAATATGATTCTTGTCAGCTTCTACAGTGAGTGCACTGGCTCCAAGCAAAACTATGCAGCATTCTGCGATAATTAAATAATTAAAATTTAAATCTAACTTCAAATTTAAATATATACTGGACGACTCAACGAAATAGTGGCTATCTAAGAAGGTAATTTTGTAGGGGAGGCACCACAGAGGTTACATTCACAATGTGTTTTGTGCCTCGTAGTTGATAGCGATGTGTGATTAACAATCGGAAAATATTTATAGATATCAGAAATTTTTTGAATTCAATTATTTTTAAACCCGCTAAATGTGATTAAAATGAAAAAAAATTAAAAACACTTAGTAATTTTATTAAAATATAAGAAACAAACTTAGAAACAATAAAATTGTTTACATGAGTTTAGGTAAAAGGTATCTTAAATCAACATTTGTTTCCCCAATGTTTGCAATAATGATCAAATCAGAAAACAACATGGTTCACAATAAAAATCTTATTCAATTCCAAATCAAAAACAGCACACGAGACTTGGGCAGATTAAAAATACGTTGAAATAACTGCATTAATCCATAGCTGATAAAATATGTGCTTCAAAAAGTTTTACCTTCTATGAATCAGGATTGTTCTATGCCAATAAATAAGCACCATACTTACTTTCATTAAAAAAATCCTGTCTTTTGTAAAGATAATATTTCTGTGAGATTTAAATTGTAAATTTAACTTGTTTGTTTTTGCATATTTTCAACACAATTGGCATTTTTTATAACATTTTGGTAGGGTGATCAAACCCTGGTCTTGTTATTACTTAAGATAGCGAGTTGTTAGAACGGTAATTGATTAACCTCTAGTTAAATTTCAACAAAGATAATTATCATCATAAATCAATGACATTTGCTTTTAAGAAAGTTTTAGATCAGGTGAATATAGATTGACTAAGATAATTGTATGACAACTCCTGTTTCAAAGGAGATGTAACTTTTTTAGCACATAATTTTATCGCCTAGGAATAATAGTATTTTTAATAGACCCACAACCAATTATATCCGTTTATTATGGGAAAAAACTTACTTATTGTAGTAAAGTACTTATTGGAGGGCATTTAGACATGAATCTGACAAATGCTAAAGTGGACTAACATTCATAAAGAATATTAAAACTTCAACTTCCAACATATTTAAATTTCTGATTTAAATCGTGGCCGTAACTTCTGGGTGAGCCCCCATTAAGCTCCGTCTGCCGAGGTACGCCAATGTACATATCCAAGCCAACAAGAACCATAGAGGAGGACAGTGAACAGGCGGGGCACAGCTAACAGGCGGGGACACTGCTAACCTTGGCGGGGGAGGCCGGGGTAGCGCAAGGCTTTGCCCGTGTTGTTGATGTTATTGTTATTGTTGTTGCGTAGGAGGTGGGGCGGGGCGGGGGGCGCGTTGGGGTGGGAATTGGGCAGGAACTGGGGATAGACGTGGTGGGACCACTGAGGGAAAAGGGGGCGGGCTCCACTGCAATCTGTTGAATACAAAACCTGTTTAATACCTGTTCAGATTGGGAGGACAGATTACTCAAAACCAATACCGCAACAGGAAAATAGTAATATTCAAACAAGTAAAAGTCTACAATGATACAAAAGACACTCTTAAGGTGGCTATAGTTGTTTATTAAATAGTAAATTATAAAAAATTATCAAAATAACTAAACTAAATCATGAAAAGACAATGGAAATCCCTTGTCAAATGTAAAGACTTCAGAAACCAGTAATTAGACAAACATGACTGCTTGAGGTCGCTTATCGAGGACTATTACTGTTGTCTCATGAAAATTTTGAAACGAGGAGGAAACAGAACAAGGTTTTTGGGGAGAAAGAATACACTGTGGTGTAAACTCCCCGGGGAGTAAGACTGAAATAAGGAGGGTGGATCAAGGAAATAAAGGGGTGGATCGTGGAAATAATGGGGTGGATCTTGGAAATAATGGGGTGGATCTTGGAAATAATGGGGTGGATCGTGGAAATAAGGGGTGGATTGTGGAAATAAGGGGGTGGATCGTGGAAATAAGGGGGTGGATCGTGGAAATAATGGGGTAGATTGTGGAAATAATGGGGTGGATCGTGGAACTAATGGGGTGGATCGTGGAAATAAAAGGGGTAGATCGTGGAAATAAGCGGAGGATCGAGGATATATAGGGGTGGATCGTGGAAATAATGGGGTGGATTGTGGAAATAAGGGAGTGGAACATGGAAATAATGGGGTGGATTGTGGAAATAATGGGGTGGATCGTGGAAATAATGGGGTGGATCGTGGAAATAAGGGGGTTGATCGTGGAAATAAGCGGAGGATCGAGGATATATAGGGGTGGATTGTGGAAATAAGCGGAGGATCGAGGATATATAGGGGTGGATTGTGGAAATAAGCGGAGTGGATTAAGGAAATGATTATTATTGAGGTAACATTTGACATCAGATATCCATTATCTTGTATATTTGGTCTAGTTTTTTAAAATATTTTTTACAATAATTTTACTACATTATCTGCTGGTCTGCAGACTTGCTAGATAATCAATACCTATATTGAATAACATGGGGAAAGTCAGCTAACAAAAATTATAATACAAATAAACATAATATATTAATTTAAGCAATATTGATAGTCGGGCATAACTACTTGATGGCAGAATTTATAAACAGTTCAAAACAGCAACAAGTGCTATTTTGCTTTTAGTCTGTTACCATCTGAATTCTGAAAAACATTAAAATTCTTTGATGATTCAAGGAAAGCTGGATAAATAAAGGCTACTGTTAAAGGAGAACCAGAAATGTATTTATGGGAAGATTTAAAATGTATTCTGCAAAGATAATTGTTTAAAAGAGTTTATAAATTAATTAATTGTTTATATTTTTAAAAACTAATATTTTTTAAGAGTTTAAAGATGAATAAATACCAATGAAATCACTTCTATGGCAATAAAAAAAGAAAAGAACAAATAAACAATAAGATAAAAAACAAATAAAACTCATACATTTTAAATTATTTGTTTCCAATTATGTAGTTATTTTGTTGTTGTATTTACTTATTGGCACACTTATCATTTCAATTCTGAATGGAACTTGTCACAATAACAATTATGATCACAACAAAAAACTCAAAACAAAACAAAGTCTTTTAAATCAAAACACTCCGAGGTACCAAAAACTTAAAAAGGTCCAGCGTCTTCATGGATTATTCGGCTTTTTCTTTTCCCAGATATCGTATGATATCTGATATAAAGGACTACAAGATCATTTGACAAGAAATTAAATAAAGATTTTTATTAAATTCAACCTGATTGTGAGCTTAAAAATTTGGTGTATGACTATGATCAAACACGTGTAGTAACTAACAAGACTATATAAGATGATCTGATTGCCAACGTAGAGGTAGAGTATTTTCAAGAACCAATCTCAATAAATAAAAATAATTTCCATGAACTGCATTTGTCCCTTAAATCAAATCAACACCTCAGTACAACTACTCTTGAAGCGAAACCTAAAACCGATTTTAAGACTGACATGATTTACTAGTTCGTCAGAATGTTGATTATAAGTTTTTAATCTTTTTATTTTATTTTTTTATGTCCGAGAGCATTGACCTTCTGATCTGGTAACCCAAGTTACTTTTTCATTATATTTGGTTCTGATTGTCACAAACTATTTTTAAGTTGACTAATAGCGTTGAGAAACATATTACTGTTACAGGAGTAAACATTTTGTTTTATGTATAACTTTTTAATAAAAATACTGATCTTCACTTTTATCTACATTTATAGTTTATTTCAAAATTATTCTATATTCATTTCAAAAACCATTAATGATTATATTTTATATTGTTACAATAGTACTTTTAAAATGATTTAATCATTGCATTGTTTTTCCATCCCGGAGTTAACTTCTGTGAGTGCCCATTTTAAAACCTATGTGACCAATGGAGTGTTAATTATAAATGCTGCCTGTTTAGTATTGTTATTTCTGCTTTGGTAAACAAGGACATTTGCAAAACATCTAGGTATCATGAACTTCATTCAAGAATTTATTTAGAAACCTTTTGGGTAACATTGGATCAGTAGAAAACCATTGTCAAACGGATCTATAGTGAACATTTGAAAAATACTATTCTAATAATCACTTATGGTTCACTGTACTTTCAACCAGACAAAAAATTACGAACAAAACCCACTTAGGACCGCCAAAACAATCAGACCATCTCAACATGTGTGGTACAGCAGCTATAGGAATCATCCTAGCGATGAGAGCATATTGATTTACCTGGGGGACTGTCCGTCGGTGGGTGGGGGTGGGGAGCCCCGTTGGTGCGCAGAGTAGCCAGCGGGGGCGATGGGGGCCTCACAGCCACCGGGGGCTCCAGGATGTCACGGTACTTTGATACCATCAGGACAGAGATGAAGTACACAATCGCTAGTGAGAGGAACTGTGCTTGTTTTGTTTCCTCCTGTAATGCAAAGGAAAAAAGATTAAAATCCTATTTTTACGTGTGTGTGTCAGGATGTGTACAGAAAATCTTCATCCTTATTTCCCAACCATTTTCCATGAAACATGGTACGCAGCGTAAGGTTACATCACCCAACAAAACCCACTCAAAAAGGTTTGGTATTCCGAGGGGGAGTTTCCTCGCATAAAATTTTAATGTCAATTGGAGTATTATTTTTGAAACAATAAATTATTTTAAATGACATTTAGTTAAATTTAAAGAATACGATACTTTTGGTAAAGATTGTTGTTTTTAAATTTACTTAAGGGAGGAAGTATGTGTCAGTCCACCAATACCGTTTATTTAAAAATCCTAACTCCCCATCACCATAGGTCCAAGCCTTTGTGGTGACTTTAACCCTTGGAGGAGTACAGACTATTCCCCAGTTGAGGGGTAGTGACATAACGGTAAGTCATTTCATATCATGGACCAAAGAAATGAAAACGTACCGGTACATTTTGATACATAAAATGAATCACCAATGTTTCTTTCCGTTCTGAACGATGGAGAGGAGTATAATATAATGCAAGGGTAGTAATCTGGGGTGTATGGGATTGGTTAAAACCTCATCACATATGACTTGGTAAAGTGTATTGATTGGACGATATAGGTTAAGTCTGTCCCTGTCACAGCTGTAGTAAAGGGTATAAACGGTACAGTAGTTATATTCTTGGTGGATTTTTCTGAAATTTACATGATCAAACTGATTTTTGAATATGGTTTCAAATATTCCATAAAAAGAAGGACTTTTAAAAATGTAATTTTTACTGACACTAATTTACCATTAACTAATCTAATTAGTAATTGGGTCCTTTTTACCAATTTAGAAACACAAAATAAGTATTTAGTATCGATGGTATTAATTTTGTAACCAATTATATTCACTGTTAACCCTTTTGTTTTGTTTTTTTTACTCCTGAAGGCACTCTTTATGTGCCTACATCTGGAGATACACCCACCTGTGACGTCATTACACTTTACAGGGTTAAGAGGCCAGAAGTGACCGCTCATGATTTGACAGGAGTTTCCGGCCACTAGTTTTGATCCAGAAATTTTTGACTTACTGGGCAGAATTACAGTAGAACCTTGCAAATTTGAACCTCGATAATCCAAAAACCTCTACAAATTGTACATTTTTTCTGCTATCTTGAGAAAACTTATAATATTTAAACAAAATATTCCTATAATTCTAAGTATTTTTGACGCATAATTTTGCCTTAAAATTCAAATTTGTTTTGTTCTTAAGCCTCTAGAATTTAAATTTTAAATTATGTTTCTTTAATTCAAAACCTTTCTATAAAATTCAAAGCTAACCTCTACAATTCGTACCTTTTTATTATCAAAGTCTCTTTCAAAATATGTAAAGATTTAGGTAACTTGCTTTTTCGCTCAGTTATATTTTCATAACACAACAACATAAATATCTTTAATCGGGATACATTTTTTCACTGTACCAACTACGGAACTCTAATGTGAACCCATATACTGTAAACTACACTTTTCTTCACTTAAAATAATCCATAACTTTCCCTAACATAGTTTTGTTCATGAAAAATGTATCACACTGTACATCAACCCTCCGACTGCCAATTAACTCAGCCGAGTCGATGCATCCACCGCTGCAACTGCCAGTTGACTCGCCAGAGTCGATGACGTATTGCTGTGCATTTTGCTCCTATTCGCTCCAATTGTAGTGTAATTAAACTGAAATTGGTATCAGTGTAAGCGGCAGATTCTGATCTTTCTTTCGATATCTGTCACTAGGTATTTCAAAATTTTGACAGCTCTGAGACAAATGTGAAAACATTGTCATAGTGCGGCAGACAATGAGGATGCGTTGTTATTGAGTTGCTGTAAATATTTTTAATTTTATTTTTAGTGCACAAAAGTTAATTATAAAATTATCTTGAGAATGGCTATTTTGAAAACTGTGTTTTTAGAGCCCAATTTAGAGCGTTTTGGTGGGGAGCAAACTCGTATTGTAGTTTTATTTTTTTGATTGTTTGAAGCCAACCCAAACATAACGGCTTATAGTGATTAGAACATCAATATTGTTTTCTTAGTATGCTGAATAAAATTACCCATAACATGTTACAACATGTGTTAGTTAAGTAATCATTACAGTTGTTTATATAAAATGTTCAAAGTTGCCAAAAAGTGGCTGGCATTCCTGGGTAATATACATGGCAGTCAGAGGGTTACCCTTAAGTGAGGAGGATAATACTCTTATGGAAACTTTTAAACTTGAGCTGATAACATTATTAGGTAATACTTCTTTAAAAGAGAAGCTATACAAAGAGAGTTTTCTGTATATTTACTTAATCAAAAAACTACTGATAACTTGCACTAACCACATCTCTGTAAATAACAGCACGTAGTCTGGAGGGTTAACCTTAAGTGAGGAGGATAATACTCTTTTGGAAACTTTTAAACTTGAGCTGATAACATTATTAGGTAATACTTCTTTAAAAGAGAAGCTATACAAAGAGAGTTTTCTGTATATTTACTTAATCAAAAAACTACTGATAACTTGCACTAACCACATCTCTGTAAATAACAGCACGTAGTCTGTTCACGTCCATGTCTTGCAGCAGCTTCTCCGGGTCCTTCACTGGAGTCGACTGATTCGACAGTTTATCCACAATGTTCTGTGAAATACCAAACCATGACTTATAACATTTTCCTGGCAACGAAACCACAAACTTTGGTTATTTATTACCCTTCAACGCGGGACATTTTTATTACCAAACAGACCCTATTGCGGTATTTTTTTGTTGCTCACGACTTTTTTGTGCCATCCTATTTACATAATTCTTGCAGTAAATTGAAAGGTAATAGTAACACTACAGGCTAGGCGAGGCTGCAGTCGACTTGAGTTCTATATTTTACAAATGACGAAAACATGCGAAACAAAAACTATCTGGTTGATTATTGCAAATATAAACCATAAAATGTATGAATGAGTAACCAAAAATACAATAAAACTGTCAAACTAAATGTATTCACTATTTATTCTCATTATTACATCGTATTAACAACGAAAATAACTGAGAAATATGAAAATAACAATCAGAGCTGACGAATGAATAGCTGATTTGGTGCCTCGCTCTAAACTATCTCTGTCTCTCTCGTGTTGGTTGGAAATACATAAAAATAGCAGAAATTACTTTTTGTACCGTCCACAACGTCTGGAAAACGTCAAAGAGTCAAATAGTCAAAATAGTTTGATAAACTTCTGAGGTGTAGCAACACTTGATGGGTCAAAATCGCGCCGATTGCGTGTGAGTTGTACGCACTGCAGACGTCATTTGGCTTGCGTACAGCGTACGTGGAACTGTGTTAAAGGGTTAAAAAAACTTCAAGATTATGATACTTTCTGTAATGTTAATTCCTACATGATATTTATTTAAACTTTAATATTTTAGAATAGAATTAACTGATAACTAAAATAAGAATTCTTGCAATTCACATTTAAGTACTTCCCAGGAGAATTTAATCATGTTACTTGATTAGCAATAGAATAATTATTAAATTTAAAATTTGCTAGATAAGAATTTTTTTAGATATTTTCCTGTATTTCTGTACATAATTTAAAAACTGGATTTCCACCTGATTTGAGTTCCGGATGGAGAGTTTTACTTTCTCCCCTTATAAATATTATATGGAGAAAGTATTGTTTTCGTCAAAATTTTCAAATTTGAGTTGAGGGTCGATATACCACGGACATTTTCCACCGTGATTTAAGGTAATACAAAGTTTCATCACATTTCGGGATCTGGAATCTGATACAGTCCTCAGGCAAGCTAGAACCTAAAACATAATATGATTAGGACATAATTCGGACTTAGCTGATATAAAGCTGAAAACAAAAAAGTTTAAAGCAGTCAAAAAACTATAAAAAATACCATTCAATAACAGTTATCAGTATTATAACAGTAATCAGATTCCAGATTCCAAAATCTTAAACTTTGTTTTACTTAAAATCGTGGTGGAAAATGTCTGTAGTAAAATCTATATAGCATAAGTCTACATAGTTCACACGGCTCAAGCCTGATCAGAAATGGTAAACTCTGGCACGCAATGACATAGGAATGGTGAGGTCGCAGGGCTACCTTGGGAGAGGCCTGCACGCCCCTTATGAGAGACTGCATGTGCGCCGTCTTGTTGTTGTGCTGGCCCAGCAGCGACGGTCGTCCTCGCTCCTTACACTCTAGACAGTTGCGTACTGCGCACGTGCACACCTACACATACAGCTATGTTAATAATTTGCACTTTACTCAGAATATTTTAACCCTAGAAGTGGCAAGAGTTTTACCTTTAAGTGTAACATAAAAATAATTATGCATATCTCCTTAAAACGTTAAGTATAAACAAAAAAGGCAAAAAATGCCCCCCCTAACCGGACAAAACAAAACCTTAACAATCATAAAAGAAGCAAAACACGTGTCCACTGTTATCCCAATTAAGTCTTCAAATGCCGTCAACTTCCACCCAAGCCGGTCACTGTTTATTTAAGGTGGGGCCTCCCGCCTCTGGTTCACACATTTGCAAGCCAAATTCGGATTGCTCATGGTCAGGATTCAAACCCTAGCACTTCCGATGTTTCACTTCACTTGCCTATAAAGCATATTTTAGCAGCAGAATAGTGAACTGAATGAGTTCACCTGTATCAGCTCCCAGGAGGCAACACGGTCACAAAGGCGATGGCATTTATCAAGTTCACTAAATTTACAACAGCTTCTTACCGAATTTGTTAATAGGTCGTGAATTACGGCTTTGCCAGTTCTAGGGTTAGTATAGTTAGTAATATTAAAATATTCAGAGTAGTTTTAATATAATAAACCATATATGTTTTAGTTGACTGTGTCATCAGCTAGTGCTACAAAAGAGCCACGGATGTGATCTATCCATTCCCAGTAAAGCATCATTTTTTATAGTTTTCAGTAGTGATACGTCATCATAGTTCGTTAGTTCACCACTAGAGAGCACTTTTGTAAGCCATGCTATGGATATTATGTTTTTTTGGGGAAATTCTGAAAAGTGATGCAATAGATAGTCGTATGGCTGACTAGAGCATTGAATAGTCCCCTCAAATCCATCATTAGAATATATGTCACTGACCTTCTATACTTTTTACGTATTTACCATACCAGAATCCCCCCCTGACTTTCCAAAATATGGACACTTTGATCTAGGACTTGTCAGACCATTGGGAGTCAGTGTAAGCTAATTTTACTCACCAGTCTGAGGCACTGTCGCAGAATGCCGCCACTGCTCATGTTTTTCTCCGCCTCCAGTTCTCCAAAGTTGAGGGAGGAAGCAAACACAAGGACGTCGGCCATGTTTACCAACCGCTGCAGGAAGGAGACGGCCACCTCGACTGGCATCCCTTGTGTGGGCTCCATCACATCCAGTTCACTCTGCAGGAAGAATTTAGGATAAAATATTAAATGATTCGGCTACTGGGCAGAAGTCAGAGTATGGAGAGTCTGTTACACCACCAATTTCATTGAGAAACTTGAACATCATCAATTTTCTAAGGCAAAAGTTTTTAGGACATAAAGAGAACGAAAGAGCAGATGGCCTAGCCAGAGAGGGATCAATGTCTCATCTGGTAGGACCCGAACCATTTTGTTCGGTCTCTATTTGCCAAGGCCTGGCTAAGCTAAGCAATTGGGAGGAGGTCAAGAAGAGGGAGGTACTGCAATCCCTCCCAGGTTGACGACAGACAAAATAGCTGATTGAACCGTACAGGAAGGAGTGGAGTTGTTCAAACCCTCTAAAGGGGACATCAGCTTATTGGTGAAGCTTCTGGCAGGACACACTCAACCGAGGAGACACCTCAAGAACATCGGAATCTCTCAGTCGGGCTTCTGCAGGTTCTTTGAGGAGGTTTGATATATACAATTTTTAATGATCCCCCAAAACGTGTTGAGTTATGAACTTCGATCATGGTCATCAGCTTTCCATAGGAAATTCGCTAACAAGTCAGTAAGCCATTTAGGGACTTTCACAAGTTGGGCAAAAGCAGAGGGACAGGATTAACTATTTATATTACTATAAGAAATTTTTCACACATATACAGGTGATACGCACATTGGGGGAGGTAGCGGAAGCCAGCAGGGGCAGGAGGCCTCCGCACGCGATGATGAGGTTGTCTGCTAGCTGAGAGATCAGGTGGACTGTGTTGACGACGAAGATGGCGTTCTCACTGCTGTTCACAAAGTCCAGCACGGACTTGGTGGAGTGACTGAAACACAACATGTAGCCGGTCTAACTCAGATATGCAATAAATATGATACCTTGAGAAACTGGGCTATGTAGCTAATTTATTAGCTATTCAGAAGATGGATACAATTATTGGTGAAAGTTGGAAATGTTTACATGAACGTTTGTCTGAACCTGAACACTTTCAGATTTGTGTTACCGTTGTACTATATGTATGTACTGAACTGTCATTTAAATATAAATATACAAGGTTCAACTTCTTACAAAACATTTTGTTGAACGATGTACAGTGCATGTCCTTCACCACTGGTAGACAAATGACTAGACATGCACTCTAAGTTCTGAGCAAACAATATGCTTTGCATGCTTCCATTTTGACGTACAGTAGTTCTTTTTTCTCCCATTAGGTGTGCTATTTCAGCTTTTACCCAATAGATAGTGTTGGCTTCCTCGTTCAATCGTCATATTTATAATTCTTCACTCTTGTCTGATGTTCCGTGTTGACTGTATATTATTGTCTCGTTCACACAAATTGTTCAGCGATTGTACTAAGTGATGAGAGTACATGAAAATTATTATTTTTTCAAATATTTCCTCAATAACTATATACTGCATGTAAACTAAAAATTAATGCGCCAAGTGAAATAAAGGAATGATTTGAAAACAATCTAAGTCTTAAGTCTTGTTGAAAGACCAGTCCTTTTTTCTAGGCCTTCCCACTGGAGCTGGTGAAAAAGTGCAGTAATAATAATTATTTTGGCTAATAGTGAATATATACACAGTAAACAGTGTAAAAAAAATACTTTTTCGTTAAAAAATCTTTTTAGTTTATGAAGTTACTGTTAAATCTATCGAGCTAACTATTACTCAGTCACAGTGAAAAAGGCTCAATTTCAATTCAGATAGCAGGGTTTCACAGAAATTCCGTCAGGATGTTTCTCTTATCCATTTAACCCTTATGTTCTCGGTTTACAGGTTTAAAAAGGTATAAAAAGGTTCCATATTACAATACACACCTTCTCCAAACTTGTATGTCTGTTTCCAGGGAGAACAGCACATCAGAGAGGAGCCTCTGATGGATGTACGACCACTTGAACTCCGGGATGCGGAATGGCGGACGACTTGGACCCGGGCTGAACATGGGTCTGGACCCGTTGCCTTTCACCCTCTTGGCCTCTGCACAACCAAGTGTGTTAGCAGCAATAAGAATAAGTGCCATCAGTGAATTGACACATAATTATTCTATTAAAAGTAAAATGAATAACACATACATTTATAAGCTATTAAAAGGGCGTGGGGTGTACAAAACTCTGCAGCAAGTTCTTTTTTTAAACATTGTACGCAATTCGGCAGTATTGGGACTCATCTCTTACTTTGTCTTTCCCTCACTACCCCTCTATACTACCCTGAGACAGACTCAGTTACCTGCATTCCGCTGTCAAGTTT
Organism: Nephotettix cincticeps; assembly: GCA_023375725.1. Taxonomy (NCBI): domain Eukaryota; kingdom Metazoa; phylum Arthropoda; class Insecta; order Hemiptera; family Cicadellidae; genus Nephotettix; species Nephotettix cincticeps. The sequence continues at coordinate 14,698,212 of CM041789.1, read as the reverse complement.
AAATTTTTGCAAGCCGTGATGTCTTTTGTAGTTCGTGCGCCGTATTGTGTCAGTATTTGTATGGCTACTTGTAAGCGATCTACAACGGTAGTGTTTTGTATTAGTTTATCTATGGGTTGCTGTGTTATTTTAATGTGTTACAATTTCATCATATAAAAAAACTATTTTTTTAAGAAGTTTTATGGCGTATATTTTTGTTACAATGAAAAGTAAGGGCAAAAAATGTTATCTTTCTTTAATTAATTGTTAAAAAAAAACAAGAAGAGGAAAGAATTGCTAAGTCTGGTACAGGTACCTTACAAAGACAATGGTTTGCTAATAACAAAGATGCAAGAGGAAATAGTGAACCTACTCAAAAAGACGGCATTGAAAGGGAAGGATCGTATCAGACCGTTGTTGAATTGTAGCAGAGAGATTAAAATTATTATATTTATTACTTTTTATAAAGCCATCGTCCATTTATCCTAAAAAAATTTCAGGCTAAAAATTTACAGTAAACATATCTTTAGAGTTTAAGAAAAATGTGCTTCAGTTAGATTAAAAACACAGTCTTTGGATTTTATTGTCCAAAATGTTCCTGGGGGAACGCCCCTTTATACTGGGGGATATTTTATTTCCGGATTTGTACCCTTTACTAAAGTGATGACGAGCCACTACTGCTTGCGACCCCGGGGAACATTCTATACATACCAATTGGCTCTCTGAGAAATTCTATTAAGGATCCATGGTATAGGTAGAAGTGTGATGTGCTTGGAAATACTGAACCTATGAAATACTGGTTACTTTATTTCTAGTAATTTGTAGGTTTCACTTTCCATACTACTGACAGTTGTAAAATCTACTCCTAAATTACTCTTATATAAAAATTTTAAATAGTAACAATAATTTAACAAAATACTTCCACAACTAAAAAAATGGAATTCAAATTCACTGCAATCCTGACTTAATTTTTTATAAAAATAACTTTTTAAGGAAAATTAAAAAAAATTGCTGAAATTGTAAGGCAAGTCTTCATGTACTTACCTCAGTTTCCTAAATGTTAAGCAAATGCAATCGTGGAGGATTTACAAAATATTGCATATTAATAACTTAAAGAAATGATTTTTTTTAAACTTTCTTTCCTCAGTGAATTGACACATACTTTCTCTATTGAAAGTAAAATGAATAACACATACATTTATAAACTCTTAAAAGGGCGTGGGGTGTACAAAACTCTGCAGCAAGTTCTTTTTTTAAATATTGTACGCAATTCGGCAGTATTGGGACTCATCTCTTACTTTGTCTTTCCCTCACTACCCCTCTATACTACCCTGAGACAGAATCAGTTAGCCGCATTCCGCTGTCAAGTTTAAATTTTTGCAAGCCGTGATGTCTTTTGTAGTTCGTGCGCCGTATTGTGTCAGTATTTGTATGGCTACTTGTAAGCGATCTACAACGGTAGTGTTTTGTACTAGTTTATCAATGGGTTGCTGTGTTATTTTAATGCGTTAAAATTTCATCATATAAAAAAACAATTTTTTTAAGAATTTTTATGGCGTATATTTTTGTTACGATGAAAAGTAAGGACAAAAAATGTTATCTTTCTTTAATTAATAGTGTAAAAAAAAACAAGAAGAGGAAAGAATTGCTAAGTCTGGTACAGGTACCTTACAAAGACAATGGTTTGCTAATAACAAAGATGCAAGAGGAAATAGTGAACCTACTCAAGAAGACGGCATTGAAAGGGAAGGATCGTATCAGACCGTCGTTGAATTGTAGCAGAGTGATTAAAATTATTATATTTATTACTTTTTATAAAGCCATCGTCCATTTATCCTAAAAAAAATTTCAGACTAAAAATTTACAGTAAACATGTCTTTAGAGTTTAAGAAAAATGTGCTTCAGTTAGATTAAAAACACAGTCTTTGGATTTTATTGTCCAAAATGTTCCTGGGGGAGCCCCCCTTTATACTGGGGGATATTTTATTTCCGGATTTGTACCCTTTACTAAAGTGATGACGAGGCACTACTGCTTGCGACCCCGAGGAACATTCTATACATACCAATTGGCTCTCTGAGAAATTCTAGTAAGGATCCATGGTATAGGTAGAAGTGTGATGTGCTTGGAAATACTGAACCTATGAAATACTGGTTACTTTATTTCTAGTAATTTGTAGGTTTCACTTTCCATACTACTGACAGTTGTAAAATCTACTCCTAAATTACTCTTATATAAAATTTTAAATAGTAACAATAATTTAACAAAATACTTCCACAACTAAAAAAATGGAATTCAAATTCACTGCAATCCTGACTTCATTTTTTATAAAAATAACTGTTTAAGGAAAATTAAAAAAAATTGCTGAAATTTTAAGGTAAGGCTTCATGTACTTACCTCAGTTTCCAAAACGTTAAGCAATTAATGCAATCATGGAGGATTTACAAAATATTGCATATACCGACCTTTAATAACTTAAAGAAATCATTTTTTTTTACACTTTCTTTCCCACAGCGAATTAGTCTTGAGTTAATAGATTACACAGCACAAAATGACAAAAACATTTATAAACAAAAAGTATTAAAATGTATGACCAGCAAAGAGAACAAAAATGTGTATAAAACATGTAATAGTCAAGCCAATGAGGAGTATGAACTTTCAAAGTAATATATTCAAACATACCAATAAAATAAAGTGAAAAACATGCGGAAAAAACTGATAAAATGTGGCATGCAAAATAAAAATAAAAAAATATATTTGTTTACGACTTGCTTAAAAAGGATTTATATATTTTTCATCTATAACCAAAATTGTGCGTTTTTCTTATACACAAAAACTAGAAATATCATAAGGATTACGAATCAATAGTTTAGTAGACAATTTTATGAAAGTCAAACCTTGATACAAACTGAAGGGAGTGAATAAAAATTGTATTTTAAAAATATTCGTTACACAATTCATTATACAGTGGAACGTGGATAATTCGAACTTCTGTAATTCGAAAACTTCCTTAATTCGAAATTTTGTCTTGGTCCCTAGAATTTTATATGAAAACAATGTTAAAATATCCTGGTTAATTCAAAAATTTTTTTGGATAATTCGAAGTTTTTACAGCATAAATCTATAAAGTGAACAAGTCATTGTGTGCGATTTTCCAGGAGACGTCCGGGCTTCCTGTCCTCAGACTATTTTTAGTTAGATCAACAAGCCCACCCCCTCGCCAATCGTTCTCATAGCACGTACACCTGCTGTTGACTGGTCACATTATACCCCTCCCCCTCACCAGTTCACTACTGCTCATAAATCACAACATTGACATCTCTAGTCTCACTACACGGCTTTGACGCAGTTCAGTAGCGTGTGTATCATTGATGGTGGTTTTATTCCGATATTCGTCGCCTTTGTTTCGTGTTGGCATTTGTGACTTCGTTTGCGTTCATGTTACACGTCGTGTGTATGATGGCTTCGTCAAAGCGAACCTACAAATCTCTGACGTTGCAAGAATAAATAGCGGCGATCAAGGAGGTAGAGAAGGGATTTGAAAAAGTTTGAAATAGCTAGTTTCGGGATCCCTCCAAACACATTATCGACATTTAACAAAAATTAGGATTTTTAATCAATAATACCTTCATTAACCTAACTTTTTTAATATACAATGTTAAAACATGATGTTTGATTGTTTATTTCAACCACTTGCAAAAACTTTTCTAATTCGAATTTTTGGATAATTCAAATTTTTTTCTGGTCCCTTGAGGTTCGAATTATCCAAGTTCTACTGTATTGAGATTTGTCACACCGAGGTTTGACTGAAGTTTTACTGTGGCAAAAACCCTTTGTCTATGAAAAAAAATACATAACGAGTAAAGCGATCATTGATGTGACTGAGCAGGGCAGGCAGTTACAGGTGGAACATGCAAGGAAACATGTAGTTGTGTGTGAGACAAACCATGGAAATGCATAGGCTCGACTTGTGTGGACATGGAGGTACTATGGGGTCGCTTCTGGGGAGACATTCGCACCTCTGCAAACACATTATGTCCTAGTGATATCACCGTTACCTTCCTAACCCAAGTACAGAGGAACTTGGATACCTCAAATATCTTTCATCCAAATATTTCTCATGATCTTTAGTATTGTGTATTCCAACAAGGTTAATGGTAAATTGACATTTAAAAACAAACTCTTGTCACAAACAACAATAAACAGTATCAGTGAATTGACACATACTTTCTCACATTAAAAGTAAACTCAATAATACATCTTTATTACACTGTAATATTACTATATTCTTATCAAAATACAATTAACATGTAAATTAAAAGTTTCCTAAATAAGCCATCAAATTTAATGCCAACACCCTCTTACCACAAGTTTAAAAAGTTAATAAGAAATCAAAATACCCTTCCCCCCAAGGTTATAGCCAAAATTTTGTGTGGATTTTGTTGGGTAATGTGATCTTACCCTGTATACTAAGAAGGGTTTTTTGCATGCAAAACGGTTGAGAAATAAGTAAGGAATTGATCTTTTAGTAAGCTCTATGTGAGCTATCACAGACAATGTACTGTGCTTTTCAGCAGACAGTAATTTAAATTTCCTCTACAACCATTATCGTAGACAATTAATTCAGAATACTAATTCATTTGGTTTTTTAAGCCGGTTTCAATGTTGATAGTCAAATTATTTTATAAAATTATTGCCATGACAAAAATTTAAAAAAATATTTAAAAAAATTATAACTTTTGAACTATTAGTTTTACGGGTTTATGGGTGGTTTCATATTATTTGGGATTTTAATAACTATAAACCATGTAAGTTTAATCAAAATTGTTAGAGCGGATATTGAGAAATTTTTATTTTCCGATTTTTAAGGGGTATTTATGGGTAGACTGCCTTTAAAAATTAAATAGCTTTTTCCCTATGGGAAATTCGCTAAAATTAAAAAAAAATGGTCTGGAGGTATAAGTGCACCCTTGTATCAAATTTCATAAAAATCAGACTATCAGTGTGATCTCAGGGTTTCTACACAAATAGACAAACATCAATTCAAACACCCCTTTTTTGGATTTAGGGACCATCGAAATGTCTACACTTTCAACTTCAAACATTTTGACAAAAACAATACTTTCTGCATGATCCCAATACTACCATATGGATAAGAAGTTTAAGCATTTACAAAAAAGTCACAAAAAAAACTTTTAACATTGGAAATTATAATTTGCAAAGGATATTTAGTCCCATTAAAGAAGGAGAAACATAAAAACCCCTATAATTTTTACTGACAAACAAATGAGGTCTTATAATTTGGAACACCTCATACTTACTCCTCTTTATCATACATTTCGATTCAATCAAAAAGCAGATTGCATCTACTGCTAGAGGAATATATTATGAGAGGTAAGATTCGTCTACATTTTGCATACTATGCCATTATAACGCAAAAAATTCAAGGTATATGGAGAAAAAAATAATGGGATAGTATTAGAGATAAGTAGAACAATTTTGAGCCAGACAGCAAATAAGAAAGTGACCCTGCAGAAATGTTAATCTCATTTGCTATATTCTCCTTTGGATTAAATGTAGCGTAGGATAATGATTTGTAAAAATAAATCATTATTCATCAAATTCAACTTAGTGACTAGGAATAATTGAACTAACATACAAGGTAATTCAGGAAGAAACAGAAGAATTTAAGGACGTTTTCTTCTAGTAAAAATGATGGAAAAATTTTTATAATCATAGATTCGGATATACTTTGTTAGCGAGTCACGGCTAGCGAAAGATCTTGCTAAATTTTTTTTCAATTTTACTAGCAGAACACGTGCTTCAATTCTTTCTGTTTCTTCCTGAATCACCCTTAATACCATTCTGAACGGAAAATCTAAGCATTTTAGTTTGACTATTGTAAATGAAAGATAAAATAACTTTAACATCAATTATTAAAAAAATACTACAAAAATATGCACAATGCACAAAGGTGTTTGCACTTGTTAAAAGTGACTATCTTATATAGTTCATTAAACTTATAAAAAATTATGTAAAATTTACGATACGTTATAAATAGGCCAAATTTTTATGCTTCAATAATTTTTTCTTTCTAAAAAGGGTGCACTACTTGGGTCACTTTGGTAGTAATTAATTAATAATTAGCTAAAAAATAAACTAACTTTAAACAAGCACAATCTATCTTGATTGGATGTGGTGTTGAAACCTAAAAATGTTCTAAAAAAACTCACAAAGTTGGAGCAATGATCAATTACAATTACTGAGGGTTCATAAGTTTAAGTTTATTTTGTTTACATTACCTGGACTTTCCGCCAAGTCTTCCTCTTGGTCGAAATCTGTCTTTTCATCAACTGGTTTGGGAGAATCAACTCTTTGCACCTCCATTCTCTGAGGCGTTCCGGGTACAGTCATCGGTGTTGTTCTTTGAGGGGTTGTCACTTCGTTCTCAGGTTCTAATTGCTGTTCTGGTTCGGTTTGTAATTCAGTCTCTTCTGTATCTTTCACTTCAATGGCAACAGGAGTGGACGGATCTTTCCTATCGTCTTCGGAATGTTCACTTTCATGATTCACATTCGTATCACAACATGGTTCTTCAAGTTCTTTTGAGCAACTTTCAACAACAGGTAACTCAGCTTTATCACTGTCTGCATGGTCTTGCTCTTCATCAGCGGACTCATGCGATGGTGAGTGGACGGACTCAGGTAACTTGTCAGAAACGTTTCTTGGAATGACGACCGGCTCGTTTTCACGTTCGGTCGGGGTTAGATACGCTTCTGAAGTATCACTATCGACAATTTCACGCTCTATTAATTTACTTACATCACTTGGTAAAACAACATCACTATTTTCAACTTCAACACTTAAAGTCCTTTCTTCAACAGATTCACTAACTTCATTCGCTAATATATTTACAATAGGTTGTGAAGCATCCTCACCACTGACAACAGTACTTTCTTCTTCACTGTTCACACTTTCTACACCATCTATATTTTCCTTCTCACTTTCCTCTTCTTGTTTCTTAGTGTCTACTTTGATTTCACTCGGTTCTTCATCATTGTTGTCTTCAACTTCTACTGCTTCTTGGTCTTCAGCTTGTTTGAATATTTCATCCTCCTTCTCTTGACTTGAATATTCTTTTTCATTTTCACCAACGTCCTCAACGGCCTCTTTGAAAGACTCTTCTACAGGTTCTTGGCTTTTTTCTTCCTTTGCATCCTTGAATGTTTCATCCTTCACTTCTTCGGTAGTATCTTCTTTACCACTTTCAGCAGTCAAGATTGCAGACTCAGCATCGTCGAAGCTATCATGTTTCACCATGACTGTGTCCTCCTCTGCTGATGGTTCTTCATCCTCCGTGGTTAGCTGGTCCAGAGACTCCTGGTCTGGCGGGGGTTGGCTCTCCAACTCCGGGGTACCCACGGTCAGTGCTGGCGACCCCAGAGGAACAGAAATCTCCGCAGCAGGTAGAGGACTCACTGCTATGTCAGGCGTCTCCGTGTCTCGGTCACAGCTGCAGATTGCTTCAGGCTCTCTTACTGCAGCATCTTCTTTTTCTCCATCAGTACTCTGAACCAATAACATAAAATTAGATAAGCTATTGTCACAATTTAAACTTTATTTTCATTTCTGGGATCTCATTCAGGCTCCAGGCATATGGTCCTCCATCTCCCCACTTATGTCTCATGGGAGAGGGTAAAGAGAAGACGCCCCCAGACAGCACTCTGTGGAGTTATGTTAAGCTGGTTATTTATAACATAAATTTATAAAAAAGGTTGAAGGGAGTCTCTGTCTCCTTCACTCTATTATTGCTTCCCCCCGCCGAGACACGGTTCACGGTGGATTGATCGCATGGTCCCCATTTTTTGTAAAAATATAATTAAATTAAATTATATAAACTATTCACTTCATATATCACTCAGTCACTTTCCAAAAGTTTCATAATAAGGTTTTAACCGGGCAGAATCTCATGTTTGTATAGTTTAAAATTATTAATATTTAGGCGTAAAATAATAAATAATGTCACATAAAACTTGTGTCTTTCCTATAGTTAAAAATTAACTGAACAAATAATCTGTTTCAATTGTGCTATCAGCCAGTAAGTATTAGTTATTAAATCATCTTTGTAGATCTATGCAGTTTGTGACCAACAAAGAGGTTATAATAAATTACTTGCAGGTCTGAAAAATTCAATGAATGTGAGAACTCTTCTGTATAGAGACCTGGTAGGTGATGATGTTGCGAGATGCCTGGTGCTCCCACCCACTGATAGTACTGATTGGCCTCTGCTGCCGTAGCGCAGGGTCGGTGATGTTGTCCGATCTCTGTCTCTCATAGTGTTCGTACATTTGTGCAAACTGCAGTTTGAATTCCTCATATGACACCTGAAAATGTTTAGAATGCTGGATTAGATTATCTTTTTATGAGTGTTATACATAAAATATTTCTTCTATTTTTATTTTTTATTGGTAAGTTTATTGGTTTCTTTGGATTTTAGACTTAGGGATCTTATGGGATTTAAAATTTTTGTTTAGGAATAATTTTAGTATACTTAGGGATCTTGTGGGATTTAAAGTATTTTTTTAAAAAATAAATTATGACACATAACCTACAATTGGCGAGCTGGACCAAAAAAGAAACTCGATGTACAGAACAATGTCATGCCATGACTCCATAAACAATTTAAAATTATGTATAAATATATTGGTAAGTATTTATTTTAAAAATAAGTGATGACAAATTATTTAGCTCATCATTACAGATAATTAAAAAAAAAACACAGTTCCGGTTTTCACACTTAGATTTTAACCTATATATTTACAAAGAAATAGACATGGTCAATATATAAATAATAATTAATTTAAGGTTGTCTAACATAAACAATGGAGTACAACGATCAAAGTTGAGCGTGCCACCTGTTGAGTGATGATAGTTCCACATAATGAATGCAACAATTGAGAAGAGTATTTCGATTGTGTCGACCTCTCGGTTGTAATCAAATCAATTTATAAACGGCGGTGGTGATCCTATTAAGGATCATTTTGGTTGTTTCAACATCTGAAAAATATCTAAAAACATTTTTAATCCAAAATGGGTAAGACAACAAATTCTAGGATTGGCCGAAAGTTTTCCCGGAAATCAACTGTTAGGTCTAACAACAAGTAGACACACATATCTGTCAACCGAAATCTATTAAAAATATCACACGTGCTACACATAAAATCCACTTCTTGTCTTTATTTTTCTAATTTTAAGTTTTATTTTCATTTTTTTTATATTGAGGACTAGCTTAGTTAACCCAGAGGATCAGTTAACCGGACCTATTTTCTGTTATCGAGACTGACCTTGGAATGCACGATGGCCAGAGTGTCTACCCAGACCCTCCATCCTCCGTACTCATGCTTGATGGCGTGATGAAGCAACATGCGGAACAGGGAGTACACCATGTCCGACGTCTTCTGCTCCTCTGAGTTCTTGGGGTGGATGTACGCCATCGCTATCAACCACTCCTGCGGAGACCCAGAAACTCATCAGTGAAAGCAGCATATGTTATTTCACTGACTCTAAAATTTTATGTTGCCTTCAGCTAACAACCCGTGTAGGGTTTCAGGTAACAGTAGAATGATACACGGCTTGTAACAAATACTGAAGTTAATAAAATATAAAAAAATAACCAAAGTGGTAAAAAAATAAACTTGCAAAAAATTTCAAGTATCCATATTTTATTGAAATATTAACATAGATAATGAGAGAGTAGCCATATTTATAATAGTTCAATTTTGTTAAGTTGATTAACCAGGCAGAAAAGCTAATGAATTAAATCATTAAATCGTTGAAACTAGTTTGACAGTCTGTAATAAACAGATTGAAGCAGAAAATGTCCCCTAAGTTCGGATAAGATGTAATGTAATCCAGAGGAAACCAGTATTACCATAATAAACAATTTATCACCTTTAAATAGTATAACAATATCCTTCATCCACTCGTGTGGCCCCGTGTAACATGAGCATTCAAGAGGCGGCAATTTTCGGCCTATTGCATTTTGTATGTTTCAAATTTTTTTTATATCTGTTACATGTAACACTGCAGTGACCTTTGATATTTTCCACTCGAGTATAGCCCCAATTCAGTACCCAGTGAACTAATGGACATCTCTGAGACTGAAATAGCAATGATAAAAAGAATAAAATTCTACCCCTTGTCGTAGTGGTAGGGGGTGAGGAATACATCCAGGGCTGAAGCTTCTGATGACCTTGACTGGCCTAATACACACTAAAACTTAAAAAGGTGGGGCACAACATTCTAATCAACATCTAACATCTAAATTGACAACAGATGCCACTCCCTGCCACTCCTTACTTAATTTGTAAATGTGTTGCAATCACAACTTAAGCGGCTCTAGGGTTAAAAGAAGAACAAGAACCAAGAATAATTACCTGCCACACAGACATTTGTAGTACGGTTCTTCGGTTTTCCCTATTGTTGTTACACAGCAGAGTCATGTCTGAGAGAAACAGCTTCTTCACTTCCAACAGCTGATCTGTCTGCTTTGACTGCCGTATCAAGGTCGCCACTACTTTTAGAATCACTGTAAAATCGAAAAAATTAAATAATTCATTAGCAAACACAATTTAACATAGTAACAGCCACACTTATTTCAAGCCTGGTTACTGTATTGGAAAACAAAAAGCGTAGGTTTTATTCCAGTTACATGATTTTAAAATCTATTTTGCTATGTTAAAAAGGATCCTAAATGAAAATCACCATTTATTAATTGTTAGAGAAAAATTATGACTGATTGGGTCAGTACAAAAATGTTCAGAAAGAAATTGCTATAAAAATTTGTAATGGCGTTAGTTATTAATCATTCAATATCTATTATTGGACTTTTCCAAGGCGTCTGTGTTTTTAAATACAACGTTACAAATACGACGATACTGGAGCCCCTATCGGGCACGCACATAGGTGGCCACCACTGGTACAGTGTTGGGAGCAGTCCTACTCCAACTCTTGTTCTGAGTGCACGCTATCTTGTGTTGCCCTTCTTGCTCGGAGGCGGAGTGTGTGGTTATTGTTGTGTTGTAATTTAATTAATAACTGTGGTTAAAAATGCTTCGCTTAACATTGACATATGTGACAATTCCTAAAGCAATAATTGAAATTTTGAAATCAATCTTACAACCAAGAATACAAATGTAAAAATGTGTTGAGAAGAATGTATTTAAAATACAAATTTTTAAAAAAGTAATTAATTATTTTATATTTTACTTTGTAGGTAGCTTTGATATTTGTAGAATAAGAAGTTTGATAAAAAATAATAATGCCATCCATGGAATTAAGGTACATGATAGTAGGAAAACGGTTGGCTTGGCGTACGCTGCATCGCCGTTTTAGTAAATGGTTGCCCTGTTTAACCTAAATTTCTGAATAAAACTATTACTGCTAGAAAGAAAAGTTAAATGCAAAGTGCAAGGTTCATTTGATTGGCTACAAATTTCACACAGACGAAACTTACTTAACTAAAAACTAAAAAAATTTAGTAACCGACAAACTATGTCGAGTCGTTTCAGTTGTTTACTTTATCAAATCAATATTTAAAAAATAGTTTTATCAACCATATAGAAATAAAAAGATAATTTGATTAAACATTCTGTTTCATGAATAAATACGAAATTTCAAGTCAAGTATATCTTAATTTTTTTTATTTAAATACCCTTTCATGAAAAAAGAACAGTAAAAGAATGGCATCAACCAGTTCTCTACGATCATTTCAACTATCCCTATAATTCTTTTCTATTTCAAAATACTTAATTTATCTTGCACTATCACACTTAAATACTTAATTAAAATAATAATAAAAGAAAACCAAAAATTTCATTGAAATAAACACCAAACAGTTTTGGCGATCGTCACTATTCAAACACCATTAGACAACAGACGACGGATAACAAATCAAATCAAATACCTCTTTATTCCACAGACAAACACATTTGTACATAGTAAAACATTTACAAATGGAATTTTCTTCCGCATAGACTATGCATCTGTGTGCGGAAGAAGAGTTCGAAAAAAAATAAAACTAAAATATTCTATAATGACGTGAAATAAACTAACCTAAATCACAATAAAAAGTAAATTAAAAAATACACTTTTAATAAGGCAAAACAATAATAATAAGAAAATAAAGTTTTATTTACAACAATTAACAATAGCAAGCGACAACGATCTTTAAACAGAGAATATGTTCGGTCAAAGATAAATAAAAAATATCAAAATAATATAAAAACATACTATATTTTATGAGCTTTCTTTTGATATAAGTTTAAAAATTGTTAGAACCAATTTTATACCGAAAAAATTTGTTTATCGAGGCTACTGCGTTGGCGCCATATAAATGGCATTGCCAGCGCCTTTATCCAGCGCTTGCCAGCTCTAGGGTTTATACCTTACTGAAGAATTTAAAAAAGCTACTTACTTGGATTCTCCAGCCTGAAGTGAGACTCAGGCTCCGGGTGCCTTGTGTACAAGATTTGTTGGCTTATGTGTTCAGTCATTATCTGGAGACAAATTCGTAGGTTACGTGAAAATGATTTGTGGAGTGCAAATTATTAATGAGAGTAAAATAAATTTTAGGGGAAAAATTTTACTTACTCAGTTAGGAGTGTGCAATGCATAAAAAATATATCAAAAATGGTATTTCTAGGTATTGAAACAAATGTACTTTATATCGAGATTTTTTTGCAACCTAATTTCCTTTTCATTTTGTTATTTGAACAGAATTTTTTAATTCATCCTCAAAATCAATAAATGAAATACGGAAGTTTTTATCAAGGTATTAAGGAGTTTTAATACCTTCAGTTATCTGATTTTCGGTTTAACTTGAAATCATGTCACTTGCATCGAATCGAATCGCATAGATTCAAATCGGAATTCTTTGAATCGCTTTGTTGCATCAAATTGAAAATCTTTTGCTGCATAGCATACTCCTACATAGACTTTACTCCTATAGTCTTGCATAAATAAATTGATATTTGGGTGATATTTGGCCGCTCCCACAACGCCCCTCCATCGTCCTCGGTTGTTCCTAATCGCTCCTGGTCTCTCTTCACTTGGCTTCACCACTTTTATTTTGGCCTTCCTCTCAATCTCTTCCTTTGGTATTTTTCAATAAAACTTTTTTTCATTACTAATCTCCTCTCTTCTCGAAACAAGCCCAGTCTATATAATTATTCTACATTTAATTCACAAACCACTTATGAAGCCCTGTAAATTTCTCTTAATTAATTCCCCTTTCTGTTTTCTCTTTCTTCAAATATTGGGCCATAAATCTTTCATAGAATCTTATTTTCAAAAGTTATTAATTTCCTCTCTTCCGCTTTATTCAATTTCCATGTCTCAACTCCATATAATAATACTAAACTGATGATTGTTTTACATAGTCTACTTTTGGTTGTTTTTGTTAGTCATTTGGAGGGCATAAAATTGTTGCAAGAGTAGAAACATCCTTTTGCAAGATTTAGCCTATTTTGTATTTCTATATCCTCTGGATATACACCTGCTAGTACAAGTACTACTTAAAAAAGTTCAAAATGAATATTGTGACCCTTTCACCTAGTTTAGTGAAAAATACTTTTCACTAAACCCACATTAAGGATAGTAAGAGCGATCTAATAATTTAAAAATAAAAAATAAGTATAAATAACAATTTATTAGTTATTTAGTATTTAATAACGACTAAATAGACTGACATTACTTTATAGTTTAACCTTTTGTGGGTGAAACCACAGAGTCTACCTACGGGCGCTTTTGTAAAAAATATGCGTTGTTGTCAGTCACAGGAGTCACTGTACTTCACGTGCCTTATTCTCGCATTCAGTTTTTTATTGTAAAATTGATTATTTCATACAATATTTATACAATATACAGCAAAGCCATGTTTATCTGGATCCAAATAATTCAGATTCCACCTTATCCAGATCAGGTTAAAAAACTTAATAATAGTTATATATTTTACTGTTTAATACTATTTTTTTCATCATGCTGCCTGTAAAACAGCCATTTTTAGTTCTCTAAGTCATCCTCAAAATCATCGTTTTCAGGTCACTTCAAATAGGGATTAGAAATAATGCAGGCGCTATTCAGGATTAATGTGGGCATCTATATTCTGTTATATTTTCAGATTATCTGGGTTTTCGGCTTTCCAGATTCGGTCTCCGCCACATTAATCCAGATAAACCAAACTTTAATGTATGAATAAAACTAATCTATTATCTATATCTGGAAAAAAACTCTATTTCAGCATTCATGTTTCAAAATCAAAGTCACTGAATAATGATTAACACTCTAATTAATGACTGATACCTCGTAGAGAACGTTGTACGTAGGCAGAGTCAAAGTTTCCTCGTTGAGCAGAAGCCTCTCTGCCAGCAACGTGTACAGGTTGTGTGGGCTCATCACGTCGTATTTCCGCCTGTAAAACAACCATAAACAATTCAATTACTTAAAAAACTGTTAAACAATCTGATAGATTAATATATACAGTGTAACCTGCTTCTTATAGCCTCAGTTGTAACGTAAACACGGATTACGTTACGTTATAATTACATGGATTTACATTACATGACGTCAACACGGATATTACGTAATTTATTTCCAAGTCCCACCCAACTTAACACATTGGCTGCTAAAAAACACACAATATACTATCAAGAATGCTAATTTCATTTTTAATTTCAACAAACCTTTACATATAGAATGATCAAATATGACAGAGTTTTGAAAATTCATAATGGCGTTGGTTATTAATTATTAAATTAACAAATAGTTGGACTTTTCCAACGCGTCTTGTGTTTAAAATCTACACAACGTTTCGAGAGTTGGATGAACTACTCCCGTTTTCAAGTGCCTAACAATATTTTACATTTGTACAAACAAAAAGTTATTTCTACATATAAAAAAGAAACCAGTCAAAAAACACAACAAAAAATATAACTATAGAAAAAATTGTAAACAAAACACTATACTTAGCCTATTCTGTACATTCGGAAAATTGCAAACGAACGACACTAGCACTCCGCCTCCGAGCTAGCGGACGTAAAAATAAGTAGGACCGCACGACACGAAGGCCAGACCACTACTGACCCCCACCCGTCAAAGCGGTCGCTACTTTCACCTCGTGTCCGCTAGGGGCGCTGGCAGCCCAGCGTCGTCCGGCTGCTGCTGAAAACAAATTAGCACACGGAAAAAAACAATTGTATACAAAAATTCGGGGCCACCAACGTTACACTTCGCCTCCATGCTAGTCGGCTGGGAACCTGGTAACAAATACACGGTCCGAAGGCTGGAACACGAAGTCCTTCCTTCGACCATGCAGAGCGATTGTTCCTCCATGAACCACTACGGGCGCTGGTAGCATAGCGTTGGATGACCTAACCCAAAGAAACCAACAAAACAAACAGGGAACAGCTATTACAGATATTGTGGGGAATACCACTACACTCCGCCTCCATGCTAGCTGGACGGGAACCTGGCAACAAATTCACGGTACGAGGGTTTAGACAGAGTCTCCCCCCTTGACCGTGCAGAGCGTACTACTATTATGTGTTCGAGTAAAATGGTTTGTGTCCCTAATAAAATCTAACTTCGAAAAGTTTTCTAGTTTTAATACTCATTTCATACTGTCTATCCGAAAAATTCAGATATATATTGGATTTCATCTGATAATATACAGGTTTTGACCAAACCTTTTGGATATCCACACACCTATAATAATGCTAACTAACTTGCTTCTTAAATATGGGTCATACAAAGGACGGGCTTACTGCTAGTCTTGAATAATTTTCTGAAGTAATCTGTGACGCTTGCTAACTCACTTGTGTGTTGATCGACTGAGGAAGAAGCCAAGTAGTTTGAGCGCCTGCAAACGAATCAGCTGACTCTCAGAGGCCAGCAGCTTGAACACGGTGCGGACACCGTGCTTCATGTCAAACGCAGGCACCATGGCTGCCGGATGGTCACTCATCAGGCCTGCCACAACGGAAAATATCAGGCTTGTGCAAAAACAAAAAAACTTTAGAGGGACAAGTTAGTAGACCTGCCAAAATATTAAATAGAGTGAAACTAATCAAACAGATATAAGTAACACAAGTTACAAATTGCCCACTATTAACTAACCTGAATCCCTATCATTTTCAAGTTGGCTAACACAACCTCTAAGCAATCAATGCAAACTATCAGCTGACCATTCAGGAACTAATTTACCACTGTCAGCTGTTATTATTTCTGATAGTTCATTACAGGGTGTGCCAGATGCCTCCCATGTTACTCTTATGGGGTTACTTTTCTTCCCTCGGGACTAAATACTATATACCTTTTCTCCCTCAGGACAAAAAGTATTACTTTAGAACTCTATTTCAGAGAGTAAAGTACCAAGTTTAAAAAAGTGTCAAAATAATTTAACAATAATATGCTCATACCGATGAGAGTCTGCACGACGTCATGGAGGTTTTCATCCTCCCTGACTGTTGACAGGTAGTTGAGTATGCTCTGCAGCTCGTCCTCCTTGACTCCTTGACCCACCATCATCAGCTGCTTCAGGAAAAGCAGGATGTAGGCTCGCACGCCCAGGATGTCCTTCTGAGCTGGCCTTGGTCCATCTGCACAGATCAGAATAAATAATCAAATGTTTCATCTGTGAAAATTATATCGATATTATATAGGCCTACTTCTTACAAGGGTCAGTTTCACTTTGGAATTGCCAATTTTGTAATCCAAATAGCCTTTTAGAGGGCCCTACTACAGTAGTATTAGGTAGTTGAGGTTAAGGTTCCAGCAAAAATCGCTAACTCCCTACAGGGGCTGATGAAGATGACTCATCATCAATTAAACAGTCACCTTTCAAATAACTTAACTCGACTATGAGCCTACTTTTAAGTCGTTATTTAGTTTTTAAATCAGTCAAAAACTTTGTCAACTACAGTTTGCATATATTGATAAAATCTCTTTCTGTTGATAGGGAACATTTAGATTGTTTCAACATCTCAAAATCATGCAACACTACAAAAAACAAGTCCAATCCAAACAGGACAAAACGCGGGAGTATGATTTCTAGAATTAGTCAAAATAATTTTCTTAGAAATAAACTGCTTGACTGAACAACTGGGAGAGTAACATTACTTGACCTGCCAATTTAAAATATTGAAATGATACGAATACAACCCAATTCTTGCCTTTATTTTAAGACTGTTTTTGAGGACTGGCTCAGTTAACCCAGAGGCTCTGTTAATCGGATCTCGGATAATTGGGCATCTACTGACTTCAAATTAAATATATTCACTTCTGGTTCAGGATAGAGATCTTACCCAGTCCTTTGGGCGTGATGCCGCTCTTGGCCCGTGGGTTCACCACCCAGTAGTAGTACTTGAGCGTGTGCACCGTCTGAAGCACCGTGGACACCCGGCGCACGGTGGAGTAGATCTGCGTGTCCGCCAGGAACTCCGTCGCCAGGTACGAGTAGAGCCTGGTCTGCACGGCGGCCGGTGTGTAGATCCAAAGTGCCGGGTTGAATAGGACATGGTCCAGGAGCTGCCACGTCAGGAACGAGAAACAAAACAACTGCACTTATGTTAGTTGTCCCCTAAAGGTTGGCCTAGCACACTACACTCTGTTTTTTTTATTTAAAAAAACCCTAACGGCCCATCATCATAAGCCAAGGGCCTGTGTGATGAATTAAATACTGCAAGGTACATTAGCCCCTACAATCGAATCTGTCTCCCTCTTGAGATGTACATTATTTAAATATTTAGGAATAATTATCGATATAACACAGGAGAAATTAAAATCAAATCAAGACTTTTCAGTAACAAATGTTACTCGTTCCTACAAAATGTAAAAAAACAAAATTTCCAGGAATCCACAAAAACCAAAATGAAAATATATAAAACCATAAAATATTACCTATAAGTATATAGGGCTCAGAAGCTTGGGCGCTAACCAAACAAGATGAAAATAAGCTAATAATTTTTGAAAACAACATTCTCCGACTTGAGGTCTAAAATGATCTGGACATTAGGGCCTAAAGTGAAAGCCAAAGAATGTCCTTAACAGAGGAGATGATGAAGGGCTGAGGAAGAAGATTGCTCAGAGCTATTGGTGATAGCTAGGCTAATAGCTCATCACCAAGAGCTAGGCTCAAACTAACAGTTTTAGCTGCTAGGTAACAAGAGGGCGCCAGAGACTACGCAGCGTCTAGGGAAGGCTCATCCTGGACACTGGCGCTGCAGTGAAAGTGTTAACAGTTCAGGAGGTAACATATATTAAATAAGAAAATATTAGCCAAAGACATATTAATTTTTACAACTGAGTGGAGCAAGTACGGAGGAATCACCTGTTTAAGCAGGAGCTCACTGTTGGATGAGAGACATGTGACCAGGTGTTTTGTGAGGCTCAGGAAGGAGCTGAGCACGTCGAGTGTCAGGTGTTCCCGGGACGAGCGCTGCAGCATGTAGCTGATCACCAGAAATCCTCGGTTCTGTATCATGTGCTGCTGCACGGTGGCCGAACTCTCAACTAGCTCACAGATGAATCCCAGCAATTTAGAGCTAGAACAGAAACTCACGTAATTACTTTATAGATGTCAATTTTAAAATCACCTGTCATCATAACGACTGAGATGAGAATATTAACATTAGTAAATACAAATTTCATCATTAGTTTCAATTATGTATTTTTATTTCATGGGAAAATGGCACATTAAGTAACATCTAGCCTGAGATTATGGCATACCAAAGACTGCAAAAGTTGCCATGAATAAAACTTGTTACATACCAATAAGTGGGGAAAATGAAGTTTATAAGAAAAATAAAAGGTAATACAAGATTGGATAGAATTAGGAATGAAGAGTTAAGAAAAGTCGAAGAAAGTTTTATAGAACAAGTAGAAAAATAGAGATTGAGATGCCTCCACCATAAGAAGAATGGAAAATAATTGAATCCCAAAACAAATGAGTGAGCTCCAAATGAATGGAAGAAGACTCTGAGGAAAGTTGTTTGGCGAGGTAAGAGGTTATGTGGAAAAAAGAGGAACGCAATTGCAGTATGTGGAGGAAGAGGAATTATGGAGGGACAGAACGAGATGGAGACGTCTAGTGAACACCCAAACTGAAAGATAACCAGACCAGTAGAGGATATAGTATAATGATGATATTTCATTTTGTATCTCATTCTAATATTTTGTACTTTATTACAATTATTTTATTTAAATTATATGTAATTTAAACCCTTAATGGTATTATTCAGTGATCCAGAGCAGAGGCTAATTATCATGAGTTGATTTATCATTTAACACAGTCAAAACCATTTAAAAAAAACGAACACTAAAAATTATAAATTAGCCAATTTTAATTTTTTTTAGCTGAGCGTAAATTGTAATGGACTTTATTCTTATTAATTTGGCAAATATATTGATTTCAGACACATGCAAATAATCATGCAAATGCAAGGTGTCTAAAAAATTTCACAATAAGAATCCTCAAATTTTCTTTGCCAATATTCCAAAAGCCAACTTCGACTGATAATGATTGTTCTACAGTCTACAAGTAGACTGATGCTTCTAGATATCCAATGATGTGACTCTCAAACTGCTAACCAAACAATATAAAAAGAAGCTAATAATTTTTGAAAACAAAATTATCAGACATATTTATGGTCCATTTTAAGAAGAAGGAACTTGGAGGGTCAGGATGGACAAGGACGTACATGAGGTCTAAACGATCTGGACATCAATGCCTTGCGTAAAAGGTAAAAGCCAAAGAATGTCCTTAACAGAGGAGATGATGGAGGACCGAGAAAGATTGAGCAGAGCTGTTGGAGATAGCCAGGCTAAAAGCCAACTTAGGTTTGAAAGACCAACTAGTTAAGATAAAAGTAACGTAGCGGCATGGTCACATGGGCTATCTAGAAGTGATTGCTCATGATCTGACAGGAGTCGTCGGAAACTGGTTTTAGTCCATCAACCTTTGACTTACTGAGCCTGCACATTTACCCTGATCTATTGTCCTGGATAATAATTTTGGAGCTGCCGTGTCAAAAACGAGAAACAAAACCTCTGCCCTTACGTTAGCGTCCCGTAGAGAATGTCCAAGCTCTCAAATTTATCTATGATTTTCATACCCAGTCTTTACTCAATAACAGCTATGTGTATGGGTTTGTGAGTCTGGGGGTAACTTACCAGAGCGTGGGGTCTCTGCGCGCATCCAAAGAGTCGTAAGGCAGGTCTAGCTGAGAGAACAGCGGGAACAGAACCTGGATACCTCCGATTGAGTTGAGGGTGCTGTGGATGGAGTGGGTTATCACAGCTTTCACGTCCTGCAAACACAGGGCATACAATCAACCATCTGTTCCATTAAACCATTCCTGTCTCAGAACGCACATTGCACGTCCGCGTATTTCGCTAGACAGATGACTAAGGACGTGCACTGTGCGTCCACGGGGCAGTTATGAGCAAACAATGTGTGTTGCCTGCTTATATTTCGACGTAGTTCTTTTCTCAGCCGTTAGGTTTACTTGTTCATTTCTCATCAGATAGATAGTGTTGGCGTCCTCTTTTAAACAATCGTATTTAGTATCCAATGTTCCGTGTTAACAGTAAATTGTTTTCTTGTTCGCACAATTCGTTCAGCTATTGTATTTATTGATAAAAATACAGTAATAATTATTATTTTTTAATATGCAAAGTGAAATAAAGGAACCATTTTAAAACAAAATAAGTCTTGATGAAACAACAGTACTTACTTGTTTCTAAGCCTGCCGCTTGGAACTGGTGAAAAAGTACAGAAATAAGTTTTTTTTCTTGCTAAAAGTGATTTTATACACAGTTAAAGGGTATAAGTAACAGGGTAAAGAAATCAAAATATATAATTCATGAAGTTATTGTTAAATTTATCAAGCTAATAGTGACATACAGTCGTAGTGAAAAAGGCTCGATTTTCATTCAGACCTGAGGGCCTCAGGCGTCAACCAGTCTGTCTGGAATGGGATAACACTTCAGCCCCGGAATTTCCCTTTCAACACCCCCGGTCGGCATTATTTTCGGTTTTGAACCACCTTGTACCAGTAATAAAAAAAAATTTCCGGTTACATGACCAATGGTGTTACTTTCGTTACATTTTTTGCATCTCGCACATTGCTAACACTCTCCCAGAGTTTAGACATACCTATGTAAAATATTTGAGCTGTGTTGGAATAATCTTGATTACATTTAACAGAGACAATTTACTGAAGCAATTGAAGCAAAAAGAGCATAACCTAAGGACAAATCTAAATGTACTAAATTTATTTGAAGTAATACATGTATAACTGACTACACTGTCAACTTATAGGCATCAAAAACTGAAATTTAGCATTTAAACATGTAACTGTTTAGCAATTATTAGTCACAACTGGTAATACCCGACTTATCAATCAGTTTACATTAGGCTGTACCTCATCAAAATACCACGAAACAACTTTTTGTTTCAGCTAAAACCAGAATAATTTCAAAAACAGTACTGATAATTCATCCTCAGTCATTTTCTAAAAAATACTTCAATTGCAAATAAATTTAATACGATGATTTGAGGTGAAGATTATTAGTTATCAATCCAAATTATTTAAAATCTCGCTTATTGAAAAAGTAGAGATATGAATACGATTTATTAACACAATTTGTAAAAATCCGAAAGGTCAATGATATCGAGAATGAATGGAATCACTGAAACGGTATCAGCTGCTCAATTATTACCAACTCAGAGATGGTTTATTTTGATGAAAAGAATTCAATAATTAGTCAGCTGTACGGATTGATAATTTTTTTTATAAAACTCACTATCGTCACACAATAATATTTGTATGAACAAGTCTTTGGGATTAATATTGTCGATTCGTACTCATTACTTAAATAAAATGAAAATTGTAAGATATTTAATCAGAATGTTTCATAACTTCAACCACAAAATTGTTACTTTGATCAATACTAACAAAATACCTGCAGCACTAGGGTGAGGGCAATGTGTTTTCGTTAGGGGCGAACACATAATGATGTTATTAATAAGAAATTAATTTATTAATTTCTTAATAAATTGATTCTTTCTTAATTGACATTGATCTTAATCAACGTCTGAATTTCCATGGCTATATTGTATATACACTAACTTGCAGCATTTGGGCTAAGGGCGTGTGGACAAACTAGGTGTCGCCCTTGGGGGCGACTACAGACATGGCTGAATTTTCATAAAAAAAATACTAAACATACAGTGATAGGGCTTGGGATGTGTGGACAAATTAGGAAGATTTGCCCTTGGGGGCGGATTACAGACACGACTGACTGTCCATATCTACATATTTTTCACACAATGTCTTACCTGCAGCATTAGGGCGTGGGGCGTGTGGACAAAGTAGGAGAATTCGCCCTTGGGGCGGAGTACAGTCACAACTGAGTGCCCATATCTACATATTTTTCACACAATGTCTTACCTGCAGCATTAGAGCGTGGGGCGTGTGGACAAAGTGGGAGAATTCGCCCTTGGGGCGGATTACAGTCACAACTGAGTGTCCATATCTACATATTGTTCACACAATGTCTTACCTGCAGCATTAGGGCGTGGGGCGTGTGGACAAAGTAGGAGGTGTTGCCCTTGGGGGCGGACTGCAGACAAAGCTGACTGTCCGTTGCTACAGGGTTGTACATGAACACAATGGCACTGGATAGCTTCCCATCATATAGAACCTGTCGTTGTGGAACAGTTATATCTCAGCACACATATATATTCAATAAACGCTCATAATTTACCAAATTCTATATTATGAAATATTATAGCAAAATGAATTCATAGAATCTGTTTAAAACGGGTAAAATATGTCTTTATTGTCTACAGGTGTCTTTGATAAATAAGCAGAAATTTCTCTTTTTTAATGTTTTATATTTAAGTTATAATGTTTAGGAACGAAATAAGTTTAAAATTGTCCCCAGTATGTATGATATTTAGAAAATTAATTCTGATAAAAAGGAACATCATTGGAATGAGTATTTAAAACTATTCACTAATATAAATTACAAGAAGATTGTTAAATAAGGTCCGTTTGTTGTAGACGTATGTACGTCGTATAAACGCCGTGTTGTGGGAAACAGCTGTGCTCAATTTCAGCTCTGTAGCTAACCTGTATGGTTCCATGATGTGCTTTTAAAATGTTTCAGATTATCAACTCAGTGATACAGCTTTAGACAGTAAGGAACCTTCCTACTAGAGATATTCACCGACAGATTCAGGAATTGTTCTGTGATAATGTAAACAGTGACAACAAAGTGCGATGGTTAGAGAATTCAGAGGTAGCCATGGTAATGTCCATGATGACATTTGCTCCTGTGGTCTTTCTTCAACTACAGTCTATTTGGTGGCTTCGGGTGAAGAGAGGATTTATGAGATCAGACGCTTCACAATAACAAGTCTCTCAAACAAATTTTCTGATATGTCGAGACCAGGATCCTTACAAAACTGTTTCTAACACCAAAAGTTATGGACGGCCGCTCGGGCCTTGGAATATTTGGTGCCAGGAGACATATCTCCCAGGCGCTGGGCACCGCTGAGACCGTGTTTCAGTCGGAGATCCTGGCGATTGAATGCTGTCCAGAAGACTTCAAGACAGACAGCTGAATGGAGCAAGAATTCTAATTCTGTCTGACAGCCAAGCTCCACTTATAGTACTGAAATCACATTCAGTGATATCCAAAGTTTTTTACAGCTGCAAGGGTTCTTTTAAGGAGCACCAAGAAGTGTAAGGGCTGTCTCCTGGGGTGCGATAAAAAAGATCTGAGGGGAGGGTCTAACATTTTGTCCTTTCCTAGACAGCTTTGGGAAACGGGATGAGAAAAGAAAGAATACTAAAAAAAGTCAGACAGATGTCCTGAATTTCTGGGTACTCATTTGGCTCGAATGTCCTCAAGAAAAAGAAATTCTTTGATCGGATCTTCGTGGACCCCGAAGAATTTTAACAACTGAGTGTCACACAAATTCTGGGCTTCGTCAAGGGACTAGAGTTGTGGGACTAACTTCAACTAGGGCTACAAAAGATTTTAAGGTAGCTATGCAACAAAAGTTGAAACCTGTGCAAATCAAAGACCTGAATGTGTGGAGGGTTGATAATCTTACACATTTTAAGTCACAGAACCATGATACACACGCTCATTGCGGAATAGGTATGCAGAATAAAACAAAATAGACCTTACTTAAAAAATAAATATTATATATATATCCTTTATGTTTCTTGAATATACCTATTGTGACCTCACTATGTAACCTTTTATTTAAGAATAATATTTTAAAAAGAAAATTGTCATTTAATAAAAAATTGTAAATTATGAAATTTTAATATTCAAGTTATATTAATTAAATGATTTTTAATGATGTTTTATTTATATAATTTTTTGTTAATTAAAATAATAAATGTTGATAATACAGTATATTTTAATTTTAAAAAGTGTTGTAATTGTAAGTAACATAAATATTTATGGAATTTAACGGTACAAATAATATTTGCCTAAAATAAAGAATCACTCTTGAATATTCCATATACATGCATACACATTTTAATCTAAAAAACATAATAAGCATAAATTTCAAATTCTACAAAACTATGTAATTCTATTCAATGAAAAAAGCACAGTTAAAGCAAATAAATAATTCAATGACATATTCAAATTCATTATGAATAATTATCGAACAACACTACAAGTGGGACATGCAGCTTGGATGTTTTCAATCGATGGTGCACGGCAACTGGTAAATTTTGAATTCATAAAAACTACTAAAAACTAAAATCAATTTACAGAAAAATTAAAACTCAATATTTTAAAAGGCGGCCATACTAAATTACTCACAAAGTACAAGCATTCAAGACATCACAACGAATGTAAAAACTCACCACAGTGTTCAGTGAATATAAACAATTCTAAATCATAAATAAATGTAAAAAAATATGTTTGTTGGTCATATTCTATGTATAAAAATAAATTTCTAAATTGATTATCCATAATATGCATAATAAGAACTTTCCGTAGGAAATATATTTTTTTAAATTCATCTAAAGGATGATACAACTAATGAATTACTTCATTCGGTCCAATATTTTAAAATACATTAAAAACATAATCTGATATGAAACTTTACAATATACGATATAATTATAATTTTTTTTAATAGGGAGAAGTTAAATCTAAGCTCTGTGTGTGTATGGCACAAGTACAGGTTTTTATGTGACTGAAATTGAAATAAATATTTTATTGAAAGTATATAAAACATGATTATTCAAAATGGAGTTTTACGATAGAATAAAACTATTTAATTCTTATATGACCTTATAAAGGGTATAAACATTGACTTTAGAAAGAAGATGAATCATCTAAATGAGTAAATTACTCAGAATTGAATTAGTAGTAGTAGTACATTTGAATTAAGGAACTGCACATAATTATGTGCTAACAAGAACATGAATGCAATTTCATTCATGTTCTTTAACTTTTTACTTTCTCCCCTTATACGATCGTATACATGGAGAAAGTATTGTTTTGCGTTAAAATTTTAGAATTTGAGTTGAGAGTGGATATATCCGTTTTGGGGTACCCTGAATCCAAAAAAGCGGATTTTGATGTCGTGTTTGTCTGTCTGTGTGTGTGTTTGTGTGTGTATCCAGATACACCACACATCCATTCTGTACACATCCAGATATGTACAGAATCACAACCTACCCCGTTGGAACGATTTAGATAAAATTTGTAATGTATGTATTATTCACCGTATCTCCAGGCTAATTTTTTTATTTTTAACCCTAGAACTGGCAAAGTCATAATTCAAGACACATTTACAAATTCTGGAGCCATCTGTCGTCAATTTGGTGAACTTGTTACACACTATCGCCTTCGTGACCATGTTGCCCTCTGGGGGAAAGCAACCGAACCTGCTCATGAAGTGCACTAGACTGCCACCAGGCATGTCTTATAACCAAAAAGTGCTTTCTACTCCTATCCACTGGTGGCTGAACCGGCTAAAGCGCTGCGCTGATGAGCGTAACGTTCTAGCGATTCGGAAGTGCTAGGGTTTGAATACCGACGGTGAGAAATCCCAATTTAGCTTGCAAATGTTGGTATAACGGAGTGGGGGGCCAACCTTAAATAAATGGTGGCCAGCTTGGGTAGAAGTTGACAGCATTAAGCCTACGAGGCTAAATTGGGATTGCAGTGGACACCTATTTTGCTTATGTGGTTAGTGGTTATAAGGGGGAGACATGTTTTGTGCTTTTTTTTTGTTTATACTTAATATTTCAAGAAGATATAAGTAATTATTTTTATGTTACAGTTAAAAGTAAAAAGCTTGCCACTTCAAGGGTTAAAGGTAGTGGATCCCTAAAATCTTTTTAAAAACGTGAATAATCCAAATTTCTCAAAAATGGCTCTAACAATTAATTTTGTTTAAAATTTAGTAGTTTGTAGTGTACAGAGTACTAAATAATATGATACCACCCGCATGGCTGTAAAAACGACAGTTCAAAAGTTATGGGCTTTTAAATTTAAAAGAATTTTTAAAGTTTTTCGTGAAAAAATAAAGGTGAAGTATGATTTGACTGCCACCATTAAAATTAGCTCAAAAAACTAAACAAATTAGTATTTTGAATAATTTGTTTACGACTAATGGTTCCAGAGAAAATTTAAATTTAATGCCCCTGGTAAACACAGAACAATGTCTGAGAGCGCCCAATGTTATTCTTATAGAGAATGTTAAAATTTAAATTTCTTTCTTATTTCCCAACTGTTTTCCATGTAACTTAGGTATGCAGTGAAAGGTCAGATCACCCAACAAAACCCACTCAAAAACGTATTGTATTACCGAGGGTGGGGGGTGTTGCCCCCAATAAAATTCTAAGAATCAATTGTTTTCAGTTTTTGTTTGTTTTTGCATTGTTTATGGTTGAAGTTGGATAGTTATTTTTGAAAAAAGTATTATTAAGATCAACTTTAAAGTTTAGCCTTTTTAAATTTACTGAAGGGAGAAAGTATGTCAGTCCACTGATACCGTTTATTTAAATAATCGTTACAATAACATAATCTTTTTTTCATTCAATAATATAGATACGGTAAAGAATATTGTAAGGCAGAAAAAAAATGTTCTAGTTAAATCAGCACATTCTAGTGGCAACTCCAGGAACTACTGAGGATCTGATTCTGGCTTCTTAAAGTTTGCACAATCTACCCGTAAAGATGAAACGTCTACTTCTTTCTAAAGTCAATGGCATGGGGGATGGTGTGGTGAGCTTACAGTTTTAGCGCCGTGCAGAGTCATGCCTTGCGCCGGGTCTGTGGCGCCGGTCAGCGCCAGACTCACCCGCTTGTGATTGTCCGGCAGACTGAGATGGCACTCGTTATCGAACCGGAACTGGCTCTGAACATGAAACCGGTTCATTGGGATGAGTTTGTTAGCAACAATGAACTGGTTATAAGGATGAACAGGTACACTAATACCAGTTTTAACAATAAAGTATGAAAAACAGTATGAAATATTCTGAGAGGTAATTGGCTTGATAGTAACTGGCTCTGAATACACATATATATTAAACCGGTTATAAATATGTAACACTTTTAATAATAAAATATTTAATATTTTCAGAGATAACAGGTTTGATAGTAACTGTTACTGGCGTTATATATACAGAGTGATTCAGAAAGAAACTGAAAGAATTGAAGGACATGTTCTACTAGTGAAAATAATGAAAAAAGTTTATATAAACAAACACGGGTTTGGAAATGCTTCGTTAGTAAGTTACGGCTACATTTCGCCTGGATTTCAGTAACCTTCCCCCAAAAATTAAAGTATTTCATCCATTTTGAATATTTTATTGTCATTAATAATTCCTTTTCTTTGCAAATCTTTATTTAATGATGACTTTATTTACATAATCTTTTCAGTATTAAACTATCTAAGTTACAGGTTTTACTTTAAAATTTATTTTGTTTATTGATACGATAACGGATTAATTGTAGACAAAACTTTAAAAAATGTTGTAATTTGGCTTTTTACTAGCCTTTTTTCTTTTTTTTTCTTTAGGTTTTTTTCTAAGACACAACTACAATTGTGTCTTAGAAATCTTTTAGAAATTTTGAAGAATCTTTAGATAAAATTCACATCTTAACTGTTATTTATATATTTTTTTTCAAAACCTGATCTGGATGATACGGAATCCGGATGATTCCTATCCGAATAAACCAGACTTTACTGTACTACCTTTGACACTTTAATTGACCCTTCAACACTGGTTGACGTACTGTGCAAGCGGTGCCAAAGATGTGACAGCCGCCGGTTGATCTGCTCTAGACACGTTTGTCAGTACTACATTTTGCTGCTACCTTACGGGATTTTTGTGAACTATTTGGAGCTTCTCAATATTGGAGAATGCTGTCTACTTTTTTAGCATTGTTGTTTTTGTCACTCTGCTGTCTTTTAAGGAGGAAAACTGAAAAAATCTCAGCTGGAAGAGCAGATAATAACCACTCGGTTTGTTTATTCTTGTCTGATTTAACGTAGGAAGGCAATGTTTTTGTGTTAGTTTGACAGTTTTGAACTGAAAAATAATTTGTTATTATCTCTACAAGTGTTTTATGTTTTGTTAGTATTAAGTATAGTGTCGTAATAGTATATTTTAAATTGCCCAGAAATAGGTTATTTTTTGATGTTTTCAATAAAATATTAGTCTGTAATGGACTTAGATGATGTGTTTGGGGGGAACAGTGTGGACCCAGAACTTTTTATTATTTTAGATACGTTTACCTTATAGCCGGGCCCGAGGCGGTGCATGGCGCATATCTGGTGTGTGCTGAGAGCCTCACTGAACAGGTAGATGGCCGACATCTGGCCACAGAACACCCTCTCCTCGTCCAGCTCTGGTGTGGCCCCGATGTAGCATTTGTCGAACGGCTGCAATAACAATCAAGATACAGCATACCTTTATTCAGTTATATACAAAGTGAATGGTGTCATTTTTACATTTTTCAAGCTGTACTTAAAAATATGACAGAGCAGACTTACTACAGATGGCTACAAAAAAGTCAAGAAAGAAACAAAATTAATAAAATAAAAAACAATCTACAAAAGAGTTGAGGTTACTGAAAAAATCATTAACCCTTCAAGGTGGTTTGACATGAGTTTCACATCATGCAAAAAAAGACACTGCTGCGGTTTGACATGAGTTTCACATCAGCTGGCACATTCTAGCGACGTCCTAGTGAACTTTTTCAAACTCGGACTGTGTGGAGAATATTACTCATGAGTTTCTCTACATTTTCCAACCAATTTTGATCAGCTGCAAGTGCGACAGAGATAGAGATTTGTTGTTAACAAGGACAGTCTTTGGTCGTTGCCTCAACTTGGTCTTCATATGTCCTGTTAACCGTAGTATTTTGTGCTGTATATTTATATTTTTATATTTGTACTGTATATTTTTTTACTCTATATTTATGATTTTTATGCTGTGTACTGACGTCAAATTATATTCTAAGCTGTTGCCTGGATAATTAGGTGTTCATTGTGTCTTTCTTTTTGTTTGGAAATGTAAATTAGTGTTGTGTTTGTTAGAGACGCTTATGCGTTGAAGTGTAAAATTAGTGATTCGATTTATTGTAACTGGAAATTGGGTGGCTAGTTTTTAGACTATTATTTTTGGTTCAGTAGTTTTTATGATGTCTAGATCTAGTGAAATCGATCGTTGGTTGGACCTAACTGATGTAGGGTTATTATCAAATGAGAGTGAATGGACATCGCCCATGCTCTGTAAAAAAGTACTGTAGCAGGGTCTGGTGGCCTTAAAAAAACTACCGCCTTAAAGGATTAAGGTTTTGTATAAAAAACTGTTTAAGCTGTTTTTTTAACACACAAAAATTATCTATTGATTTGATGTCAGCAGGAAGATGGTTGAAGAATTTAATGCCAGCATATGAAGGTTTTTATCATAAAATCTAAGATTACAGTATGACGGTTAAAAGCAAAATTAGGGTTGTTTCTCGTGTTGTAGTTGTGATTTTGGTCTAAAGTAAGTAGATGTAATGAATTATTTTTCAAGAACAAAACTAACTCAAAGATATACAGGCAATAGACAGTCATGAAACCTAGCTTCACAAAACACTGGCTAACAGTCTCATTCCACTTTAGCCCCAAAATTAGTCATATTGCTTTTTTTTAATAAATTTTTTTTTCAAGTTTACAATTGAAGTACTCCCATATAAACTTATCCCAAAAAAGATATGTGATCGAATAAATATTTCTAAGATTTGGAAAGTCAGTGTAATTAGACTTTTTTTAAATCCAAATAACCCAGAAGCTAATTTTTTGTTATATGACTGTCCCGATTTAAATGTTTATCAATGATTAAACCCTGGATTCCTCCACTTCCTCTATGAAGTGTGTATTTAAGAAAATATTTAATCGATCAGAAGATCTACTTTGCGAAGTGGAAAAAATTTTTAATTTAATTTTTGAAGGATTAAAGTAGCATACCCTTATCATTCAAAATTTGTTCTAATACAAGTCTTCGCACCTCCTAATTTTTTGAATTACTTACTGGAAGCCAAAAAGATTAATAAAAGTACCAATTATTTACAAGGCTTATTTTGAACCCTTTGAGTGCTTTGAAACGATAAAATGTCATTAACTTCTATCCTGAAAAGTCAAGGTACATTTTGAATAGAATAAAATCCACCAAATGTACCTTTGACAACATCTACTCAACGTATAATTTATGTGGCAACATAGAATGATGTTTTCACACGACGACCACTTGAAAATGATGCAAGAGCATTGAAACTGCAGTAGTGGATATTACCAATACAACTGCTTAGACAGGTAATTTCAGTCCAGGGCAATACAATATGTTAAAATTAATAAATTAGTTATTGGGGAATTTTTTACAAATTTTAATACACAAAATAAGTTTTACTAAACACTATCAACAGTATTAATTTTTTAACCAATTAAATTACTACTAGGGGTACGGTACGCCCATCTGTGATGTACCGGTACCTCATTACTCCTTTAAGGGTTAAAACTAAAAAATAAAAAAACAGCAAGTAAAGATGTTTATAATATATGTTAGAGAATGTCAGACTTACCTCATTGGTTGAGACGAACCAAGCCATTTCCGTGCTAGAGGCGAGTTGTCCGTTTACAAGGCACTTGATCTCACTCTTGGTCCAGCGATTGTAGATGTACACGACAGCTATCATGTACCACTGCCAACACAACACCACTTCAGGAAAAACCGCAACAAATATGATCACCTCTTTCCAGGGGTAATAATAACGCAAAAGGTCTGGCTACATAAATAATTTAATAAAAAAATACCAAAACTAATTTTTTTTAACCAGGAAAAATTTATTAATTAATTGCTGTCTGAATTTAATTTTGTGCAAATTAAATACAATCAAACCTCGCTAAATTGAAATTCAACGGAAAGCCAATTTAATTTGAATTAAAGAAAATTTGAACTATCAGTAGTTTGAATTATAGAGGTTAGCGAAAATAAAATTTGAATTATGGAGGCAAATATTGGTATTTTATAAGATATAGTAGACTAAGAAAACACTTACAGTCCAAACCTGGAGGAATTACAGAAATAAACTGAGTCACGTTTCAAATGGCGTGTTTTTTTAAAATTACTTGGAATATCAGAAAATATGTGAAGCTAACTAACCTCGAATTGTAGAGGTTAACTTCAAGCTTTAGAGGTAAGGTATTCGAATTCTAGAAACTCAAGTACAAACAAAATCTAATTACAGAGACTAAATTATGTGTCAAAAGTACTGTGTTGTTTGAAAGGTTTTCTTAAGGGAACATACAAAATCTACAAATTGAAGAGGTTCTTCAATTAGCAACAGTCTACTACATTTGTTTCTATAGAATAACTCTTAGAGTAGACCGCACGAAAGTAGTCCGACGAGGTCTTGGACAGCTGGTTCTTCCCTCACCCCCTTTTGCCCAGCAGTGTTGCCATTTTTCATTTAGCCTATCAGCTGACGTAACCATATGCTATAATAGAATAGGGCGATTTGGCAACACCACACTGACTCTCATCGGACTACTTTCGTGCGGTTTACTCTAAAATAAAATTTGGTTCAAAACTGTATCCCACCTTCCTTGGCTGGAACTCATACTTGACACAGTGTTGGAAGCCCTTCCCTTTGATCTTCATAGATGTGAGGACCAGGCAGTTGCCCACAAAGTGAGCCGAGTATCCGATACCTTTACTGGTCTTGAAACTGCCGACACAAATATTTATATATTAATTTTAAAACTTTGGTCAAGTTTGCAGAATCAATCTAGTAATAAACAAAGCACAAAATAGCTTCTTTTTCACTCATTGAAGCTCGTCTTCTCTCTTCTACAGTTAAAGAGCGGCAAAGTGTTTGTAATCACTTTGCAAAGCACTGGCAATTCTGCATCTCTTAGATGGTTACCTAATCTTCCATGATATATCTGCATTGAAATGTGTGGCACTGTGTGATTATGTGCTCTGGTGCTTTGTGTCACTGAGTGACACAATCTTTTGGGAGCTTTAAGATGGTGCAAGTGATAAAATCAACTACAGTATTTGAATAAAGTTAAACTGTAACTTTTACTTATTGATTGTATCATATATTGTTATCTAGTTAATTCTGAAATTTGGCGGTATTGGTAAAAGGAGTGTGGGAAAACCACTTTTTCAAATGAAACAAGTAATATTTTGAATAGAGAGAAAAAATCATATAGCCTATGAAACTACAAAAAATGATTTTTCAAATTCACTTTTCTGATTTGATCTTCTAAAATATGTAATTGAAAGACTAAAAATATTTTTAAAATGTACAAAAAGCTAGATTGTTATTTTAAACATGTCACTCAGGAAGCTTGTACAAAATCACATATGTGTAATAAGTGACACTAGGTGGATTTCAGTTGACCCTAAAGGCGCTCGCAACAACTTAAGAACAGAGTTATCATTGAACATTTACTCAAGAATATGTTTGGTTCTATGCTAGATCCCACATAAAGGAATGACCATTTCCTCAAGTACAGACAAAAATTAAAACTGCCAACTAGATCTGAGGATAACTTTACAATGAGGACAATTTACTTTAACCCTTTAAGGAGTACCGTATTTTGCATAAAAATAGTACTGACGTTTTAAAACATCTTTTCATGTTCACGAAAAAAGGAGTGGTGACTTTTAAAATGTCATTTGACAAAATTTGCGCAAATACATTTTTATATATTTATAACATGATAAAGATCGCAATAATTAAAGACACATAGTTATGCGGCACCTGTGTATTGGTTTATTCGGTAGGATAGGTAATCTGTGGGGGAGGGGGTATCATACGAAGGTGACTGCGGCGGGAAAGGTGGCAGCCGGGGAGTGAAGTTTCAGCGCGAAATGTGGTGGCCATGGCGTGACGTTTCGGCAGGAAATAAAAGCGTGTGAATAATATTTCTCTGCATGAAGTGTGAGAGCATTCTTTAAGAAGAAAAAAAAGAGAAAAGTCATAACCTTTCAGCGCAAAGAGTGTAATATGGTATTACGTGTGTGTCCATGTTTTGAAGACTTTCATACGAAAAAAGTTATAAAATGTTCATTTTTGTGTATTTTGAACCAAATACACATTTTCTGCTATATTTAGAATAGGCGGCAGTAAATTTTAGTGAAAAAAATATTTTACTCATTTGAGGTGTGATTTGATATTTTCCCCTTACTCCTTACCAGCTCTGAGATAGTGACATTTGAAACATCGTTACTCCTTAAAAGGTTAATAATAAATGTATATATGGATAGAGGTTATGATAGGGAGAGGATTATGAATAAGTAAGGAAAAGAGTGAATTAATGGTGATCGGAAGAGATGGAGAGTTGGAAAAACCTTAAAAAGTAGAGTGGGGCTGGTTAAGTTGGTGAGAAATTTACACATTTTGGCATCATATTATCAAACAATGGAAGAACGGCACAAGACGGCTAGACTTGGGAAAGATACCAAAGACTGGAAGTAAGAGAAGCGCAATGGCAGCATGTGGAGGGAAGGATGAAGATGGAGAGGCCTAGTGAACACCCAGATCTGGAGATCACAGGAACGTGAGAGGATATGTATGTAATAAATATACTCAGTACGAACCAGTAGAGATACGGTTTCTCTCTCTCAATGTTGACAGAGTTTATCGGGTCCAACCGGAACCACGTGGTAAAGGTAAAGCCGTTCTCGTACGGCCACCTGGCAAGAGGTGGCAGCACCATCGCCTGTACACAGAGAAAGGAAATTATTTGTGATTTTCACTACAACTGTTTCTAAAATTAGACCAATACTATTTTATCCCTAAATTCAAAGTTATTTGATAAGGCTCATAAAGAAGTAAATCTTAGTTCTGAAAACTGTTTTTAGCTAGAGCTTAATGCAGATTAAACTTAAACTTTGAAGTTAAAAAGAGTAAATATTTGGAGATACTATACATATTGCAGCAAACCTGCACATCAGTGAATTCACTCGTCTTAAATAATAACCTATCCAAACCATTCAAGGTATATCTTAAATATTAAATACTATTATTATATTTAAATTTCACTAATGGTAAATATTCCACTGGGTTGAGAAGACCTTTAATTTCCATAGTTAATATTCTGATATAAAAATCTTAAAAATTAGGTATCACTCAATGGGGCTTTAATTTAAATCCTCCACTTTAGGAGACACGCCAAAAAGTTTTTTTCATTAGTTTGCAGAATTAAGTTTGGTCAACCTCATTTAACTCTTTCAACCATCATGGAAGTGTTACATAATCTTTACTCTAACCTTATATTTCTAAGTAATTGTTTGACATTGAGCAAATATACAAACTATTAAATTGTATGATTTGAGCCGGTTCAAATGATGCTAAGAAAACCCAAATTTTAAAATAAATTTCTGTAAATCCATAAAATCCAATTTTGGAGAGTGAAACCCTAAAACTATTCTTTATATGAATACAGAAAATGTCCTGACAATCGGTCTATTTTTTTGTGTATATGGGACACAAATGGTGATTTTGGCATCTGAAGAACAAAAAAAAGGTTTGAGTCTTAAAATGGAGACTATATTAGTAGTTTAATTTTCTATAGGAAATTTACTAAAACTGTTCAGAAGACCTTATCCAAGATGATTGAACACTTTAACAAACCAATCCTACAAACAGATGTTAAACATTACTCACCGATCCCTTCTTGCCAGGGAAGCTGAAGAAGACATCGGGTCCGTTTCTCTGCGGCATTTGTCTCAGCACATTCAGCAACTTGGTCGAATGTCTCGGCTGAAACAAGTAACTCCACTCAACACACAATCCTCAACTTGTTACATAATCCGCCGCCAAACTGATTCCCAACTTGATACAGATTCGTTTCAGTATTAACGACACAATACGACTGACTCCATTGTTCGCTCGCTCGCAACAAGAACACTTCTCTCCGAGTTCACCATTGTGATGCTTGATTATAAAGTAATACTGGGAACACTGCCTCCAACTTGTCGTTTCATCCGATAGCGACATTCACTTGGAGCGCATCAATTCATGATATTAAGGTAAAGTTATTTAGTAGCATATTTTCAGATAAACGGTTTAATACTGTATTAAAAGTTTAAACTACTTACAA
The DNA here is from genome assembly GCA_023375725.1 of Nephotettix cincticeps. NCBI lineage: Eukaryota > Metazoa > Arthropoda > Insecta > Hemiptera > Cicadellidae > Nephotettix > Nephotettix cincticeps. Next base: position 14,662,522 of record CM041789.1, on the reverse strand, counting down.
TAAGCACTAGGTATTATTTTGTATTTTTTTAATTTCTTGGAATTACCATATTTTTCTGTATTTTACGTTTGATAACCAAACAGTAGATATTTAGATAGAGATATTTGGGTTTGGATTGGATTTGAAAATTGTGAATTAATCCATTCAGATTTATTTGTATTATGGGAATGTTATTAATATGTTTTATCGTATCAGTATTGTTATTCACTATGCCGCAACCCAGAATATATAACCTTTCACAATGAAGCCGTAATGCTATTCGACTTATCTTAAAGTTAACATGTATTTAATGTCAGGCATTACGAAGTTCGGGTCATTTAACTTTATAACCTACTAAATTTTTATTTTTATTTACTAAATTTTAATTTACTAAATTTTATTTATTTTTTAGTTATAAAAGCCACAAGCACAGACTAATGACACCATCTGTACTTTGGCTAGAAATAATTGAGCTGATAATTCCTTTTTTATTTTAATTTAATTGTTTGCTATCTGATGTTCGGGCTTAGTGCCTACTGTTAGTAATAATTAAACTAAGAAAACCATATTCAACAGATTACTACTGTACAACTATATTTTCTGTCAGTACATCTGACCCAACTAATGCTAACCAGTAGAGCACCATGATTTTCACTCACCCATTTTCCATTGACTGCCTTCATGGTTCCGAATAACAGTTTGAGCTCTTTTACAGTTATACTGTAACTGGCCAGGACTCCAAGCATATCTATCAGCAAGTCTGAAAGATAAATAAAAAACTTAAATACAGTAGTGCTTCTTACAATCTATAGATTAAATTGAATACAATATGCAATTTGACAATTTTTGTTTAATGTTTCATTGATATTAGCGGAAAATAGGTGCCAAGTCTTACTAAATCCCCAGCAAAAGCTGTAATTGTTTTATACAATATACATAATGTAAAAGTGATCAGCACCTTTGAATGGATTTCATCTTGGCACCAAAGTCAAAATAGGTTAGTGATTAGTAAAATAAACACAACACATATCATTATTTACACTTCATTTATTGTATGGGATGTGTTTAACTCAGTTTTATCAAACAGGTCTGACCATCAACAAACAGCTGATTTTGATTCTTGTTGACTTTTTACTGACTGCTGTCAGTGCAGTGTATAGTATAGTACGTAGTAACCAATGCAGCCAACAGATATGAAATATCCCGCATTTAGCAACTCCGATTTTGTTATTGCTTTATGAGTATAAAAAAAAGAAAGTATCAGTGGTTTTCAAACAAAAATGGTATTACTTTTATATTTTATAAATTGAACCAGTCATTAAGTATTTTTATTTAATAAAGCTAAATAGTGTATGCTTTATTGAGGAATAAATTGAATTGAACGAAATTAAATAAGTAAGCTTGTTGTGTAAAGTTTAGATATAATAAATTGAGCCTAAACAACATAACTATTGTATTTTTACCTTAACAAATATAACCAAAATAGTATATTCACATAATGATAGTGATAAAAAGAACACAATAAAAAATTCAATTTCAAAATCAGGGCCATGAAACCGGAAATAATTTCAATTTATCTAACTTAAAGTTAAGCTCTAAACCAAGCAGGATTGAACTGAACTGTAATTTAAATCTCAAGGGAAAATTCTAATAATTTTATCACATAAATTAACTCCGACAATAGAAATTTCCCCTTTACGTTAACTTCCCCGACGACTCTTGAAACTGAATATGATCTGTGATTGGAAACGAAGCGCGATATTATTGGTACGTAACTGATTATTCACGATAATCGAATCAGAGCGGAGGGGGAAGAGTGAAGCACAAAGGACAGCTGTTGCAACAAAAGATATCGTGTTTAATGCATATTGATCAGCTGGGAAACAATAAATGAATCGGCTCGGAATACTGAGCAGATCTAGACAAAAGGGGACGCCGTTCGGACGGCTATTCGCTCTTTCGTTTTTTACCAGTAATTTTATTTCAATATCAATAAGCGAACTATTTTTACTAGAAAGGTTTTTATTTTTATTATGATCTAGGAAACGATTCTTTTGGTTTAAATCACATGTTGAAAATATTATTTTAAATTTTATATAGACACTAGTTCACCCGGCGAACTTCGTGCCGATAATAATAAACATTTGATTTGTAATCATTAAACATAATCACAAAAATTCGTTCTGAGAAATATTATATTTATACAGTAATTAGATACCATTGAGTACTTACTATTTTATGCTTGCTTCTTTGGCTTGCTCAATGGTTAAAATAAAAACAGCTGGTTTATATCTTAAAAGGTAAGATACATATGTTTGGAATACAAAACAAAATTATTTCCCCATAAGATTAACATGGGAACTTTGAAGGTGTATAGGGTAGAGATTTATGGGAAAATCGTCACAAAAACTATTAGACTTTCCTATTTTAGGCCTAAAGAACCAGTATACCAAATTTCAGCCTCCTAGGTAATCGGGAAGTGGGAGAATTAGTGATGAGTGAGTGAGTGAGGGCTTTGAATTTTATATATACAGATTATCTACTTGTCCACTAGAATATTCCGAATTAAAAATGTGTGCATTTACCTCTACGCGGAAATAGGTTAGATCATGGATATGTCTAAAGTGAATATTAACCCTCCTCTAAACAGCTGTCCTTAAAATCATATGACGTCACTGTTTCAAATTTTGGTCTGACGGATTGTCAATACCCCCTCCCACAGACCTGATAAATCCGTGTCAAGATGAAATGTATTTACTTTCCTCTGAAAAATAGCTTAAGTGTCTGCATCAGTAGTAGCCATCTTGAATTTTCGTCCCGTAAGAGCAATGTTAAATTCTGGTGGAACATACCTTCACTTTGGCGTGTGTAGTGGCGTTAATTATCAAAGTATCAATGTCAAACTTTGGAAGTACATTGATGAGATGTGGCTCAAGGGCATGACCTTTTAATATGTTCAAAATTTAACTTAATATTAAAACAAAAATCCAGGAATATTTTACAAAATAAATTATTATTATTTTTTATTGAGAGCGAAAATAAGAAGTTCTGTAAGGAGGTGCCCTGGAGGACTGTAATACCTTTTATTTGACACCTCTTCCGTTAATTTATGACAATAGGTCAAGGAGATATAAGCGCCAGAATTTAATGCTCTTACGGGACTAAAATCCAAGATGGCTACCACTGATGCAGACTCTTAAACACAGTTAGCTAAAAGAAATGTTTCCTTTCCTTCTTAACAGCTGTCATTATAACAATATGTCATCACTTCCTTTACTCATTACTTCATCAAAATACCGTTCCAGAATTTTTTTAAATGAAAACGCGCTTACATTATTACGAGTATACAAGCTTTTACTCCTGTACAGTGTACAAGACAACAAAAAGTATATGTGAAATTTCTCCACGCTAATAATAAAATGCGATCTCAAATTACATTTTTGGTTCTACTAACGCTTCAACATGTTGAGGAATTCTCACACACACTATTATCGAAGCTCAAGTGTTCTATAACGTTGAGTTTTTGTGTGGATATGTGTATTTGTGTTAAGTTTCAGTATTTTTAGTCAAGCAATTATTAATAAGATATTGTGATACAACCAGTTTGAATGTATCTGGAATACCTCAGTATATTCTTTGTAACAAACTTCACAAAAGAACATACATAAAAATCATTTGATGAGTATCTTTTAACTGAAATGGAATTCCACCCAGGTAGGTATTTTAAGACAAGTATGAATGAGAAATGAGTGTAGGGTGATTGTGGCGCGATTTTACAGTCTTGTTACTTACTAAGGCTGACATGCTTCTTAGATAGAACTGTTAATTAAAATAGTCCAACAGTCAATGGCATATCTAAGGGGCCTACGGTTTAACGTGGAGTCCTAACCGCTGCTTCTGAATTACGGGTTACTAGTTTAATTTGAGGATGGTCTTTACGGATTAATGTAGTATTCAATAGTGCGGACGTTAATTCACACAAGAGAACACTATACCCACCGATCGTTTTTGGCTGAAATTCAAACGAGGCTTTTTTCGTATGTCATTCAGTAAATTCACTCATTTAGATTATAGAAAAAATGTTACTGAATCAACAAAATCAGATGAATGAATGAACATGAATGAAACAGAAATTATTCCTCAACAATATAGATACGGTAATTTACACACAATTGACACAATCTTAACTTACATATGATGAAATATTTAACAAAAATAACTATGGAATAAGCCTACATGGGCAAGAAAGCCTGTGCTCAAGAATGCTCAGGTGGAGTCATAAAAAATATGATGGAAACGATTAGGAAATAATTGTATCAGTCGTCTGTCAACATAAGAGGAAAAGAAGAATTTTAAGAATGAAAACTTTCATTTATATTATTTCAAGTACAAAAAAATAAAACAAAAATAAAAGACTTAATGGAGCTCAGATGAAATTGGGAGCAAGGTTTCCTAAATCTTGGCGAAATTAAGTAGGAACGTATATGTGTGTGTATGTATGCGAGCATGTGTTTGCATGTAAATGAGAAGATATAGGTGAGTGAGTGAAGAGAGAAGTGAAGTTTGTGAATATTTAAGTCAAGTCCAAGTAAAAAATGTAAAGGTTCAGTCCCGCCCATACCTGGAAACAATGAGGCTCTCGGCGTTATCAGCACTGATGGACAACAACCAACTATTTATATTTTTCTTGAATAAGGAAAGCTTTGGAAGAAAAAATATTGGAGCATTTTAAAAGGATATGGGTGTATCAGTATAAAGAGTTTGAGCTATGTAACTGGGATTAGTAGACAAAATTGAGCTTTGAAGTTGAATTGAATTGATCCCAATATTTTGTGCATAGCGGGTGTGATGTGTATGTGTGGTGCGAGAGAAAATAGTGTTGAAATTTTGAAAAATTTGAATCAGTAGAGTTCTAATAAAAAAGTGTCTGACTGGGAGTAGTTGAGTCTCCGATGTTGAATGTTTAAAAAGCTGTGGACTATAAATGTTTGCCAAATTGCAATGCCGATGACCGCAGCGATGAAGAACACAAGTTCCTGTAAGGAAGGTTGAAACTGTGTACCTCACCTGCTACTATTGTCTCCGCCTTGGTCAGTCTGTGCACCTCACCTGCTACTATTGTCTCCGCCTTGGTCAGTCTGTGCACCTCACCTGCTACTATTGTCTCCGCCTTGGTCAGTCTGTGCAGGACGTGTTCTATCAGGCCGACGTCCGTGCAGGCCTGGAGGTTCCGGACACTCTTCCGCAGTATGGCGATGAACACACTCCATATCTCAGCCTGTAACAAGATGCGTCACAATTAAACTAACAAATTTAAACTTCCTACACTAATTTCATTTTTTATTCCGAAAACAACCATTTTCAGACATTTTGATAAGAGAAAATGGTGATTTGAAAAAGTAAAGGTCGCGCAAATATAACCTTATAACGTACAAAATATCAACATAACCTATAATTATTACATACAATTACAATAGTCATTACATTTTCATTACATACAGCAACAAAAATTGGTTTCTTTATGTATTAGATTGGTTGGTGATTGGTAGATATGACATTTTATCAAGTATGAACGTTGAAGTATACTTATGAGATTTATTATAAGTAGATATTAGATTGTGGAGAATTATGAGTCCCCAGCAAAGCCGGAAGATGCGTCTTCTTGTGAAATATTTTACAGCCATCGGAAAGAAGAAGAAGGGAAAAGGAAAGAAGGGATTTCTAACAATGGGAAAGATAGGTCGTTCAACCTATTTTACAGAAATTTAAAAAACCTCCAAATCAATCCAGATCAAGGCTCAAGCCACGTAAGAAGGAGAAAATGCTACCGTAAGAAGAGTCACACTACGATTTAACAACTCCCAAGTGCCCCGAACAAGGAAAGTGTCTGCCCCAGGGAGCAGTAACTTTTTATTAGAAGATAAAAATACTAGGACAATACATCCCCCTATCTGGTAAATACCGAGAGCGTGCCAAACAAGTTTTCTTCTTCAGGGCACCCAATCCAGTTGAAAAGTAAGGACCCACACAGACTGGGTGTTCAGACAACGGGAGTCAAACAAGCCACCGGGAAGGACAAGAAGGGACCAAGGTGATAGGGAACTCCGTTACACTTGATAGCACAGGACCTACCAGTAATTAATTGGTCAGCTCATTTTTTAATGTAACTACTGTATATTGGAGGCTGGAATACCCCAGGGTAGTGTCCTGGGTCCGGTCCTCTACCTGGTTTACACTAATGACATGCCGACTGTTCCAGGAGTAACGTTGTCGCTTTACGCTGTACGTTGCCGCATTGCTGCATTACAGAAGCTGTCGCCCTGCCCACGCCGCGAGGATGGTGCAGATACAGATGGACGCCTTGTCACTATGGCTCCGACATTGGCGCATCAAAGTCAACGCGAATGAAGGTAATGCCATTCGTTTCAGGAGGAGGCGAAACATGCCGAGAACAGTTCTACCCAAGATCCAGCTAGACGGAGTGGGAATACCGTGAAAGACGTCCGTACTTGGGTGTACCGTACCCTGGACTCACACCTGTGTGTCAAACAGCATGTTGACAGGAAAGTCGCTGAGGCAACGGCAATCCTGGGGCTGATGTGGCCACTTCTTGTAGCCAGGAGCTCAATCCCGGTCAGGACGAAGGTCACCATGTTCCTACTAATTGTACGCTCTTGTATCATGTATGCTTCAGAAGCGTAGTGGATTCTTTCCAGCAAGGCCAACAGGAAACGCCTACAGGCAATCCAGACGAAGTCGCTGAGACGAATCAAACGACAACCGTGGTTTCTCAGGATCTGTGTAATTATGGGGACGTTGGGAGTCCCAACTCTTGATCTATTTATCATAATGAAAGCCCATAGACTGTTTCCTTGATGATGTCCTGTTGAAATTAATGATGGCGGTTTTAAATGATGTCCTTGCGCTCGTATTTAAGTTTCTCATACACGTCTGGACAGATGGGGGAAGGTAAATTTAGTTTGGGCATTCACCGCTTAGCGGTGGAGTCACCACATAACCCTCGAAGGAGCGGGGGTACTCATAAAGAGTTACCACCTGCCAAACAAAAGAAAACAAGAAAACTACTGTATAACAACTGGTATTGTGGCGTGTCCTGTATCCAGCTGCTTGGAGATCACGAATTTTCGATAGTTTTGGGCGATGATCGCTAAATATGATATTCTCTGGTGTGGATTAATATATACACTGAAACTACGTTATCCACAAAAAAGGTTTTCATAATTAGACCAGTTCGTAATTCAGAGGCAAAACTGTGGTTTCGATTACGCATTAAACTGTAGATCCCTTGAATGTCATTGACTTTTAGACTATAAGTTAACAGTCTAACAAGTTAGCCTTCTAAATCTACAATATCGCGTCACAATTATCTTATAGTCACTTCTCATTCATACTTGGCTTAAAGTACCTACTGGGTAGATTTCCGTTTCAGAAGTAAAATACGGTAATAATAATTTCGATTTCTGAACTTTTACACCCAGCCAGTAAGCCGACTAGAGCTGGGGTTATTTGTAAAGGGTCCAAGTATTACACTAGTCGTGTTAAACACTTACAATCTTGTGGGTTGGGGCAAGTCGGACCCCAACTAAGTTCGGCTCACTGACAAGTAGATGTAACGAACTTGGCCATTGGAACTGTGTTTAAGCTCTACAGAATTAAAACTTTCCACGAATCGAACTTCATTCAACTTTATTCTTTTGTATGACGAATTTCAAAGTAAGTTTCCAGTAAATATACTCGATTGAGTCGTTTTCAACTTTAATACGGTGTTAAAAGTTTTTTTAAACGAAAATGGTATTTTTAATACCATTACTCGGCTCAATAATAAAAGATAATGACAGACGAAAAGATAATATTATAAGGTTCTATACAAGACGTTGGCTCTGTGATACATGCATTTAACCTACGCGCGCGGATAAATTACAGATAAAAGAGACTGGGTAAGATTTATTATAGTGTGAGTACTGAATTATTCTTTTTACTATAGCCAACTAAAAAATAGAATTTTGTCCGTAAATTGCTTGGAATTAAAATATTTTATCTATATATTCTATAAATTTATGTTTGTCTGTCTGTCTTTCTGTAACGTTTTTCCGTGAGAACGAGTGTCCCACTATAACAAAAATTCATTATTCTATTCATTTTCATTATTTTATAACTTTTTGGAAAGATTTTTGTCTACTGTAAACCGTATTAAAATAAAGTTGAGCTATCAAGAACACATTTTTTTACGATATTAGCAACATTCTGTCTAGGTTTACCTATTTTATCTATTAAAGTGATTTAACAAAAAAAATAACCAGCTGTCAAATTATAATCAATATTAGTTTGTTTTCATTGATCATTAATTTCAGACCTATTTCAAAATTAAACTGGCCTCAAATTGACACTACTTTTATTAAAACATTTGAAATCATATATGACAAGCTTGGAATTGTAATTTAAAAAGTTCGAAATACCCCCAATTTACCACATTTTGTGGGGAAGCAGGTACAAATTTGAATAAATCAAAAATTAAATTTTTTGACCATGTAAAAATTCATGTGGTATAATATTTTCGTCTCCATAAAAAGAAATGGGGTGGTACTTTTGCGATACGCGGTATAAAATCGATTTAAAAAAACAATGTTTCGGTTTTGGAAAAGTAAATGCTGGGATTTATCAGAGGGATTAAATAAACCAGTTTCCAATCGCGGGGCTGTATTTATTGCCTGCAGGGAAATCAGAAGAAGAATATCGGGATAAAGGTGATATGTTGCCGGATTTCCTCCAACGTCTTCCTCCGTTGCATACATTCGTGTTTTTGTAGAATATTTCAGTGAAAATTTATATTTTGCAAACACTAAACAACTCTGAAATAATCTATAATTTATACGAATCAGTTTTACACTGTACCAAACCTGAAAATTGAAATCTTGAAATTCCTTTGACGTTTTTGATTTATCCAGTGTTACCTTAAAATAAAGATTTGTAATATTAATTGTAATTTAGTACTAAATTGTATGCTGAATTTCTTTAATATCAAACGTTGCTTCATGTGTTCATTTACAATTAAAAAATAAAAGACTAACTAAAAGATGTGGTTTCAAAAAAATACAGTAGCTATAAAGTAACCACAGACAACCTATGGTTGACTTTTGTAGCCTGAGGTTATAATTTGATGTGTCAGATTTTTGTTTATTTTAGAAATAAATACAAGAAAAACACATAACAGCATCGAATCTTAATTCAAATTGAAATAAACAATCCAAAATGTACTTTTTTACGAATTTCCGAAATGGAAGAAGCTATTACTGTAATGGCACCTAAGTCCTGGACAATGTTTCTATTAGTCGTTAAAATTTATATTTATACCATGTATAAAGTGTTTAGACTTTTTAATATATCGGGTTTTGTTTACACAGTACGTTGTATTTTGGGCTCCAATGTTAATCTTATGGAGGATAAAGAAATATTTATATTTCACTTATTATCTAATATTTTTGGATGAAACTTGATATTTAGCTTAATGTGGTTGAGATCTATCCATTATGCTTAAAAATCATAGTTTATGTGTTTATCATGGTAGCTAACCTTTATACTCTTTTCACATGTTAATTATGTTAGGAAAACTCCTCAATTTATGGACGGATGTTGATAAAACGTGGTATAAATGGTCAAAATAGAAATTTTTCATGGTAAAAATGCCTACTTTCAATGCTCCTCACAGCAGCAAACCTGCATACTCTTTTCCGTGTTAACCCTATGGAGATTAGGCAAACTCTTATTTATTGACAGATATTGAATAAACTTGTCACATATACTACTATTGTCATATTATTTATTAGGAAATTCGCTGAGTACGCAGGTTTACTGCGACGGGGGTATTTTAATATGTATTTTATTTCTATTTCATCGAATGAGTTGATATTGTTTAGTATTGAGTTTTCATATTTAATTACATGTAACAAATTTAACAGTAAAATCCGAAGTGTGTCCATCTTAGTTCAAGATAAAGTTCCCGTTAAACGCCAGCTCCGATTTCTAACGGCACTAAATCAGACGAGCTATCAACTTGAATTTATCTTTCGAATGTCTTTGCATTAAAGGACTGGGACCAAGTTGAGCGTACATCAACTTTGTTTCTTTAATTTAAAACTTGAAAACAATCAAATGACTGCTCTCCATCTTAAATGTCAAACCAATAATTGCATTTTGAAAGTTGAATACATTAATCATAGTATAATTAGAATTATAGTTTGTTTATTGTCGTTGAACATGACATCTATATCACAATCAAAGAATTTCTCAACTGAATAAGAATAATGCTTAATCATACAGTTTGTTAAATTTAATTTAAAACTAGTAGGGTTCATTAGTTATAGACCTCCTGGTAATTTATGAAACAATTTTAATAAGTTAAAGTTAATCAAGCTAAAAGAATCAATTTTAACTAGTTTTTAATCGTTACATGAAAATACATGAAATAGAAATACATAAAACACACCACCACATAAAACTAAATTTTTAAATAGCTACTCTATTTATAATAGTATTAACTTATTAATCAACTGCTAAGTAATCTTAAAGAAGTAAAAAGATGTAAGCAGATTTAAATTTAATGTAAAATGATCTTGTTAGAGGAGTGTTCTTATCAAAAACAATCAAACTCAGACAAAACTCTAATTATATAGATTATAAAAATACTGCAATGGATGTCATACACACACAAATGCACGAAATTTTTATGTAATGTTGTACTAACAACATTACATGCAACATAATGAGGGTTATACAAAGTACTACCTCACATTCTTCTAATACTTAATGTTCTAATGGTAAAAAGTTTTTATATTTATTCCATCAGCATCGTATATATGTAATTCGTTCGTGTATTCTCCACTTCATAACCTATTCCGACATAAAGTAATAGTGGAATATTACTTTTGGGTTAACTTTATTATCAAAGAAATACGCAACTAATAACCAAAACAAATTATCTGAAATTGAAAAAATAAAATTCACAAATAATGTTTATTAGAAATTGATTTTTTGCTTATAAACTTATTAAAAATACCTTAAAATTAACAACACTAATGTAAAATCGAAAGTTGTTATGCATAGAAAATAAATAACTTAAATTTATAACCGTCGCATCATTAGGACGAACAATTTATTTGACTCAGCGTTCAAAACCCATTAAAGTTAAGTGCGGATAAACGAATGGGAGAGGGAATAGGACTCTTGAATTAAGAGTCCAATTATCGAACAGGAGCGGGATTATTGATCAAGTTGCTAAGGGCGACTTGAGGACAGAAAACACCTGCGATATCATGGACTTTCACTTGAATTGGCACTGAACGACAACCCCTTGGTGAGGCTATTGACTGTTGAGAATGCAAGGAAGGGTATGCTGTTATGGGCATTTCACGAGCGAAAATTGCTGGAATTAATGAATTGCTCTTTCTTGGCGTATTTGTATGATAAATGTACAGGGTTAGAACAAATGGCACTTCCGATGTCAAGTGTACATAAACATGGTTCGTCATACAAAAATAAAAAATACCCCTGTCGCAACAGACCTGCGTACTCAGCGAATTTCCAAATCAATAATATGGCAATAGTAATATATGAGAATTTTTATAAAAAATCTATCAATAAATAAGAGAGTTTGCCTATGCCCCAACCTACATCCGGATTTAGTTTATTGAAGTGTGGCGTATCCAAAGGTGGAAGATATTTTAGGCACCGGAGAGGCGAGGGGATTAGAGTAAAATATGGAACGAGTCAATTTGGAAGGTAAATCAGTTTGAGGGCCGCGGGCGAGCAATCCACCTCTCTGGGGCGGAGTTAAACCTTGCTTCGGCTCGGCTAACGTGCGTTTGCTTCAAATTGCCCCAGACTATCTTTACATTCACTCTAAGTTTATAAAGCAATATAATTTTACGTAATATTAAGTATATATATGTAGTATAAGAAAACTATTTTACAACATTATCAGACGCATATGCTTGAAACGAAATACCTGTAGTCGAGATTCAGCATTTTAGAAAACATGGCTGTTCGGGTCATTCACCGCACATTCAACCGAGGGCGGCTATGGATCACGGATGAAGAAAGCAGATAATGCTCTTCTGACCAACGATCGTTATTCTAATTGGAGGGGAGACGAGAATGGGTTATGGGGTAACCTAACGTTATTGCACCTGGTAACTTGTATTTTCCGAATATTTCATATAGAAATTCGTGTCGAGTAAATGTGAATGAAGAACTTTAGTCTCGATCTGTCACAAACGATCTTCATCACAGTCTATTAACGTTTTTAGTTGGTCATTTTAGTTAAAAAGTCTTAGTTTAAAATAGTCCGTCATTCAGTTACTTTAAATTTTGTTTATTTTGAAAAATAGCATTACCACAGTAAACCTTTTTGTCGGTAAGGCGCTTGATGATGTGCGAATATAATCGCTGCAAATAATAAAACAACTATAGTTGAAAAATATAACAGACTTGGTTCCCAAGGATGTTCAGGTTTTGTGATTGAAAATATCAGATGGCGTTACAACATTGTCTGTCAAATCAGATAAAACAACGTCGAGCTGAAAACTCCCACGGGAAACACACATTCAGTGTCACCTGTTGGTTGGGTCAGTTGTTGGTTGGGTCAGCAGTTGTTTGAGTCAGTTGTTGTTTGGGTCGCTGTTGGTTGAGTCAGTTGTTGTTTGGGTCAGCTGTTGTTTGAGTCAGCAGTTGGTTGAGTTAGAATGTTTTTGAAAATCGTTTTTATTTTTATAGGACTGCAAATAAGCCTTGTGCTAACGTTTGGACCCATAGCTGTAAGTTTTCAGGCGATATCAGTCACTTTATAACTGGTAGGATGGAATTAAGTTAATAATTAAAAGCAAACATAATTTCACCAAAAATATTTCCATCTAAATAAGAAATTTTTATATGCCATACACCGATCAGAAAGATCCCTCTGGCCTCATAATTGCAACCTTTTCATCTAGCACTTTGAGCTAAACAACAGATGAACGAAGATGATGTTTTATCTTTAAGTGTAATTTATATTAAACTATGAATATTACATCTTGTAATTATGTTTCCATCCTGAGTCCAGTTAACGATGAAGTGATTTAATTTCACCACTTTCTAGGGACCGTACATAATTGAGATTAGCAAAGTTGAAAAATGCGAAGACCAAGGAAGTGGAAAATTTATTTTCGATACAAAAATAAATAAAATTGGCAGAGGGGAATTCGTCCTGAGAAGCAATATCACCATGAAAGTTCCAATGGACGAATACTTTACGGTAAGACACTTTCATGCTAGAGTCACCTATAACCTATATAATAGTCACCTACAATACGCAGTTCCGGGTGTCTCACGGGGAGGTTTAAACGTGCAATTATACCGTTGTTTCTTTGAATTTCATGATAGAGATGGATTTTTGATTATTTATTTTACAATTATTTAGACCTTTCCTATCGCTCTTGTGTTTTTAATAACTACACAACGTTTCTGGAAATGGAGAAACTCCTCCCGTTTTTAAGTGATTACCCAGTAATTACATGAACGAAATGAATGTTCAAGAAAACGAAGACAAAGAGCGATAGGAAAAGTCCAATTAATTTTAAAATAAATAATTATACTATTACTTGCTCATTTATGCATCGATCGTTTTGGAACTAAACAAGCTTATAAAGTATGTTATAAAACATACTGGATAACATTCAACTCCCTAAACTTTGTAGTAGGGTTGTGGACCGATTGTTTAAAACGATAAATCCGTCGTTTTCATTGGTTTTTAGCGAATTTCCCATAGAGAAGAAGCTATTACCTTTGGTCTCATGGCAAGACCTAAGTCCAGACCATGTTAATTTTTCGTTTTAAGGTGCCTAGAGACCAAACAAATATTCTTGAAAAAATGTGCTGTATATATTATATATGTATTAAGTGTGTCCGTGAACACGATAACTCTCGTAAAAATGGTCCAATCAAGACGTAATTTGGTAGATAAGTTTATTCTTACACTATCAGTAAGCCCATCCTTTGTACGGGTTGTAGGATTCAGTTTAAAGAAGAAAGATCGATCATACCAAAATGTAAACCTAAAATCCTAAACAAATCAGTACAAAAAAAACTATACCCAGATTTATTATTTAGCATTCACAATGAAATAGATTAGAACATTTATACTATTATTATAGTTGGTTATTTGTTAAAATAACTTTTTGATATAGTATGATTTCGAAATGGGTTTAAAATCAATGACCGATATAAACTAACTAATATTGATTCGACAGCTGTTTGTTTTCTTTGTATTAAAACTTAAAACTACAAAGACAGCTGATTTCTATCAGTAGGTTATTAATTGAAAACTGAAGCAAAATAAGACCAATAATGCGTAAAAGTAGGGTTTTAAATGCTCGTTATTTACTTTTCAAGGGGCGGCGGGCGATTTCAAGAATTTACAAACCTTCTCTGGATTATAAAGAATACATGAAATAAGTTTCATTGTAATCGGTTCTCCTGTTTTCCGGAAAAGACGGCGTAAAATGCCTCCTGGAGCGTCACAGACAAACAGACAAAAAATGAGATAAGACCGGTTTCGGCTTCTCTAAATCACGAAAAGTAAAAATAACTAAACAATGAATAATTCTGAGCAATATGTACTCGATCGAGTTCGTGATCTAGACATATCGGTCTATCACAACGGGTATTTTGGAGAGGTGGTTTAAGGAAAAATAGTCTTATAGAGGATAAGGAAAAATTAATATTTCACTTATTAATCAATATTTTTGGATGAAAGATGGTATTAAGCTTGATGAGCTAGGGATTCATACATTTAAAATCATGGTTTATGTGTGTCATAGCAGCTAGCCTACATACACCTTTCTACGTCAATCGTATAGAGAATAGGCAAACTCCTATATTTATGGACAGATGTTAACGAAACTTGGTATAAATGATCAAACTAAAAATTGTTAATGCTAGATATACCTACTTTCAATGTTCCTCACAGTGGAAAACCTGCATGCTCTTTTCCATGTTAATCTTACAGACCATAGGCAATAAATCTAATTTTAATTTTAATTAATTTTTATTGGCAGATATTAATTAATAAAACCTGTCATGTATTATTATTAGTATTATATTATTGATTTGGAAATTCGATGAGTTCGCAGGTCTGCTGCGTCAGGGGTAATGACCTATTATATTATTTTTTCAATGTGGCACCATTATTTTGTTTCTACAAGAGTTATGCAGCTGAAATGTTCCAAGAGTATTTTTAAACCCCTTCTTTATAAATTTTGTTTGGTTTCAAAATGTTCGGTGAATAACATAAGATTGAACGTTTGAACCTCTTCATGGAACACCTGATATCTATAAGTAATACATATCAAAACTAACTTACGGTTTTGAATTTGCGAAAACAAGAACGTTTGCTAACATTTTTTTAATTAGTTACTGAAATAGCAACCTGACCAGGTATTTTATGCCAAGTATGAATGAGAAATGCGTAGGATAATTGTGAAACCCTCCAAACACTGCTAAATCGTTTAACTATTAGCATGAAATATTGTTTCAGGAAGAACTAGAACTTCAGAAATGGGGCAACGGCGGGTACAGACCCAAAAGTGCTCAACACAAGCTGAAAAACTGCGAGGAAGTATTCAAGTTCTTCGGAAAATTCATGCAGAATCAAGGACTAAAACCCCTGAGAATGCGACAATTTTTTTCTAATTTTTGTAGACGTTGTAACTGACGTTGGATTTCATGTGAGATTTTCAAATATTTTACAAAGATTGAGTTTCACGTAAACGGTTAGTACTTTTTAAAAGTTAGAACGTTGAATAGTGCGACGTACAGGTGATATTTTTAATATTCTAGTCAACATTGTAGGGACTGACGTTTGCGACGTTCAATTAGTATTTTTAAAAAGTTCTAGCAACGTTGTAACTGACTTTGACGTAAACGGTTAGTATTTAAATAGTTCTATAACGTTGTAGGGACTGACGTTTGAGACGTACCAACGGTGAGTATTTTTAAATAGTTCTAGCAACGTTATAGAGACTGACGTTTGCGACGTTCCAACGGTTAGTATTTTTAAATAGTTCTAGCAACGTTGTAGGGACTGACGTTTGCGACGTTCCAACGGTTAGTATTTTTAAATAGTTCTAGCAACGTTATAGAGACTGACGTTTGCGACGTTCCAACGGTTAGTATTTTTAAATAGTTCTAGCAACGTTGTAGGGACTGACGTTTGCGACGTTCCAACGGTTAGTATTTTTAAATAGTTCTAGCAACGTTGTAGGGACTGACGTTTGCGACGTTCCAACGGTTAGTATTTTTAAATAGTTCTAGCAACGTTGTAGGGACTGACGTTTGCGACGTTCCAACGGTTAGTATTTTTAAATAGTTCTAGCAACGTTGTAGGGACTGACGTTTGCGACGTTCCAACGGTTAGTATTTTTAAATAGTTCTAGCAACGTTGTAGGGACTGACGTTTGCGACGTTCCAACGGTTAGTATTTTTAAATAGTTCTAGCAACGTTGTAGGGACTGACGTTTGCGACGTTCCAACGGTTAGTATTTTTAAATAGTTCTAGCAACGTTGTAGGGACTGACGTTTGCGACGTTCCAACGGTTAGTATTTTTAAATAGTTCTAGCAACGTTATAGAGACTGACGTTTGCGACGTTCCAACGGTTAGTATTTTTAAATAGTTCTAGCAACGTTGTAGGGACTGACGTTTGCGACGTTCCAACGGTTAGTATTTTTAAATAGTTCTAGCAACGTTATAGAGACTGACGTTTGCGACGTTCCAACGGTTAGTATTTTTAAATAGTTCTAGCAACGTTGTAGGGACTGACGTTTGCGACGTTCCAACGGTTAGTATTTTTAAATAGTTCTAGCAACGTTGTAGGGACTGACGTTTGCGACGTTCCAACGGTTAGTATTTTTAAATAGTTCTAGCAACGTTGTAGGGACTGACGTTTGCGACGTTCCAACGGTTAGTATTTTTAAATAGTTCTAGCAACGTTATTTAGACTGACGTTTGCGACGTTCCAACGGTTAGTATTTTTAAATAGTTCTAGCAACGTTGTAGGGACTGACGTTTGCGACGTTCCAACGGTTAGTATTTTTAAATAGTTCTAGCAACGTTGTAGGGACTGACGTTTGCGACGTTCCAACGGTTAGTATTTTTAAATAGTTCTAGCAACGTTGTAGGGACTGACGTTTGCGACGTTCCAACGGTTAGTATTTTTAAATAGTTCTAGCAACGTTGTAGGGACTGACGTTTGCGACGTTCCAACGGTTAGTATTTTTAAATAGTTCTAGCAACGTTGTAGGGACTGACGTTTGCGACGTACCAACGGTTAGTATTTTTAAATAGTTCTAGCAACGTTGTAGGTACTGACGTTTGCGACGTTCCAACGGTTAGTATTTTTAAATAGTTCTAGCAACGTTATAGAGACTGACGTTTGCGACGTTCCAACGGTTAGTATTTTTAAATAGTTCTAGCAACGTTGTAGGGACTGACGTTTGCGACGTTCCAACGGTTAGTATTTTTAAATAGTTCTAGCAACGTTGTAGGGACTGACGTTTGCGACGTTCCAACGGTTAGTATTTTTAAATAGTTCTAGCAACGTTGTAGGGACTGACGTTTGCGACGTTCCAACGGTTAGTATTTTTAAATAGTTCTAGCAACGTTGTAGGGACTGACGTTTGCGACGTTCCAACGGTTAGTATTTTTAAATAGTTCTAGCAACGTTGTAGGGACTGACGTTTGCGACGTACCAACGGTTAGTATTTTTAAATAGTTCTAGCAACGTTGTAGGGACTGACGTTTGCGACGTTCCAACGGTTAGTATTTTTAAATAGTTCTAGCAACGTTGTAGGGACTGACGTTTGCGACGTTCCAACGGTTAGTATTTTTAAATAGTTCTAGCAACGTTGTAGGGACTGACGTTTGCGACGTTCCAACGGTTAGTATTTTTAAATAGTTCTAGCAACGTTGTAGGGACTGACGTTTGCGACGTTCCAACGGTTAGTATTTTTAAATAGTTCTAGCAACGTTGTAGGGACTGACGTTTGCGACGTTCCAACGGTTAGTATTTTTAAATAGTTCTAGCAACGTTGTAGGGACTGACGTTTGCGACGTTCCAACGGTTAGTATTTTTAAATAGTTCTAGCAACGTTGTAGGGACTGACGTTTGCGACGTTCCAACGGTTAGTATTTTTAAATAGTTCTAGCAACGTTGTAGGGACTGACGTTTGCGACGTTCCAACGGTTAGTATTTTTAAATAGTTCTAGCAACGTTGTAGGGACTGACGTTTGCGACGTTCCAACGGTTAGTATTTTTAAATAGTTCTAGCAACGTTGTAGGGACTGACGTTTGCGACGCTCACACGGTTAGTATTTTTAAATAGTTCTAGCAACGTTGTAGGGACTGACGTTTGCGACGTTCCAACGGTTAGTATTTTTAAATAGTTCTAGCAACGTTGTAGGGACTGACGTTTGCGACGTACCAACGGTTAGTATTTTTAAATAGTTCTAGCAACGTTGTAGGGACTGACGTTTGCGACGTTCCAACGGTTAGTATTTTTAAATAGTTCTAGCAACGTTGTAGGGACTGACGTTTGCGACGTTCCAACGGTGAGTATTTTTAAATAGTTCTAGCAACGTTGTAGGGACTGACGTTTGCGACGTTCCAACGGTTAGTATTTTTAAATAGTTCTAGCAACGTTGTAGGGACTGACGTTTGCGACGTTCCAACGGTTAGTATTTTTAAATAGTTCTAGCAACGTTGTAGGGACTGACGTTTGCGACGTTCCAACGGTTAGTATTTTTAAATAGTTCTAGCAACGTTGTAGGGACTGACGTTTGCGACGTTCCAACGGTGAGTATTTTTAAATAGTTCTAGCAACGTTGTAGGGACTGACGTTTGCGACGTTCCAACGGTGAGTATTTTTAAATAGTTGTAGCAACGTTGCAGGGACTGACGTTTGCGACGTTCCAACGGTTAGTATTTTTAAATATTTGTAGCAACGTTGTAGGGACAGGCGTTTGCGACATTCTTACGGTGGGTGTTTTGAAATATTTGTAGAAAATCATACTTTTACCAAACATATTTCTTTTTTCATATTTGTATAAGAGCAAATGGATATAGATACAGGTTAGGCGATTATTTGGTTATCATGGTTTTTTTATTTTATCTGAAGAACCTTTTTAGATTTTTCACCATATGGAGTCACATTTTTAGAGCCATTTTTTAAATGAAAATAATCTTTCAGGATAAGGATGTGCAAAAGATGTTATAAGAACAAAATATTATGCGTTCTAATGTAAGATGCGATTGCAGGAGAAATTAATGATTTGTAATTTTAGATACAACTGCAGGGTGAATTAATGATTTGTTGTAATGTAAAATACAATTTAAAGGTGAATATAGGATATGTTGTAATTCGAGATGCGATTGAAGAGTGAATAAATGATGTTAGATTTTATTGCAGAGTGAATTAATGATTTGTTGTAATGTAAGATGCGGTTGCAGGGTCTATACACGATCGAGTGGAAGCTAGATCTGGACTTCACCAAGATGGTGCCCGTGATGGAGTATGGCAAGTATCGTGGTTACCTGCGTCTTCTATACAAAGGCGAGCTTGTAGGCTGTGCCGTTGCCCACGCTGAGGCCTTACCAAAGCCCGTCGGCTGATCATCTCCTATCCTTACAGAAAATTATATCCAATACATCTAAAATAAATAATCATGTCCATAATTTTGCAGTATTTTCTTTCTGTACTAAAAATATTAACAATACATTTTAGCTCACTGAATAATGTATTATTTTATAAGTTCAAGTTAAGTATCTTTTTTTCGCAAAATAAACCAAATATTTACTATAGAGGTCGAAACAAGGCGATGGTATTTTTTAACGAGTCAATTTGGAAGGTAAATGAGTTTGAGGGCCACGGGCGAGCAATCCACCTCTCAGGGGCGGAGTTAAGAGGTCAAGAGGAAAGAAGAGGGTGCCTTTAGGCAGAGAGAACAGTTGTAAGACGAAGATAGTGCCTGGTCGAAGGTGGATGAGCTGAGTAGCTTACCCGAAGCCAGGAAGATAATATTATAATGCGACTCTTCTTTATATAGCCAGTATGAACTCAAAAACACAAAATGTCAACTCTTTAACCCTTCAACCGTAAAAAATGCGAAATAAGATGTCCACTGCAATCCCAATTAAGCCTAAATATCGTCAACTTCCACCCAAGCCGGTCATCGTTTATTGCAGGTGGGCCCTTACACCTCACTATCACACATTTGCAAACCAAATTGGGATTGCTCATGGTCAGGATTCGAATCAGAAAACATCCGTTTAGCTCCAAACATTTCACTCGTCATCGAACCCGTTGACCAGAGGACCAAAATAAAAATTGTCTGAGAAAGCGCTTCATTGGCGCACAAGATGTGAGTGTCGGTTGAGCACACTAGTTGATATAGTTCAAATATCTGCTCACAGATGGCAATGAAACGACTGACTAGTTGATATAGTTCAAGTATTTGCACACAGATGGCAGTGAAACAGTTGACCAGTTGATATAGTTCAAGTATTTGCTCAAAGATGAGAGTGAAACGGCTGACTAGTTGATATAGTTTAAGTATTTGCTCACAGATGGCTGTGAAACGGTTGACTAGTTGATATAGCTCAAGTATTTGCTCAAAGATGGCAGTGAAACGGCTGACTAGTTGATATGGTTCATGTATTTGCACACAGATGGCAGTGAAACAGTTGACCAGTTGATATAGTTCAAGTATTTGCTCACAGATGGCTGTGAAACGGTTGACTAGTTGATATAGCTCAAGTATTTGCTCAAAGATGGCAGTGAAACGGCTGACTAGTTGATATGGTTCATGTATTTGCTCACAGATGGCAGTGAAACGGCTGACTAGTTGATATAGTTCAAGTATTTGCTCACAGATGGAAGTGACACGGCTGAGGACGACGAGTATCAAGTTCACTAATTTAAGTTCACCACAGAGGAGCTCGCTGACCTCGCGAAGTGCGATATTACGCGTAACCTAACATAACCTAACATTTGCATAACATTATGTATAAGTTCAATCTAGAGAAATTAAGTTGTATAGTCCTTCTGTAACGAAATTGTGACGTGCGCGAATTTTACGGTGTCCTCTTGTCCATTTTCCAACGAAACCAAGTCATCTTAAATGATTCAGGTCTCATCTCGTCTGTTTAATTTGTTATCGCCGGACTCAAAGATTTGTTTGATTTATTAAATAATTAATTTATTAAATTGTATTCCATTCAGATCGCGAATCACCTTCGGTATTTTTTTTAGGGCATTTGATAAGTGTTTTCGCTTTATCACTTGTTTTTGTTTCTTATTCACCACCTGATTAATTTGTCAGCATCATTATTATAATAGTTATGCTATATTCAATTAGGTCAAGTTAGGTTATGTCACAGTAGTTTTTTATACTCATATACCCTAGATAGTGGAAAGTAAAAAGAAGGTAATTATTGTAGCCTCCAGATCACTGATTTTACTAAAATCAAAGGTTAAAATACCTGTAGTACTGTCGGCGATCTTTAATTATTATTGTGCTGACGACCAATGGTTTCGGACTTAAGTCCATTATCAAGTCAGAATACCAATAGTAAATAATAAAATTTATCCTCAACACTTACGTAGTGATGAGTCGTCTTAAAAAACACTTACACACACGGAAACATCGACACATAAAATATATTTAATTTGGTCAAATTATAAATTTAGGGCAAGAGCGTGGCGAAGCCGGCGAACGGTCCGGACAATGGACTTTTAACTCCGAAACCATTGGTCGTCGGCACCATAATAATTGAAGATCACTGACAGTACTACAGGTATTTTACCTTTTAATTTTGGTAAAAATAAGGATATCAATTGATTTTCCCAACTAGTAAATTTTACTAGTGACTTCTATGTTGTGTTAAAAAAG
This sequence comes from Nephotettix cincticeps, assembly GCA_023375725.1. NCBI lineage: Eukaryota > Metazoa > Arthropoda > Insecta > Hemiptera > Cicadellidae > Nephotettix > Nephotettix cincticeps. The sequence goes on along the minus strand of CM041789.1, from coordinate 14,640,548 downwards.
GTCAGATTAGGTTAGGTTAGGTTACAGTAGATTTATGCCCTAAAATGATAGAGTGTAGAAAAATGGTTATTGTTTTGTCCTATAACATTTAATATTACATTATTATTACTAGTATTATTTATTGTTATAAACTATTATTAGTACTAGAGTATGACGAGAGTTGTTCTGTAAAACAGTTTGTAACTGAGAAACACACAATAATAAAGGGAAATTTTATTTATTTATTTATAAAGGTCTGTGGTATATTTTACGTACGCATATGAAGAATGTTAATCAATAATCTGTGTATATTCACTGCAGGTTTAAACCCTACCCCCACGTTCATCACGAAGTAACTCCCAACTCCATGGGACCACGCGTGGGGTTGAGCTGTAAGTGGCTTGGTTAGCCTCCGACACGCGCGCGGTCTGGCGGCCACACCGGGAAACTAATATTACCTAACTTTATTGCACCTGGTAACTTGTATTTTCCGAATATTTCATATAGAAATTCGTGTCGAGTAAATGTGAATGAAGAACTTTAGTCTCGATCTGTCACAAACGATCTTCATCACAGTCTATTAACGTTTTTAGTTGGTCATTTTAGTTAAAAAGTCTTAGTTTAAAATAGTCCGTCATTCAGTTACTTTAAATTTGGTTTATTTTGAGAAAAATAGCATTACCACAGTAAACCTTTTTGTAGGCAAGGCGCTTTATGATAAACATGCAATGCACACTAAAATGTACGAATATAATCGCTGCAAATAACAAAGCAACCATCGTTGAAAAATATAACATACTTGGGGAAAGCTTTGAATGGGATGTTTAAATTTAGTGATTGAAAATATCAGATGGCGTTACAGCATTGTCAGTCGAATCTGATAAAACAACGTCGAGCTGAAAGCTCCCACGGGAAACACACAATCAGTTACCTACCTGTTGGTTGGGCCAGTTGTTGTTTGGGTCAGTTGTGGTTGGGTCAGAATGTTTTTAAAAATAGTTTTTATCTTTATAGGACTACAAATAAGTTTTGTGCTAACGTTTGGGCCTATAGCTGTAAGTTTACAGGCGATATCATTCACCTTATAACTGGACGGATGGAATTAAGTTAACAATTAAAAGAAAACATAATTTCACCAAAAATATTTTCATCTAAACACGAAATTTTATATGCCATACAACGATGAGAAAGATCCCTCTGGCCTCAAAATTGCAACCTTTTCATCTAGCAATTTGCATCTAGCACATATTAAATCATGAATATCACATCTTGTAATTATGTTTCCATCCTGAGTCCAGTTAACGAGGAAGTGATTTAATTTCACCACTTTCTAGGGACCGTACATAGTCGAGATCAGCAAAGTTGAAAAATGCGAAGACCAAGGAAGTGGAAAATATATGTTTGATACGAGAATAACTAAAATTGGCAGAGGGGAATTTGTCATGAGAAGCAATATCACCATGAAAGTTCCAATGGACGAATACTTAACGGTAAGACACTTTCATGCTAGAGTATAAGTTCTGGGTGACCCAAGGGGAGGTTTGAACGTGCGATTATACCATTGTTCGTTTGAAATTCGTGATAGCAATGGATTTTTAATTATTTATTCTACTCGTACAATTAATTGGACTTTTCCTATCGCTCTCGTGGTTTTAACTACATAACGTTTCTGGTGGTGGAGAATTTCCTCCCGTTTTCAAGTAATTACCCAATAATTTACATTTAAAAAATTGCAAAAAAATAAAAATAAATGTCCAATAAAACGAAGACAAAGAGGGATAGGAAAAGTCCAATTGATTGTGAAATAAATAATTATACCATTACATGCTCATTTATGCACCGATCGTTTCGATTCACTTCTAAACGAATTTATAAAGTAGGTTATACAAATATACTGGATAACATTCAGCTCCCTAAGCTGTGTAGAAGGCGTAGGGATAGATTGTTTAAAACGATAAAGCCATAGTTTTTATTGGTTTTTAGCGAATTTCCCGTAGGAGGATCTAAACCCAGACCATGTTTATGGGAAACATTGGGGTAACTGAAACATAAATAAAACTCCGGCAACGATGTCCTTTTTTTATTTTGCAATTTTCCTTTATGATTGCCTTTTTTGTGACTTGATGTTTTTTGCTTTTAACTTAAAAATCTATATTGAAGCATGCAATGCAATGTACACCATCGTTCACACAATAAAGCATTATTATTATTATGTTACTTGTTCGTTTTAAGGTGCCTAGAGACCAAACAAATATTCTTAAAAAAATTGGCTGTATATATGTGTATGTATATGTGTGTCCATGAACACGATAACTCTCATACAAATGGTCCGATCAAGACGAAATTTGTATATACATTTATTCTTAAATTTACTCGATTGAGTTTGTAATCCAGACATATCGGTCTATCGTAACGGGTAGCTTGGGGAAGGGGAGTTTATACCCCAAAATAGGTTTTTTTGCGTTTTTCATATGTAATTTAATTTTTTTTAATTTTATCTTTTACCATTAGAATCAGTATAAATATAGCAATATGTCCAGGTATTTTAAACCAGGTATGATTAAGAAATGAGTGTGATGATTGTGAAACCCACCAAACACTGCTAATTATTTTAACTTTTAGCATCAAATATTGTTTCAGGAAGAACTGGAACTTCAGAAATGGGGCAACGGCGGGTACAGACCCAAAAGTGCTCAACACAAGCTGAAAAACTGCGAGGAAGTATTCAAGTTCTTCGGAAAATTCATGCAGAACATCAAGGACTCTTCAGGCAACCCCTTGCAGAAGTGCGACGTTCCTACGGTGAATGTTTTGAAATATTTGAAGCAATATTGTAGGGTATGACGTTTGCGACGTTCCAACGGTAAGTATTTTGAAATATTTGTAGCAACGATGAAGGTACATGCGTTTGTAACGTTCCTGCGGTGAATGTTTTGAAATATTTGTAGCAATATTGTAGGGTATGACGTTTGCGACGTTCCAACGGTTAGTATTTTTAAATAGTTCTAGCAACGTTGTAGGGACAGGCGTTTGCGGCATTCTTACGGTGGGTGTTTTGAAATATTTGTAGAAAATCATACTTTTACCAAACATATTTCTTTTTTCATATTTGTATAAGAGCAAATGGATATAGATACAGGTCAGGCGATTATTTGGTTATCATGTAAAAAACATGATGTAAAAAAATCTAAAAAGGTTCTTTTTAGAGAATCTTTTTAAGATTTTTTTTATCTTATCTGAAGAACCTTATTAGATTTTTCACCATATGGAGTCACATTTTTAGAGCCATTTTTAAGATGAAAATAATCTTTCAGGATAAAGATGTGCAAAAGATGTTATAAGAACAAAATATTATACGTTCTAATGTAAGATGCGATTGCAGGAAAAATTAATGATTTGTAATTTTAGATACAACTGCAGGGTGAATTAATGATTTGTTGTAATGTAAAATACAATTTAAAGGTGAATATAGGATATGTTGTAATTCGAGATTCGATTGAAGAGTGAATAAATTATGTTACTTTTATTGCAGGGTGAATTAATGATTTGTTGTAATGTAAGATGCGGTTGCAGGGTCTATACACGATCGAATGGAAGTTAGATCTGGACTTCACCAAGATGGTGCCCGTGATGGAGTATGGCAAGTATCGTGGTTACGTGCGTCTTCTATACAAAGGCGAGCTTGTAGGCTGTGTCGTTGCTTACGGTGAGGCCTTACCCAAGCCCGTCGGCTGATCATCTCCTATCCTTACAGAAAATTATATCCAATACATCTCAAATAAATAATCATGCCCAGAATTTTGCAGTATTTTATTTCTGTACTAAAAATATTAACAATACATTTTAGCTCACTAAATAATGTATATTTTATAAGTTCAAGTTAAGTATCTTTTTTCGCAAAATAAACAAAATATTTACTATAGAGATGGTAAAAAGGTGATAGTATGTTTTACTACCAATTATAAGAGTAGAACCTTACGAATTGAATTGGAACATAAAATACTATATTGTTAGGTTTACTGATTATCAATCTAAGATTGAGGACGGCCCACAAGGAGTCAGTCAGTGGCAATGCAAACAGCATTGCCACAGAAAACCGTCAGGAAAACGCTTTATTGGTGTATTATGCTTCTATAACGGCAAAACCGCGAACTCAATGAGATAGTTGCAGTATCATCACTCAGATTGCAGTACGACAGACGATGAAGACAAATAACGTTTTCACTAAATTAAAAAATCGTTATTAGATTCCACTCTTGCTCTAGTATTGATGCATAATATTGAAACAGTTAATTTTGAGATAACATCCTGTAACCATCCTGTATTGAAAATAACTATACATAAATTAAATTTTACGGGAATAGGAAAATTGGTAAAAATATATATATACAGTTAATTCTTGACTAAAATCACAAAAAGGTTGATATTATTATTATATATATGTTAGAATTATATCAGTCATGAGACAGACACCGAGCGGGAAGGTTGTGCCGTATCGCTCGTCCTGTCGGTTTTGATTGCTTTTCTGTATTCGTGTTCTTAGTGCGTCTATTTTCACTGTACACGTTATGTGTTTTTGTAAAAATAAACATTCGTTCGTGTTAAGTATTAATACTATAATGACCGCCTGTTCAAAGCGTTTGAAGTCCCTGAAGAAAGCCAGTGTCAAGACCAAAATGTCGTACGCTGACTGTTCGGAGTTTCATGCGAGTTGAGTTAATGTGAGTTCTAATGTTGGTGGATGAAGGAGTGTGGCGGTGCGAACCATGCTCTCAGACCCGTCGTAAGAGAATGAAACTGGAATCTCACAGTGGTGAAACCTACGACGACGTGTGTGCTACCTGGATGAAGACCATCGAATGAAAATTAAATACTTCGCAAGCAAGTATCGTCACTTAAATCAAGACTTGATGAGGCGGAGCGGTACTCCTGTCGTAACACATTGGGGTGGGGATCTTTGGAGATTCGATGGAACCAGGGGAAACACCTTTCAGGTGGTGAAGTCTGTTGGGAGAGCCCTCGACCATCCTGCAGATGACGGTATGGTCGACGCGTGTCACCGATTGCGTGCCAGAGATGGCTCCAGGAAACCCCCCGGTATCTTGGGGAAGAAGGTGAGCAGACAAAATAATTATTTCGTATAATTATTTCTTCTTACACGATGAAATACATATAGTAAGCTGAGGATCGAAAATACATAATCTGAGTTTAAGTAAAAAAACAAGACGTTAAACGGTTTTCAGATTGTAAAGTCAAATCTCAATGGTTCTAAAACTCCATTACAGCATATTCAATTCAGTTATCTCTATTTAAGAGAGATACGCTCAAAAACCCTTTCAAATGTAAGTTGTATGCCTGTTCATACAGATCGGGTGAACATGTGACTTGTGGTAAAGTACTTTCTCGGATTAATGTTTCAATGTTTAAAAAATTGTGAAATCACAGTTTCACGTAACTCACAACTAATTACGAACAACGGTAGAATTGGTAAATTTAAATTAAAAAACAAAGTGCTGCCATTTTGAATTCACCAATGAAGTATATTTTAACTATCTAATGTTCCCATAATGTAGTAATTTGTGAATACCAAAAGAGGAACCTTCAGGCCGACTATAATACTAATTTCCACTGAACATTGAAACAGCCCAGCCGTCATTAAAAATATGAACTTTGACGAGCTTCCTCACAATCGTCATGTTTTAACACAACAATTGGACTGGTAAAATATGAACATCATTAAAGCAATTCCGATTGGGAATATTAAAAGTTCCCACAGTCGGTGAACAAAACCAACGCGTCTCGATGAGGTGAATGATAGCCACCAGGAAGCATTGATGGAATCGCTAATGGCGATAGTGGTTCCCATGGCCCTGTCGTTCGGACCATGGGTCGTACATTTTACAGATAGGGGTAAAAAGGGGAAAAGGGGGAGAGGGAAAGGAAGGGAAGGGAAAGGGGGAAAATAGGGGTAATGTAAAGGAGTTTTCTAAAACTCAATTCTATTTCCTATTGTAAAATGACAATCTTTAGTGGATTTTAATAGATTTAGACTTTAGAGTTAGGTTTCAATACGCCTTTAAACTACGACCTTATTTAGTTATGTACCACCTTTTGTACTCTCAGGGGCCAATGGAAGTGCAAACATAAGAAATGTGTATAGTCAATGGGTTTATCCCTTTTAATACCTAGCGAGGCGGTTTAATAAGAGAGTGGGGGCTAATAAAACCAGTATATTCAAGTGAAAATTATATTCTTTGCCTTTGCTCGACACGTGTAGGTACAGTTTTATAGTTATTCTCAACTAAATCAAATATACCTTGTCTAAAGAGACACAGCTCAAAGAGTACTTCACGTAACACTGCAACTCGTACTCTCACGAGTTCATGTATGCTTTATTGCCACCCTTCAATTATTAATAACGACTTCTCTGTTTTAGAACTTTCTTAATTTAAAATGACTTCAGTGTACTAACATGACAAACTGAAGTAGTACTTATAGTTACGTAATGTGTATGTTAATATTTACATTTATATATTTTTTTACGAAATCTCTACAAGAATTGTTGTCGGAAAAGTATATTTCATGAATTTAAATACAATTATTCAAGCCATTAACTTTTTAAGGCGGAACAGTTCTGTACATTTATGCCACTATGTGCATTTCAAAGTCGAAAACTCCATCTTCTGGTCAGATATATGTCAATTTTTCTTCATCATAACACGTCAAAACTATTAAATCCATTTAAAAATAAAGTTTCCTTTATCATATCAAATAATAATTTATCAAATAAACTATTCTTATTCTTATTCTCATCCCGGCCAAGGTATCAGAGTTTTTAAGTCACTAACGTGACCTAACGATAACTTACTTATGCGGTAATCAGTAAACTCTCCTGTAGTCATTCAAACTCTATGCACCAATCTGTACAACTCTTGTCGCCAATCAGTACTACTCTTGTCGCCAATCAGTACTACTCTATGCGCCACTCAGTACTAACTCTATGCACCAATCTGTACAACTCTTGTCGCCAATCAGTACTACTCTATGCGCCACTCAGTACTACTCTATGCGCCAATCAGTACTACTCTATGCGCCAATCAGTACTACTCTATGCGCCACTCAGTACTACTCTATGCACCAATCTGTACAACTCTTGTCGCCAATCAGTACTACTCTATGCGCCACTCAGTACTACTCTATGCGCCAATCAGTACTACTCTATGCGCCAATCAGTACTACTCTATGCGCCACTCAGTACTAACTCTATGCACCAATCTGTACAACTCTTGTCGCCAATCAGTACTACTCTATGCGCCACTCAGTACTATTTTCGCCAATCAGGACTACTCTATGCGCCACTCAGTACTACTCTATGCACCAATCTGTACAACTCTTGTCGCCAATCAGTACTACTCTATACGCCACTCAGTACTACTCTATGCGCCAATCACTACTATTGTCGCCAATCAAAACTAATCTATGCACCAATGAGTACTAACTCTATGCGTCAATCAGTACTACTCTATGCACCAATCAGTACTACTCTATGCACCAATCAGTACTACTCTATGCGCCAATCAGTACTACTCTATGCGCCACTCAGTACTACTCTATGCACCAATCAGTACTACTCTATGCACCAATCAGTACTACTCTATGCGCCAATCAGTACTACTCTATGCACCAATGAGTACTAACTCTATGCGTCAATCAGTACTACTCTATGCACCAATCAGTACTACTCTATGCGCCAATCAGTACTAATCTATGCGCCAATCAGTACCACTCTATGTGGTAGTAAGTATTACTCTATTTCATAGTACAGTAGGTACTACTCAATACAGTAGCCAGTTCTACTATGTACACTATTATCTATTTCAATATATTTTAATCATCATAAACTCTATGCGCCAAAATCAGTACTATCTATGCGCCAATCATTTTACTCACTCTATTGATTTAGAGTATCTAAGTGCAACAATCATTTTGTACTTCTATGGTTGAAGTTTTATTTTATTAAGTTGTGAGCAGTGTAGTGTTCTCTTGTGTGGATTAACGTACTATTCAATACTAGTAGCACAGACTACTCATAATTAGTACACTATTATCTATTTCAATATATTTTAATCATCATAAATTTTGCTAAAAAGTAAAATAACTAGTTATAGTTAACATATTTAGCATTTTAAGCTCAGAGGCCGTCTTCTTGATTTAGAGTATTAAGTGCAACAATACGTTGATTTTGTTGTAGCTTTATGCACTAATGTTAAATGCTTGTTATGCTATTATACATTTCCTTTTGACGAACTCTAGAAGCTAGATATTATGTATTGTAATCTTTATTATAATAAATAAAAAATCCATTTGTAAAAGTAAATGAGACGTTAAAAGGTAAATGTTTGATGGGTTTGCCAAAAGAATCAACATTCAATGCACAATAAAATGTACGAATATACTCGCTGCAAATGACGATTGTTTTTTTTCTAAAATCAAAGCTTTGTTATACTCGAAAACAGTGATCGCTGAAAAATAAAGCAGATTTGGTTCCCAGGGATGTTCACGTTCTGTGATTGAAAATATCAGATGGCGTTACAGCATTGTCAGTCGAATCTGATAAAACAACGTCGAGCTGAAAACTCCCACGGGAAAACTATTTGCCAGTTACCTGTTGATTGGGTCAGCTGTTGGTTGAGTCGTTTTTGTTTGGGTCAGCTGTTGGCTGAGTGAATTGTTGTATGGGTCAGCAGTTTGATGAGTCATTTGTTGTTTGGGTCAGCTGTTGGTTGATTCAGAATGTTTTCGAAAATAGTTTTGATTTGTATAGGACTACAAATAAGCCTCGTGCTAACGTTTGGGCCTATAGCTGTAAGTTTACAGGCGATATATGTGACGTTATAACTGGTAGGATGAAAGTAAATTAATAGTTAAAAGAAAACATTATTTCACCAAAAATATTTCCATGTAAACACGATTTTTTTCTATCAAATACATTTTTCTTCCATACAAAGATGAGAAGGAGGCAGACCTTTCATCTAGCATTTCAAGCAAAACAGCAGTTGAACGAAGTTAATAAATAAAATCATTTTATTTCACGTTTACAGAGGGAGTAATTTAATTCCACAACTTTCCAGGGACCGTACATTGTTGATATCAACAAAGTCGAAAAATGTGAAGACCAAGGAAGTGGGAAATTTGTTTTCACTACGAGGATAAATAAAATTGGCAGAGGAGAATACATCTTAAGAAGTAATATCACTATGAATGTTCCGCTGGACGAATACTTTTCGGTAAGACACTTTCTTGTAATATTAGTATATGTGGAGAAAAAAAATAATATGTACTTCAAAAACATTGAAGTGTTATATTTCAATATGCCTCCAAATTCACAGTTTTAGATTTGACTCAGGGCAACTAGATTCGTTAAAATTCTATTTCAAAACCACCAAACGCTGCTAAATCTTTTATCTTATAGCATGAAATATGTTTTCAGGAAGAAATTGAACTTCAGAAATGGGGCAACGGTGGCTACAGACCCAAAAGTACTCAACACAAGGTGAAAAACTGCCAAGAACTATTCCAACTCTTCGGCGGTTTCATGAAGAACATCAAGGACTCTTCAGGCAACCCCTTGGAGAAGTGCAACGTTCCTACAGTGAGTATTTGAAATATTTGTAGGACTCTTCAGGCAAGCCCTTGGAGAAGTGCGATGTTCCTACAGTGAGTACAGTGAGTATTTGGAATATTTGTAGGACTCTTAAGGCAACCCCTTGTAGAAGCGCGATGGTCCTACAGTGAGTATTTGGAATATTTGTAGGACTCTTAAGGCAACCCCTTGTAGAAGCGCGATGTTCCTACAGTGAGTATTTGGAATATTTGTAGGACTCTTAAGGCAACCCCTTGTAGAAGCGCGATGTTCCTACAGTGAGTATTTGGAATATTTGTAGGACTCTTAAGGCAACCCCTTGTAGAAGCGCGATGTTCCTACAGTGAGTATTTGGAATATTTGTAGGACTCTTCAGGCAACCCCTTGGAGAAGTGCAACGTTCCTACAGTGAGTATTTGAAATATTTGTAGGACTCTTCAGGCAACCCCTTGGAGAAGTGCAACGTTCCTACAGTGAGTATTTGGAATATTTGTAGGACTCTTAAGGCAACCCCTTGTAGAAGCGCGATGTTCCTACAGTGAGTATTTGGAATATTTGTAGGACTCTTAAGGCAACCCCTTGTAGAAGTGCGATGTTCCTATAGTGAGTATTTGGAATATTTGTAGGACTCTTCAGGCAACCCCTTGGTGAAGTGCGACGTTCCTACAGTGAGTATTTGGAATATTTGTAGGACGGAATATTTGCGTCGTTCACTGGCGGCCACTAGTAGCTACCATTATTGGACGCCACTATTCTCCTCGTTTACTGTGACCTTTAATTACTACAGGATGAATATAAGATATGTTATAATGTAAGATGCGATTGCATGGTGAATACATGATAAGATGTAATGTAAGATGCGATTGCATGGTGAATACATGATAAGATATAATGTAAGATGCGATTGCATGGTGAATACATGATAATATATAATGTAAGATGCGATTGCATGGTGAATACATGATAAGATATAATGTAAGATGCGATTGCATGGTGAATACATGATAGTATATAATGTAAGATGCGATTGCATGGTGAATACATGATAAGATATAATGTAAGATGCGATTGCATGGTGAATACATGATAATATATAATGTAAGATGCGATTTCATTGTGAATACATGATAGTATATAATGTAAGATGCGATTGCATGGTGAATACATGATAAGATGTAATGTAAGATGCGATTGCAGGGTGACTACACGATAGAGTGGAAGTTAGACCTGGACATAACCAAGTTGGTGCCCGTGATTGAGTACGGCAAGTATCGCGGGTATGTGCGCTTGCTTTCCAAGGGCAAGCTAGCAGGCTGCATTGTTGTCTACGGCGAGACTTCACCTAAAACCATCGGCTGATCATCTCCTATCCTAAATATATTGTATCCGCTACTTAAAAATAAATACTTATGCCCGACTCCCGAATTTCATTCCTGAGTCCCTCATAATAACCATATATTTTATCTCTCTGAAGAATTTACAAGGTACGTTCGAAAAGTAAATTCGTTTTATTGTAGTCACCGGTAGGTCGTACGTAAACCGCAAAGAATGTGTGCTTCGTGTACCGACATACTTCGGAAACAACTGTGCTTAGTTTCAGCCCAAAAGCTAACCTGTTCTGTGAAGTTCTTACAAAATTTTAAGATTATCAACTCGCCCGCCTCGTGTGACGTTCGGTCAGTGATACGATTTATGACATGGACATGTCTTACCTCTAAGGTGTGGGGGGGTTAGCAAGACAACAATTTGAAACAGTGACGTTATATACCTATAACGAGGAACTGAGAGTAAGGTGATACTGTTAAGTTACTGCAAAGTTCTAAATGGGTACGAGAATTAGAAGGAGTATGACAACGACTGCTGCGGTGGTTCTTGTTCGATTAGAGATGGTATGGTAGTTACGGTTGAAGTGAGGGTTCTGAGAGCAAACGCCTCTCAATAACAAGTATCCCCGAACGATTTTGCTGATTTGTCCAGATCAATGCTTTACACAGTTGTTTTTGAACACCTCAAGTTAAGGAAACTGTGGGAAAACTTTGGGACCCGAATCTCACAAAAAACGGACTCCTACAAAAACCATTAAACTTTTTGAAATTACGCCCAGGGAACCGTACAGGTTAGCTTCAGAACTGGAATATATAGCACAGTTGTTCCCGAAGTATACATTACCTCACCAAGCACACGCTCATTGCTGAATACGCAAGAACCACTAGAGTCTACAACACAACGGAACTTTACTTTCCGAAAGTACCTCGTATTATTGGACAAGTTCAAGTCACGTAATTTTTCGCAAATTAAACCGAATATTTATACTATATCGTTACGTAAATTGAAAAGAAATAGTATTTCATTGTTAAGTGTTCCTCTAGTCATATAAAAAATTGCCTAGTTCTTGTAAAAACTATAAATAACCAAAGTTTAAAATTATGTTAACTATTTGAAAAGTTTACTACTAAGTTTCAAAATGGCAGAAGTATTAATAAAATAATTTTTTTAATGGGCCTATAATTGTACATAATTGTGGGATATTTTAGGGTTTTCGTTCTTTCCATGTTTTCAGATCAAAGGTGGGCCACAGAGTCGTTCTTTCATTTTAAACTCCGACAAGACCAATACGTTAAAATTTCACAATCGTAAAAAGGCATAGCTCCATATTAGTTTAAATTAAAGTGGAGTAACAATCCAAAGTTGTGAAGAAGTTAAATATTTGGGGGTTCATATTCGTGAGGATCTTAAATGGGGCAGTCACATAGGTGCAATTTCATCTCGACCGACGAAGATTATTTATTTAGTATATAGGCTACAGAAGCTAGTTATGATGGAAGTTCTTCTGAAAGTATATTATGGCTGTTTTTATAGCATTATTTCTTATGGAGTTGTTTTTTGGGGCGGAGTCTCCGATGCCAAGAGGGGGTTTCTTTTACAAAAACGGATTATAAGAATAATGTGTAGAGCACATTATTATTACTCCAAGTATCAAGTAAGTATAAGTGTCAAAAAAGACACATATGTTGCAACTAACGGGATATTAAGAAAAAACAGCTTTACACATACACTGCAAATAAATTGTAATAAGCAAGATTTCTAAATAAGTATCTTATAGGGTACTGCACTTGTAGGTATTAACGAATATGATAGAAAATTAAAAATATGCATCTCTGTACACTATGTGAGATAAGACATCACGGCATAATCAAAATATATGAGTGGTGTCATATTATTTGGGATCGTATAAATTTTAAACCATATAATTTTAATCAAACCCGTAGACCGGATTTAGAGAAATTTGTATTTTCAAATTATCATAAAATTTTTAAAGGGTAATACACCCGAAAAATAAAAAATAAAGCAATTTGAAGATATTACTGAAGTTCATCCGTGTACCTAATTTTATAAAAATCAGTAGTCTCGAGATCTATCTAAAGCCTCAAAACGGATATACAAACTCAAATCCGAAAACTTTGTCAAAAACTATAATCTCTCCATACACTATGTTTTAGGGGAGAAACTAAAATTATTAATGAGAAAACTAAAATGTTTGAACCCTAAACTAAAGATGGACAGTAAGAAATTAAACTAAAATATAAAGGTCACATTGTTCGAATTATGCCATTCGACCTTCCTTCGGACTTCATGACCAAAGCGGCGACCCCGTGAAAATGATAACACCATAACATCATGTTCGACTAATCAGATAACATGGCGGATTGAAACAGGAGCTAAAACTCGCCCGGGAAACAGGTTTGATCATGTAGTGGTGAATGGGCCAATAACGTGCACATTTTGAGTACGGCGTCTACAAGCCACTCCAAGAGGTAATCCAGCAGCTACAGCTGAAAAGCTACTGCTGTGATTCGCCCAAATGAAGTCCATTTGTCTGTATGTCAAGTTCCTCATACCCGTCTGTAAGGATGGGGAAGGTGGGTTTTGTTTGGGTATAAACCGTTCAACGGTGAAGTCACCACATAACCCTCGCAGGAGCGGGGGTACTCATAAAGAGTTACCACCGCCCCCCCACCAAAAAAAAACGTCACATCGTACCCGCAGGCCCCCTTCATACTGCGATTTTACTCGTACGGGGGAAAGTTATAAAAAAATTATTAAGTAATTTTTAAAATAAATGTAGAAAGTTTCAGCTCCTTAATCCTTGTACAAGTTTTTGTTAAAATAACTTTCTCTCACATTCTACTGAAATTAGGGGTTTTAATCAGAAAACTAGAATTTAGCCTAATGGACCCTTAAAGTAGAGTCCAAAATAATCCAAACTGTGACCCATTCCCAGCAACACAGTAATAACAGATCTTAATAAATTAATCAAAAACTTTAACAAAAACATCGTGTTGAATTCGGAGAAGTTTCTCTTCAATTAATCGCTTTAGATCCCTCTTATTGAAGCTATAGGTATAAACCAGTTCCTTTACGTACTACCACAAAAATAAGCCACACAAAATTAAATCTAGGGGAAATGGATTTTTGGCAACCGCCCAGCCCCCACCGAGGGTCGGAACCCTAATTAGCCCTCGACAGCGGCGTTTTGGCAACCTCAGTTTCATCCCAAAAATTCTCCCTTTTCTCTCTGAAAATCCCTGCCTCGTTATTTAATCCCACAATATATCACTCTTATCCCTTAAAGTCCCTCCCTCGCCACGGAATGGCAGGCTATTCACGACTACGGGAAATCGGCTATGAATGAGCCAAGTCCTTTGAACTAATACCATTATTTCACAATGGACGTTACAGGATGTACGGCTGGATGGAATTGGATTTTCCAAGTAGAATATTTGAAAGACAATGATACAAAAGACAAGACAACACCAACAAATATAGGTCAATATGGTGAACTGTTGAAGTGTTACGATATTGTCAACAGAAATTGTTTATACAAAGTCCTAAATATTAATAAACTTCATGTTCATGCAACTTCATTCATAAACTTCATATTCAAACTTATTTATATAGATTATAAATTGAAAGTTACAAGTCTTATCTGATTTCAAAGAAATATAAATCGTTAATTCTTTCCTCAAGAAGTTAAGTATGGGTTTAAAAATAAGACCAATACAATTCATAATATTGTTCCTCTAAACATAGTTCAAACTTAACAACAGACAGTACTTAGACAGTTAGTAATCACACACTAATCACACACTTGAAAGGAATTGGGTATCAGGCGTTGTGCTTTGTAATTCTTCGTCTGTCTTCGCCCGCCGCCTCCCCTCTCGCCCTTCTCTAGCGCGCTTTCTCCCTCACCCTTAACCCCACCCGGCGCGAACAAAATCCCGGAAATCCCCACCAGGGAGAACAGCGGTTGCCAAAAGTCCGCACCACGGGTTGAGACACTTTTATAGCCCTCTGCGATGACGAATGGGATATGCGAGGTTGCCAAAAGTCCTACACCCCAGGGATCGGGAAGGTCAATCTAAAAAATTAATGAGAACTATCTGATCGTTAACCTTGGTGTAGTGACATCTGGTTAGTTAAAAATATAACCATTAGAGGTGGACGGTCTTCGACCCCTTATACCTTACATTGATGCAGATCTCATCGTCTGCTGAATTGACATAACCTCAACTCCCACTCATTTTGAAGTTTTTGTTTACGGTCTCCTGGAACGTACTATATTCATATAAGTAAATATATATATTTTTTTCTCGAGGGGAAATGCTCTCATGCACCATCAGGGAGGAGAACGGTGCACTCCCCGGTGTGTGGGACTTGCACCCAACTGAAACCCCCCGCCTCAGGCTGTTGACCACTTCGGAATAACCTATTAAGGCATGAACCTCAAAGTGGAGCCTCGTATTTAAAGCACAATGCACTACAACTCCAATTTAGCCTTCTGAGGGAAGATCCAGGATGTTACGGATCTTCAAGTTGGGTGAACCGATGCTCCTAGGTGTTTCGAAGTTTTTTAGTCCTTCGGGGCTACCGGCTTCAATAACAAACTATTATAAGTAAATATACAGTACAGTAAACTTTTGTATTATATAAATACAACTATATTTTATACATATATGTGTCCTTTATCAATAAAACATAGGTTTGATAAAAAAAATTTCAAGTGTTTGAAAACTGTTTAGTTTAACTTTTAATTTTTATATAAGTTGGGAGTTAAACATGTATAATTTTGGCATCATATGTGATTGATTATAGCTTTCTTCCCATAGCTAAAGACTTTTCATTTACGTATTCCCAAAATTGAATGCATACATGTTTAAAAACACAGACCATATTTTGGTGTCACTACTCCAGGGTTAAAGATTAGTTAATCCTTAACCCTTCTACAATGGTTAGGGAACTGATATTTTCCAGAATATTTTTAAAATCTACTTTATAAATTGTTCGTTACACAAATAGGCAGGTAATATAAAATCAAACATTTTGACCTCTTTGTGGGACACCCATGTGTCAATAAGAAACAAAAAATGTTTGTATTTACTTCCCTGTGGGAAATAGATTATGTCATGGATATGTCTAAAGGGAATGTTTTTAGTTCATCGAACAGCTGTTCTTATGTTTCAAATTTTTGTCTTACAAACGGCCGACTTTGTACGGGTTGTAGGATTCCGTATTAGGAGAAAAAAATACTTATTAACATAACAAAATTAATTAGATTAGAACAGAAAATATATATAAATATTAAAATTCGTTATACGTCAAGATAACATTATAATATAGTGTGATTTCAAAGCAATGATCAAAGCAAACAAACAAATATTTATTTGAATTGGCAGCTGTTTGTTTCCTTCTATTAAACCACTTATACATCATATATATAAAATAAAAGTTTTGTCTGTACATTGCATATATTAATATTTTTAGTTATTTTTACGTTTCGTGCGTTAGAGAAGCAGAAACAAGTCTTATCTCAATTTGTGTCTGTTTGTCTGTCTGTGACTCTCCAAGAGGCATTTTACGCGATATTAGTCGTATAGTGGTAATAATCAGCGTTATTTGTAGTATAATGATTTAATAGAAAGAAAAATTAACAGCTGTAAAAATAATTGTAAAATCAATATTGCTTAGTTTAGATTGGTCCTTGATTTTAAACCCGATTCGAAATCATACTTTAAAAAAAGTTATTTTAACATATAACTAATTTTAATAATGGTATAAAAATGTTTTATTTAAATTTAAATTTAAAGTAATGCTAGATAATAAACCAGTGTATTTATTTTTTCTTTGAACTGATTTGTTTAAGATTTCAGGTTTATATTTTGGTATGATAATTTTTCTTCTTTAAACTAAATCCTACAACCCGTACAAAGGACAGTTTACTGCTAGTTCTCAAAAAAATTATCAAAGCTTAAACAATTTCGGTGCTAAAAACTTCAAAAACAGCTGATTATTACCAGTAGGTGATTCATTTTTAAGCACCATTGTACTAACTAACATATTAACACATAAAGAAAAAATACATAGTTATAAAAAGCGATCAGCAAGATCAAGGATGTTATGTCTTTTCAACCTAAATGTGCACTGACTATTGTCTAGAAGATTTGATGCCAGATGGTTAGGATGGTCTTCTATTTTACACTGGTAATTTTGACTAAATTTTGAAATTTCTTCTCTTACAAAAGGAATCTGCATGGATTACTAGGTTTGTAACGTACCATGGAGCATTAAAAATTCTGCTTAATGTCTTAGATGGTATCGTTGAATTATTTCAATATTTGAATTTGACGCCGTTCCTCAGAGCTGGATTCCGTAGGTCCATACAGGCTTCAACACAACTTTGTATAAGAGTAATTTGTTTTGAACTAATAATTTAGAATTTTGTCCAAGAAGCCAGACCAATTTGGTTATTAAGTTCAAATTTTGTATTTTGTTCCAAATTTCCAACTTCATCCGCTTGAGGAAGAACGACATTGTTTATCGATTGAAAACTGAAAGCAAAAAGCGAATAATATCGAGTGAAAAGTGGGTTTTAAATGCTCGTTATTTACTTTTCAAGGGGCGGCGGCCAATTTTAAGCACCAAAAAAACCATTTCTGAAACATACAGAATGCATGTAATAAGTTTCATGGTTATCAGTTCTCCATTTTTACGGAGAAGACGGCGTAAAATGCCTCTTGGAAGACTTCTTTCGGCTTCTCAAATGCACAAACCGTAAAAATAACTGAACAATAAATAACTCTTAGCAATTAACAGACAAAACCCTAATTTTATTTATTAGGAAATTTAGATTGAATTTTGAAATGGTAACCTACCCCAGTAGGTATTTTAAGCCACGTATGTGTGAGGATTGAGTGTATGATGATTGTGGCACGATCTTGTAGTCTTGTTACTGACTAAGGCTAACATGTTCCTTAGACAGGACTGTTAATTAATAGCCAAACAGCCAATAGCAACTAAGGGACCTACAATTTAACGTGGAATCCGAACCACTGCCTCTGAATTGGTCTAATCATGAGGATGGTCTTTGCGAATTAAGGTAGTATTGAAAGGTGCGGGCGTTAATCCTCACAAGAGAACACTACACCCACCGACCATCGCTCATAACTATCCACAATTCGTGACCTCCAAGTATCTGGATTACAGAATGACGCCACCATCCCAATAGGTGTCTTTCTCTTGACAGACGTCAGCTACATCTAAGGGTAGCACATTTTTAATGCAGTTTAAACGGGAATCGAACCCGCGACCTTCCGACTGGCTTGGCGACATACTTCACTCGTAAGCGAACGTTGAAACCGCTAAACCACAGCCCTTCGTCCGAACAATCGTTTATTATCGGATAAAGCATACTCTGGCGTTAGAGTGTGCTTACTGCATATACGGGGAAAAGTAAAAAAAATTAAAAAATAAACGAGACCGCACGCAGCACGCAGACGTGAGTAGAGTGAATTTCACAGAATATTATTCCTACCATAGTAATCAAATAGTACTGAGTATGCAGGTTTGATGCAATAAAGGTTGTTTTACATGGTAATGTGCTTGTATTAAGGCTGTTCACTAAGTAAAACACATACAATTTATCAAATTATGTCACTTACGGTTTTATCATGGTTCCGGGCTTAACTGTCACCATGCAGGTCATGTGAATAGCTAACGTTTCCATGGGAAATTCACTAACGAGCCAAACACGCTGCAAAAAATGAAGATGGAGAAGAAATGAAGATAATTTTTTCAACGAAAGCTTTTTCAAGCTCGAAAACGATCATTAAATACATAACACATCTGGCTCCCAGGAAGGTTGAAGATTTGTAAATATTTGTGATTGAAAATAACTGATACCAATACGTCACACTCGATTGAATCAGATGAAACAACGACGAGCTGAAACTCCCACGGGAACTATTCTCGGTCACCTGTTGGTTGAGTCAGCTGTTGTTTAGGTCAGTTGTTGGTTAAGTCGGCTTGTTAGTCGAAACAGTATGTTTTCGAAAACAGTTTTGATTTGTATAGGACTACAAATAGCGTTTGTGCTAACATTTGGACCTAGGGCAGTAAGTATGCGAGTGATGCAAATCAACTAAATGCAAATAGTAGTGATGCAAATAGTAACTAGGAATATAAAATTTATTTAATAATGTTTACGCACAATTTTACCACACGTTTTGACATATAAACTTGCATTTTTCTAAAAAAATAATTTTCTTCAAACACACAACGATGAGAAAGATTATCCTGGCCTCATCGTTTTAATATTTTTATTTATTATCTAAAAACAATTATTTGATGGAAGTTAATTTGTATTTTCAAGTTTGCATTTTTTCTACCGAATTAATTTTGTTCTGCCACACAACGATGGGAAACATTATCTCGGTCTCATCCCGGCAACCTTTTCATTTAGTACTTAAAGGAAACCCACAATTGAACCAAGTTAGTTTTCATCTTCAAGTTTATTTTCCAAGCAACTATGAATGTCCAATCTTGTAATTCTGTTTGAGTCCAGACGTTTTACCTTTTACCTTTACAAGGTAAGTAACTCAATTTCACAACTTTCTAGGGACCGTACATTGTTAAGATCAACCAAATTGAAAAATGTGAAGACCAAGGAAGTGGGAAAATACTTTATGATACGAGGATAAGTAAAGTTGGCAGAGAATACATCTTTAGAAGTAATATCACCTTAAATATTGCACTGGACGAAAATTATTCGGTAAGACACTGTAATTTAAGAGTATTATATGTGCCTTGTGTCCCATAAGGATGTTTAACCCTATAAATGTACATTACAATAACACATGATGCGAAGCGATATTCAGCAAATTTGCACAGTTTTGTTCAGATGCACATAAAAAGCACAAAACACCACAAACCTACATAAAATTGTATATTTCCTCAAAGTAGAAAAAATAGACTATCAAAAGTTTAGTATCTGTTAGTCTGTTAGGGTCAAATATAGGTATTCTTAAAAAAGTTTTTTCTCCCTAACGAGTAATGTAAGTTCTGTCATATACACTATTTAAAAATTCCAAAATATACAGCTCCAAAATATACTTTATTGTATTGTGATAAAGAGATCATATAGTTTATATCACTTAAAACCATTATTTAAAACAAACACTTAAAAATACCAGAGTATGTTCTTGAAAAATGGCAGATTCTTGCAACGGTTACCAGTTTTATGCCATTTTTTTGTTTTTTGGCATTAAGAGATTGAAAAAAACACACAAATAAAATCATCCACTTCACTTGACTTATTTTTTATTTTGTGTATTTCTACGCCAGTGGCATTTTTAACGTTTTGATGGGGAACGGTCCAAACCCCGGTCTTGTTACTACCTAACGTCGACCTGTTGTTAGGAAGCATCATTAATTAGTAGCCCAATGACAAATGGCGACTGGGTCCAGATTCGACCCTTGCGGGATTCGATCCGGCGACCTTCAATTTTGAAGGCGGGTATTATAACCACTACACCACCCGGCCAGTTAATAATGTTACTTACCATCTAATAATTCCCTTGTATCGCTAGAACGCAAATCATCCCACATTAAAAGGATGTAAACAAACAACAACATACACCAAGTTTCACAAAATCAATTGCAACAATAAAACAACTGCTTAGGTAAATAAATACGCACATACCTTCAAAGGAGGTTTGAAACGGCAAACATTTATTAAGAACATTAATCGTAGAAATTCCTGAACCATATGGTATACATTATACCTTAGTTTAATCGATCGTAAACCTTTAAGAAGTGGTAAAGTAGAGTCTGCGGAGTCGCCGGAATTCGAGCGATTGACGCTTAGAGGGTTAATGTTTGATTTTACAGGACCGCTGATTGCGCCTCTAATCCCAAAAGTCCCACTTTCCCGACTGCACTTCCCGACTGGAAGGACTGCAGTCCTTCCTGGAACCCTTACACCTGTGTGTGCGCGCGCACTAACATTGCATTCACATTTTAACGTGTATGTAATGATTCCAGCCTCTAGCTGGGTGTTAAGACATGAAGCTTGAAATAGATAGAATTATTTGTGTGTTATTTATACTTTTGGATACATAAAAACTAAAAAACTTAACAGCATTATTCCTAAAATCTAATTTTATGCTATTTCTGAAACTTAAATCATGATGAAATAATCTGCAGAAGGGATGCGACAAGCTTCAATCTGTTGGTAATCTGTCTGATTTATTTTTTAACTGTTTTGTTTTAGGCCTATTTGGCACAATACATTAAATCACTAACTCAAATTGTGTAGCACAAAAAGAATAAAATGAAAAATGACACATTAGTTCTGACTTACTGATTCAATTTTAA
The DNA here is from genome assembly GCA_023375725.1 of Nephotettix cincticeps. Taxonomy (NCBI): domain Eukaryota; kingdom Metazoa; phylum Arthropoda; class Insecta; order Hemiptera; family Cicadellidae; genus Nephotettix; species Nephotettix cincticeps. Next base: position 14,619,217 of record CM041789.1, on the reverse strand, counting down.
AAATTACTTCATTAATTGTGTAAAAGTTCATTATGTTCGTAGCACAAATGGTCAGGTAACATAAAATTACCCAGTCTTATAATTTAAATTGGATTATTTTTTTAAATGACGAACTACCCGGGTAGGTGTTTAAACCCAAGTATGAATGAAAACTGAGAGTAAAATGATTGTGGTGCGATCTTGTATATGTTACTCACTAAGGCTGTCATGTTCCTTACATAGAACTATTAATTAATTAATTAATAGCCCAACAGCCGATGGCATCTAAGGTATTTACAGTTTAACGTGGAGTCCGAATCACTTTTGTCTCTAAATTACGAACCGTTCTAATTATGAGGATGGTTTTTGCGGATAAATTAAGCATTCAATAGTGCGCACGTTAATCCACACCAGTGAATATTACATCCAGAGACCATCACTCATGGCTCCATTATTTGTGATGACGAAGACATTATTGCCATTTTACGCCTGTAAAAGGTGTCTTTCTCATGATACACGTCAGCTACATTTATGGGTAGCACATGGGATTGCTATTGGTCAGGAATCGAAACCACGTTATTCCAATTGGATTGATGAAATTCTTCGCTCATTAGCGAACATTGTAACCATAGTACTTCGTCTGAACAATCGTTTTCAGTGTACCACTCGGGACGTTTTCAGCTTAAGCTCATAGATAGCAGCAGAGCTAACCAAACAGTTCACGAATAGCTTTAGTATTCTGTGGTAAGGTTGATAGTGTTTCCGTTTGTTGATCCAAAGGAATGTTTTTCTTTTCAAATCTCAATGTATCTATTGTAAAGCTGATTAAATTTACTAAACCGATGTCTAATCGTAATAGATATAATACGATTTATATGTAATACAACTGATAACTATTGAAATTATTAACATTTCATGATAAAGGTTGTGCCATTGGTTAATATATTGTATAATCTAGCATCAATTCAATGTGATATAAGCGTATGGTAACAAAATCAGGGTTTTGTAATTTATCTTTAAAAGCGTTAATGATACTCTCGCTAATCCGGCATTTCCGTAAATCCGGTCGCCGAACACCCGTTCAGGCCGGATTATCGAGGTTGTACTGTATATTCGTTAAAATTTGATTCCAAAACCAACAAACGCTGCTAAATACTTTATATTTTAGCATGAAATATGGTTTCAGAATGAAGTAGAACTTCAGAAATGGGGCAACGGCGGGTATAAACGCAATGCTCAACACACGCTAAAAAATTGCAAAGAACTATTCATGTTCTTCGGAAATTTCATGAAGAACATCAAGGACTCTTCAGGCAACTCCTTGCAGAAGTGCGATGTTCCTACTGTGAGTGTTTGAAATATTTGTAGCCATGTAGTAGGGACTGACATTATCATTAAAATATTGAGACTTTGACAGAAGTAAGAGAATAACTCGCCTAAAGAAGATACGCTCTCGAAAATAATTTTTAAATAAGTCGATGCTTCTTAAAGGTCTTCCTCACCCCTGCAGAAACACTAAAACATGCCTCAATATTCCGAGGCATCTTCTTTGTGTTACAGATAAATGTTCGTTCTAGGGTCCTCATACCTGATATATCCGTGAAAATCGATTGTGTACGTAGTCTACAAATAAATCTTAAAAGTAACGAAAATTGAGTAACTTTTAAACATCGCTGAAACTATTTTTTTCTCATTTTCAATTTTTCAGGTATAAGGGCTATAATATAACTATTCAATTACATTGTTACCAAGTTTCAAGAAACCATGATGAAAAACTGCATCCGAAACGGGGGACAAGATTAACATGTTTCGTCTCAAAAGCAGGCCGGCTGACGGGAGGCTAGCCTTTTTACAAAGTTTGGCTCAGTCGCTATTTGTAGCGTTTTTTTGGACGCACGTTAGCGAATTTTTTTAGAAAAACACAGTATTGCCCCCGCAATGACCCCGTCCATCTTTCTCCCACCGCTCGGTTCTAGCCGCCAAATCGCTAGTAACCCAAAGGTGAAGAAGAACTGGTGTCAGCATTGTCAGATGATCGTGACTATGGTGAAAGATGGCAACAGTTTGGTTATAATCATAATGTGCCATCTTCAGAAAATATTTGATTGATTTTTGACTTTCAGAACATTCCCACCCATATATCAGGTATATATTGTACGGGTATTGTACATTATGTATATATTGTGTGTTGTTGTTGTGGGTATATTATATAGATCGTATAGTATACGTAACCTTAATATCCATGATCCACGCCATCATTATATTTCAAAGCAATATTAAGACGAACCATTTTTACTAAGTCCACCGTCATTTTTTGTATATACGCATAAGAAGTCAATTAATTACTTTAGTGGTTAGTATCTAAACACATTTTAATGTGAGCAAACCGATACAGATATACTTTGCACTATTATTTGTCTATTGTAGTTTTTTTCTTAATTCGTCCGATGAAGTTTTTCTGTATTTTCGCCACACGGAGTCGACATTATTAGTAACATCACAATTTTAACAAACCTTTTTTTAACTAAAAGGATTATTTGCAGGGTTAATACTTGAACGTGTTGCAATTATGTACGATGTCGCATCTCGAATACATGACGTGTTGTAATATAAGATGGGATTATAGGGTAAATACATGACGTGTTGTAATGTAAGATGCGATTACAGGGTAAATACACGACGTGTTGTAATTTTGTATGGTGTCGCATCTTGAATACATGATGTATTGTAACGTGGTATGTGATTACAGGGCGAATACATGACGAGTTGTAATGTAAGGTGCGATTACAGGGCAAATACATGACGTGTTGTAATTATGTATGGTGTCGCATCTTAAATACATGATGTATTGTATGTGGTATGTGATTACAGGGCGAATACATGACGAGTTGTAATGTAAGGTGCGATTACAGGGTAAATACATGACGTGTTGTAATTATGTATGGTGTCGCATCTTGAATACATGACGTGTTGTAATGTAAGATGGGATTATAGGGTAAATACATGACGAGATGTAATGTAAGATGCGATTACAAGGTAAATACATGACGTATTGTAATTATGTATCGTGTATACATAACGTGTTGTAATGTAAGATGCGATTGCAGGGTGAGTACATGACGTGTTGTAATGTAAGATGCTAATGCACGGTGAATACATGACGTGATGTAATTTAAGAAGCTATTGCATGGTGAATACATGACGTGTTGTAATATAAGATATTATTGCATGTTGAATACATGACGTGTTGTAATGTAAGATGCTATTGCATGTTGAATACATGACGTGTTGTAATGTAAGATGCTATTGCATGTTGAATACAAGATACTATTGCATGGTGAATACATAACGTGTTGTAATATAAGATACTATTCTATGTTGAATACATGACGTATTGTAATGTAACATGCGATTGCAGGTGAATACACGACGTGTAGTAAAGTTAGATGCTATTGTTTATTGAATACATAACGTGTTGTAATATAAGATACTATTCTATGTTGAATACATGACGTATTGTAATGTAAGATGCGATTGCAGGTGAATACACGACGTGTAGTAAAATTAGATGCTATTGTTTATTGAATACATAACGTGTTGTAATATAACATACTATTCTATGTTGAATACATGACGTATTGTAATGTAAGATGCGATTGCAGGTGAATACATGACGTGTAGTAAAGTAAGATGCTATTGTTTATTGAATACATGACGGAGTTGTAATGTAAGATGCTATTGAAAGGTGAATACATAACGTGTTGTAATATAAGATGCTATTGCATGTTGAATACACGACGTATCGTAATGTATGGTCCGATTGCAGGGTAACTACACGATCGAGTGGAAGCTAAACCTGGACATGGGCAAGTGGGTGCCCGTGTTAGAATATGGCAAGTATCGCGTTTTCGAGCGTATGCGATCCAAGGGCACGCTGGTTGCCTGCATGGTTTTCTACGGCGAGGCCTTACCTAAACCTCGACTGATCTGATCATCTCCTATCCTTACAGCATATTGTAACCACTACATTAAAAAATATATACTCATGTGCGTCTCTCGCATTTCATTTTTATATTCCTAACATTAATCATACAATAGCTTCACTTTTTTCGAAAATTAAAAGTCCACAGTAATAGGCCTAAAAATCTACGAAGAAACAAACTTTGAGTGTGTTGAAGCTAATTTCACTGTTGGAAAAATGCATTTTAATATAACATTTTAATATAGACTCTATCTATGTACAGATCACCAAATAGTAATAGTCTGGATGAAAATTTCACGAAACTTTATGGATATTACTCATAATAATACTCAATGGCAATACTCATAGAAATAAAATTGTCTAATACATAGATTTCTCATGGACCTATTTTAACTTATATTGAAAAAAATAATTATTACTCATGGAAACCTCTATGAATTTAAGTTCGTATGAAGATTGAAATTCAGTCTTTGAGGTCATGATGGCTATTGGCAATAGATATGCCAGTTTCGTTAAAACCTTCAGATACTATTATGACATAAACTGCCCCAACAAAAAATCAAAAACAGCCTCCTGGAAAGTAATAAATAGTATCAAGCCTAAGTCCAAACAAGATAACATTGAATTAGTCTTAAGCATAGAGGCATATGGCCTCTATTGGGATTCTTTTCTGGAGACCCAATCTGCAGGAAGTGTGGACAGTCCGAGGTTTTACGGGAGGCTACGGCAGTTCATCAGGTTTTTAAACTTTGAAGGTCCATGAGACATTCAATCAACAGGAGTGCGCAAAAAGCCACATGGCTGACGTGCTACAGGAACGTTGTTCCGTCCTTTTGAGTAATGTAATGTAAGAGGCAAATGGCAGAGAGTGGAAAATCTTATTGAAATTAGCAAAATCTTCGATGACTTTTTTGTAAATGTGGAACATTTATTTAATAAGGATAACGAGATGTAATAAACCTCTGGATTCCCTAGAACAGGGTGGATGGAGCTGAAGCAATTTCATCTCAACATTCCAGCATACACATTAGGTATTCCTTTCAAGATTGACACCAAAACATTTCTATGGTTTCAATGAACTGACTTATTTAAATAAATGTAATCTGATCTGCACCCTGGTTTGGCTTCCACCAACGATATCAAAATCTCGGCATCTACTTCCATTCCACAGCCCTGCTTAAATTGCTTGAACTGTTTAAAAACCAATAACAGTCACTTGTTGAAACGTACAGCTCGGGAGTTCCTGTACGACTAAAATCGTGCTAGTGTGAAAGGGCCCATTTGATACCTTTATCCACTGCTACCGGAGGACGGGACGGTTCCAGTCGAACAGCACGGGTGTTTTTGCTCCCGTCCGAAACTGTCTCAAAGTCCGATCGTATGAAGTGAAAAAGGTTTACAGTGTGAGTTCCAACGCGATCCACCTCTCGACAATACAACTTATCTGCTTCTTCTCCTTGGATATAAAAACAAGCAAAATTCCTTCTTATTTGAAATTCGCATTATGTAATTCAAAGATACGTTTACATGGGTTAAAGTTGTATTGGTCACAGAAGAAACCTACGGGATGTACTAAAGTTATTTTTAACGAGGATGTGCCTTAGCTCTGGGGGGTGTTGGTGATATGTGAGATGGAAAACATGTAACAGCTTTCGATAGAAACTACCAGAGCTATTGTATCGAATTTTCAATGTAAAATAATAAAAACAGATGTTTAAATGAAATAAAAACATTCCATTAAGACATATCCATGATCTAACCTATTTCCCACAGGAAAGTAAATAGAAACACTTTTCTAATTATTGATATTTGATTCGTGAAGATTGTTTTAATAAGTATTTGTTATCATATTAAATACATTATGAAATAAATATCCAATCGATCTACAACTATCCTCCGATTCATTTCGTTTAAAACAAATAATTTCTTGAGAGAAAGAATAAAAATTTACCCAGACGGTCATAAATTAAATTTATTAACTCTATTAAAAAGATAAAGAAAATCATATGACGTGAACAACCTTACAGACAAGTTTCTTAAACAAAACTATTTTTGAGACGCATAATTTTTACACAAATAATATTTTTAAATTTAAAAATACTCTGATAGTCTTAAATTTTTTATGTATTTTAACACTTTAATCTCACATTTTATTTCGGAAACTATGAGGTTAATTTGACGAGTTGTATAAACATTACTATATTTTTTTTATTTTTCCGTGATAAAGATATAATAAAATTTAACGTAGTTTTACTTCCTAACTGGAGTTTTTTTTTAAATAAAACACTACATATGTTTTTCATAGCACAAATCAGGTTAGCAGTCTTTCTTCTTTAAAATAATGTTCGCATTTACTTCCCTTTTGGGAATAAGTTAGATCATGGATATGTCTAAATAGAATATTTTCACTTCCTTTAAACAGCATTTCTTATTCTATTATATTAAAATTGCAATACAATACCTCTGATAGTTCCTATGGGAACCTGTTACATATTTTCTATCTTAAAATCACCAACAACCCCTCCCCCAGAGCTAAGACATATCCATGTCAATAAATTGTCCCTAAACAGTAAATAACTTATTCTACCTTTTAAAGACATGTTCCTCTTTATGGGGAGGTGGAAAAATGTGATAAAAACTATTAGGCTACTCTCACCCTTTTTTATATATAGTTATTTCCCCAACGGGGCTTGTCGATATAAAACTACCTAAAGCACTCCAGGAATCCTTCGTTTCGCAGGACCAAAGAAAAGTCCTGCTTCCTCAGTGAGTAGGTCCTCTTGTTATACACGCCTCACGTACTCGGGCTGAACCACACTGACGGTCAGTGTGGTTGGGGAAAAAACTATATAAAAAAAGGTAAGAGTAGTCTAATAATTTTTATCACAGTAAATAACGTGACTTAAAAAAATTACGTTAATCTTTAAGAGAAGTTAATGGTCTAAAATTCCAAGTTTGTACGTTGTACTAAAAGACGTCTACGAATTACATTACCATTTGAAATGGAATTACATAAACCTATTTTGATTTTACTTTTTTGTAATTTATGCAATGTCTAATGTATTCCATGGTAACTTACTACACAAATACAGCTACGTCTAGTCAGTTTGCTCCAGTACCTGAAAAATAAGAAATAGGTTAAAATACTACTCGAAAATATGTTAGGAAGTATTTTTACTTAAAACTATGGTACGCTTTGTTGAATTTTAAAAGTCATTCATAAAATATTAAAATTCGGGAACTTTACACATTCAAAGTTTTGTAAAACATAATACGTTACATTGCTCAATCTAAAATCATTTACTGAAAGTCAAGAACATTAACACTTAACTCCAGTCGAATAATGATTTAAATTAATTTTCTGACTTAAACGGTTTTAACCAAAAGAAAAAGTGTTTTGTTTTTCCATGAAAACGTCTAAATCTTAAAACACAAATTCACAAAATTTTCCCTCTAGCTCTAATAGCACAATGGTATAAGGGGTAAAGGGGGTACAAGAGTATAAGGGTACAAGGGTGAAAAGGTACAAGGGTTGTTTTTACTTATTTACTTGCAGTGGTAGTCTATGCATTGTTGTGTAAGGGTAGTTTTTACCAGGCACAAGTAGTAGTGGATATGTTGATTTTTTTGCAAGGGTAGTTTTTTATATGTAGTGAAGTAGTTTAAACACTGGATAGTAGTTTGTTGATTGTAATCGAGTGAGCACACAACAACCGATGATAAACGATCAAATATAATTTCAACGGAAGCTTGCCGAAGATATCTGATGAAATGTTTCCAATGCTACACCATTGCGCCTCACCTCCCTGATAAATGAAACGTTAAACTCGCAAACATAAACTGTATTACAGCAGTGCCAATGCATCGTACACCCCTAGGCGTTGATATAGCATTAAGTATTTTTTTCATCAGTGTGGTTCATGCATTTGGGCCTAAAGCGGTGAGTATGGATCTTTACACTATACCGCAACTTAATTGTCATAATTATTATAATAAATGTGTTTCTGTAAGAAACCCACTAATGTTAAGAATATAATGTATCGATTTTAAAAGTTTACTATGCAGCCTATAAAATTAGAACTCGTACACAGCAGGCCATCAGAATACAAGATATTCTCCAAATCAACAAATATATATTCACTTGTGAACTAACAATGTTTTTTGGCAACTGGGGGCTTTAAATTTTGAAAAATGGTCCTAAGTTTAGTTATTGTCATGATGACCACGGTAATAAATGTATATTAGGTCAAAACACTTTTTCATAAGTGTCGGTAAATAATACTATTCAATTACGTTATTGCTACCACGTTATTTTCTCGTTTGAGTACAGTATCAAGTAGAAGTTTTAGTGATCGAATTCGAAGTCAACAAAATAACATGGGATGACTTTTCAGGGTCCTTACGACATTATAATGTACAAACTAGACGCTTGTAGCAACCAAGGAACCAATCAAGTATTGTTTAGCACAAGAATAAACAACGCTGGAAAAGGGAAATATGTGTACAAAGAGAATTTCTATTTCGGCGTTCCCATAAACGAAAATATGAAGGTAAGCTATTTATTGGTAAAATCCGTTTGAACGGAGTAAAAAACGTTTGAACTATATTTTTCGTCATACTGCATAATAAAATTAAACAAACAGGTGAAACATAAATTATTACCTGAATTAGTATCAATATAGTTGTTGACCATATTTGTCGCTTTAGACTAATCAGCTGTAATGTTACTTACGTTGTAGCAGATATTTTATTGATTCCTAATTGGTTGTTTGGGTTATGTCGGTTATTATTATCGATAGTTCGTTCCCAACCATTCGATAGTTCAATTTGATAGTCGATTACCAGTTTCGCAATCAATATCTGGAACGTCCGAAATACACAAAAATCGATAGTGATTGTTGCAGTTACTTTATCGATTATTAACTTAATCGAATGCTGACCTCGAATCAAAACTATCATCAATAATGATATTTTACGGCCTAGGACTCAAAAAATCATCACAATGATAGGTTTAGTCCTAGAAATGAAAAAGAACAACTTTTGCTCTTCAACACGTGTATCTAAAACAGCTGTTTTTGAAGCAGTACGATGAAAAAATATTTTGATTTTGAACGGTTACAGCTGGTTTTGCTGGTGCAGAAATCAGGCAACGGTGGATGGAGGAAATTTACAACGTTCACGTTGAAGAACTGCGAGGAGATTCTGAGCTTCCTTGGAGACTTCTTCAAGAGTCTGATGAAGAGTGCGGGCGTAGACGTCGAGAAATGCCCCGTCCCCGCAGTGAGTGCTTTACTTTGATTATACAGGGTGTCCAGGAAAAACTCCTTAACCCTTTAAGTACTATGAATTTATCAATTTATTCATGTTGTTATACGATTCTTAAACACCAAACAACACTAAACGTCTTTAATCGAGCTCCCTCCCCTTTGACCAAAAGAAAATCGTAAAAATCATGTGTCCATTGCAATCCCAATTAAACCTACACACTTTTTTGTATAGCTCCCGCCATCACTTTAACACATATTTTCAAGCCAAACAATGGTCGGGGATCGAACTCGATTACTTTCGTGGCTTTCAACGCTTCGCTCAGTGAACGCTGTGACCAACTGGACTGCAGTTAACAGTCAGATAAAGCACGTTATTCGTGTATGGCTCTTCTCTAGCGGCAAAACAGCGAATTCCGTTAGATAGTTCCAGTATCAGATCATACATAGCAGAACAGCAGACGACGTTGACCACTAGGTTTCACTATTACGACGATGGATGCCACTAATTGACTTTTCGGGATAGAAACTAACGGTGATTTAAATTTCTATAGTACTAATGGGTTCTACATTAACGTTAAACTCGTCTAACGAAATTAAAAAATAAATCCCTTACGTCTAAAGTACATTTAATTACAGTGTTTGTTTAACAATGAAATGTGGAAAGAATCGTTCACACTTAAACCGAAATCCTAATTCTTACAAATCCATAATAAAGCTTGCAGTTGACAATGAAAAAAATAGAATTAGCATAATTTAACCGTACAAATAATTCCACACTTGTTTTAGACACTGAATCTAATACGGGCTAGGATTTCAGGGAAACTACACCGCAAACGATTGGCAGATCAAGATGAGCATGGAGAATACTCTACGGGTGATGGAGTACGGAGACTATCGTTCGGTGATGCGCTTCGTCTACAAGGATCAGCTGGTGGGCTGTCTCAACGTCTACGAGCACATCGTGCCCAAGTCCACGTAGTACCGACATTTGCAAACAGATAGCGCTGCCAGTACTGCGTACTGCTGACGCTATCTACACGAAATCGTGTGTACTAAGTTGACAGAAAACCAATGCTGACGGCTAAAATACGTTAATATTATGTATTAAAACGCACACATTTTGACGCTTTTTACATAGATATTCTAAAATAAAAACGGTTTGTAACCTCAATTCTTTCCTTAATATTAAGAGTCCGCAGTACCTCCACCAACATCAATGGACAATCGTAAAAATATGGTTCATGTGTTAAATTACAGGCAAAGTGGCTACCAAGGGGATTAATTATTACACTTTTAATTTTTGTTCGATCATAAAAAATAATTTCTTGTTAAGTATTGGATAAAATTACCGGGTAATTATATTTTTTCTGAAAAAAATATAATTCCCTACATAACCAACTCTAACAACCGATGACTGTCAAATGTTTATAGTGAAAATTAACACATTATTCTTGTGGGGTTAAAACAAAATAAGCAACCAGAGAGGCAGATTCTTTAGCAAAAAGTCTTCAAATTAACTTTAGTTTATTGAGTAACTGTAATGGCAACATATACAGGTATTGTAATCCAAGTGTAAAAGAGAAATCAGTGATTGTGATGATGAAGATGATTGTGGCTCGATCTTGTAGTCTTGTTACTGACTAAGGTTGACATGTTCCATAGGCAGAACTATTAATCAATAGACCAACAGCCAATGGCATGGTGTATAAGGGACATCTAGTTCAAAGTGGAGTCCGAACCAATGCCTCTGAATTACGAATTGGTCTAATTTTGAGGATGGAGTGACCGTGTAGACAGACTTGAAAAGCAACTTGCTTCAAACATTTTAGTATTGAAAAATATTTCTTCCCTAAAAATATTTCACAGTATTTCACTTTCCAAGCTAGTTTATTTTGGCTTGATTGAGACTCTGATTAGGCACCCTCATCAGAGGGTTTCATCACACATCACCCTTTAAGGGTTCATCAAATAAGGGAACTTAAATAGAATGTTTGTACTCCAAAAGGAGATATTAGATGTATGTTGAAACTCAGGCCTATTGATTAATGTTTTTGATTGTTTTAAAGAATTGCAAATTTTATCCGTTCCCAGTATTTACATGTTTGAACCAATCAGTTATGTTAAAGAACACAATCTTATTAGAGATTATCAACATTCTTAAAACACTAGAAATAGAAACTTCGATCCCTCAGTATTTCATAGTTTATAGTTATTTTAAAGTAAACCTGACTACATTGGACACAAACTACTAAATCTAATTCCACCCCCATAGCCCAGATTAATAATTTTAAAAAAATCAGATGTGAGCTCAAACATTTTTTAAGTGAACAGTGTTTTTATGATATCCCTTTTTACTTTACATAGACTTATTCTCAACCGAGCCACAAGCAATCCATAGCCTAGCCTAAAATAACCAAACCTAATCATCATCCATAAGTGTTTCTTCCTTCTCTGCCTACTGATACTGACACAATGACAAAATCGACAAGATGTGATGAAAATTGAAGAAATGAAGAATAGAAAATTTGACTGGTCCTATGTCTAGTAAGGTCAACCAGGACGACGCTGAATATGTATGTATTGTATTTGCGGTTGGACTTTCTATTCAATAGGAAGTTAATCCCATCCACCGTCCATATGGGACCACTAAAGCCAACACAAATTTTCTGAACACCGCGGAAGTTTGGCAAGTGAGAAATCGCAGTAAGATAACTCTCAGTCCAGTGCTGGATAACACTGGTGTGTAAATACTGTGAGGACTGGCTGTAACGGTTGTTAGCCTCAACCATTGTGGTTGGAGTGTTGATTTCCTAATTAATCACGCAACCATCAATAATCTCTAAATCAACGCGTAAAACATTCATTTCATGCCGTAATAAATTTTGAAAGACTTTCAAAACTATAAGTGTATTGAAAAATGTGTGAGAACCGTAAAATACCTGCTTGTAATTTCATAGAACAGAATTAGGGCCTTTATTTATTACAATTTCTTTTAAACTACACATTATTTGTTGGTGAACTTGTCTTCAATAAACTATTTCAAAAGCTTTTCTGGAAAATCTTCACTTTTTGGTGGGAAGACTTTTTCAACCTCAAATAAGTTACCATAACTATAAAGTGATCGAATCCAATCTATCCACTGATCGGGAGTCAAACTGGAATGGTACTAACAGCATGTAAACATGTTTCAAATGGTTTCCTATAAGAACAAAACAAAATTGATACACTAGGTTGAAGAAAAGTATAGTGCACAAACGACTTTTAAAGATTTTTTTTAAATTGGACCATCGGTCGTAGTCTTGGGTACAATGACTTTTTGGGTTCAGGAAGTGCCAAAACGGATATTTCCACTCTCATATCAAATTCAAAAACTTTTGACAAAAACAATAATTTCTCCATATACAGTATACTATGCACGAGGAAGAAAGTAAAATGCTACCACGAAAATGAACTATATTCCACTAGATTTATGCAAGCTTATCGGGTAATCCGATTCAGCCAAACACCTTTAAAACATAGAAGATTAAATACGGTATAGTATTGGTATGACATTGGAAATAGACCATGAATTCAATAACGAAACTAAAAAAATTCAACGGAAGGGCAACACCGTGTCAGATCTGATAAGTGTTTTTTACCCCGGAATAGAATGGTAAACGAACGCGACCAAGCTCTATTACATCGTTGGATTGGTCTGACTGGATCATTAAATAGCCCAATTAACAAAACTAGCTAGGTTCAGAATCAAATGACAAAATTTATCCTTTGGTTTTGATAGGATTAAAAAATGGATCACCTAAAAAATTAAGTGAAATAATAGTTTACTCCCATCAGGCAACCGTATGGTAAATACAGTGACATTGATTTACAATTTACAATTCAATTTATTTCGCAAGGGCAAAGTGATGATGATGATGATAATAATAATAATAATAGTAACTACTACAAAATAAATTGTCAATTTTTGCCAAAATTCAGCTAGGAAAGGTCTACATGTGCAGATGCCTGTGCGTAGACCGCAGTTTTTATCAATTTTAATGGTAAATTTAGGTGAACTAAACAATTGACTAAGGTAATAATTGGACTTTAGAATTGATTTTAGTTGTAAGAATAGTTTGAACTATGTTTTTTGTGTTAATGGATTGAAAAATTATTGATTAGATTAGAATAGATTATTGAAATGTTTCGAATGGTTTGGTCTGAAAAACATAATGTGATCTACAGAAATAGTTAGTTAATGATACAGAGCGAAAGCTGCAGGAAAGAAATTCCAATGTTTTGTGAAATTTTTAAACATTTTACTAAAGATGTATTATTGTCACCATTCCAGTCTCACGATATGGGGCTTCAGTGGAGTACCTTCGGCTTTTATGGAACCTTTTTTTTCAGAAAAAGGCTACTGAGAACTTGTTAGGCACGTGGGTAAAAACATAAATACAAGGATAAAACTAGTAAAATATTCCACCGGATATTATCTAACCTATATCATATTTAAATTCCTCAATTATAGTATTACTTTAATATGATTCAGAATACCCAACAATTGTCGTACTTACATCAATGTTGGGCGATAACCGTTTTGCCCACTACTTCCTTGTCAAACCCATTGTACAACGACTTAAATCGGAATAAAACTGATTTATTAAAGTCGGTAGTATTCTTCTGAGAGTTACGATCACCAAATCACCACTTCTCGTCATCAAAGTCATTCACGCGTTCAAGCATAAATTAGTGAGTAAATATTATTATAGTCATTAAAATTATAATACAAGATAGTTAGAACAAGAGTAGGAAATGATTTTCTCTTTTTAATAGTTTAAATTCAGTCTTAACCTGTTTCCACCATTTCTGTCTGGGTCTTCCACGGGGTCTTCTTCCTAGAGGGTTGGGTGTTGAAACTTTTTTCAGCTTGGACTCTTTTCCTCTTCTGAGTATGTGTCCGGCCCATTGAAATCTCCTACATTTTATTTCACTTACAATGTCTGGTTTATTGTAGAGGTCTCTGATTTCTTCAAGCATTATTTTGTTTAATTTTATAATTCCAAAAAGGCGGCGGTTAATAATTTTTTAATTTAAATAACGACTAAACCCTTAAACTGTTCAATGTTAATAACGTATTTTAGTTTTAACGCTCGTTTAGAACGGTTCTTCCTTGGGCTCTTTAAGTTACAGTAATATAGTATTAATATTTTCTCACTTATTCGAAAACAGATTGCGTTCAACTACTGAACTGTGTATCGTTAGATTTGAAATTAAAATTAATTTTTTAACGAGTGAAAATTTTATAAAGCTAATGTTTTTGTTGTTATTTAAATTAAAAGATCTTTAGCCGACGCCGTATTGGAAATATAAAAGCAAACTAAATTATACTTGACGATTTTTTTCATTAGCTAATAAAGATGTGTGCAAAGTTTCGCTTTTGTAGCCTAAATTGTTCTTAATATATAACGAAAAAATACAAAAATGGCGTCTAAATAAATAGATAAAAGTATTTTATTGCATTTATGCCGTATCTTTGCATACTTTTTTAAAATCAAGGTAAAATTGACAAATAAATATACACTCTTCAAACGCAGGCTTTCGCTGCCGGTGTCAACAATGTCAAGGTAATTTTTCGGCATCAACCGTGTCGTCATGTTGTTTGTATTGCCAAACGTTTCGCCCTTGCTGTGAAGTGGCGTCCTCAATGGGAGTCTCAGCCTATCCACTAAAAACATAACGACGCGGTTGACGCCGAAAAATCAACTTGACAATAAATATAAACGTTTATGAATATTAACAGTTCACATTTTACTCTTTTTGAAAGCTCGATCGGTTGAGCTCCGAAAAGTCCTCATTTTAGCGAATTTCCCATAGGGAAGAAGCTGTTACCGTAGGTCTCATGGTAAGACTTAAGCCTGGGACCATGTTATTTTTTCTTTTTTAGGTGCCTAGAGACCAAAAACAATAGTCCTTAATATATATATATATATATATATATATATATATATATATTCCTGCATTTGCTCGAACGATTCGTAAACCAGACATATCGGACAATCGGAACGGATAGTTTGGGGGAGTTTTGTACCCCAAAATGGGGGTTTTCGTTTTTCTCAATTAATAAAAAAAATTTAAAATTTTATCTGTCACTAGTAGAATCACCTTAAATAACTACACAATTTAGTTCCTTAAAGTTTTTCTCTATCTATATATTATTAT
Organism: Nephotettix cincticeps; assembly: GCA_023375725.1. Classification (NCBI taxonomy): domain Eukaryota; kingdom Metazoa; phylum Arthropoda; class Insecta; order Hemiptera; family Cicadellidae; genus Nephotettix; species Nephotettix cincticeps. The sequence goes on along the minus strand of CM041789.1, from coordinate 14,603,788 downwards.
TATTATTGCTAATGTATTTTCATAATGAATTTTTTTATCAAATATGTATTCCCATCGCAACTAATAATAGCTTTTATTAGTAAATTAAGATAATGTTACTGTTTAAAAAAATTAAGAAAAAAATGAGATGCCTCTCAAATAGCCACCGGAGCTAGAGAGGTAAAAAATAGCACTGCAGTGTACTACTTTGCGCTTGCGAAATAAATTGAATTGTAAAATTGTAAATTATATTATCGATTTGGAAATTCGCTGAGTACGCAGGTCTACTGCGACGGGGGTATTTTTGTATCTTGTCCTCACTTTTTTAAGGGTTGTCCTCGCTTTTATCTACAACATTAATGATAAATAGATGGATAGCCTATCACGAATCACGAGCACGATTCTGTGTTTTAACAAGGTTCAAATATGAAACAACGTAATGTCACATTGTCACTTTTTATCGATTGCAACGATAAATTGCAAATGATTAAAATCGCCCGGTTCAAATGCACTTTTTTGATGTACGAAATAAGCGTCACTATAGCAACGGAAGCTGGAAAATCTATCAGATTCAACGACGTACCATATTTGCATAAACAGATGTAGGTGTGAACAGAGATGAACGTTAGTACACTAGCGCTCCTAGCGGTTATCTCAGCCGTGCACGCGTTCGGGCCCAAGGCGGTAAGTGATGCTGAACGGATAATATTGTAACCAACAACAAATACAATCGGACATTATGATTACCCACAGTAATTATATCGGCTAGGATAAGAGTAGTAATCAGCTGTTGAAACGTTACAATTAGGTTTGGTTTGATTTTCGGTTGGATTAGAAAATTGTGAAATCAATGCACTCAGATTTATTTGTTTCTTTTGTGGAACTTTATTAATAAGTCTTATCGATTCAGTATTTTTATCCACTATAAATATCTACACAACGAACCCGTAATACTATTCGACTTCAGAATATGGTCAATCTTAAAGTTATGCGTTAATGTTAGGCGTTACGAAATTCGCCTGGTCGCTAGTATTACATAGGAATGATTACAAAGCTAACCACACACTATCGTGTGAAACAATTTAGAACCATATTTTAGTTTTAAGTATTAATTTTAGGCAAAACTTCATTGTTTGAATACTTTATTAAGACTAATCTAAATATATAAAACAAAGTCGTGTTAGTTACACGCATTATAACTCGAGAACGGTGGACCGATTTTAATGATCTTTGATTTTTTTGATTCGTCTCTGCTCAGGTCATGCTTTAGGCATATTCAGTTTCCATAAATTCAATTAGTTTCCATTTTATAGCGTTTTAAATTTCTAATGTTAACCTTATGGGGACTAAGTTTGTTTACAAATGTTCTACAATAAAAACATTTGATTTCTTAAGCTACAGCTGTTGGTTTACTCTCCGTTACCAATATGCTTTACTATCCAATGCCATCTGAATCATTCATTAATGTAAAACTATGAAGTAAATATGTACTGTATGTGCTGTACAAAATGAACAGAATTTTTCGCCACTTTAATAGTTTACGGGTTTTACATAAATTATAAATTATGTACTGTATTTATAATTTTTTTATTTTCTGGGTGATTTAAAGTCACGTGTTTATATGATTGCCAAATAAAATAATTACAATGTCCATACATATTAGGTTAATTATAATAATCAGCTGTTGAATATTTAAAGCTTTCACAACGAAGCTGCAATGCTATTTGACTTCAGAACATGACCAATCTTAAAGTTAACATGTATTTTCTGTTAGGCGTTACGAAGTTCACCGGGCCAGCTAGTTTGTAATAAAACATGGTTTGAATACATACTAATTAACAATCCTTTATTATTGCTAGTAGCAACTTTCGGCTCCGGCATCAGGTGAGAAAAGAAACGAATCCTTGACTCGCCTGATAGTGGCTCATCAAAGGCAAAATTAGTTACCACAAGCAATAATAAAAGGATATGCATTATCTGATATTTTAACCATTTATTTATTTTTAAATAATAACAGAAAAAACTACGTAATATAAATGATTAATTCAATCGAAAATTAATTGTGTGACCGTTTCTAAAATTAATGAATCTAAATAGCAAAGCAAACTATTTCAATTTATGTTGTAAGTAAACAATAATTTTATATTACAGGGACCTTACAACATTGAAATCTACAAACTCGAGTCTTGCGAAAATCAAGGAACTAATGAAATTTACTTTAAGCCAAGAATTACAAATGCAGGAAAAGGGAAATACATCTATAGGGAGGACTTCTACTTCGGAGTTCCATTTGACGAACAAATGAAGGTAAGTGTGACAAACAATAGCTACAATTCATAATCATTATAATATTTACAAAACGAAATGATTTTTAAATGTTAAAATAAAGTATTTTATTAACATTAAACTAAAATATTTTTCATAACCCTGCATTGTAATAACCTAATTTCTAATATCACTTTTAGTAACGGAAACCACATTAAACATTTACGGCTCTTAAAGTTATACAAAAACAAATCTCAAATAAAATGTAAAGTATTGTAGAAACTATAAGTTACTTGGAGTTCACGAATTGTGGATAGTTGTAAGCTATGGTCGGTGGGTGTAGTGTTCCCTAGTGTGGAATAACATCCGCAAAACAAATTCGTAGTTCGGAGGCAGTGGTTAGGACTCCACGTTAAACTGTAGGTCCCTTAGATATGCCATTGACTGTTGGACTATTACTTAACAGTACTGTCTAAGGAACATTTCAGCCTTAGTCAGTAACAAGACTACAAGACCGCTCCACAATCATCTTACACTCATTTCTCATTCATACGTGGCTTAAAATACCTGGACAGGTTGCCATTTCAGAAACTAACTAATTTATGAAACATGTAGTTTTGGTACTGACAAAGACACGTTTATTAATTAGTTGGCAAAATCATAAAATAATATATTAGTTTGTGGCGCTGTGGAATGATAAAAACCTAATCTTAACTCGTATGAATACGTATCTATAAAAATCGAAGATGTTTTAAAGATTTTCGAAGTTGTCTCGAACTTTAAACACGATCTATCGCCGTAAACCTGAGCTGGTGTAATCGTTATCCAATACTATAATACGAGCAAGGTTTGTATATATATTTGCACACGGATCTCGAAACGGCACTATGGAATTTCTTTAAATTTTGGAAATAACTTATTTCCGAGTAGAAAATTAGTTCTAGATATTGTCCAGGAAAATTCGTGTTTTCTTGTAATATTAAGTTTAAAATTTAAAAATTTAACATTACGCTTATGGAGAATTAAACGTAAACAATACAAACCAAAACAGCTGTTTATAACCGTTTGACAGTTCTTGATTGAAGACGGCGGGGAACAATATGTGAATAGAGGTTTTTCATAAATATTATTTTATGTATGTAATAAATGTAAAATTATCAGGTTACTAAACAATTTGTAAAAACTTAAGGGTAACACAACTGTGTGAAATAAAAGCAGGAAAGAGTATTTCCAAAATTTTCTGTGTTTTGATAGAAAACGTATTTGTTGTATTGCTTGAAGCCACTGTAACAAACCAATTAATATGTGTAAATTCTCTTTTGCTTTTCAATCCTCATTCCGTTTATATCAAAATCAGTTGGTCATGGGCTAATAATAACTGTATGGATAGTTAAACAGTAAATGATCGGCTTAAAGAATTGAGGTTGGCTGAAACACCTTAACCGGCGTCGCTCATTTGGCAGACGCCGTGGTCCAGCGGAAGCGTGTTGGCCTTGTAACACAAAGTTCGCATGTTCAAACCCTATCAGCGGCAATACTTTTTGTTCAGTGCTATATTAATTATGGTGTATTAAATCGGTTTTATTTAAACCACTTAAATGTTTTCATTGAGTAACAAATGTGTTTTAATTTTCTAATTAATTTTTATAATACATGTATTATTTCTAAACGAGCAAAGCTCGGTCACCAGGTACTTATAATAATACTGAGTATAATGTAGTAAATATTCTGTTGCAGATGAATGTTTTGTTGAAGAAATCAGGAAATGGAGGATGGAAGGCGTTTACATCATACACGTTCAAGAACTGTGAGCAAATCTGGAAAGCCTTAAGTAGTTTATTTCAGAGCCTGTTGAAAAGTGCGGGAGTGACCCTTGAAGGTTGCCCGATCCCGGCGGTGAGTATTGAAACGTTAATACATAAACATGAATACACCAGATTAGATTAGATTATTGAAGTGGCAACCTACCCAGGTAGGTATTTTAAGCCAAGTATAAATGAGAATGAGTGTAGGATGATTGTGGCGCGATCTTGTAGTCTCGTTATTGACCAAGGCTGACATACTCCTTAGACAGGATTGTTAATTAATAGCCCAAGAGCCTATGGCAACTAAGGGACCTAGAGTTTAACGTGGAATCCGAACACGGCCTCTGAATTACGAATTGGTCTAATTATGAAGATGGTCTTTGAGGATTAACGTAGAACTACTCCACAGTGCGGACGTGAGTCCACACAAGAGAAGACTACACGCACCGACCATCGCTCATAGCTATCCACAATTCGTGACCTCCAAGTATTACAGGACACAGGCCGTCACAGAGTCCCGGTAATCCGAACTACCGTATGGGGAAAATGGTAACTGAGTTTAAATTAAAAAGCAATGTAACCTGGATTATAACAGTCTAATCCAAAGCACGGTACAGTAATTACACAATACTGCAACACACTAACTTACTTTAGGAACACAATATTTCAGTTATCGTCTTTTGACTTAACTAAAAACACCTGTTAGCTAATGAAAAGTTGCGCCATCGTCTCATAAACAAGTATACAGATGTAGGTAGCAGTACACCATTGCTCGAGATAGCGTAGGGTGATGTTTACCTACACTCACAGATCATCGAAATAGACTCGATTCTTACGGACCGACTCTTTATCATCCCTTTTCGGAGAACTACTTTTCGAACATTTGAGTTAATCTCCAGCAATAACCGCAATCGTGTAAAAAGTAGGCCTACAGACGGCGCTGTTTTGTTTTTTGTGCCAGTGTGTGTGTGTGTGTGTGTGTGTGTGTGTGTGTGGTGTTTAATATTTCTAATGACGAGTGCATAACGTATAGAATGTCTCTGAAGGAACACTGGTTGCCGTTCAGGCAAAACATCTAGTGAATAAACGTATAATGTGACTGATAAGTTAACTGATCCAAATAACGACACTGCATCCCCGGATAATCAGAACAACTTTGCAATCTGAGCAGGGTTCGGTCCAAATTAAATCGGATTACCGGGATGTTCGGAATTAAAAAGTAATAAACATACTTTGCAAATAATTTATAGCTTTTTTGCTGACTGAAGTATTTTTCTTAAATGTGTAAGTTTTTGTTTGGACGGTTTTAAACCATTGGCTTATATATTTCAGATTTTGTAAACCCTTTGAATCCTGTTACTAACGACGTTTATTTACAAACGGAAACAAGATGGCTTTAGAATAAACTTCAATAATTTTTTAATAAGGCAGTGATTAGAAAATGTGCATGAAAAATTTCTTCTAAACACGTTTACAAAATAATCAAAGCAAATCCAGTTGGTAATATCATATTATATGTGGATAGGTCAGTGCTACTGTAGTTGTACATGTTGAAAAATACACGTCAAAATGGAAATACACTAGTTAATTAAAGGTAATTGTTGTAACTAGACATGACATCACAATAGTACAAAAATGAAGGAAGCAGGCTGCTGCAACCATTAGAGTTGGAACTCTGCAAGACTGGCAAGATCTGTGGGATAGTGACGTGGTTGTACGCCTCTATGATCATCTGTGACGTGAGCATTTGGTTGTCTCATGGCCATGGGGAGATTGACCTTTACCTGTGTCAGCTCCTGTCGGGTCATGTATACTTCAACAAACATCTCCATCTGATGTAGAGACTCTGGTGTTCGTTGAACCCGGAGAGGGATGATAATTGTCTTCACACATTTTCGTAGAAGGCGGCAGATTGCTTCTGCAGTAGGATTTGTAACTGCAGATACTATTGTAAAGGTAATGTGGAGGTGATGAGTGGAGGACAGTTGTATCCCACTTTAATCTGGTTCTCCACACCAAGAGAATGGAGGGATGGCTGGATGACATCTAGATTTACCTTAAATTAGATTCGTGTTCCGACAGAACGCAAGCCACGCGGTCCCTAGATGAAGTCATCCGATATAGTTCCGGCCTTGTTCCCGCAGCCCGTATGGGGTTTCGATGGTGTGAGACCCACACTTTTTCCGTATGGGTTCGCGCATTAGCATCCCCTGCGTAAAAACGTAAAAAGATGCGGGAACAGAGACAATCAGACAATCGTTTATTTATCCTACCTTAGTCCACAGGCTTATAATAACACGACAAAAATAAATTTCATACAGTAATCTTGTCATTAAATCCAAAAAATAACAACTCGATAAAATTCTTCTCCTTTAATACTATCTTAAACTCACAACGTATAAACAAAGATTTATTCTAGTCTCTATGACATTCTGCAGATGTCCTAGAGACTTTCTTGACAGACGTTCTAGACATGTTCCAGGGACAATATACTATCCTGAAGTCTCTTCCTCAAACCCATAACTCATAAACATAAGATTTATTCTAGTCTCTATGACATTCTGCAGATATCCTATAGACTTTCTTAACAGACGTCTAGACATGTCCCAGGTAACGTCTTCAACCTTAATATGATCTTGTGTTTACAGGGCAACTACACGGCCAATGACTGGGAGATTAATCTAAACATGGAGACTACGGCGCCTGTCATGGAGTACGGCGACTACAAGATCACTCTAACCTTCACCCGCCAGAAGTTGGTTGGTTGCATAATTGTCTACAATAAATTAGTGCCCAAATAGATGCAAGCTTTTGTGTGTCAATGTGAAGCAATAAATTTATAATAAAACTCCATTGGTGTTTCTCTGTGAACTGTAGATTATACTAGCAGTTAACCCGTCCTGTGTGTGGGCTGTATGCCTCAGTAATAGAAACCTGGGATCTTAAACAAATCGATACGGAGAAAATATAGATTTTTGTTGTAAATATATTGAAGAGCTTGTTTCATAAAAGAGTCTTATAAGTTTAGTGGTTTGGTTGGCTTCAGTTTTTGGATTTTACAGTTTTAAATAATGAATAGCGTACACAGAATAAGAATGCAACCTAAAATTAAACAATGAGATAGTTAATTATTAGAATTAATCGAATAGAACTTGAGAACAGTGTTGATTCTCAAACTGATATTAAAGGAAAATATAACGTACTCATAGTGATGGTCTATGATTCAAAAAAGGATAAAACCGTAAACAAACAATACGTTGTCGAAAGTACGAACTTTTATCAGTTCAAAACAGTACAATTTACATGACGAATCGTAGGAGTGTATTATTTAGGTGAAATGACAGGAAATGATCTTTTCATAAAATTTTGACGGAAGCTAGTTTATCAGATCGAACGCGGGTGAGAATTTGGACAACGGTACGAGTGAAAAATACGCACTACAAAAACATGAGAGTTAACACACTAGCGCTCCTAGCGATCATCTCTGCAGTGAACGCGTTCGGGCGCAAGGCGGTAAGTGGTTATATCCAATACTATAATACGAGCAAGGTTTGTATATATATATATATATATTTGCACACGGATCTCGAAAACGGCACCGAGGAATTTCTTTAAATTTTGGAAATAACTAATTTCCGAGTAGAAAATAAGTTCTAGATAGGTCTAATGTCCAGGAAAGTTCGTGTTTTCTTGTAATATTAAGTTTAAAATCTAGAAATTTAACATTACGCTTATGGAGAATAAAATGTAAACAATACAAACCAAAACAGCTGTTTATAACCGTTTGACAGTTCTTGATTGAAGACTGCGGGGAACAATATAGAGGTTATGCATTAATATTTATTTTATGAATTAAATAAATGCAAAATTATCAGGTTACTAAACAATTTGTAAAAACTTAAGGATAACATAGCTGTGCGAAATAAAAGCAGAAAAAAGTATTTCCAAAATCTTCCGTGTTTTGATAGAAAACGTATTCGTTGTATTGCTTGAAGCCACTGTAACAAACCAATTAATTGATGTAAATTAAATCTCTCTTTTGCTTTTCAATCCTCATTCCGTTTATAAAAAAATCAGTTGATCACAGGCTAATAATAACGGTATGGGTAATTAAACAGTAAATGATCGGCTTTGGCTTTTGGAAAAGACGTTAAACGACATCGTTCAATTGACTAACCTCGTAGCCGAGTTGTAGCATGTCGGCCTCAAGAACTATAGGCCGCGAGTTCCATCCACATAAATGTTTTCATTGAGTAATAAATGTGTTTTAATTTTTCTAATAAATGTCTTATTCTAAACGAGCAAAGCTCGGTCACCAGGTACTAATATACTATTACTACTATTGCTATTACAGTATAGTAAACTATACTGTAAATAAATAGTTTTTGACATGGATATGTCTTAGCTCTGGGGGGGGGGTGTTGGCGATTTGTAAGATGGAAAATATGTAACAGGTTTCAATAGAAACCACTAGAGCTATTGTATTGAATTTTTAATATAAAAGAATAAGGACGGCTGTTTAGATGAATTGAAAACATTACCTTTAGACATATCCATCTCCTAACCTATTTCCCACAGGGAAGTAAATATAAAATCTTTTTTCTATAGATTGCTTAGAATTATGTTTTGTTGTTATTTTTGTGTTTTATACCCCAGAAAATCCTAAATATGTCTTTCCTCAATTTACGTAACATTAAACAATGCCTTTTTGTAACGCTTTGCCTGAAAACACGAGCACCTACAGCTTTGAAGGTTGCTTTCATCTATATCTATAAAAGAAGATATATATATGTATATATATTTGTATGTTTGAAGTTTATGCGCTCGGAACCTGCTGGATGGTTAGCCATAAAATGGTACACATAGATAAAATTTCATGGAGAAGGTTTGTATATAATCAATTTTTTGTAGCTCAATTAGGTTTATCCCTACAAGCCCAAAAAGGATCCCATACTGTGGTACCAGAACTTTGTTTACTTATTTTCTTTTCAACAGCTGATTGCTTTACTATATCTATTAGTTGAAGGTATACTCCACAGATCGAAGCACTGGCATTTGTTTATGTTTTTTTTTAATTTTGTTTACATTTTGGTTTTAATGTTATGTGAGTGACTAAACAGTTTACATGTTTTAACTGCGACTTATTCTTGCACATTTTGCTACTGTTTTACGTTAGTTTATAATGTTATGTAATTTCACACGCACATTCCCTAAACCGCCGTTAACTGTAGTCTAATTACTAAGGACTGCCGACAACAACCACGGGGGCCTGGGGGCACAACCCCCAGAAAGGGAAGCTAGTCTTTCTATAAATGTTATAGAAGGTTTTTCTTCACTGTATTTAAACTGACTAATGCACTGTGCAAATAATGAGCTCTCAAACCCCCAGTTTTTACCAATAATTGTGTAGCGTATGATCTGTGAAAGTGATTTAGTAGAAATAAAGAAAAATCAACCAATCAGCTGTCAAATAAAAATCAATATCAGGTTGTTTACATTGATCATTGATTTTAAACCTATTTCTAACTATAATATTACAAATTTATTTTAAAGTATAACAAATTTTAATAATTATTCCAATTTTATAATTTATAGTCATTGCTAAATAATTTAGCTTATTATTTTTTTGAACATTTTTTCACTATCAATAAATATAAATTTTCTGAACGTGTGTTTGTAAATAAACTCCTTCTAATCGGCTGGACCGATTCTGATAAAAATTTCAGGCATAATTAGGCATAACTCCTGTAAAGTTTTGGTGCAAATCCATCTAAAGGATTCCGAACCAGAGGGCATAAAAGTGTACGATGTGAGGTTTGTAAATATAATGTTAACAAACTTAACAGCTGTGATTAAATATTTTAAAAGTTTCTTCAAACTGTCATTTGAACAATAATGTAAATACAGTAGTTGTAATGTAAATAGTACCTTCTGAATATTTCATTATTGTAAAACTGGTATTACTATTATAGTTAATAGAATTAATTAACAATTATTAAATGTTTATGTTGGCCAAATGACAAATCGTTTATTAAACCAGCTATTGTTTTTTTTCCTTTTGCTATCTGAAATGTATAAAAGGTTGACATTGTGTATTATTATTGGATATTTGATTGTGTGTGTGTGTGTGTGTGTGTGTGTGTGTGTGTGGGCGCGCGCGCGCTTGTGTGTGCGTGAGTGTGTGTGTATTTACCAGGCTGTAAAATGATCAAAGATACCCTGGTGTTAGATGATGTAGTCCATCCCAATTATCAACACATATTACCAGTCAACATATATTAACCTAGAGTCTACAGAATCGGCTCAGATAAGTACCTTGACGGCTAAGCTATTTCTATTTGAGAATACGTAGCGTAAAGCTATATTTTTGAAATTCATTGTTCGTGATGGTGGGTTTATTTTATTTAGATCGTTGTTGAGATCATCACGATTAGCAGAAACAAGTTTCACGACGTTTCGAGATCTGGAATCTGGTCCCGTCCTCATGTGATATGGGACCTAGAACATGAAACGAATAGAACATAATCCGGTCCAAGACAGTATGAAGCTGAAAACACTACATGTCGGCACGTCAATGCAACTAAAAACATAACACGAATAATGTCTTGTGATGTTCTAGATTCCAGATCACCTGTGGACGGTATCAGATTCCGACAAGTCGTGAAACTTTCCCGCAATAATTATTTACATAACGTATCAAACACGTCCACCCTAGAGTAAAACAATGTATACAAATCTTTAGAACTCAACAGTTGTATTAGAAAAGTGCAGTGAAGAGGACTTAGAGAAGATAGAAAAATTTAAAATTGAGTTACTACTGGTATGTTGCGTTTGGATAACATAGTCGGACATTTTATTAACTGGAAAAATTGGTTATATAATGTTGTTTATTAGGCTGCTTATTTATTTTAACCAACAAAATATATTTTTTCTACTATATAAAATCCCGTTCACTGCACATTTCTAACAAACTTAGTGCAATAAAAATGGTTTGGACTAAAACTTATCCAAATATATTACTTCGTAGGGCTGAGTAGGGCATACATTTACCATAAAAACGTATTGTATTTTACAATTGATTAATTGACATTTTACTTTTCAGGGTCCGTACAAAATTGAAATTTACAAATTGGAGGCTTGCGAAAATCAAGGCACCAATGAAATATACTTTGAGACAAGAATAAATAATGGAGGTAAAGGGAAGTACATTTTCAGGGATAACTTTTATTTCGGGGTTCCTATAAACGAACATACAAAGGTAAGAACAAACTTATTATTAATTTGGAGTGCATAATATGTAATAAATTAGCGGAATCTCAATACGTCAGCAATGGTTTTGTGATAAATGTACGAAAGAATACTGGTATTACTCCAACTTGTGTAATTAAGGAAACTATAGTACAACAGCGGCCTTCCACGCACCTGCAAATATATTTCTCATTAAAAATACTAAATAAAAATTTAGATCCAATTTCAGCTAGCATACCGATTGTAATGCTTCAGTGGTTCCTTACGTCATATATTAAAAATCTTCATATTTAAAAGAAAAAAAGAGGAAGTATGTATTTTGCAATGTGAATTTAGAAGAATAATTAAGTAAATAAGTGAGTTATTGAGTTTTTAGTTATCCTCCATAATATAAATACTATGCAATGTACTGTGTTAATCATTTTCAATCTCAGTAACCGATTGATTTAGAGCCATGATTCAAAATAATAAATTGTGTCTTTTTTAGCTTAATCGAACGATAAAAGATCCAATTAAAAAAATTGAGAACCCCATTTTTGTAGTTATGTGATTAAAAGATAACATGTTTATTTGTAGGCAAAATCACAATAATTACAATGTTTAAAACATATTACGTTTATTATGATAATCAGTTAACCCAACAAGATAAAAAACAGTTAAAATTTACTATTATATTTAATGAACAGTTGGTGAAATGGTCAGAGCTCTAGTTTCAATAATTATTTAGAAAAGGACATTTCCTTAACCGAGGTTTAAGGAAAACGAGTATAAACTTGCAGGAAATGGTAGTTAATGCAGTCCAGAAGCACAATAAGGTCCTGATCTGCTGTGAATACCATAAAGCCTTACATGTGTTATTACCTTATGTGTGTTATTTGTTATCCCAATGCAACCAGAAATAATATAAGAGCATAAAAAAATTTGTTTTAGAAACAAACCCCGCTTGATCACTGTCATGTGCACATCATTCAGTTGGCGACAACAAGAAACCCCCAGATAAATAAATCTAAATGCAAAATTCACACACATCAAAAGTAGTATACCAATTGTATAGGCGATGAAAAAAATTAATTCTTTAAAAGGTGATAGATTGTTGGCATTTCTTCCCATAAATGTTGACATAGATATGTCCTAGTTCTGGGGCGGGGGTGTTGGAATTTTGCGCGAACAAAATTTGAAACAGTGCTTGGTTATAAGAACAGCAGTTTAGATGAACTGAAAACATTCCTTTTAGACATTTCCATGATCTAACCTATTTCCCACAGGGAAGTAAATACAAACATTTTTGGTTAGCCATCGGGAAAAGAGGACTCATATATGACAAAAGGTTGAACATTGGCTGTTAAATTAACTCTTAGGGATAACCCCCCAAATCAGTCCCGAATTGGACTCAAGTCAAACCCCCCAACTCGGACGATAACGGTCTATCCCAGGGAGCCAACAAATAGCTGTTCTATGGTACACGACATTACAGTAACTTATTAAAACAAAACAGTTTTTTAAAGAATTCAAGTCCACATATATTTTACGCAGGGGAATGCTTTATGCACGAACCCTGACGAGGGGACAGTGTGGGGTAGTTCTCTATGACTTAGTACAAGTTATCTACTAAAAACCCATAACAAAACCCGATTCCCCATACGGGATATATTATAAAATTACTTCATCTGGGTGGGCTAGCTATTTAGATCACACAGTCAAGGGTCAAAACACCATTTCGCCAACTATCCTCAGAATCCAGCACAACTTCCACGATTATACCCGGGTTAAGATACCCATAGACGTCAGAAACAGTTTCTCGGCTTCGAAACGCCCATAATTAAAAAAAAGTGTAACAAAGGCCATCACTCTCCTCAGGACAGTAACGGTAGTTTGTCGTCTCAACTTTTCCTATTCTCTATCTAGAGAGATAATTCCGGCAAAACATAGTTAAAATTGTTAAGTATTGTTTTATAAAATATAACTAACCACAATCCTTAAAAGTTTCAACCAAATATTGAAATTGTATGACTCGAATTTCAGCCACAAAGGGTAATTTCCAAACATCCTTGTCAAATCTCAATCGTCAATTTCTTAAAAGTCTTGGCAGTTTTTTTGACACCAGAAAAGTTACCAAAGAGGATTAAAAATGATTTTGAAGTTTTTGGCTGAAATAGAACCATGTAACAATAAACCGTGTAACTAACATTTGCCAAACTATCCAGTTCGTTCAAACCATAGTGCGAAAACGCTAAAATATTGAAGTAAATTATGGATTTCAGATGACCTGGACGTTGCAGAACCTTGGCAACGGGGGATGGAAGGACTTTACAAAAGGAACATTCAAGAGCTGCGAGAAAATCTGGAAAGTTATAGGTGACTTCTTGAAGAGTCTAATGCAAAGTGCGGGAGTCACAGTTGAAACGTGTCCGGTTCCAGCGGTGAGTGTTGCAACACATCAAACAAGGAACTCTATAGTGTATAGTAGCTGGTTCATGAAGTAGTAACAGAGTCCGCTTCACATGAAGACGATATTACTGAAGACACCTTTGATCAATTATCAATCTTCATGACCCTTGAAATGCTGATATTTTGTTTTTTGTGTCTTTCTACGCCTTTCAGCATTTCTTAACGCTTGGATGGGGAACGGTCCAAAACCAGGTCTTTTTTTTTGAAGGGGCGGATTTACTACCAAGGCACATCAGCCGTAGCGGCTTTTTGCGCACCCCTGTGTGGGTTGCGCACATAGGGGCATAATCACATAGCGAAAAGCCATTGGTGATTGGCGGGATTTGAACCCGGGACCTTGAGCACCAAAGCCCCGCGCTCTACCCCTAAACCAGGTCTTATTATAACGTCTTTTGCTAGGAAGGATCATTACTTGATGATGAAATGAAGAAATGGAAACTGGATCCAGATTCGACCCTTGCGGGGTTCGATCCAACGACCTTCAGTTTTAAAAGCGGGCACTAAAACCATTATAACACCTAGCCATTTAACCGTTTATACCCTGAAAGGAAAGGCCTCTGTGCTAACTAATGATATTGATTAAACTCTTAAAGTAGGCAAAAGATAAGCTAGAAGTAGCTGACAAATATATTTTAAGTTTCATTATTTAAAAAAATATTCAATTCGATAATATTTAGGCTATATTTTATTTATTTATTTAGTATCTATCAAAGCTATAACATTTTTAACATTTTGAAATTTAACGGTATGGTTACTATCAAACGATCATCTATTTGAAGAGACCAATTACAAATAGCGACTGATAGGATAGGAATCGAAACGGTACATGGTACCTAAATGCTGATGTAGGTAACCATTAGGTAGTATGCAATATTCATTACCATCTTCATTTATAATAGTTTAATGACTCAAAAATGTGTTTGGATAACAAACAAAAGTTTTGTTGTATAAATTCTTAAAGCAAAGTTAACATTGTCGTATTTAAATGGCAATTTACCTATTAGACATGGCAAGTTGAGTGCCTCAAACCTTAATAATTGTAACTTTGGTTTAGGTTAGACTAGCCAAAGTACCCGTTCTTCGCACGGGCTAAAAAGGCTGAAAGGTGTAGGCTCTTCATTGTTTACAAAGTGACAAAACAGGAGTGTCTACAACATTTCAAAGTAACATATGTCAAATATTGGGAGAGGATAAGGATAAATGTAATAGAGACAGTCGTCGGAAAAAACTTAAAATCTACCATTCCGCTATTTCAAATAATTCACTAATTTCGATCCAGCAGTTTATCTGAAAAATCAACTTTATTTCTTCTTCTTCCCGAACTGTCAAAATATAGTGCAAACGGATGTTGTCATTAGAAAATGTAAACATTGAAACCTAGGACGGTCACGGCAGCTTTCTTCTTCTTCTCCTTCTTCTCGAACTGTCAAATTTTAGTATTCACAGCTGTTGACATTCAAGTAATTTTATGTTTTCATTCTTTAAAAATGTAAACATTGAAACTTAGGACGTTCACAGGGCGTAGCCCGAGAGGATTTTAAGGAAATGAGTATGCCTATGTGTTGCATGAGTTTTAAGATCTACCTTTGTGTAAAATTTCAAACCGGTCGGTTCAGTATTTTTCGCATTCACTTGCCACAACAAACCCACAAACCCACAAACACACAAACCCACAAACACACAAACACACAAACCCACAAACAAACATACAGACACCACCTCTTCTTTATAATATTATAGATTTACAAACTCCACATGATAGTAAATATATGGAGGTTTACAGGGCAACTACACGGCCAACGACTGGGAGATCCAGTTGAACGTTGAGAAGACCGTCCCTGTCATGGAGTACGGCGAGTACAGAATTGCTCTGAACTTCATCCATAATGAGACATTAGTCGGCTGCTTACACGTGTACTGCCATGTAGTGCCTAAATAGGCGCAATCTAATGTGAAAGCAATAAAACTGTAAAAGTTGTTTTTATCTTTAACCCGCTAAGCTTAAGTTTCTGTAAACCTAATTCGTCAACAATGCATTTCCTCATTTAAATTACTTTCTCATTTCTCATTTTAACCGAAATGCCAACCTGGGTGGGTTGGCACTTCGTTTAAAAGAATAAAAAGGTGCAGTACTACCTACGGATTTCTCTTTGTTTAACCGTTGCTTTGGAGCAATACTTCCGATCTGGCGTTCCTGGCATGTATCTTAATAAGAAAGATAAGGTAAAAATTAACTTTCAAGAGGTTTTCAGTTACCTGAGTGCTCACCAATGTCCTCATTTCACGCAAACGAGTTTATGGTTTCTTATCGCCAAGGTGGACTTTCGGTTGATTTAATTTGATGTGGTCTGAGATCTCAAATTCGGAACGGAGCCTCTCCTTCAGGTCTGAGTAACGCGTGGAAGACATAGGTTTTGTGATAAAGTCTGAGATATAGCTTTCTACTTCAGTATCTTGTGATCTCATGACAGTTGTACTTAGTTTGTTCTATAGAAATTCCATGCTGTAAAAACTGACACTCAATAGGATGGAACGATAGTGTAACATTTTGGCCCAAAATGGTGGTATTTCAACAATTGGTGATATATGCTGCATTTGTGAGTATTGATAGTTAGATTCATCTTGATTATTAATTTTGACAGCTTTTTCGGGGTCACCAGTGTGCTTCTTCCTATTACAAGCACAAGTATTTATTAATGATAATTAAGAAATTAAACCAATTTATTAATTACCATTGATTCAGCCTTATCTTATCTACCTCTCGCACGCTATCGATGTAAACCTTGCTAATTCAAAAACTCATGCCAATAATATCTGTGATAAAAGCGAAAACACTATGATGGCTAGGACATGTACTGCGAAGGTAAGGTAAAGACTAAAAAAGGTATGCACGGCTGTACCAGCAGGAAAACGTCCAAAAATGAGATGGTATGACCATGTAGGGTAGGATGAGAGTCAGTGTGGAGGGACATTGGAGATGGCAGCAGAGAGAGAGGTGTGAAAGAGACTGATTTACAAGGCGGAGAATCGACTTAGATTTGTAATGCAGTAAGTAAGTAAGTATATTAAATCACGTTCACTGAACATTTTTAACATAATTAGGGCAATAAAAATCTTTCCCGACCATTCTGTCAGAAGAATACCGTATATGCAAGAGACAGTTACGTCTCCACAACACACTGTATGTTGCTAAATTTTCGCTAAATCTATTTCTGTATTGAGTGTTTCCGCATCCTTTCTGTACTACTCTTTTGGAATTACTTTTCGCCTCTCCGGTACTAAAAGTGTTTTTTCTCTTGGTATTTGGTACTTAGGTTCTAAAACGCGTACAGCGTAAAACAGTAATTATTGATATATCAAGCCAGTTTAAAAAGGTAAATAGCTTTGAATAAGATTCGCAGAAACTTTTAACACCTTAATATATTATGTGTAGATAAGCAAAGATTTTCATGTCCGTCTAACCTTCATTGCTGACGAAAAAAGATTCGATTTACTTAGTTTTTTTATTTTTCTATTTAACTCTGGCAATTCAACCGTATAAATTTAATTTCGATTTTAATCAATGGGAAAAGTGGAAAATAATTCCAATCACTGAAGGACGCTCTAGTCACCGGTCTTATCAGAATTGTATATATTTATTGTAATCTGGTGAACATTGACATGGTGGCGTATCCGTTCCCAGCACACACAACACCATGAGCTTCACGACCGTCGTGCTGTGTCTGGCAGCCAGCGTCCTGACCGGCGTTCACGGGTTCGGTCCTAAAGCGGTGAGTGTTTTAATTGATACTTATCACTTAAATCGAAAATACCGGTAACCCTTTCATCCTCCATGTTCTTCTTTCCTTTTTCTCCTTCCTTTCTTCTTTTTACCGAATTTCCCGTAGGGAAGAAGCTATTACCGTAGTAGATCTTATGGCAATATTTAAGCCCGGGAACATGTTAATTTTTCGTTTTCAGGTGCTAAAAGGCCGCAACCAAGAGTCGTTAAATACAGTATATTCCAACACTGTGTGTGTGTGTGTGTGTGTGTGTGTGTGTGTGTGTGTGTGTCCGTGAACACAATGACTCGTAATGAGACGTATATTCCTACATTTACTCGGTCGGTTTCGTAATCCGGACATATCGGTCAACCGGACCGGGTAGTTCGTGAAGGGTGGTTTATACTCCGAAATGGGGTTTTTGATTTTTTCAAATGTAATTTTAAAAATATTAAAATTATAGGCCTACCTTTTATAGTCAAAATTGGCTCAAAAAGCTACACAATTTACTGCTTTAATGGTTGACCGAGATATTAAAAAGTCTAAACACAGTACGTTGTGTTATGGTACTACAATTTTTATACTATGGAGGGTGAGGAAAAATTAATATTTCACTTATTAATCTATATTATTGGACGAAACTTGATATATAGCTTCGTGTGGTTGGGATTCATACATTTATGAGTTCATCATATCAGCTTAACTGCATACTATTTTTGCATGTCTTTCATTACATAATGTGATATTTAAGAAATGAAAATATAACGTGACATTTTTCATACTGTATAATTTACTTTTCAGGGACCTTACGAAATAGATATTCAAAAATTAGAACCATGCGAAGACCAAGGCTCTGGTAAGTTTGTATTTGCAACAAGAATAACAAATGCTGGCAAACGAAAATATTACTACAATGAAAACTTCACATTAGGAGCTCCTTTTGATGAAAACATCAAGGTAATACACATAAATATTTACTTTTTTTAATATTTAATCATAATACTATTATCTTTCAAATATAGCTACCTACCCAGGCGGGTATTTTATGCCAAGTAAAATGAGAAATAATTGTAAGATGATTGTGGCGTGATCTTGTAGTCTTGTTACTGACTAAGTTCCTTAGACAGGACTGTTAATTAATTGCACAGCATAAATAGGATTGTTAGTTTCAATATAAGTGAATAGAGATTTAAGTTGTAACCATATACACTAAAATCTCACGTAAAAACTAATAATAAAAAATAACTGAAATAAAGTCAAAACGAAATGTGAGTTGTATTAAGAAAATAGTGTAATTTAACTAGAGGGTTAAAGTATAATACCCCCGTCGCAGCAGACCTGCGTAATCAGCGAATTTCCAAATCAATAATATGACAATAATAGTAGAAGTATGTGACAAGATTTATCAATCAATACCTGTTAGTAAATTAGAGTATTTGCCTATTCTCCGTAACATTAACATGGGAAAGAGTATGCAGGCTTGTTGCTTTGAGGAACACTGAAAGTAGGCATTTTTACCATAAACTATTTTTATTCTGACCATATACCTAGTTTTATCATTATTTGGACATAAAGGAGTTTGCCTATTCTCCATAAGATTAACAGGGGAAAGAGTATTCAGGTTTGCTGCTGTGAGGAACACATAAACTATGATTTTTAGCATATGGATTCCAACCATATGAAGCTAAATACAAAGTTTCAGCCAAAACCATTGATTAGTAAGGTAAATATTAATTATTCCTTATCCTCCATAAGATTAGCATTGGGGCCCCTAAATACAATGTACTGTGTTTAGATTTTTTAATATCTCTGTAACCGTTGGATATAGAGAAAAACTTTAAGGAACTAAATTATGTAGTTTTATGAGCTGATTCTAATGGTAAAAGATAAAATTTGAACATTTTAAAAATTACATGGGAAAACGTAAAAAACCCAATTTTTGGGGGTACAACCCCCCAAACTACCTATTGTTTTTGGTCTGTGGGCCAAAAAAACATGGTCCAAAAAAGATAAATAAAATTAAATATTATTTAGCTTCTCTGATATAAAAGGTAATAGCTAGACATCATGCATACGATTCTGGCGAAATATATTGTGATTTTTTATTTGCAGGCACATGTTGAAGTTCAAAGATGGGGTAATGGAGGTTGGAAGCCCAAGTATGCGCAGCACACGGCCAAGAACTGCGAGGAAATCTTTAAATACGTCGGTGACTTCCTAAAGAGTCTAATGGCATCTGCCGGCCTCACCGTTGATAAATGCCCTGTACCTGCTGTACGTAGCTATTCCTTGTGAAGTACCAACATATAAATAGATTAAGCAACAAACATAACCACTATAGAAAAATCATAACTGAACAAGCGTTACTACAAAAGAACCAATAAATTAAGAAAAAAAATAACGAAGAGAACAAATATACCCCCGTCGCAGCAGAACTGCATACTCAGCGAATTTCCAAATCAATAATATGATAGTAATAATATATGCCAAGTTTTATAAAAATCCGTCCATAAACATGAGACTTATTTGCCTATTCTCCATAGAGAGATTAACATGGGAAAGAGTATGCAGGTTAGCTGCAGTGAGGAACACTGAAAGTAGTCATTTCTACCATAAATAATTTTTATCTTAACATTTATACCAACTTTCATCACCATCTGTCCATAAATAAAGGAGTTTGCCTATTCCCTATACGATTAATATGGGAAAAGAGTATGAGGGTTTGCTGCCATGATAAACACATAAACTATGATTTTTAAGTATAAATGGATAGATCTCAACCACATGAAGCTAAATATCATGTTTTATCCAAAAATATTGATTAATATGAGAAATATTAATATTTCCCTATCCTACATAAGATTAACATTGGAGCCCCACAGTACAACGTACTGTGTTTAGATTTTTTAATATATCGGTAACCGTTGGAGATAGAGAAAAACTTTAAGAAACTTTATTGTGTAGTTTTTTAAGCTGATTCCAATGGTCAAATATAAAATTTGAAATTTTTTAAAATTACATGTGAAAACCGCAAAAAACCCCATTTTGGGGTACAAACTACCCGTTTCCATTGACCGATTTGTCTAGTTTACGAACTCGTGTATATATACATATATATATATACATATATAATATATATATATATATATAAATTTTAACGACTATTGTTTTTGGTCTCTGGGCACCTAAAGAAGAAAAAATAACATGGTCCCGGGCTTAAGTCTCGCCATGAGACCTACGGTAATAGCTTCTTCCCTATGGGAAATTCGCTAAAACAACCATGAACTGAGCAAAAATAATCACTAACAAAACAAAAATAAACACTAACGGAACGAAAATACTAACGGGACAGAAATTATCAAAACGAGACAAATATAATCATTAAAGTAGAGATCCTCAAAAGGGTCTTAATTTTAGTTATCGCTTTTGGAAGGGCACACATTCAAGGGTATTATACAGTTGTCAGGAACCAGCGTTAAACCCTTTTATGGTGAAAGAGCAACACAAATGCGACTCAAATGCACAATTAAAAAATTATATTTTACAGAATCTACTGGAAAATAAATTTTTAAATAAAAACCTGGTCACCAAACCCCGTTCTGAAATTTCAGTCTCACCAAAAGCTATCCATTCTTACTTAAAATTTAATGGACAATACAACAGCAGTGTCAAAGGTTTAACATTTACCTAGAAACTAGAGAAAATTATAAGTTTTGAGAATATGAACAGGTTTTAGTAAAATAATTATTCTCTAGTAGATTGTGTGGAATGGATTTTTTTATTTGTGAATTTTAGTAGCATTCGTGTTGTTCTACCAGTGTTGTTTTGCAGTTGTTTTATTGTACATGAATCCTAAAAATCTTAATATATCAATATTCTGTACGTGTGCTAAAATTGAACTCCTTCTGAACGGTCGGACCGATTCTGATTTTTTTGATTCTGAAATTTTTTTGTTTATTCAAGACAATTTGGAAATGGTTTAGATTCACAATTAAATGCACTCCGTCCAATGGACTCCGCCCCAGAGGGTATCAAAGGTGCAGTTTCAGGTTTGATAGGCATAGTGTTTACAAAATTAACAGCTGTGATTAAATAATTTGAAAATTTCTTTAAACTGTATAAAATAGCTCTAAACTTTAAACTGTATTACTGTTAGGCGGTACGAAGTTCGCCGGTTAACGTTAGTATAATATATATTTATGAAGTATTTTGTAATTTTTTATAAAGTATTATTATTAATTATAATTTGTTTCGTTCCTAACAATCTCAGGACTGCAAACAATCGTCCTGAGAGCCACATTGTGAGGATACCTGCACTCAAGAAACAAACATAATCAGTATATTTTCCTTTTATTTGTGCCTTTAGTTCTTCATGGTGGATTTATTTGCCTTAATTTCGGCTGGACTCTTATAATAATGCATACAAATACTATGGCACATTAAAGAATGTTTCTCATAATTGGAGACAGTTATACAGAGTGTTTCAGAAGTGTTGTCGGATATTATAGTATATTGTTCCTGAGGTTGAAACAAACAAAAATGTCCTGTGAACATATGACCTATCTCACTCCGTTTTCCGTCTGTCGGTGTTTATGTGGTTTTTACATAACTTGCTATAACCTTGGAACCACTTGAGGTGCCAGCTTCAAACTTGGTACGTGTATGAATACTAAGACCTATTGCTGTGAATAGTATCAGGTTTCTACTTTGTACCATTTCAAAATGGCGTCCATTTTTTAAAGCTCAATAACTCAAAAAATAATATTTACAAAATAGAAACATAAAAAACAAGATCAAAAAGTTGAGAAATTTAATTTTTTTTTTATGTTAACATGGTAATGACACAGCTTACAGAAAAAATTCAATTTTAGTAAATTTAGTACTTAATTGCTGAATTATTGAAGTTTAAATTGACAGTTGTAACATTTGAAAAACGTACTTTTCTCCGTTATTTGTGATTCAACCCTATTAAAATTTTACATTTTCTTAAGAAAAATTAAATTTCGCAACTTTTTTGTAGTAGAAATTTGATACTATGCACAAAAACAAGTGCAATTAGCACTCATACAGGTATCAAGTTTGAAGCTAATACCTCAAGTGGTTCCAAGGATATAGCTACTTATGTAAAAAACACATACACACCGACAGACGGAAAACTGAGCGAGGTAAGCCATAATTAAAGCCATAAAACGTCCGCACTATTGAATACTACGTTAATCCGCAAAGACCATCCTCATAATTAGACCAATTCGTAATTCAGAGGCCTTGGTTCGGATTCCACGTTAAACTGTAGGTCCCTTAGTTGCCATCGGCTGTTGGGCTATTAATTAACAGTCTTGTCTAAGAAACATGTCAGCCTTAGTCAGTAACAAGACTACAATATCGTACTACAATCATCTGACATTCATTCCTCATTCATACTTGGCTTAAAATACCTACCTTGTGGTATGGTCGCCATTTCAAATAATCTAATCTAATCTAACCCATACTTACCCACTAAATTCTCACTTTCCTTCCTGTCACTGACACAATAAGATAATATCCCGTCTACCAGATCCCCCTTGTCAACACCAACAACAACCCCTTTACCAGCAAATAAATTACGACCTCCCCAAGATGCCCGTTCCTAATTCCCAACATTCTCTACCTTTTATTTACTTGTCTAAATTTTTCCCAATTTTTTCAGGGAAACTACACAGCCAATAATTGGATGATCGAGTTTAGCATGGAGAAGAACTTCCCAGTGATGGAGTATGGAAAATACCGCGGCATTCTGACGTTCTTCTACAAGAAAGAGAAGGCCGGGTGCTACAAGATCTACGCAGACATCGTCCCCAAGGGCGTCTGAAGGACATCTTGTCTGTTCTGATATTAAGTCTAAATAGCTACTATAACTACTACTGTACTAACAATAAACTAAATACATTTCCATAAATCCTATATTCAGTTATAAATATCTACTTTTATTTTCCCCTTTATATCGTCAACAATTTTTATTTTATTTAACAATTTATCTTCCATTTAATTTGGATATTTTTGAATTTGCTTTAATGATAGTAGCAGATTTACAATACTAGTTGAGTATTACTGATGAGATTGTACGGAGCACGCAGCACGCTGACGTGAGTAGAGCGAATTTCACAGAACTTATATTATTCCCATCATAGTAATCGAATAGTTTGCTGCAATAAGGTTTGTGTTACATGGTAAATATCGAGGCTGGTAACTAAGGAAAAAACATACCATTACCTTTTAAATGGTTATGTCGATAACTAAGCGAGAAACATTAAATTTGGGAACTATTTTTGTTTTGTACCTAAATTCATATCAAGTGTGAAACAAATTTTAGTTCAGATTTTAGTCTATACCCTTTAGAAAGAATTCGATCCTTTTGGCATGGTTATGTCTAAGGCTAGTCCTGATTATGGCTATGGCTTAATGGTGTTTCTAAGGCCATTTTGGCTATGGTTATGTCTAAGCTCTCGGGAGGGGAAGGGGTGGTAGCAATTTACGAGACGCAAAATAGTTACGGAAGTGGCGTCATATGAGAACAACTCTATTATTATAGAAACTGTAATCATTCCCTTCAGAGATATCTATGATCATACATAGAGAAATATGTTACTATTTCCCTAAGGGAAGTTTTGCTGAAATTGATTTGAACATTCCCACACAATGATAACTATCTTAATCACCAGTTACGCAACCGAAACGCAATGACAGAAGTACGCAATACACACTGGTCTCATCTGATTTCAACGTTTTTGGACAGTTATTAAAATGTCATACACCCTCTAATAGCACGCTCAACACCATGGGTGTTGCGACTGCTATGCTGTGCACGATGACGGGCGTCTTCAGTGTGGTCTACACGTTCGGCCCTATAGCGGTGAGTACCTACCACCAGCAAGGTAAACCTACCAGGATAGTTAATTTAAATCTAGTGTAAATTAAAACTAGTGTTACTGTGGATACAATAACGTGTTCAAATCCTCCTCCTTCGACGTGGGAATGTAGGCAGCGGTAACCCCACCGTAAAAAACAGTCTCGCAGCGACTAGAAACGTTGCTAGAAAACACTGTTTTGGATCGTATTAACTCTGTTAGCAAATTTGTAACGGCTAACGCCGCTTTTAAGCAGTAGTAAACCGATTCGATTGACAGTATATCTAGTCGGCCGTATTATGGTCGTCGCGTTTTTCATCTGTAGCTCTCTCGCCGTCTTCGTGACCAGCGTTCTTCAAAAACGGTTGTCTACCGAAGGAAACCAGGAGTGTCACCAAATATTTAGTATAAATAAGTGAAACACCTAGTAAGTTATCCATGGAGTTGTGCCAAATACATGTATTCACCAAATTTTTAGGTAAGTCTTAATACTAGGTTTACTTTATGGCAGAGAGATACCAAGGTTAGACTAGATGTACCCAGGCTTGGTTGGGAATGTGTGGCTACGATCGGACTCTTAGTAAAATTCCCAAGACCTTCCTCAAACACCTTCAAGGCTCTGCTGTACGGGAGTTTGATGTGAGTGATTAAATAAATTTGAATAGAATGTTTTTCGTGAACCCCCCAAAAAACTGCTCGCGGACCCCTAGGGACAAATTGAGGAATTCAGTTTAGAAGGTTTATTCATAAACCAATTGCTCTAAAACTTACAGAAATTGGGATAAAAATGGAAAATTGGGATTTTAGTTTTCCTGATGTGAAAACATCAAATGAAATGACAGTTGACTCTGACTGCAATGCACACACACTATTCTAATTTTAT
The DNA here is from genome assembly GCA_023375725.1 of Nephotettix cincticeps. Lineage (NCBI taxonomy): Eukaryota > Metazoa > Arthropoda > Insecta > Hemiptera > Cicadellidae > Nephotettix > Nephotettix cincticeps. The sequence continues at coordinate 14,578,515 of CM041789.1, read as the reverse complement.
TTATAATCATGGATACTACGGAAATAATGAGTTTTGTAATGTACGTGTTTGACTAAAAAAATTAAAACGATGTTTAAAATATTACTTTTAACCTTAAACCCTAACCTAAATATTTTATCCACCACTTACAGCTGTTAAAAATCACAAATACTGGGATAAAGTATAACTGAAGGTAAGAAGAACCACTTAGGCTAACATAACTAGAGGCTAAAAATGTATTTATAAATAAATTTATGTTATTTCCTTAGAATATGCCTTAATTGGCCTATTTCAATAACATAGACGGTATCAGTGGACTGAAACATATGACACTTATTAAACTGCAAAATTCACTTTTCAGGGACCTTACGAAATAGACGTACAAAAATTAGAGATCTGCGAAAACCAAGGGTCTGGTAAAATTGTATTTCGACCAAGAATAACAAATGCTGGCAAAGGAAAATATGTGTACAATGAGAACTTCACGTTTGGAGTTCCTTTTGATGAACACATTAAGGTAATAAACTTTAATACTTAATTTCTACTGACGTTTGTTACCTGTTATTACTACAAGGGGTTCCTGAAATGGTGACTTACCCAGGTAGGTATTTTACGTTAAGTTTGAATGAGAAATGAGTGTAAGATGATTCTGCGATCTTGTAGTCTTGTCACTGACATGTCTCTTAGACAGGACTATTAATTAATAGCCCAACGGGCAATGGCATACATAATACCTAATTTTGCCTCTGAATTACAAACCGGCCTAATTATGAGGATGGTCTTGGGGAGTAACACAGTATTCAATAGTGCGGACGTTAACCCAAACAAGAGAACACTACAACCACTGACCATCGCTCACAACTACAGTATCCACAATTCGTGTAGCCGGATTCCAGGACGACACCACCCTCCCATTCGTACTTGGATATTTCATTCCTTCGTTTTATAATAAATTAAATAGTTATTTTCAATATGAGTGTTATTATTTAACTGGCAAAAAATCGTTTTGTTATTATTTCTCCCTAGTCTTTCTCTTCTAGTGTTATTTGTTTAATAAAATGAACTTATCAACGAGAAAATAGGTGTGACATTAAAAAGTAAAAATTAATAAATTGAGTATTTTTTTATTTTACTGTTGGCGTACACTAACGCCAAAGCCATAATAACTTCTTGTATCCGGAGAAACCTTTAGTTATAAATTAATTTCAGGAACGCTTTGAGCTTCAAAAATGGGGGAATGGAGGTTGGAAGCGCAGGTATGCGGAAATCACGGTAAACAACTGCGAGGAAATGTGGAAATGGACCAGTGACTTCATGAAGAGTTCAATGCAATCTGCAGGCGTCACTCTTGAGAAATGCCCTGTACCTGCTGTACGTAACTTGTAGTTGTGAAGCACTTATAAATAAATATAAAAAACAGCTAAGATAAGCAGTAACGAAAAAATATCACTATTAAAATAACAAGCATGACTACAATCGAGACGAACTCAATCGTGATGAAAAAACATAACCAATATTACAAAACTTAACAAAAACAGTGACAAAAACTTATTAAATAAACATAACTAAAGACGAAATAAACAAAACCATTAAAGGAATAAACATAAATACTCAAACAAATACGGGAATCATATATATCGGGAAGTCGCCGAAGGTGACAAGTACACTTGCATTTCAGTAAGTTTTTACAATACACTTCCTGTTGGCTCAGAGCATGTAAAGTAACTTCCAAATCACTGAGGTTTTGATAGTTCGCGTCGGTTTTGTTACAGTTATATCATATGCAGTTAAAGAATACTCTAAAATTTCGAACCGAATTGGTAATTTATGCCAAGTATTGCAAGAATTTTATATTTCTAGCCTCCTGTTGCCAGAAATATGGCACTTCAACGGTTTATACATGCGATGAAACCGCGTTTGGTAGAAACGAAAGACACAATAATAAGATGTTGAAGAACCTACCTATCATTCTCCATTGGGTAGTGCTAATACGAACTAATAGACGAATCAGAGGTACATCCTTTCAGTCAAGGTTTCAAAGATTACCTTTTGAAATGGCAACCGACCCAGGTAGGTCTTTTAAGCTAAGTATGAATTAGAAATGAGTGTAGGATGATCGTTACTGACTGTAGCATGAATGTAGCATTGAGTAAGGTTAATACACATCAGGGAATATCACATCTATCAACCATCGATCATAACTATCCAAAATTTGCGTCCTCCGAGTAGTTAAATTACAGGACACAAAGGTAGATGCGTTTGTCCTTCTATCTTCGGGAGGATTCTTAGGCATTTCTCAGTCTACATACTGCACAGTACAGAATGCTAAAGGCAATTCTCACTTCCCTTTTGTGACTGACACAATAAGCTATTGTTGACACGAACCTGAACGAAATTTTCTCATGTGTTAGGGAAACATCCCCATCACATCCCTCTAGTCAACAATAACAACAACCCCTCCATTAGCAACTTGAATACAACATCTAATGATAATCGTTTCTACTTACAATAGTATTATCTAGTTTGTGTTTATGTAACTTGTTTACAATTTATTTTCAGGGAAACTACACAGCCAATAATTGGTTGTTGGACTTTAATTTCTTTAAATCCTTCCCAGTGATGGAGTACGGCAAATACCGCGCCATTCTGGAGTTCTTCTACGAGAGAGAGATGGTCGGCTGCTACAAGATGTACGGAGAAATCATACCAAAGACCCTCTTCTGAAGGCCATCTTGTGCTATTGAATTAAAGTAGTTTCATTTACCCGAAATTCTGTTTCATTTCTACCCTTACGTTTCTCTGTATATTAGCATAATTTTTACTTAGTGTAGTTATTTTTATCTAACTAGTGACAGGATAGTGACGTGGTGGAGCGTTTGACGTATTGCCTCATCCGTGACAATTGGTTGGTTGGCTCGTGGCCACGGGGAGCTTGACTTCTACTTATGTCTTACGGGTCTGTTCCAGAAAGGGTCATGGCTACTTAAGGATCTTCAACGGATGCTGAAGTTGGAGACATCCCAGTGTTCGTTCTGCTCGGAGAAGGATGATGATTGTCTGCACACCTTCTTCGTGTGTGTGCGTTTTGTAGAAGAAAGAGCTTGCCTCTGCAGTGGGATTTGTCGCAGCAGATACTATTGTAGAGATAAAGCTTCGGATGTGAGGATGAATGGAGGGCGGGTTTCTCCTACGTTCATCTAGTCCTCCGCACTAAGAGGGAGGAGGGATGCCTGGGTGATATCTAGGTTTTCTTAAGGTTAGATTCGTGATCCATTAGGACACAAGATACGCGGTCCATGCACGAAGTCATCTGATAAGGGTTCCAGCCTGGTTTCCCACGGCTCCGTAGAGGGTTTAGTGGGTGAGAGTCCCACACTGTTCCAATATTATTCATGCATTAGCATTCCCCCTACGTAAAAAAATATATTTTTATCTTCTGTCACATGTTTCAGTCTAATTTGAACAGTTTACTCAATCGGCGATCCTTTTTTTCTAGAATGAATATAATATTTTTTGTGTACAAAAAATAAAAAATGTCATATTTGCAACTCATTTTATAAGTAATTTTCATCTTTGGGTATCACGAAGCCAGTGTAAACTTCTTGTACAAAACACACACAATAAATAGTATTGATCCGAACGGATGATTGCTGGATGTATAACTTTACAAATGATATTTTTAGCCGAATAGCTGGAACGGAAGAACGCACTGTTTACTGGTATTATCAGATTTAAACTTCAGGTCAATGTGACGCATCCGCGAATAGCTCGCACAAATCATGGACATCGCGGCGGTTGTGATATGTGTGGCGGCGGGAGTCCTGACTGGCGTTCACGCGTTCGGTCCTAGATCAGTAAGTACAAACTACTAAGTAGTGGCTACATACTACTAGTTACTGTTAATGGCTACAGGCTTATGACTGTCTAAAGGCTACTAGTTTGTGGCTGGCTACTAGCAACTGGCTGCTAAAAGTCGAACTGGCTAGGTATTCTACAACATTTCTAGACACCTCCTCCTCCGACGACGAGGGGATTAATGTAGCCATTACTGTTTCTTTACCCCTATGAATAGTCTAAAAATTCGTTCATTTCTCTACGACATTAAACTAATATTTATAAGTTTCTTAGTATTATAATTAGTATTAGTATTAGTATTAGTATAGTAGTATTAGTATTCTTAGTATTATAGTATTATATTATAGTTTCTTAATATTTATAAGAAACCTTAGCCATCAGTAAACCCATATGAAGGTTTTAAATGTATATACAGGTATTTAACACACTTTAAAGTGTACATAATATACATTTTTACCCTATTCTTTAACCTAAATAGTAACTAATGAAAATCACATATATTTAATGATTTGGTATCTCTGTATGTTACTAAGAATGAAGCTTGACCGACAGTTTAAAACTAAAAACAATACATCAAACAGTTTTTTTTTTAATTTCAACAAAAGCTAGTGTAGACTAATGTAAACTATATTAGGTCTACAATATTAAAAATATTATCTTAGAGGTTCTTTTTACCACGGATATTTTACGTTTCAGGGACCTTACAACGTAGAAATTCAAAAGATCGAGCTCTGTGAAAACCAAGGTTCTGGTAAACTTGTATTTCGACCGAGAATAACGAATGCTGGTAAAGGAAAATATTTCTACAACGAGAGCTTCACGCTAGGAGTTCCCATTGACGAACACCTCAGTGTAATACACACAAACACGGATTTTGTTATAAGTTTTTGGTCATACTACTTGGATTTAAACATCTCAATAAACGAGTCTAATTGTATTGAAAATTGGATTGTTGGTTTCGATTTGAGTGTTAGCCTATTCTATTTTCAAAAATATAGGAAAATTATATGGATTTCCCTGTTCTCCCTTAATATAAATACATATCTAGTTATGTATGTACATTGCTGGGAATTAAAGTAGTTTTGGTTATTTTTAAGATTCATACCACAAAAAATCCAAAGTGGGTCTTATCTCAATTTCCTTCTTTCCGTCAGACTGTTTTTATGTAACGCTTAATAGGGTATTTTCGAAACAATTCTCCGTAAAACGAGTGCACCTACTCTCTGTAAAATATTTTACTATTGCTATAACTTTTGGATAAGTTTATTGTTTACTTTTAAACCAACCCACGTACTATGAAGATGAAATAATAATGAGCTATCAAAAACCCAGTTTTGAGTAATACTAAGTTAAAAATACGTTTTAATAAACATTTGATCCGCCTACTAATGTAATACAAATATGTAACAACTATCAGCTTTAAAACTAATCTGTTTTCTGTAACGTAAAATGGATTAGTAGGTCACGAATTGTGTATAGTTATAAGCGATGGTCGGTGGGTGTGATATTCTCTTATGTGGATTAACGTCCGCACTATTGAATGCAACATTAACCCACAAAGACCATCCTTATAACAAGACCAGTTACTCAGTTAGAAGCAAAAGTGGTTCGGATTCAACGTTGAACTGTAGACTGTGTGCCACTGACTATTGGGCTATTAATTAACAGCCTTGTCTAAGGAACGTAACTCAGTAACAAGACTACAAGATCGCACCACAATCATCTTACACTTAATCTTCATTCATACTTGGCTTAAAATACCTACCTGGGTAGGTCGCCATTTCAAAAGGTAATCTAGATAAAGGTAAGGTAATCTAATTTATCCAATTTTTAAAATCATATAATTGATAATAACATAATTGATTTACAGGGACGTGTTGAAGTTCACAAGTGGGGGAACGGAGGTTGGAGAGACAGATTCGCAGATTACAGGGTCAAAGACTGCGAGGATATTTGGCGATATATCGAGGATTTCATTAAGAGTCTGATGAAATCTGCCGGCATAACCGTGGACAAATGCCCCATCCCTGCTGTGCGTAGGTTAAAGCCTACAGTAACAAATATAACCATTAACAGTGATATACAGTATTGTAAAAAGAAACTTGGAAATTATTACTAAAATGGTTCGAATAACTTTCTGTATAAATCTAAATTGTTGCAGTTGTATCTACCGAGTGTCCCATGAAGAGGCCCCTATTTTCGAGTTGGTGTGACGGACGTGTGGATCCACAGACCCAAAATTCCACAGTCGTGACTAACACATGTGTAAGGGTGTTGCTTCAGTGTCTCAATTAATTATGACTGATCCAAACAAAATGGTGGAAAAACAAAAGTACAAAAAAATCAGCAATCGTATTTTAAGGGCTTTTTATATTTCGTTGCAGTGCATTGCGATCGATGGATATCAGTTTGAATAGGTTTATGGATCAAATAGATTTAATTTATTTATGAGAAACTTATAACTTTAATTCCCTAACGTTGTTTAGTGTTTAGTTACATCGTTAAAATTCAGTAATTATGTTGTAAAACTTGAGCAAATAAAACTATTTTAACGAAAAGGTACTATTTCTTTAATATACCGCCAATTTGTCCTAATTGTTCAGAATTAACTGATACTCCGGGGGATTTCTTTTGCACATGTGTATTTTAGGACTGTTGAATCACAGGTCCGTAGCGCGATCCACACGTCCGTCACACCAACTCAAAAATAGGGACCTCTTCGTATGCGATTTCCTTCTCTGGGACTATGTGAAAAACAGGGTATACATCCCACCATTACCTGAAAACCTACCAGAGGGATATGCTTACCAACGTTTAGGTAGAGTTACAACATAAACTGGTAACGTGTTTCGCTGTAAACGTGCAGCATATTGAGCAAACTTAGTGTTTATTTTTCACATATTCCAGGGAAACTACACAGCCAATAATTGGTTGATCGAGTTAAATGTGGAGAAGGTGTTCCCAGTGATGGAATACGGAAGATATCGCGCGATCCTGCCGTATTACTACAAGAGAGAAAGAGTCGGCTGCTACATGATCTACGCGGAAGCTGTGCCCAAGACTCTCTGATGCCCTTTTTGTACTCCTCCATCAAAATGCTTCTCTAATATTCTTAATTAAATTTCATGCACATTAATCGTCGTATTATACGTTTTTACTGTTGTTTGGTTATTTTTTACATAGTTTAAACTATCAGTCAATTTGTTACACAGACTAGCAAGGCTAGCAAACCACCTCAAGAATCAAGAGTTAAGAACTTTACTAACCTTAAATAACATAAAGTTTCGCCAACAAAAACTAAAATAATACTAACACAGTAAATAGAACATATAACATGAATGCTGGCGTTTATTTATTACAGTACTACGGAGCTTAATAATTGGACTTGCATAGCGAATTGTGGAAGAATATACGAGTAAATAAGTGAGTAATTGATTTTTAGCTGTTCTCCATAAGATTAAAATTGCACAATGTACTGTGTTTACCATTTTAAATAGCTCAGTAACCGATTGACCTAAAGTCCTGATTCAAACTTCTAAATAGTGTGTTTTTTGAGCTGAATCCAATGGCGAAAAGAAAAATTGAATATTTTTCAAAGATTATACATAAATAAATTGAATCCCACTTTATTGGATACAAACGGGGGATTTGTCTCAGATTAGATTAGATAATTGTAATGGCAACCATACTACAATGGAGATATTTTAAGCCAAGTATGAAAGTGGATTGAGCGTAAGATGATTGTGGCGCGATCTTGTAGTCTTGTTACTGACATGTTCCTTAAACAGAACTGTTAATTAATAGCCCAACAGCCGATGGCAACTAAGTGACCTCAATTTAACGTGGAATCCGAACCACGCCTTTGAATTACGAATTGGTCTAATTATGAGGATAGTCTGTACGGATTAACGTAGTATTCAATTGTGCAGACGTTAATCCACACAAGAGAACACTATATCCACCGACCAACACTCACAATTATCCACAATTCGTCACCTCCAAGTAGCTGGATTACAGGACGTCAGTACCGTTCAAGTCATAAATTTATGACTGGGACATATTATTTAACACATTGTCGAATTTATATTTATATAAATATGACAATGTGTTAAATAATAAACAGAAGGGCATAGATGGCATTCATAAAACGTCGTAAATTAACTGACATTAACGTTACGCACGAACTTACATCCGTGGTAGATGAATCAAACAACAGTAGGATGCGAATCAGCTAGTACAGTGCGGGACCGTGGGAACTGGCGAGTCACATGTAAAGTGTCACAGTACTGCCAACATTACATGCGCCACAATAGTGCCAACATTATAGGCGTCACAATTAATAGTGCCAACATTATAGGCGTCACAATAGTGCCAACATTATAGACGTCACAATAGTGCCAACATTATAGGCGTCAAAATAGTGCCAACATTATAGGCGTCACAATAGTTCAAACATTATAGGCGTCACAATAGTGCCAACATTATAGGCGTCATAATTAGTAGTGCCAACATTATAGGCGTCACAATAGTGCCAACATTATAGGCGTCATAATAGTGCCAACATTATAGGCATCACAATAGTGCCAACATTATAGACGTTACAATAGTGCCAACATGATAGGTGTCACATTAGTGCCAACATTACATGCGTCACAATAGTGCCAACATTATAGGCGTCATAAAAGTGCCAACATTATAGGCGTCACAATAGTGCCAACATTATAGGCGTCACAATAGTGCCAACATTACATGCGTCACAATAGTTCCAACATTATAGGCGTCACAATAGTGCCAACATTACATGCGCCACAATAGTTCAAACATTATAGGCGTCACAATAGTGCCAACATTATAGGCGTCATAATTAGTAGTTCCAACATTATAGGCGACACATTAGTGCCAACATTACATGCGTCACTATAGTGCCAACATTATAGGCGTCATAAAAGTGCCAACATTATAGGCGTCACAATAGTGCCAACATTATAGGCGTCACAATAGTGCCAGAATTATAGGAGTTACAATAGTGCCAACATTACATGCGTCACAGTTCCCCCACTTTGTTGGGACCGAAAGAAAGACGGTAAGTAAATGTTCAGGGTGTTGCCACCCCTGCTAAGCTATCGCAATGTAATAAATACTGTGTGTATAATGATGTTTTTCTCCTATTTCTCTCTCTAATTTTGTGACAGAATTAATGGTTACACGATAGTCGTAAAAATGTGGTTGAGGTCAAATCAAAGGTAAAGTGAATCTGTTTGACACGGATATGTCTAGCTCTGGAGAGTATTAGCAATTTAAGAGTCGCAAAAAGTGTAACGGACGTGACATAATATAGTTATGGGAATAGATGTTTAGAGAAATTGAATACACAACATGTGACTGGTTGTGTAGTAAAATTTATCGGTTTAATACATAACTAGTGAATAATTTTTAAGCTTTTTGTAAAACTAAACAGATATGACTATTGATTGACAAAAGTGATACTTTTACATATTATTGATTTTTATTGTAAAGCTAATTCCAAATTTGAAAATTTTGAAAATTTTCCATAGATTGACTACATAAAAAAACATAAAAGAAATTGCATACCAGATCTCGAAAATTAAGTCTTGACGATTTACCTGAAACAGAAAACAAAACTTAATCAAAATACTGATACAAGAATTGTGTAAGCGAAATGTCACCAAGAATATTATTAAGTCACATATCCAGGGAGCATACTAAAAACCCATCGGGGATTCTATTTTAGAGAGCTGATTATTAAGTAAAAATTGCCTGCTTCAACGTTTGAGCCTGGGTTGTTTCGATATCAAGAACCGATTACGTTTTAAAACTAAAATATCGATTCAACAATGTTACCGTAAGAAATGTATTGGTATATCTGATACCGACAACGACATCTGATCGGTGAAACTATATAAACAATGTTTAGACAATACTCTAATTTCGTTTATATAGATAACACATAACTCTTTCGTAACTGTATACGTGCAGGAAATTCTACTTCTTACACATGTTAGGTGTCAAAATATTAATCGGAAACCCTCGACAAGATAACCGAAAGTTGAACTCTCACTTTCATTATTCATCAATTATTGAATATAAATGGACTCTCCAACAAAGAGGTGATGGTTCTGACAATGTCACTAAACGATAAATCTCACTCTTTGTCGGTCTTGGAAGACTGCCATCGGAGAATGAGCACTAAAGGTAACTTTATTCGTTGGAAATCAACAGTTTATTGTTCTGCTAAAATGTCTTAAAATGTTTGATTAAAAATCTCAATTTTCGTCTACTGAGAATACCAAATCGTGCATTTAGCGGAGAGTTTCTTAAAAAATGCTAAAAATTACATTGGTTATCTTATCCAATTACTGCATCTTATCCAAAGAATAAACTAGACACAAACCTTCATGTTTGTATGATTAGTATAAACATTTATAGTAGTTTATGCAACGATTGTATTACGAATGCCTTAAACCCACGAGTGAGATGTACGTTATAAATATCTCACGAGTTTTTTTTGTATACACTATTTTATCTACGGCCATTGCAATATACAGAGTATCAAAAAATAATTGGTATGTATTTCATTCTTGAAGTAATCAGCTGATGTGCGAATTCAGTTGTTCTTATTCTGTGAATGGTTCAAAACTCACATTTGAGGTTAGCCATTAAAACACACTATCTTCATTATATCCATAATGACATTACTTTCGTCAAATGCTGAGCTCTGATTGGTCTAGAACTTGTATCGTTATGAACTCATAATGCAACGGTTTTCAATTTCTGTTTAATAATGAGCCTCTTAATGATGTTACTTTCAGTATCTTTATTGGTGCTTTTACAATGGTCGTAGAAAAAACCCATAAACGTCCTATTAACCAAAGGAATAGCTTTATAAGTTTGAAAAATATATGGTTTATAGATTGTTTTACGTATATGGGTAGTTTATTAAATAATTTTTGACGATCAATTTCATGAAGGGAAGCTGCTAGTTCTGTTCTATAAGAATTTTGGCTAATTAAAAATAAAGTGTGATGCTAATGTTATAATAATGAGAGAGGAAAAAACTGCTGCAGGACGGTCGCCTATTCCTCCCGTCATTATTCCGATAGCTATTTTTCGAATTTTGCAGCACAATGTCAGTCGCTACTATATTACTAAAAAGTTTATAAATCTTATTTAGGAATCAATTTTGGTATTCCGCAAATCTACTTAAGAAAAATAATTCCGATGATGATTTGGGGCACAACATGTATATGTGCTGCTCCCAAGTCAATTTTTTTCAAAAACCAACCCAAGGTGTGTTTTTACCGATGAAATAGAAGCTTCAAATCACTATTTATTAAAGTCAATTAGGAAGCTGAATTCAGAATCAACTTAGTATGATGTAGGTTAAAAACTATATTTCGGAAAGTGGGTGTATAATCGTAATACTGTATTAGAAAACAAAGTCAAAGAGGATAAAACTTATGCAAAAGAGCGAACTGATGAAATAAAACATCTAAGAGCCTAGCAGGACTGAGAGTTCGTTAGGGCACTTGTTAAAGTGGAAAACTTGGTTCCGTTTGAGGAGGAACGTTCAGCGCACGCCATCCGAGTAAGGATTGTAAACTTCGCTATTTCATTTTCTATCTCCAATAACTAGAATTATTTTTGAAGTTACGAAACAAACTTCAAAGCCCTGTGCTAAAATTTCATTTTTAAATTTCATAATAATAATAATAATAAATTTCTTTATTGCAGTAGAACAATATACATTGCATTGCAAAGGTCATGTAATATAAGAGTTCATTTTTATAGAACTAGGTATTTTCTTCAGTGCCAAAATTTTATTTTCGCGTAAAATCCTAAAATTTAGATATCCCAGCGGCTCATCATGAACTCATCAACCGAGTACAGAACTTTAGACACCAAGAGGCGTTTCAGTCGAGTTTTGAATTGATTTTCGTTTTGAGACTGCTATCGGTTTAATGGTTAATAAATAGTGGTTTTCTGGTGTGTTACTGTATAAAAATGCGATTATTTAGTTTAGTCAGGTTAGGTTTTTTGATATTTGTTTATGGTTAATAATATATTATAGTGTCAATAACCTCTGTAAAATCACTGGTTTTCTGTTAAATTTATATCTTTGCTTTATTCAACGTAACCAAATCTCCGTTTTTCTAAAATTACTTTCACAATTAGTTGTGAAATCGATTTAAAAATGAACTTAAATACACAACATTTTTAATTTTTATGATTTTTTAAACCAGAAAATAATTGAAAAGCTATTTGAGCAGTTGTATACGTATAACGGAAAAGGTCATTTTAGTGTTTTAAAAATTACAAATAACTAGTTCAAAAGATATTTGCCCAGATATAAATAAAAACGACTTGCGGTCTACTAAAGTTATTTATAGAAAATAAATAACTAGATTTCAAATCAAAATAAATATTAGTCTGTTTACACTGGTCATTGTATTTCAACCTACTTTTAAAGCGAAACCATATTAAAATGTTATTGAGCAAAGAATTTACTTTTTTCGCCTAATTGTTTTGATCAATGGTGGGCCATACCGTAAATATTAAGTCACAATAATGAGGATCTGTATTCTTAACATTGAGTCATATAAACCGTACAAAGGACAGAATTCAAATTATGAAACATTGTAAAATATATTTTTGTAATATTCTTCAACTGATTAGTTTGGGTGAAAGAATTCAAGAATGAGACAAGATTAAATTTATAGAAACCCCAAGAAAAGACATCGAGACTAGCATGATATATTATGGTATTACTGAAATCCTTCTGCATTCACACGACAATTTATTTATTGCCTTCAGGGAAATCCGGGGAATAATATCAGGATGGAGGTGAAATACTATTGTATATTCGCTCTTCACATGTGTTTCTCACTCTTATAAATGGTTAAATTTTAATTTGTTCTTTTTCGTTTAATTTCCTGAACTGACACATTTAAAATTGGTCAACTTTCATTTTGAAACAGTAAGAAATAGAAAAATAGGTAAAAAATCTTGATTTTTTTATAGCTTGCTTTTTCAGAATTATAAATTTTAGTATTTTTGTTATATTAATCAAGTGTGAGAATTATTCACTTTTTTCCGCTAAAACGATAGTATATAGAGGAAGTTTTGTTTTCATCAAAAGTTTCGAATTTGAGTGGATATATCCACTCTTAACTCCGTTTTTAGGCTCCCCAAATCCAAAAAAGTGGTTTTTGGACTGATGTCTGTCCGTCTGTGTGTCTTAGTACAGTCTCCAAGGCCACAATAATCGTTCTATTTTTATTAAATCAGATACGATAAAGCTTAAACCGGCAATACTTTTTTAAACTTTTGGATTTTAAAGGTAGTTTACTTTACAGAAAATCATATAAAATACGATAGTAATGAGAAAAAAAATTAGTTCCAATACCCACTGGCACAGATAAGGTAATGTTAAAAGTTTACTATATAGCTCACTTTTGAAGATAGTAAGTATGTGTTAAAGCAAGTTCCCTAATACCATTTTTAACAGTTACTAGAGTAAAGTTTGACGAAGCATTAAAATTTTCCTAAGTTAATGTTCGGCGTCATTAAAAGTTGTGAAATATTTATCCGCCTAATGGTCTTCAACAACCGAGTCATCAACTTTGATACAGTCTTGTGCAGCTCTCTACTCCAGTAATCTGCGACAAACTTCATAATTTATATGACAACTCCACTTCAGTACGGATTTGGGAAGTTAAAAAACAGATATATTCGTACATCCGTCATCTATATGAATAATACCTCCTTCGCAGCTGGCCTGCGTACTCAGCGAATTTCCAAATCAATAATATGACAATAGTAATATATGACAAGTTTAATAAATATCTTCCCTTGCAAACCCTAAAAAACAGTACAGCATATTAAAATAATGTACAGTAAGAATCTCACGAAGTTTTGGGCCACATTGGTAAAATTTTTCTAATTATTACGTATAACATGTTATTTTAGTAAAATCATGTTATTTATGTGAATTGACAAAAATGTATCAAAATTCGTTTGTTTAAGGTAAATAATAAATTTAAACGTATTTTAAAAGGAAACTGTTTTAAAAAGTTCATGAAAACTTAATTTAACCCTCCGAGTGATATGACGTTAAAGCCTATTTTAATTTTTTTATTTCTATGCAACTCTTCTTAAAAAAATATATCCCAAAATCACAAAACATTACCCCCTTACAACCACTAACCACAAAAGCAAAACAGGTGTCCACCGCAATCCCAATTAAGCCTACAAATGCCGTCAACTTTCACCCAAAGTCGGCATCGTTTATTTAAGGGCCCCCTCTCCACTGTACCACACATTTGCAAACCAAATTGGAATTGCTCATGGTCGGGGTTCGAACACTAGCACTAGGATGGCTCCGAACGACCCGCCCGTCAGCGATACGGTCCAACTACTTCGGCCATGGTATAAATTAGTATTTTGAATTATTTGTCTACGAATAACGGTTCCACAGAAAATTTAAATTTAATATCCATGGTAAACGCAGTACGGTGTCTGAGTGCCTTATGTCATTCTTATGTAGAATATTAAAAATCAATTTCTTCCGTATTTTCCAACCGTTTTCCATGAAACTTGGTATAAAGCGTAAGGTCAAATCACCCAACAAAACCCACTTAAAATAGCTTGGTACTACCGTGGTGGTGGGAGGGTTGTCTCCCCCTAAAATTTTAACAATTAATTCAACTTTTTTCCTTTTTTGTTATTTTCAGATATTGGATGATTATTTTTGAAACAATAAACTATTAAATGATATTTAGATAAACTTTGAAGAACATGATAGTTCTATTACAGATTGTCTTTCTTAAACTTACTTAAGGCAGAAAGTGTGTGTCAGTCAACTGATACAGTTTATATCCATTCTAATTTCCATAATAAATCATTTATATAATGACAGAAACTAAGCTTCAATCAGATATTACTGACAAGTAAATAAATAGTTAGTAATCCATTAGACCTGTAATGCTATTCTATTGACAATAACCAACACCCATAGGGTATTAACTGTATTTAATTAGCATATTAGGCCTGATGGACGAAATATATTAATTAGAAGATGTAATAATCAATAATATAGTATAAATTGCATGACACTTCTTAAGAAAGTAAGAGTTTATTCCAAAAGCAAAAGATTCATGAAACTACATTCTAAAATTTTGAACATTTTTGATCGCAGAGAATTTGTTTCGTTAATAATTGATCTTTGTAATTTTAACTTCAAAGAAATGATTTTGATTCATGATAATGTTAGGTGAAGCCTTTGATGACATACCTATTTTTTATCAACGTTTGTACGCCATTTTTGTTATACTGGTGGCTAGTCAAAAGCCAGATATCACAAATTCTGAATAACACTAATACGTTTTGAGTTTTACAGAGTTTTTTTTCACTGTCCCCTGTTTTTATTTAAAAATAAGTTTTTATGCCGGTTAAGTGTATGTCGTTTGTTAACGTTACAATGTTTGTTGAATTTCATTGTACAGTATGTTATTTTGTTTGTGGGAAAAACGTGTTTCAGTTCGGTCAATTTTTAAAACAAAAATACCTCTTTTAGGCAGTCCGTGCGGCGTTAGGGACAACTAAAATCCACTAGGTCAGCGCCAGTGTCGCTTATTCGTTACGTATATGTGATTTGTTTCATACAAGCTTCCTGAGTGACCTGGGTAAGATAGCAATTCCGTTTGTTTTTTGTACATTTTAAAACTTATATAGATCTCCAAAATTACATAGTTTTTAAGAGATCGGATCAAAAACATGACTGTAAAAATAATTTTCTTATTTCAAAATTCCACCTAGGTTACGTGAAAAAGGTCTTATATTCACACTTTCCCGAAATTTCACCTTAAATGATAAACACCAAATTACCAAATTAATGACCCTGTCACTCCACCGGGTTTCACTAAAAACTTGAAAAAATTAAACCAAAGCATGTTTGTTATACAATCAACAAATATACGTTAAAATCGTGTTTTTAAGATAGTCAATTTTGTTCACTCTTACCAACTTATTTGATTGAGTTAAATAAAAATAATTTTTTGAATGAGATTTTTTCAGTAATAATAATAAAGTAAGATGACATTCCTTAATACACCAAACCATCACTTTATTATAAGGCACAAAAGAACACTAACAATGAAAAGTCTGCCTTCACCGTGTTCCCAATCAATAAATCATTTCTTTGTGCGCCTTTGGAATATTTTCATCCATTGTTATTGGAACTGGGAACTAAATTTATTCATTTAGAAATCCAATAATTCTTATTCCACTAAAATGAAATCTATGATAATTTCTCCTCTCAGTGCGCTCGAAGGCGTTCATGCTGAAAATAAAATCGGTTTAAAAACTGCTATGTATAATTAAATATTTTGAAGTCGAAACGCGTTTAACATGTTTTAATTCAGTTTTGCAAACTATGACAAAATATTTGATGATCATAGAATTACACCTTAAACTCTTTAAAATAAGGTAAGTTGTCGATTGAAACGTGTTTCGATACCAGTTTTCTCCTCTGTCTCGCCACGTTCGTTAAAATTGAATTGAATTAACGTTGATCCGCACTAGAGAATATTCCATCCACCTACCATCGCTCACAACTATCCACAATGTGTGACCAAGTAGCTGAGTTACAAAACGCGCCACCGCCACAGTCTGGTTGTCATTGTCAGAATATGAATAGAAAGCTCTAGAGAAGGTAACAGGCACTTTGGCTACAGTTTATTTTTTAAAGCACCTGAAAGAAAGGATTTTTGAGGATCAGTAATGCAGGAAAGGACACAGCCCTAGCCCTCACAGGACCCAAAGTCACGCCCGAGTGTCGAGTAACCAGAAAAATATGAAACTGACACCAACCAACTGGGATGGTGGCGACGTCCTGTAATCCAGCTACTTGGAGGTCACGAATTGTGGATAGTTATGAGCGATGGTCGGTGGATGTAGTGTTCTCTTGTGTGGATTAACGTCCACACTATTGAATACTGCGTTAATCCACAAATGCCATCATCATAATTAGACCAATTCGTAATTCAGACGCCGTGGTTCGGATTCCACGTTAAACTGTAGGTCCCTTAGTTGCCAACGGCTGTTGGGCTATTAATTAACAGTCTTGTCTTAGGAACATGTCAGCCTTAGTCAGTAACAAGACTACAATATCGCGCCACACTCATCCCACGATCATTTCTCATTCATACTTGGCTTAAAATACCTACCTGGGTAGGTCGCCATTTCAAATGGATTAAATAACAACTCAAAGTGAACCAATAAATACTGGGACTTAGACTGGGTATTCAAGTTATAAGGTTGCATATCCTAAAGTAGAAGGAACCAACGTTCAAAGAAAGCTGTTCTCTTTGGAACCAACAAATGTAGCAGCATTGTGACAACTTTGGTGTACCCTGTTATCCAGCTACTTAAAAGTCAAGAATTGTGGATAGTTATGAGCTGTGGTCGGTGGATGTGATATTCTCCGGTGTGGATTGACGTCCGCACTATTGTAAACTACGTTCATCCACATAATTGATTACACCAGTTCGTAATTCAGAGGCAAAAGTTATTCAAATCCCACGTTAAACTGTAGATCCCTTAGATGCCATAGGCTGTTAGAATATTAATTCCTGTCTAAGGTACATTAAACTCAGCCTTAGTCAGTAAGAAGACTACAAGATCGTGCTTGAATCACCTTACACTCATTTCTATTTTATAATTGGCTTCAAATAAATACCTGGGTATGTCGTCATTACTGAAAGTAAAAAGTAATAATACACAATACAAAAAAAATTGTTAGAAAAATATTTCACAAATCTAACGAACTCATTCATTTAATGGTTTCCCAGCTCAAATTTACACGATAATGACGTGTTTTTTTCAAATAAATATCGCGATCGAGTTTAAAATACATCTCAAATTTACGGGAAAAGCATTACATTGTGCAATTGATATCGGGAGGAAGTAAATGGCTTGGTTACGAGAAAACACAGTTACTAAAGGTCAACCGGCCTCGCGAACCATCCGATACGACTAACATGCCGGCGCCATGACGAGAGGCGGCGTACCACCACACACCAGCTCGTCACTCACGTGGAAATGTTATCTGATTTATGTATTTGAATAAAATACAAGCACTCACATTGAGTGCTATGAGTTTTTATTTAACCCATGGTTCTAAAAAAAATATCCCCGTCGCAGCAGACCTGCGTACTCAGCGAATTTCCAAATCAATAATATAATAATAATATGTGAATAAGTTTTATAAAAATCTGTCCATAAACATGCGAATTGTTTGCCTATTCTCTATAAGATTAACATGGGAAAAGGGTATGCAGATTTGCTGCCATGATAAACACATAAGCTATGAGTTTTAAGCATAAACGGGTGGGTATCAACAACATGAAGGTAAATACCAAGTTTAATCCAAAAATATTGATTGATATGGGAAATATTAATTTTTCCTTATCCTCCATAAGATTAACATTGGAGTCCCAAAATACAACGTACTTTGTTTAGATTTTTTAATATCTCGGTAACCGTTGGAGATAGATAAATACTTTAAGAAGCTTAATTGTGCAGTTTTTTAAGCTGATTCTAATGGTAAAAAAATTACGTGGTAAAAATGCAAAAAAACCCATTTTGGGGGTACAAACACCCCCCCCCCCAAATTACCCCTTCCGATTGACCGATATGTCTGGATTACGAACTCGTCCGAGCAAATGTAGGAATACACGTTTCTACCGAATTTGGTCCCGATCGGACCATTTTTACGAGAGTTATCGTGTTCACAGACACACACACACAAATATATATACACACATATATATATATATATATATACTTACTTGTCTTACTTAAAGCGATACAGGACCAATCTTCTTCCTTTCCTTTTGACATGGATATGTCTTAACTCAGGGGGGTGTTGGTGATTTTTAAGATGGAAAACATGTAACAGGTTTCCATAGAAACTACCAGAACTGTTGTATTGAATTTTAAATATAAAAGAATAAGAACAGCTGTTTGGATGAACTTAAAACATTCCTTTTAGACATATCCAAAGTAAATACAAACATTTTTTTATAGAGAAAACACAATGGAAAGGTTGTCACATAGGCTAGCCACAGGAGCACCTGGTTTCAACTCAGCAAATCTTTATTCACCCAGAGCTATCGTACCGGCAAATTTTTTAGTTAAAGTTTTCATAGTAGAAGAGAGTTTTGAACACTCGATTATCGCAACTACAGTAATTATAAATGAGTTGAAATAAATAAATCGAATATATTAATGAGTAAACAACTAAAAACCGCTATTAGAAGTAGGAAAATGGACAGGAAAGGATTAAAGTAAAATGTGAAACGAGTCGGTTTGGTGGGTAAATCAGTTAAAGGGCCTCAGGCTAGCAATCTCACCTCTCAGGGGTAACACAATATACTGGGTTTACCGTGAACGCTTCGGGCTAGTGGGGCAACACGTTTAAACCAACCCTTCACCCTTCCTGTGCGTCTTTTAATTTTTAAATCTAAATATACGACTAGTAAACATTTCCTCCAGGACCATTCACTCTAAATTACGGTATTAAAAAATATCCCTGTCTTCTTGTATAACAAACTTGCATAACATTGATTTATTGATTAATTGATTAGCTTGTTATAAAGAGTGTACATAAAGTAATGTTTTATTATTTCAGATAAATCAATGAGAGCAACGCAAAACCTAAAAATCTGCTTATAGAAGGAAATCATAAATATGAGCTAAACGAAGAAAGACTATTTTTCTTTAGCACAATGCAAAATTAGAGACAGTCTTTTGTATTAAGTTTTTTACTTCTGCTAAGAAGTACACTACCCAAATTTTTAAGTCAACCTAGATTTGTTTTGAAAAAATACCTAGTTAGACTATATTATTAACTAATCCAAGTTCGTAATTCAGACGCAAAATTTTGGTTCGGATTAATGTATATGCCTAATCTATGTGTCCTTCATATGCAATTGGCTGTTAGTTTAATAATTACCGACTAAGGAACATTTCGGTAAGCCTTAGTCAGTAACAAAACTACAAGATCGTGACAAAATCATCCCACACTCATTTTTCACTCAAACTTGGCTTGAACTACCTACCTGGGTATGTTATCATTTCTTAAAGGTAATAATAATAAATGTAATGGTGTTATTCAACAATTTCAACCATCAAACTACCAATTTTTTTAAATTTAAATTCCGTGCATGAAACATTCCCTTGGGGACTTCTTTTGGTTTTCATTACAAAAATATTATCAAGGGTAGGAACTTTACAGAGAACTATACAGGGGAACTATAAGGGACTTTATAGCCATTAAGTCCCTTCCCCCTATTATTTTTTATTGTTAGAACAAATAAATAACCTTTGGGAAACAATACAAACTTAACCCAAAGTATCTTTTAAATTTATCTACAATTTTGAGTCTCCCGTCAAAAATGGGGGATTTTGGGGGCAACTCAAAATTTTTAAATGTAAATCCCCATGGGGATGTACCTCATTTTAAAGGTCTTGAAATTTAAATGATTTTAAAGAAATCTTTAACGAAGCTAGTCATACGACATGTCAAATAGCACTCATAAGAAATTCGGTTGAATCTTAGACCTTAGATACCTCCCAACATTTTTAATTACTACAAAAGTCAGAATATGTACCTATTCAAATGAATCCCATCATAGAACATCAATTTAAATGTAAATTGGAGAAAAAACCAGAAAGAGAAGAAAACACTAGGGTCATAATTTTCGAAATGCCGCCATTTTGTACTGGGTTGAGATAGAGATCCCCAATTTTCGCTGACCGCCTTTAAATTTCAAGATCTTTAAAATGATCCTTTACATCTCGATGGGGATATACGTTTGAAAATTTTGAGATACCCCCAAAATCCCCCATTTTCGGGGGGCACTCAAAATTTTCGAAAATTCAAAAGATACTTTTGGTTAAGACTGTGTGGTTTCCGAAAGGTTATTTATTTCTTCTTACAAATAAAACAATTGGGGGAGGGACTTTATAACTACCCTGAGTATTCAACCTAGAAACCTACAACTAGCCACACGGCCACCACATCCTACATCCCAGGAGGGGCTCCGACCACATCGTTTGCTGATCACCAATGACCGCTCCGAGGTGACTCAATTACTGTAATGGACGCGGTCAACTCCACCTCAAAGAGGACATATTAACCGACACACAACCTCGCAATATGTAGGCTCTGTTACCGCATTGAACAGTTTAACTTAACCCATGTTCGCTACGCATGGTGGATGTGATATTCTCTTGTGTGGATTAACGTCTGCACTATTGAGTGTTACATTCATCCGCAAAGACCATCTTCATAACTAGACCAGTTCGTAAATCGAAAGTAAAAGTAGTTCGGACCCCACGTTAAACTGTAGGTCCCTTAGATATGCCATTGACTGTTGGGATAATAATTAACAGCCCCGTCTAAGGAACATGTCAGCCTTGGTCAGTAACAAGATCGTGCCACAATCATCCTACACTCATTTTATCGAGGTTAAAAGTTATGGGCTTTTAAATATCAAAAACATTTCTTTTCTGGCTTTAATATAATTTTATAAAACAATTTTATCATCACCATTATAAACAGATTAAAAACTAAAAAAAAATACTATTTGAATAATTAGTCTACGAAAAACGGTTCCAGAGAAATGATTAATTTACTGTCCCTAGTAAACGCAATTCCTTGTCTGAGGGTGTCCGATGGTATTCTTATGGAGAATTTAAAATAAAATTTCTTCCCTTATTCTTGACCATTTTCCATGAAATTTGGTATGCAGTGTAGAGTCACATCACCGTATTCACAAATAAATCCTTAATCAATGAAAATACACAAACACATAGGACTTTATTCTATATACAGTAGTTATTCTAAATAAATCAAGATATAATCAAATTCGACCGATTGCTAGATCAATAAAAAAACTAAACTTTCATTATTTCTTTGTTTTAGTAAATTCGTTAGGTTTAACTCAGTTTTGTTTAATTTTTATATATTCTAATTTACGGGTTTTTATTCTGTATAATAGCTTTTTTTCCTATGGGGAATTCACTAAAGATTGTAACAATAAATAATAGTTATAATAGTTATATATAATTACTTGTACAGAGATCAGTTTCGAGCCGCAGAATAGTGGCTTCATTAAACAATAGGTCTCGCTCCGATGTATTTCTCTGACCTTTTACAAATTGTTCTTTATCACAAAATGTTCTCGTAGTTACTTCGTTTAGTTTACAGAAGTTTTTACTTTACCTGAAGAAAACGTATCAAATTAATTGACTTGTTTAGTAATTGAAAATTATGACAAAACAAAGTGTATTAAGTCAAATCTTAACAATCACAAGATCCATAAAATGTAATAACCCCATGGAATTACCATACCTTTCAAGGCTGATTGTAAAAAGCCACATATTGGTATTGGGTTAAGATAAAATATGTGCCGCTTTCATTTTCCTTTAAAACGGTCTTGAAAGTATCATTCAATGGGTTTTTCAAAAGGACTGTTATAAACAAGCGATTGATTTAATATTCGAATCTCAAGAGCCCGATATCAAACCTGGAATCCCTGTTCGAGGTAATAACGTTCCAAAAAGCTATTAAAGCCAGTCCAGCTTTTATGTGTATGCTAAAATTTGTAGCATCCATATCCATAACATTTCATAATTTCTTTTTAGCGAATTTACAATAGGGAAGAAGCTATTACTGTAGGTCTCATGGTAAGACTTAAACCCGAGACCATGTCATTTTTTCGTGTTTAGGTTGTTCCTCACAGCAGCAAACCTGCATACTATTTCCTATGTTAATCTTATGGAGAATAGATAGCTCACATAGAATTCGCTGAGTACGCAGGTCTGCTGCGACGGGGGTATTTTGATATAACGCCAAACTTAGCATTCCTTTTTGGACGTTTTGACCCCATACTTTCTTTCTCATACTCTTACTCCAATGACCATTGCTAGCCAAGTAGGGTTTTGGCCTCGCCAACAACAGCTCGCCATCTCCCCTGTCCTGTGTCTTGTCAGTTGCTGTTCCTGCTCTTGTGATGTCTTTTTCTCACACTGTCCCACCATTTTCTCTTGGACCTCTCTGGTGGTCTCCTCCATTCGGCTGCTCTTCTCAACTTTCCTTAATACTGATTCTCCATCTCTCCTCAAGATGGGTGGGGTATACCCATCTCAAATATCCAGTTCTATCGCGAGCCGTGATTTCATAATGTCTGTATGGATTCCTTAATTCTCCATTTACACGTTCTGATCCAAATATCGTTCTAAAATTTTTTTTTCGAAATTTATTTTCGAAACAATGAGCCTTTTCTCTTCTTTATTATTTTTAATCCATGTTTCTGCTCCATATAACAAAACTTTTTGGTTTCACGTGATAAACCTTTTGAGGTTAGGATGTTTAAACGTGCATACATACAGTAATTTTATTCGCCTGGTTAATTATATTGTATACTACCAGTGCTTCACTGTTCCTGATTCATATTAATACTCAAAAATAATTAAAAAGATCAACTTTTACAAAAATGTATTCTTCAATATTTATTTCATTTAATTGGGTTTTTGTTAAAAGAAATTCCATATTTAGTTTTTCACAGTTAATTTTTAAACCCATTTTACTAGTTTATTGGGTAAATTTCTTGGTTAAATCTTTTATGATATCTTTCTTCTCACATTTAATTGTTAAATCATCTGTAAAAGCAGGAATATGTAATCTTGTTCCTATCATTAAACCTTTATTTGTCTTCCTTCCAGTCTGAAGTGCAATCTTGAAGTGCATGTTCTATAGCTGCAACATTGAACAGAATTGGGGATAATCCATCGTTTATATCTATTTTGACTCTATAGTTCTACTTATACCATATACTATATTATTTTGGTTTCGTGGAATGTATTTTTAGTATGTAGATATAGATTTGTTTAGCAGGCCAAATGACAACGCACGAGTCGCTCAGGGGCATATGATTAACAATGCAGATGTGTGGCCGAGCACGCCTAACACGGCTGGTATTATGTTATGTAAATGTGAGGCCATCTCGTGGGTCCGTCGCGGCGTTACGTTACTGCGTCGTCACGTTAATGCGTCACCACGTTACTACGTCACTCCATCACTCTTTATCTTGTTAATAATTCATCATATCACCACCTTATATCGTTATATCACTACGTCCGTATGACACTATGTTACTTGGTTACTCCACCATCGTGTTACTACGTCATCATTACTTCGTCAATATATCACTACGCCATTTTGTTACTACTTCTCAAGATTATTCCGTCAATATATGAATACGCCATTTCGTGACAACGTCTTCACGTCATAACGTCAATATATCACTAAGTCATTTTGTTACTAGGTCTTCACATTACTTCTTCAATATATCTTTACGTCTTCACATTACTTCCTCAATATATCTCTACGTCTTCACATTACTTCGTCAATATATCACTACGTCATTTTGTTACTTCATCTTTACGTTACTCATTTTATTAGTATCTCTTCACGTTTCTACGTCAGTATATCGCTATTTAACTATGCTACTACGTCATCGTGTTACTACGTTTTCACATTACTTCGTCAATATATCACTACGTCATTTTATCAGTACCTCTTCACTTGGCTAGGTCAGTATATCACTACGTTACTATGCTACTACGTCATCGTGTTATTACGTCTTCATATTACTTCGTCATTATATCACTACGTTATTTTGTTACTAAGTCTTCACATTAATTTTTTAGTATATCACTACGTAGCTATGCTACTACGTCATCGTGTTACTACTTCTTCACGTTGCCTCGTCAATATATCACTACGTCATCCTGTTACTACGCTTCATATTACTTCGTCAATATAACACAACGTCATTTTGTCACTACGTCACTATATCACTACCTTATTCTACTACGTTAGTATATCATTACGTCAATATGCTACTATATCACTTTGATACTAAGTCACTTACTTCGTGAATGTGTTAAAACATTACCACATCACTGTATCGTATGTAATCATGATATTGCGCTATAACGTGACATCTTTAATACTTCAGCCTATAGAGTGCATTAACAATAATATGACAAAATGTTTAAAGTGTCTCATAAAACCCACACACACACACACACACACACACACTCGCGCGCGCGCAGCGATAAGTTAGAGGTAATAATTACATAGTTAATCTAATATTTGTGATTATGTCAATTATGTAGGTACATACTGAACGCAATCTAAATATTTAAGCTGGTAAAACAGGTACTCGTTATTCCCTATGTTGTCGATTATAGTTTTATTATTTCAAGAACTCAACCAAAGACTTCTTCATTTTGCTATTTTTATTTTAACTTTTATTACCTTTTTTGTAAAGGCAACCTTCCAACGTAGGTATTTTAAACCAAGTATAAAAGAGAAATCAGTATAAGATGATTGTAGCGCCATCTTGTAGTTTTATTATCGACTAAGGCTGACATGTTTCTTGGACAGGAATGTTAATTAATAATCCAATAGTCAATGACATCTAAGGGACCTACAGTTTTATGTAAAACTGATCCATAATAATACGGACGCCAATCCAAAACAAGGAATGAAAAGCTGGACTACAGAACAACGTAACCGTAACATGAGTTACGCAATTTTGTTCGAAATACTAAAGCAGTGAAATAAATAGATGAATAAAACTAAAAATTAAGAAAGTATTAAAGATGTCAGTACTGTAGTATTGTTTTTCTATCGTAAAAACAGGATGCAAATAGGTTTCCAGTAAAAGGTTGGCTTGTGAAAATGGTTCTAATAAATCGAATAAATAAATTTTGAAGAAAACGTTAGTGAAACACGAAATCATTAAAGGAGGGTTTTATTTTAATAATGAAAATGAATATTCCAAACGTGCGAAGCCTTGATTTATGGGGTTTGAAGTTCATTACAAAGGGTCGTGCCGCCCGGCTAATTGCCGAGCTTAAAGCTCATTAACTTAACATTATAGTCTGTGTGTGTTGAAAAAGTTAGGACAGTGGAAAATTGTCAAAAGAGCTCGTTTACAACAAAGGAAATATGTTGTTTTAAATTATATTTGAAATATTCGAATTTTAACGTTGCTGTCTCTAATGTTTTTACGTAATATGTTATAAACCTAGACAACGCTGTTCTACATAAACACAGGTGTAACCGTTGACAAATGAATTGATTTTAAAGTTGTTATTTACTTCCTATATTATAATGTTAACACGTTGTATATATTTTTTGAAAGCCCGTAGCAACTATAAAAGTGAAATTTCTATAAATATGGTGGTATCCTTGGTAAAAACTTAAACACATGGATTTTTAAATACATTCATGTTTTATGTGTTGAAAAATTTGATCACATAAATAACATGATAAAATTTACTAGGAAATTATTTACAAAATCATTTAAAATCCTACTATACTAAATCCCGTGTATTTCAATTAACTGTTGTATTAATAAAGAGTTCGTGAAAATTGCAGTCCCAAAATTGGTGTCCACTGCAATCCAAATTATGCCTACAAATACCGTGAATTTCCACCCAAGCCGGCCACCGTTTATTTAAGGTGGGCCCCCTCTCCACTATACCACATATTTTCAAGCCAAATTGGGATTTCCCATGGTCAGGATTCGAACCCTAGCACTTCTGAATGGCTAGAACGTTACTCTCGTCAGCGTAGAGCTTTAAAGCGGTGCAGGTGCAGCCACCGTGCCTAGTCGTAGAAAGCGCTTACTCGGCTATAAGACATGCCCTAGTGGCAGTTTAGTGAACTGCTGAGCAGGTTCGGTCGCTTGCATCCAGAGGGCAACACGATCACGAAGGTGACGGTGTCTAACAAGCTCATTAAAGTGACGACAAGTGCTTCCACCTGCCACTTCTAATTGAATTTTTAAATGCGCCGTGAATTACGACTTTGGCAGTTCTAGGGTTCGTGAAAATTGCTGTCTCTGGCAATAGTCTCTTGAATAGTTACTGAGACATAAACTAAAACTAAAACATTGTTCTTATGAGGCTAAAATGTAATATTTCGCTACTAATACAGACATGCATTTATTTTTTAAGATTTAACGAATGTTGATTGTAATACTAATCAGCTGTTAGAATCAACAATCAGCTGTGAGTGATCAGTGAAATACGTCATACAGCTCTGCTGCATAACTTACAGTCACAGTTACAGAGAGGTCTCCCACCCGGACACATGTCACAGGTTGATTACGTAATCATGAGTAATGCTCGTATCAAACCGATGACGTCAGCTTGGCGATGTGACGTCAGAATTGCCCACAACATAGACTACTGTCTGTATTTAATACTTTACCCTCTATATTTATATTGGAAACATTGATTTTTGTAAAACAAAATGTAGAATGTTTTTAAAGCTGAAACCAAAATTTACACACAGCTATAACCTCAAAATTTGTCATCACAACACCGCGTTAAAAACACATTTAACATACAATGGAATAAGATTGTTTCATAGATTACCTGCTAAAATCAAAAAAGAAAACATCACAGTTTTCAAGAATAGAATTAAAAACCTACTGCTGAAAGGAGCTCTTTAGACTAATATTTAGCATTATAAATTAAGAAGAAAAAATTTGACGTCACTAACCAAATGACGTCAATGTTTCAAATTTCGGTCGCGTAAATTGCTAACACCCCCTAGAGCTAAGACATATCCATGTCAAAATGAAGCAAGGCAATTATTGTAAAATTGTAAATTCAATAAATTATTATTATTAATATTCACAAATTAGCCACTACGATAAAAAAACAATCATCCTTTTCAAGAAGAAAATCAAGGAAATATCTTTAAAAGAATCATATCACACGCATATAAAACACGGAAAGCTATTTATCGAAAAATAAAAATTAGTAAAAGATATTAAGGAAAAAAATTATGCTAAACATTATTTTATTATAAAAGCAATAAATTGTTATTATTATAAAAGAAACTAGATATTTGTCAGTACATCAGTTGGAATTATTATGTTTTTGGTTATTTTTGTATTGTGTACTCCAGAGCCTAAATGGGTTTTATCTCAATTTCCGTCTTTCTGCAACGATTAATAAGGTTATGAAACTTATGTTTGTTATTCTATACATTTTAGAGACGGATTAATGTTTAAACTAACCCACGAGCTATAAAATAAAATACCTACGTTTTGAGCACACATATTTTTCACGTTTGATTTTAAATCTTATTTCAATACTATATGAAATGGTATCGTGACGTAAAACTAATCTCAATAATAATAATACACATTATTAGATGTAATAGACATTTACCTGATGAATATCACTGGATACCAAGTTTGATCAATGTATTTCAAATAATATTAAGGAATTTAGAATAACATAGGGAAATGAGTAAAATAAAAATTTGATTTTCAGCAAACAGTTTTCTATACGAGTATGAAAGTGCACAAAATTTTCCAAAACTAAGCGATATATCAATTTGAATCTTTTCCCCTGTTAAGATTCATATTGGGACTCTAAAATACATCGTGCTGTGTTTATCAATTTCTATACCTTAGTAACCAACGATGTTAGGGACCTCAAAAGTAAACATTACCAAGGTACCCGAATTAAGTCTAACCATGCTCTTATCATTAACGGCAATAACTTTTCCCATTGGAAAATTCACTACAAACTTAATTTTTAGTACACAATTTTAAAAGAACGTAATTTTACTACTATATTAATTTTCTGAAATTGCGACTTACTCGGATAGGAATGAGAAATGAGTGTAAGATCCACAATCATCTTACACTCATTTCTCATGAGATGGAGAATCACGATTATAAAGATGATTGTGGTGCGATCTTGTAGCCTTATTACTGATTGAGGCTGACATGTTCCTTAGACAGAACTGTTAATAGCCCAACAGTCAATGGCATCTACGGGACCTACAGTTTAATGTGGAATTAAAACCACTTTTAACTTTGAATAATTACAAACTGGACTAATTACATTGGTCTTTGCGAATAATTCACAATCCGTGACCTCCACTTATCTGGATCACAGGACACGTCACCGTCCCAGTCGATACAATGTGGATTTAAGTCCGTCAGTTGATAAAAAATGGGACTCTATTACAAAACAGAAACGCAGTTCACTCGTGAGTTAAAACTAGAGATAAACACGGAGCCAACCAACAGCAGCAATTAACGTAGCCGGGGTTGTGGCGGGAGGAGTTCATAATTTACTGCTCTGAACCGACAACACTGGCTCCCTTCAAACCGGATGCGTGTCTAGTTTTATTCACTGTAACGTTTCAAAGAATCGATTTTTAATTTAACATAAAAACATAAAAAACTGCATACAAATAGGAGAAATATTTTCGTCAAAAGATTGCGTAGTAATGTGCCCGAACCATAAATCTTTAGTTTCAAAATCAGCTCAATTAAAAATTCCTTTATTTTCATACAGCTTTTATTTCAATTTCAAAATTAATTAAAATAAATACTCTTGTCATTAAAAGAAATTGAACAATTTTATGGTCCATGTCAAGAAGAAATGATTTTTAACTATTTAACTCCGTGCGTATCATTTTTTTAGTGTAATGGTAGTCCGTTGTAACGTTTTATGGCAGTATGGATTGTTTGTCTTTCTAATGAAAAGTTCTATGTCGGGGATTGGAGAAATTATTTCTGAAGCTATGAAGTGAATTTTTATAACTACATTAACATATATTCTTTTCATTGAAAATAAAAGTCGATAAATCTAAAATATTTAAACAGAAGAATGTTAGCGTTCGATTAACCCCCGGTGAGAATCAGCTGTCTTGGTGCTGGAATAGTAAGGATAGCTTTCTTTTGTCATCGAAACACCTCCTTGTGTAACTCAGGTTCAGATCCCCAGATGACCAAACCATAAATCATGTGGGGATAACGACAGCCATAGTATACAAACAGAAGAATCTCCATATGTAAATTTTGACATGGAACATCTCTTAGCTCCTGGGAGGGTGTTGGCGATTTTGACATGGATATGTCTTAGCTCTGGGGGGTGTTGGTGATTTTTAAGATGGAAAACATGTAACAGGTTTCCATAGATACTACCAGATCTATTGTATTAAATTTTAAATATAAAATAAGAACAGCTTTTTAGATGAACTTAAAACATTCCCTTTAGACATATCCATGATTTAACTTATTTCCCACAGGGAAGTAAATACAAACATTTTCAAGATGGAAGATACGTAACAGGTTTCCATAGAAACCACAAGAGCTATTGCATTGAATTTTTAATCTAAAAGAATAAGAACAGCTGTTTAGATGAACTGAAAACATTGCATTAGATCATTATCCATGATCTAACCTATTTCCCACAGGGAAGTAAAACACAAACATTTTTTGTGAGATTTCATTGCGTCTTTCTCTAATAGTAGAAAAATCGTCCCTAAGTACAATAATGCAATTCTTTAAGACTATTTCTAGTATTCTAGTACTAGGCGAGAAATAATTTTCTTTTTTCCCATAAAATAAACTTTAAAGTTCAAAAATAGAACGTAAAGTATTTAAAAATTTCAATACCTCAGAAACCAACGATTCTAGGATTCTCAAAACGAACAATTGTCATAGTCTCCGTTTTAAGTCTAACTATGACCCTACAACCACCAGTAATAGCTTCTTCCCTGCCTTTTTTATCCTAAGAAATAAAATAGGGTGATTTAAAAAATAGGTAGCAGTGGAGTGGTCCTATAATCCAGATGCTTGGAGGTCACAAATTGTGGAGAGTTAAGAGCAATCAATAATTGTGGGTGGATGGGATACTTTCTGGCATGGATTAAGGTCCACAACCTCTAATACTACGTTCATCCGCAAAGACCTTCCTCATAATTAAAACGGTTCATAAAATTTGTAGTTCGGTTTCCACGATAAACTACAGGTTCCTAAGATGCCATTGGCTGTTAGTCCATTTTAGTAAACAGTCCTGTAAAAAAAGGAAGCCTTTTTCAGTACCAAAACTACAAGATCGCGCTACAATTATCTTACACTCGTGTCTCATTCACACTTGGCTTAAAATACCTATCTGGGTAGGTTGCAATTTCAGAAATCTAATCGTATTAGTTAGAAAAGGCTGTTGATAAAAATTGGAACCTATTACAAAAATAAATGTAGTTTTAACTCACTCGTGAGTTAAAACTAGAGATAAATTCAGAGCCAACCAACAGCTGTAATTAACGTAGCCTGGGTTGTGGCGGGAGAAGTTCATAATTCAACGCTATAAACAGACAACGATCTAACCTTCAAACCGGAAGTGTGTCTAGTTTTATTTAATGTACCCTAATGTTTCCTAAAGCCGATTTTAATTTAAACATTTATCTATATAAATAAAATTAGAGTTTTGTCTGTACGTTGCTTGTAATAATGATATTTTTCGTAATTTAACGGTTTATTTTCCCGGAAAAACGGAAAAGCAAAGTCGTCAATACTCAGAAAGCCACTATTTTGATTTTTTTTAAATACAAGCCTAAAAATAGTAAACGTAGATATGACTTTTTTGGGGCTAGGCTGTTGAAGCACGTTTCACTTCTTCCCATAACGGTAATGCTTAAAAATTCGTAATAGTTCTTATTTGAATTTCTATCTGTCCCTCTATTTGACTGGAACGCAAAGTAAGGTATTTTTGTAACGCTTTCCCGAGAAAACTATAGCAACCACAGTTATAAACTTTTAATTACTCCATATCTTTTGAAAGGGGATTTTTACTTTAAAATGACCCACACACTATGAAAACAAAAAACGAGCTAAATTAAGCCGCTATTTTAGGCAATATCAGATATATTCGTTCTATTCCTATTTAGTTACTGGATTGGTAGGCAACCTGTCCAGGTATTTTAATCATGAAAGAGAAATGAGCGTAAGATGTGGTGGCGCGATATTGTAGTCTTGTTACTGACTAAGGCTGATATGCTCCTTAGACAGAAGTGTTAATTAATAGCCCAACATTCATTGGCATATTAGAACATGTGATCTATAAAAGCGATTTAATAGAAATTAATACCCATCGGCTATGAAATTAAAAACAATATTCGTTTGTTAACCTTTAACATTGGTTTTTAAACCTTCATCACTCACTGATCAACGTGTTTAGGTGTATACATATTTTATACAACGTGACCGAACAAAAAATGATAGGTTTTGTTTGATTCAGGTATTAATCGCTGCCCAATAAAAGTCAACAGTTGCTGGATCAAAACCCTGATTATGAGAGGGATCCTGAACTCTGGAAGGGTAAAAAGTATTCTCTCTGATAACAATAAAATAATAGAAAAATATTTTATAATTTATCACTGTCAAAAGTACTATAAAATAAATAAGTGTAGAGAACATATTATTGTCTCGTCCGAAAGGAAAGCAAACACAACAGGGAAGGCTGCAGGCTGTAGGGTGTAGGCAATACGTCTTTATTGAGCAAGAGTAAAGGCGAAGCCTGCCAATGAAAATGGCAAAGGCCACAAGATTAACAGCCGACAGCGCGCCTGTAAATCTCCTAGAGGGATCGCGAGAGATTTATTGTGCAGTTAAGTTACAGCTTGAAAATATTTATCACGATTCAAAATTGATTGTGATTGCGGAAACCTATCTCGATCGCTTTACCGGCGACTAATGGCGAATAGGAAGTCGGTAATTTAGATTTACACGCCTTAGTTCTTGTTTTTCCCAGAACGTGCGCTAGTGGCCGTGTAACAATTACTAGCCAAACACGTATCAGTGGACTGACACACATTTTCTCCCTTAAGTAAATTCAAAAACGACAATCTGTAATAGAACTATCATATTCTTCAGAGTTTATCTAATTATCATTTTTTAATAATTTATTGTTTCAAAAATAATCATCAAATTTCTGAAAATAAAAACAAGAGATACAAAGTTAAATTAATTGTTAGAATTTTATGGGGGGCCCGTGGTAATACCAAGCTTCTTTCAGTAATTTTGTTGGGTGATATGGCCTTACGTCCCATACTAAGTTTCATGGAAAACTGTTGAAAGAAAAAAATGTTTCTTAATATTCTCCATAATAATAACGTTGGGGACTCTCATACAACGTACTGATTTTATCATTTAGAGTAAAATTAACTTTTCTCTGGAACCGTTAGTCTTAAAGAAATAATTCTAGATACTAATTTGTTTAGTTTTTTAAGCTGGATTCAATGGTGATAGTCATATAACACTCTTTACCTTCATTGTTTTCTCTAAAACTAAAGAAAAATTAATTTTTCGACATTTAAAAACCGACAACTTTTGAACCGTAATTTTTACAGATATGCGGGTCGTGTCATATTATTTAGTATTCTATGCACTATAAACTATCAAAATCGTTACAGAAATTTTTGAGAAATTTCGATTTTCCATGTTAAAAGTGAACTACCCATAAAAAAAATAAAAATAACGTTTGGAGATACTGTGAATATATACATAGATGCCAAATTTCATATAAATCGGACCAACGGGGCAGGCTGTGGCTCTGTACACAAACACACGGACGGACAGATATCATGTCGAAACCCACTTCTTTTGATTCTGGGGAACCCAAAACGGATATATCAGCTCTCAACTCAAATTCGAAAATTTTGACGAAAACAATACACTTTCTCCATATACTATGTATAAGGGGAGAAAGTAAAAACACGAGTGTCTACAACATGACAAAGTAATATCTGTTAAGTAATATTGGGAAATGATAAGAATTAATGTCATCGGGAGAAAACTTGAAATCAACCATTCCACTATTACGATCTAATAATTCGATCACTAATTTCGATCCAGCAGTTTATCTGTAAAAATAACTTTCTTCTTCTTCTACACAAACTGTCAAAATGTAGTGTAAACAGAAGTTAAGGAAATGAATATGCTTATGAGTTGCAAGAGTTTAAGATCTACCTTTGTTTGAGTTTAACTATCTCATCTACCTTGGTATAAAATGTCAAACCGTTCGGTTCAGTATTTATGTGTTTACTCGTCACAACAAACAAACCAACAAATAAACAAACATACAGAAACCACCTCTTTACAATATTATAGATTTTCATAGTTCAAATCAGTTATTTTTACTTTTCAACAATCTAATCATGGACAAAAAATAAACAAGAATTGATTCGCCGCGTTTTATTATGCGAGTTAAAATGTCGCCAAATATGTCTGACGTTTCAGAAAATTTGATAAAACAATCCTCGGAGAAAAAGAAAAAAATATTATCAGAGGAAAGAGGTATGAAGAGGAACCAAGTATGTTTAAATTAAAAACATTAAAAATTACTTAATTTTTTAGGATACATTTTTATGTCGTAAAAATAGCAGTTTATAGAATTTCCAAAAATTGACACGAACGTTTACCTTCACAAAGGTCGTTCTGTATAAAATAACCGAGACGAAATAGGATTTCGCATAATGGAATATAGCGCCATCTCGGAACAGATGAGGGAAAACACAATAAAGATGCGGCCAAGCTGGAATGACGTTGTTACATAGATTGGACGAACATCGAGCTAGCTCAGGTGTTACACCGCTAGATGGCAGCATACATTACGTGGCTGAGATATAACACTCGTACGAATACAGATCTATTTTAACAAAATAACATTTTGGTTTGTTGTATTTTATAATCACGAGGAACAAACTTTAAGAGTTATTTACCTCAGGTACGTCTCGTTAAGGTATTCTAGTCAATTATAGCTACCCGTTTCTACGAAGTCTCAATATTTCCGCAGATTACGTTACCAATTAAATAATTAAGCGTTATGTAACTGGTTGCGCATATCAAGTTCCAAGCGCAAATTAACGTTCCCCAAGGAGCAGTTATCTCCTTTATATAAAGCCGTAACTAAAACCTTTTGACAGAAATTACATAATTTATAATATACCGTATTTTAGAACTCTCCAACAACTTTTTGAAGTATTGTTTTTAGGTCAGTATAAAGTGCTCAGATAACTATTATCCTGTAATTTTTATGTTTCCTATAATTAAGGTACTTGGAGGTCACGAACTGTGGATAGTTGTGAACTAGTCGGTACGTGTAGTGTTCTCTTGTGTGGATTAGCTGAATACTACGTCAATCCGCAAAGACCATCCTCATAACTAGACCAGTTATTTAATTTAGAGATAAAAGAAGTTCGGACTCCACGTTAAACTGTAGGTCCTTTAGATATGCCAATGACTGTTGGGCTAATAATTATAAGTTCTGTCTAAGGAACATGTCAGCCTTAGTCAGTAACAAGACCACAAGATCGCGTCACAATCATCTTACACTCATTTCTCATTCATACTTGGTTTAAAATACTTTACTTGAACCTACCTTGGTACGTTGCTGTTTCAGTTTAATTATAAATGTAATTTAACAAAAATAAACAACCAGCTGTCAAATTAAAAGCAATATTAGTTTTTTTACAATGATCGTTAATCCTAAATGAAATTCAAAATTAAACTAAATAAAAATGTTATCATCTGTATAAAAAACATCACTAATGATAAATATTTTATAAATTCTTGAAATTTAGTACTAAATATTTGATCTGAGTATTGTTTTATATTTATTCGTTCTTGATTAAAGTTAACATTTTGTCATGACAATAATCACCATGCTACTGTCACATAAGTTCAAGTTCTTAATGATTCATACAACCCGTACAAAGGACGGACTCGTTATAAAAACTAGCCTTTATAGATTATTTAAGATTGAATTAAGAGAACGAAAGTGTTTCACGACTATAAACAATTACAATTAAAACAGAAGGACGAAATTAATGAACTGCTTAAAAACTTTTAAAAGTTTCCAACAAAATGAGGCGGTTTTGTAATGTTCAATTTAAGAAAATTACACAACCAAGTTTCAGTTCAAACTTTTAATTTTATTGTTGTTTTGATTCTTATTACGTTTTGATAGTTTTATTTTATTTTCTGTCCATCCTTTATGAAGAACTTTTAAAATTATGTTCTGAAATACTTACTCTACTGACGAATCGATATTGTATTATTTATTTAAACAGGTTTCAAGTATAAAGTCAATAGTTAAACTGAATACAATCCCGTCAACTAGATTAGATTATTTAAATGGAGACCATATCACAAAGTATAGGTATTTTATTCAACTATTAATTAGAATTGAGTGTAAGATGATTGTGGCGCGATCTTGTAGTTTTGTTACTGACTAAGGCTGACATGTTCCTTAGACAGTACTGTTCATTGATTGCCCAACAGCCGATGGCAACTAAGGACCTACAGTTTAACGTGGAATCCGAACCACGGCCTCTGAATTACGAACTTATCTACTTATGAGGATAATCTTTGCAGATTAACGTAGTATTCAATAATGCGGACGTTAATCCACAAAAGAGAACACTACACCCACCGACCATCGCTCACAACTATCCACAATTCGTGACCTCTAATTAGCTGGATTACAGGACACGCTTCGTCTCTATCAATTACAAAAAATAAAAATAAAACAAAACTATGTTAAACTTATGAAGTGACTAAACGGTGATGTCCGAAACGACCATTTACTGAAACAAAGAAATAATTAAAATTTAGTTTTTCAATTGATACACCGTTCGAATTTAATTATTTCTAAATATATCACAATTATATGTAATTATTTATATATTATATCACAATTTTTTTCGAATATTTTTTTAATCTTTTGCGGCTTAAACAGAATTCTGTAAAAATATCATCATATTTTCCTAACGGTAACTGTGTAATAGACCGTTGAAGCTGTTAGAACTAGCCGTACGAATCACCCTCCGCTATTTCGAATCGAAACAATTCATTGCGATAGCTACAATCGAAACAACCGTTTGCGAGATATATTGTAGAAATAATATCGAC
The DNA here is from genome assembly GCA_023375725.1 of Nephotettix cincticeps. Classification (NCBI taxonomy): domain Eukaryota; kingdom Metazoa; phylum Arthropoda; class Insecta; order Hemiptera; family Cicadellidae; genus Nephotettix; species Nephotettix cincticeps. Next base: position 14,541,790 of record CM041789.1, on the reverse strand, counting down.
GGTCAGTTGCCGTTGCACGTACCAACTTAATGGGGAGGCGCCGCCCGCGCTCTTACGGAAGTTACGGGAACTAAGCACCGACAAGAACTAAATTATTGTATCGTTCCCAAACTCAATCCAATATTCTGGATTTATTTCCATATTATTCGTTTATGGGACTCAATAAACTATGGGTCTTAAAATTAGGGTTTTTAATTAAGTAACGGGAATTTGGAGAAATTGCCATATACTTTTTTTGTTCACCTGTTGATTTTTTCTCATTCTCTACACTTTTTGGCATTTTTAAGGTTTTGGTGAGTTATACTTTTAACTAAAAAAATGGTGGATTAGGTAAAGTTAGGTTAGTTTGGGTGGCATTAGGTTAGGCGAGGTTAGTTGAAGTAAGGTTAGTTTAGGTTAGATTAGTTTAGGTTAGGTTAGGTTAAGTTGGGTGAAAGTTTGGGGTAATGTTTGTTAACCTCTTAATAACGGATAGAAGTGTGTTTAAAGTTGGTAGAACACACGGAACCAAAGTGATATACCGTACACAGTTAAGAAAAAATTAAAACTAATTTTAATTTAAATAGTGTAGGCTAGTGTTTTACTACTACAACAGAAAACAGCATAGTATGATATCTTAACGGTACCTAGCGCGACAATAAACAACAGAAACCAAATCAATTGCATGTAGTCTACATATTGTAGACTATTCAGATAGATGATTCAGGTTGGGATACGTTTGTTTACGTACGTTACATCGAGGTTAAGTTATTGACAAAAAGGTCCAATATTAAATTCGTTATGTAGAGGTAAATTAATTACTAGTACTATTAAAGATTCGTAATATAAAGGTTATAAACATCTTCTATTTGTAACACTAAGGTAAAATGTCCTTTGTGTGTTATACACAGTGCAAGGGGATTTGATTTGACTCTATCACAGAATTGGTATCTGTACTGACAAAGATCAGCTAGAATTCCGCTTTGTGTATGCTTAACTGTAAGTTCATAAAAATATCCAACAATAATTAAATTTGAAAATATTTCTCTATTTATTCTGGTTTAATGGTTCAACAGTATGCTTAAACCCGGAAGTTCGTTTGTTTAACTGGAACACGGACATGTAGTGAATGTAACACTGGACAGCACCGTGGGTCAACATCTACATAATATCACCCAATCAAGGATATGCAGCGAACCGGAAGTTATGGAAATATTGTCACTATTGTTGAACGTTAAGTGAAATTTTGCCCCTACTTCCTAAGTGATTTTGACGTGGTTATGGCTTAGCTCTGGAGGAAAAGGTTGGGTATTGACAATCAGTAAGACCAAAATTTGAAACGGTGACGTCATATGTTATAGGTTTAGAGGAACTGAAATCAATTCCTTTACATAAATCCATGATATAACCTATTTCACACAGAGAAAGAAAAAAATTTTTCTTTCTCCCCTTATACATAGTAGTATATGGAAAAGTATTAATTTCGTAAAAATTTTCGAATTTAAGTTTAGAGTTGATTATCCGATTCGAGGTTTCCTGTATGCAGAAAAGTGATTTTCAGACTGACTGTCTGTCTATCTGTGTACAAACCCCAAGACCACACTGTTCATCCAATTTTATGGAATTAGGTACACTGGTGCACTTTGTCTGGATCTCAAGACCGTTTTTGAGGTTTTAATTTTTAGGTGTATTTTACCATAAATACTTTAAAATACTGTAAAAATAAAAAAATTCTCAAATTGCGCACAAACGATATTTATAAAATTACCATATGGTTATTAAGGTACCAAATAATATGACACCACCCGTATATCTGTAAAATTAATGGTTCAAAACTTATAATGTTTTAAACGGCAGAAAATCATTCTTTTAAATTTCAGGGAAAACGAAACAATTGTAAAATAGTTTTACTGTCTCCAAGATAATCAGCTCAAAAATTTAAACAAATTAGTACTTTTAATTATTATCCTATGAGTAATGGTTCTAGAGAGAGGTGAAATTTACTGGTCGTGGTAAACGCAGCACGTTCTGTTAGAGCGTTGTCTAAACAGTTTACATTTTTTAACTGCGACTTATTCTTGCACATTTGTCTACTGTGTTACGTTATTTTAATTTATAATTTTACGAAATTTCACACGCACATTCCCAACACCACAATTAACTGTAATGTAATTATTAAGGACCGCCGACAACAACCACATGGGCCTGAGGCGAAGCTAGTTTAGCATAAAACTGGATTTAGTTTAAATGACAGTCTAAAATGACACAAATAAGTGAAATGAATCTTCAAAACGTGCCTTCCTTTTGACTTGTGGAGTTTTGATTTCCTCACAAAGCGCAGTGATAGGACGCTAATTAGAGGCTTCAACTTCATTACCATTTAATTATTGTAATTAGGCCTTGTTTTCAAACTTTAAGAGAAGAAAACCGGAAATGAAATTCACCATTTAATAAAGATATTATTCACTTTAAAATATAATAACTCGCAACTTTACATAAATTGAACTTTTAAACACTTCAGCCTGCTCTCATTCTTTTTAATTTACACGTCACTAAAACTTACACGAAAAACGTTTAATAATCGAAGAATTACAAAACTAATGGGTTGTGCAATTCAGTAATAACATCAGGATACGTATTATCATGACAAAATATAAACATGATTTCATAAAAATAAAATACGAAGAAATTCTCAATTCAAATGTTTAGCTTTTTTACAATTAGACTGATAAATTGGGAAAATTGTATCATTATTTTTTATACGTTAAAATAACATTTAAATACAATATAATTTTGAGAGAGGATAATTTAAAAAATGATCAATATAAATATTACGGCAATAGATTCTTTCCTATGAGAAATTAGCTAAAATGTTTGTATTTACTTCCCTGTGGGAAATAGGTTAGATCACGCATATGTCTAAAGGGAATGTTTTCAGTTTATATAAACAGCTCTTCTCATTATTTTACACTAAAAATTCAATTCAATAGCACTAGTAGTTTCTATGGAAACCTATTACATATTTTCCATCTTACAAATCACCAACACCCCTCTTACAGCTAAAAAAAATAATAATAAATTTAATTTGACAGGCGACAATTCAATCATGTATTTCTATTAAATTAATTTTATACATGAACATTTCAAATACGAGTACTCAACACTGTGTTTTGAGAGCTTTTAATTTGTGGGCTAGCTAAAGTAAAACCTTTCTAAAAACCTACAAAGTAATGGAAAATAAGTTTTATCTTAGTGAAAGATCTTGTTTTCACGGTAAGCGTTACTAGAGTTTACCATTAAAGAAAGACAGACTGATAGAAAATGAGATAAGTTCCATTAAGGCTTTTCTGTAGTATAAAACGTAAAAAAACGAAAAATAGCATAATTCCAAGGACTGTACACACAAAACTGTAATTTTATTTATATAGTTTGAAGCCTCTACGAACAATGAAATTTAAATGCAAAATATTATAGAGTCACTTTTTGGATAAAAATTATTTTTCCTATTTTTCAATCGTTTTTGGGAATGAACTCTCACGTTTTTCGATTAAGGGTTCCATGAATCGGGTATTTACACTTTCGGATCAAATTCATAAATGTCAATGAAAGAAAACATTTTAATATACAACGAAGAAAAGGGGAGAGAGTAAATAGTTTTTAGGTCATACTGTTGAAAAATAGATGTTTTAGATGCATGTTTTGAAGAGCAAAAGTCGTTCTTTCCTTCCTAGGACTAAACCTTTTTTGGTGATTTGTTGAGTCCTAAGCCGCAAAAGATCATTCTTTATGATACTTTTGATTGAAGGTCAGCATTTGCATGACCTAAACAACCAATCGGTAATACAGAAAGAACTGCTATAATGTAAGTGACAAAACAGCTGATTAGTCTAAAGCGACAAAAATGGTCAACAACTATTAATTCTACAGATAATCTAAATATATAAAACAAAGTCGTGTTAGTTACACGCATTATAACTCGAGAACGGCTGGACCGATTTTAATGATCTTTGATTTTTTGGATTCGTCTCTGCTCCGGTCATGCTTTAGACATATACAGTTTCCATAAATTCAAATAGTTTCCATTTTATAGCGTTTTAAATTTCTAATGTTAACCTTATGGGGACTAAGTTTGTTTACAAATGTTCTACAATAAAAACATTTGATTTCTTAAGCTACAGCTGTTGTTTTACTTTCCATTAGCAATATGTTTTACTATCCAATGCCATCAGAATCATTCATTAATGTAAAACTATGGAGTAAATGTGTACTGTACAAAATGAACAGATTTATTCACCACGTTAATAATTTACGGTTTGGGGGGATTATGTGTTTATATTTTTTTATTTTCTGTCTGATTAAAAGTCACATGTTTATAATTATGTCGGCTAAATAAAAAATAGTTACGGTGTTCCTACAAATTACGTTTGTTATAATAATAAGCTGTTGTATATCTTTCCTATAAAAGCTGTATTACAGTTAGGTGTTGTTTGGTGTTAGGTTGGATTAGAAAAATTGTGAATCAATCAACTTAGATATATTTGTTTTGTGGTAATGCTATTAATATGTCTTATCGTTTCAGTATTATTATTAACTATGCCGCAACCCAGAATATCTAATTTTTCTCAAGAAAGCCGTAATGCTATTCGACTACAGAACATGACCAATCTGAAAGTTAACATGTATTTACTGTTAGGCGTTACTAAGTTCGCCGGGTCAGCTAGTAATTTATGTTTTACGAGTTTGTTTCATTTTATTTGCAGTATGACGAAAAACATAGTTCATCACACGGCCAAATAGGCTTTTTGATATAAACTTGTTTAAAACATCCTCGGCTGTATTTGAGCATTTATATTTCATGGTTTTTTAGCAGATAGTCGACAATACTAGAGAGTACGATCGCATACGTCAGCAGAACACGTCGTTCGTGCTGCTCTGTCAGCTGACATGCCCCGGTACATGGTACAGGGGACGGTTGATAGACAGCGGCCTCTGTGTGTGAATTATGCACACTACTAGTGGCTACAACCGCAACACTACTGTTGTGGGCGAACAATTCACACTGAAATATAAGCCAAACACAACGCGAGACTTATTAACCCTCCAGGTGCTATGACTATTTAAATTTTGTTATTTTTATGCAAATCTTCATAAAATACCAAGCATACACAAAAAACACAAAACATGTTGTCCACTGCAATCCAATTAAGCCTACAAATGCCGTACTTCCACCCAAGCCGTCACCGTTTATTTAAGGTGTAAATACCACACATTTGCAAGCCAAATTGGGATTGCTCATGGTCATTCGAATCGTTTGAATGCTTCAACTGTTTACTCGTCAGTACAGCAGTCTAACCACTACACCACAAAAGTCTAGAAAGCATTATTTGGCTATAAACATACTCTAGAAGTAACGAACTCAAGTGTCAGAATAGGGAACTACAGAGTAGTTGCATGTATTAGCTCGCAGATGGCAGCATTACAGTAATTTTTACTTCTATAGCGCTATACAATTGCATAATCTCACAGTGAGTTTTCACATATTTAAAGTTATGCTTATATAAACTTTTTATACCTTACTCGTATTATTTAGTTAAAATAAGATTTTGACTTAAAATGTAATGAAAAACTAAATCAACAATTAATCTAAGATTTGTTACCTAAACTAACATTAAGCCCGCTTTTGATCCGGATGAATTATTCACACTTTAGAAGCAAGATATTACCCAAAAAAGATAACCAAAAAAGAACCAAAAACCAAAAAAAAACAACAAAAAGATAACCAAAAGATAACATAACAAAATAAATATAAAAAAATTAAGATGATAGTTGACACCCATTAACCTTGTATAAGTTCCGTTGTGAAAAAATCTTAGTATGAATTTTAAAAATACGAATTAGATTAAATTATAACGTTTTCACATAGGTTATATTTTAAAATAGTATAATTAATTATTAAATATGTTTAAAATCAATGATAAACATAAATGTCCTAACATTAATTTCAATAACGCCGTTGGTGTAAAACCAGCTGTATTTATTTATTTCTTCTTCTTTTTCTATTTTCTTTTAAAATGAAAAATATTTCTTTCACTTAAATTTCTTCAATATGTTCAGTGTAACTTGAAAACAGTTATCCAATATCGCTCATAAGTAGGGGTTTAAAAGCTCACTAATTTAATTTAATACGGCGAGGGTAAGATTTCAATATACAAAAAAGTTGTTTAAATTTGATGTCTTGTAAAAATTTAGTTTAGGCGCTAGTAAAGAAATTTTAATGGCCGCCATTTTAAAATTGGTAAGGTTTTAATTAAAAAACTTGTCTAAAGTAGTTGAAATTTATATAGAAATTTGTATAAATCGTTTATGAACAATTTTCAGAGGGTTTTTGAAATATTAATTGTTTAAGGTAAAGTACAAAATAACCGATTACTGCTTAACTAAACCGAAATCAAAAAAAATTACCAAGTAAGTTTTCGACACATTTTGATACGTAGGTTTGGGTACTGCAAACCATTTATTGTGACACCCTGCATACACAAAAAAATATTCCGTTAAATAGAAAACTTGCGTTTAACGGAAAGTAATTTCGCCACTAGTGGTGTGCTGTGCGCCAGACCGATGAAGCGATGCAGTCACAATGTAGCAATGTAGCGATGTAGCGAAGTAGCTAGCTAGCTCTGCAACAATTAATTCCAGCAACAGCGTTGCGGCGGGACCATGTTCGCGTGTTATTTATCGCTACAAACTACACGCCTAATTCACTTTACATTCCTCGCAACCCCCCAGCACCAAATGTGATGTTCATAAGACGGTTTGTGTATGTGTTTATGAGAATTATTAGAACTGACTTGAACAATATTATAAACTAAAATTGATAAGTTTTAGCGAATTTCCCGTAGGAAAGAAGCTAGTATTATCGTAGGTCTCATGGCAAGACTTAAACCCGGGACCATGTTATTTTTTCGTTTTTAGGTACACAGAGGCCAAAAACACTAGTCGTTAAAATTTATATGTATATGTGTGAATGTAAACACGACAGCTCTAGTAAAAATGGTCCGACCAAGACCAAATTTGGAAGAGACGTGTATTCCTACATTCGGTCGAACGAGTTCGTAATTCAGACATATCGGCCAATCGGAACGGGTAGTTTAGGGGGAGTTTTGAACTAAAAAATCTTATTTTTGGGTTTTTCGTACGTAATTTAAAATTTGAAAAATCTAAACACAGTACGTTGTATTTTGGGGCTCCAATGTTAACCTTATGAAGGAGAAGGAAAAATTATTATTTCACTTATCAACGATATTTTTGGATGTAATTTGATGTTTTTCTTCCTGTGGTTGAGATTCTATCCATTTATGCTTATAAATCATAGTTTGTGTGTTTATCATGGCAGCTAACCTGCAAACTCTTTTCCTATGTTAATCATATGGAAAATAGGAAAACTCATTTAATTTATGGACAGATGTTGATGAAACTTGGTATTACGGGGGAGTGTTATGCCCCCCAAAAATGTCGAAAAATGAACTTAACTTGTTTTCTCTTGGTGTTCGTTGGAGAAATTGGATGATTATTTTTGAAACAATAAATTGTTAAATTATATAGGTAAACTTTAAATAATCTGATAGGTTTATTGAAGGTTGTCGTTTTAAAATTTATTTTAGGGAGAAATTACGTGTCCAGTTCACTGAGACCGTTAATTTACCGATTCTGGAGACAAGAATGTTATAATGTTTACGCGGGTTTTATTAGGTAATGTGTACTTGCACTTTTTACCAAAGTCAGTGCAGAATTGATGATCAAAAGATTGAAATTGATTTTTAAGTATAGTGTATAAATTAATTTTCGCTTATTTCATAATCTAGACTATATTTTGAACTAAAGTAAAAATACTCGAGTATGAAACTTACAACTGGTACAAATCACACACGCTGTACCTGCAACAAAAATAAACATTAGTACATGTAAGTTGATATAGGAGTATCTACTATGAGAAAGCACGCGGCACGCTGGCGTGAGTAGAGCTATTTACATACAACTTATAATATTCCCATCGTAGTAATCAAATATATACAGGGTGTTCATTAAAGCTGGGACAAACTTCGAGGGGTGATAGTACTCATCAAAATAAACAAAAGAATTTCCTATAAACATATGTCGAAAAATCCTTCGTTTAGCCGCTAGCCGCCATTTTGTATTTTATACAAAAAACTTTATATATAAAGAACTATTTCAGGTAAAGAAACCAAACTTTGCTCACATATTTATTGGCCAAAGAGAAAAATATTCACAAAGTATCATTTAGTTTTCTTCTATATCTTCAAAATGGCGGCGGTTCTTAAAGTTAATGTTTTTTTGTTATTTAAATTAAAATATTTTTAACCGCTGTAATTTTGAAAATATAAAAGCAAACATAATGATGATTTGAGAATATTGTTTTCTTTAGCCATTAAATATGTGTGCAAAGTTTGGTTTCTGTATCTTAAATAATTATTTATATATAACGTTTTTTGTATACAATACAAAATGGCGGCTAGCGGCTAAACGAAGGATTTTTCGACATATGTTTATTAGAATTTTTTTGTTTATTTTGATGAGTACTATCACCCCTCGAAGTTTGTCCCCAACTTTAATGAACACCCTGTATAATGTGTGTTCATATTAAGGTTATTCACTAAGTAAAAACACAAAAGAAACTTTATTAAAAAAGGTCCATAATTGAGTTATTCCAATTTACCTCTTCTCCATAAGAATTACAATGAATACGTATGTTTACTGCCATAGTAAACATGAAATTTAAGGATTTTATGGATGTATTGATAAAACTTAACTAGATTGACTAGCATACCACATTTTGAAAGAATGTTTATGTTAATAAATTAGTTATTTATTTTTAGTTATTCACTTTAAGATTAACATTAGACAAAAGTTTTGTGTTTACCATTTTGAATATCTCAGTAAGATCCCTAAAAATACTACGTAACCCCTGAGCTATCGTGCCGGTTATTACAATAACTTAAAAATGAAAATTCCGAAGTACTCTTTATAAACAAAAATCCGAAGTATATTGGGCAAATTTAGTACTGTACTTAAAATTAAGTTAAGACTAATTCTGTTATTTCATTTTAAATAATAAACAGTTGTGAAAGGATTCGTGAGTAAATCGAGTTTTAATACTGACACTAGATGTAGTAAAAATGGATTCATGTTGCATAAAGGAAGCAAATTGTAATATTGAGACTTCAGAGGTGCAAGCGTTGTATGACATATGGTGTTGAAAGGATAGCGCGGTGAACAGATGTAGTTGAAAGAGGTTAGAAATAGCATAGAGTAAGAGATTTATAGCGACCACCGGAACGTATATATGTATTTCATGAACGAACTATTACCGTATTTTCCGTTAACGTTACGTTTACGTTGTTAATTCATTATTTTTATAAATCAAATAATATTTTATTTAAATTAAATGGTTGAAATACCTTTCTATAACAACCTTAGTAGTTGAAGTAATGGCGCAACTATAGTTTCGGCCTACATTAGGCCATCATCAGGCACAAAAACATTAATTTCTTGATTTTTCACTTCATTAAAACATTAAAAACATGAAAAATCAAGAAATTAATATCCTTGTGCCTGATGATGGCCTAATGTAGGCCGAAACTATAGTTGCGTCATTACTTCAACTACTAAAATTGCTATGGAAAGGCATTTAAACCATTTAATTTATTCTCAGCAATCCGGAGGCTTAATAATATCATAATGAAAATATTTTATTTTTTTACTGACTCATATTTAATTAACCTGTGTTTGAGATTTTCAAGTTGTCCATGAAGAAAATCCAAATGTTCATATTATTTTGATAAAAGTCATTAAATTTAATGTAACGTAAAGGATTTTCTCGCAAACACAACTCCCCCTTCATGTCTTAACCGATTTGGAAATGGAAAGTTGATTGCCTTACATAACAAATAAGAAATGTACTTTATTCGATCACCTCTGTATAGATAGTTTCTAAATCCCTATATAACATTAACGAAGTATAAAATATATTTTGAAAACATAACAAATTAATACAAATAAATATGATAAATACGAAAAATAGATTGGATGAGTCCGGGGGGGGAGGTTCAATAAATTTTCGGGAGGTTGCTGAGTGTTGGTTGTTAATAATGCTCAATCGTTTTCTTAAATAAATATTGGCCCTCTTTCCCATTAATCATACAATCAATGAACACATGCGTACCATTTTCTACTTCTCAACACAACTCACATCTCATATTACCTAGGTCATCTTTTCTACACATCCTTATCTAAATCTCGCTCCCACTGACCTTTTTTGGGCTGCAGCAAGCCAACTTAATCCGCTCTTGACCTTGGAACTCCGGCAACTCTAATTAGTTCTAAACTTTTCTTTGGCAGTGCTTTCGTTCACAACATTGATTGGCCTATTACTCTGATTTTCTCATTAACCCTATTAATTTCCTTGCAACTAAAATCCATCTTGTTCTAGTTTATTCCAGCAGACTCTATTTTAACGACCCGTATGGGTGCGTAGTTCTTTACTATAATAATATTTTCCTATATTGTAGTAAAGAGCTCGTTTAAAATCAAAGTGATTAGTATTGGGCTTAACGTCAGCGTGTCATGTGTTGTTACATTGGAAAGGGGCTGTTCCGAAAGTGGCGTCGGGAGCAGTTGAGAAGCTTTGGGTCAGGAGCTTTTCGGCGCGAAAAGCGCCTGGAAGGACCTGGAAGCGCCTAGAAGCGGCCGCAATACACTACGACAATGGCGGAAGTTTCTGCAGACACCGATTTCATTACACTCACACATATAGCGATTTACGCCGCAAATGATTTAGTGGTCGGACCATCGATTGAATTCAACAACCGAATAATCGATTTTTTTTACAATCGATTTTAGCCCATGATCTACCGATTGAAACCTTTTCTACGAACCCTATCCAGAAGATTCAACTCTTCACTCTTAAACGAGTATTTTCACTTTATGATTGAAATGCGTATTAAGATTCAAATTTTTATGCTAAATTTTCCAATAAATAAAAATCCTATCATCCCAGAATTCAAATTAAAGAAAATGACTTGAAAGTAATACTGTCCGTAGAGGTTTTATTAGATTATTTCCAAAATCCTTACGCCATCAAGTGTTTAAGGACTTATTGGATGGGTATAATGGTCCTTAGTGATAGGACAACCGATTAAATACAACCGAATCGATTCTTTTTTTGTTCAATCTGGTTTTTCAGTCGAATAATCCACCGATTGAAAACAGTCATGAAAAGCCTATCCAGTTGTCTCTACGCTTCACTCGTGTATTACCACTCGTTTCACTCGCGTATTAACCACTATAGAAATAATCGAAAAATTCTCCACAACTCACAGACCTTTTTCAGTGGATGTGTTTTATATCTGTTTCAATTGTCATAGTCCATTAAATGAAAACGAGTTTTTGAACAGAATTAAAATCTCACCATAAAACGTAACATTTTTTATCGTCAAAAACTCAAGAACCAACTATTCCTCTCAAGACTGGAGATGTTTTAATAGAAATCGAGTTGGATTAATCAAGTAAATATTGCAACAAAACTGAATCCATATTTGGGATTAGAATAGAATCAAAATCAGTTGATAACAAGTTTCAATCTGTTTGAAACTTTTGAAGACTATTCAGTCGAACAATGAATTCATTCACTCCACCAATTGGATAAACTCGATCTTTTTTCAATCGGTTTTTTCCATCACTAGAGTCACTTTTCTTTTGGGTCTTACGTGGTTTCCATTCGAGAAGTGAGATTGATTATGATTTAAAAACGGTGTCAGTAGAAAAATAATAAGAATGATTGAGTGATACGAATTGTAGTGGGACAGTTAAGGAATTAGCTAGAGTTAAACAATAGTTAATTCTTTTAGGGAAAATGCTATTATGCACCTTCAGGAAGGAAAACGTCACACTCCTCGGTGTGTGAAACTCGCACCAACGAAAACCCACAACTTAGGTTGATTCTCACCTTGGAATTACCTATGAAAGTATCACGTCTAGATGGAGCCTTGTATGTGAAGCCAAAAAGGCTACTGTTAATACTTATTTACTTTCTTCTGAGAAAAAAATCAAAAATGGCTATGACCTATTAATTTCTTACTTTTGAAAATGTTTTCGTTAAAAACATAAATACCAGCCAGTTCTCAAGACACGCTGTCATGCGAGAGGGGCTATCAGGCGAAATATTTAACGTAGAATCCGAACCAATTTTGCTTCTGAATAAGGTGGTCTTTACGGATGAATGTAGCATTCAATATTGCGGACGTCATTCCGCGCTAGAGAATATCACACCCACCGACCATCGCAAATACCTATCCACAATTCGTGACCTCCAAGTAGCTGGATTATAAGACATGCCACTGGTCTAAATTGACTATTTTAGTAAACTAATCGTGAAATCGATATCGATTTCATTTATAGAGCCGGTAAATATGCGAATAATGTAACCGGAGAACCAATTGACAGTCACAATTTCGTCAGAGATAAGCAGATGAACAATTACACCCTCATTTACACCGGACCGTTGTAGGGGTTGCATGTTGTTACCATATCCTCGGGCTATCATTTACCCCCAGCCCGCCTACCCTACCTCATTTACCACGTATTAGCGACAGATTGTGTGCTTTCAGGCGATTAACCTTTCACAAGTGATATTTAGCTAACTACTCCGAGCTATTTCCACTATCGCTTATACAGATCCGTATTTCCTGTTTTGAATTATTTAAAACTGTAGGAATTGTGCGTATTAATATCATTAGCAGTCATTTAAATTTGCTAACAGAAGTATCAATTGATTTAAGGAGCACGAAAAATAGGTTTACAAATAAACGAAAATAAAACCAACAACATGAAAATAAGTAGGCAAGATGATGACAGGTTCAAAAATACTAGTAATTTTTTGTATCTAGAAGTAACAATCACAAATAATAATAGAAAAGACCTAATTAATTCAGAGCAGACTAACAACAGCAGAAAAATTGTACTGGAGGCTAATAAAGGTTCTGTATTTAAAGGCAAACTACAGTACTATCAAAATACGCTAAAATTGGAATATAAAAAGCAACCTGTACTGGTATATGCGTCAGGAACTTGGCAACTTACCAAAAAATAACACAATAACCTCAATCCTTTTGAAAACACAATTTTTAGGAGTATGTTATGGTAATTAAGAGTAGCAGGTTAAGATGGATGGGTCATATTAACCGTAGAAGTGATAGAGATATGGTAAAGATAGTGCTAGGAGGTACACCAGAGGGCAGGAGACCATAAGGAAGGCAAAGAATGCGATGGGTGGATGAGGTGAGGGAGGATCTAAGAGGAATGAGAACAGACTTGGAACTGGCAGAAGACAGAAGAGCTTGGATGCTTATGGTCGACGAAGCCGAAACCAACTAGGTTTCCAATGGCCTCAGGAGTAAGTGAGAGTAAGTAAGTAAGGTATTATTCGTTATCGGTGTTATTTTATTTGTAAAGTTGTTATTTTGTAACGGAATATTTTACTAATAACTGTTACAAAAATGTTTGTATTTACTTTCCTGTGGGAAATAGGTTATATCATGGATGTGTCTAAAGTGATTTTTTTCAGTTCATCTAAACAGCTGTTCTTATTCTTTTATATTAAAAATACAATACAATAGCTCTGGTGGTTTCTATGGAAACCTGTTACATAATTTCCATCTGAAAAATCACCAACACCCTCCCAGAGCTAAGACAAATCTATGTTAAAAAAGAATTATAGTATAAATTCACTAATTAGTCTATGAGTTTCTGCAGTCTTGAGTCAGATGTTGAATCTCAAAGTTTTATCACTGAATTTCGATTTTAAAATGGTAGAGTTTATTGTAAGAGTACTTAGGTCTGCTACCTAATGGAGAAGGTGACCGGCTTGGGTAGTTGACGAAATTTGTAGGCATATATTGTATATCGTAGTCGTAACTGGAATGGCAGTGCACACTTTTTTGCGCTTTTTCTAGATTTGGTTATGGTTAATGGGAGGTGGCATGTTTATTGTTTAGTACAACTATACAGCATTAATGACGTGAAAATTTCATAACACTGAAAGGGTTTAGAGGAACTGAAAACATTCACTTTATACATATCCATGATCCAACCTATTTCCTACAGGTCATATTTACATGTAAAGGTATGCTCGTGATCATAGCCTGTTCTATAGACGACGCTAGTAGCTACGTGCAACTGAACAGAGCTATAATGTGGACACAACAATGTCAGTGACAGTGTCGGAGAGACAGATAATCCGCTACGACCGTGTACCACTGCGACAGCAATGATGATTGAACACCGTGCACTGCAACCTGCCCTTCCATACCGACCACATAATATTATCGTAAACAATTCAGCTTTTTAAGGCAATTCGATACCTGTAAAACAGTTTTTTATCTATTTTATTTTCTGCTAATCATTGGCAGTTGTGTATCACTAAAGCCATAACAATAATATATAAATGTTTTGATTTTTCGCAATTTTTTATAGAAAAAATGTCGAATTGTGGATAGCTATGATCGGTGGTCGGTGTACTACACACTATTGAATACTAATTCCATCCGCAAATACCATCCTCATAATTAGTCCAGTTCGTAACTAGTTCATAGGCGTTGTTTAGGACTGAACGTTAAACTGTAGGACCCATATATGGCATTGACTTTTGTTAATTAACAGTTCTGTATAAAAAACATGTCAGCCTTAGTCAGTAACAAAACTACAAGATCGTGCCACAATTCATCTCACACTCGTTTCTCAGTCATACTTGGCTTAATAAAAAATGTTTGTATTTACTTCCTTATGGAAAGTAGGTTAGATCATGTATATTTCTAAATGTAAAGTTTTCAGTTCATATAACCAGCTGTTCTTATTCTATTATATTAAAAATTCAATACAATAGCTCTGGTAGCTTCTATGGAAACCTGTTACATATTTTCCATCATAAAAATCACCAATAACTCCCTAGAGCTAAGACATTTCCATGTCAATACCTGATAATAAATATAATCCAAGATATCCACCAAATTGTCAACCTCAATTTGTTAAGATAAAAGGTTTAACGGGGATTCCGAACCATAAATTTGCCTCTGAATTACGAACTAATCTAATTAAGAGGGTCTAATTGCGGATAAACGTATTCGATAGTGTAGAATACACACCAGTGAATATCCCAAAAAGTAGCTGAATGACACAATACATTACTGTAACAATTGAAAAGCAGTTAATATCACCTCCATGGTGGTTAATCGCTTGGAAGAACACAATCTGTTATAAATTAACCCCTAAGGGAGAGCAGGGTGGAGGCGTTACTAACAGCCGGAGGCAGCCGCAACATGGACACGACAAACTCCATCCCCTGTGCTGTTGGATTGCATAGCGAATTTTTTTACTTAGACTCAAATTCGTTTGTGAGTTTTGTAAAATCACAGGTTTATAACGACGTATTTTCAAAATTGTACAATAAAGCATGGCTTCAAACAGATCATGGGGTAAAAAATAATATTGAAGTAACCAAAATAACAAATTTCAAAATATCGGCGATTTGTTGGGAATGATACTGATCTGATAGAGACTGATTTCAATAATACACTAAAACCACTCGTGTATGAGTGAAGAGGGGAAACAACTGGATAAGCTTCTCATGAGTGGGTTTATAACAATACAACGACGGATCATTCGACTGAAACACCTATAGGAACAAAATAAATCAACTGACTAATCGATTGTTGAATTCAATCGGTTGTCCCAGAACTTCCCCAAAATACGGCCCAGGAACAGAACCTTGATGTCACCCCAACCCCGTCGGCACAACATAAGTAGGAATGTCGTAAAACTAGTTTGCGCACCAACAATTAATGAACTATTATGACTATATAAGATAGGATGAAGTAAAAACTCCTCCAATACTACTAAATATATTTACACTTATATTGCAATTATATACAAACGGTAAATATATACAAGAGTTGTTAAATTGGCGATCGATTTCGTCCAGTCACACCGCCCAAATCATCAGGCCCAAACGGAGACCGAATGAAACAAAATGGCGTCCATGCTTATATACTATTGGCTACATCACAACAATGCGTCACACAAAGCTATCGGATACAATGTGGCCAATAGTATTTAAGCAGGGACGCCATTTTCTTTCTTTTTTTCTTTTCTTGAATAGGCATTGAAGTTGCTAATGGAAAGTAAACCAACAGCTGTAGTTTAGAAAAAAATGTTTTGATTGTAGCAAATTTGTAAAAAAATTTACTCACCATAAAGTTAACATGGGGACTTTGACCCTCTGCAGGCCAGACCCCTTTGGGAGTTTAAAAAAATACTTTCTTAGTACGCACCTTAAATAGAATCTGTGTAGCAAATTCGAAGCTACTAAGATTTGTAGTTTTTGAGAAACTGTGATCAGTAAGTAGGTCGGATTACGGTATTATATATCTAGGCCCTATATAAATTTGATCATATCCAAGAATACTGTAGAAAATAGTTAACCAGTTTTAATAAAAATCTCACAATCATCGTGAAGCAGCTATTTGCATGCGGATTTCTCTACATCCCACAATTCATGTTACTTTTGTTTGACAAACGCAAAAGCAAAGGCACATATCATGAATTGGCATTCCCCATTTTGATGTTTGAACAGATCCATAAACAATACGGGATTAAAACCGCGTTCTTTTGTCTTTCATTCCTTTCATGAAAAAACAACCTCCCGCAGTTCACTGTTTACCGAACAAATACCTCGCAATGCACAGTTGATTTGTGTTTGATCAATGTAAAATGTAAAAACACTTAATTCATCAGGATTTAACTTTGAAAGTTAGTGAGTAAATTAGAAAAAATATTTCAATTTAGTTTTTTTTTGTAATAATTATAGACTTATCCGTCAATAGGTTATGTATGTCGCACCTTATTCTTGTAAACCACTTTTTGCCAGTGTCAAAATTTTCACTTTCCAAACTTTATATATCTTGAACTGCATAGTATTTGTCAAGAACCTTTTTTCAAAATTCAACCCTCTCCCTCTGTTACGGTTTGAGAAGCCAGCCTGATATTAATTTCCCGAAGCATAAAACTTCTTTCTTGAAAACCACCTCTTTTTTAAAATGGCATAAAACTGTTCAATGCACTTCCAGCCACCTTAAAAGTTGAAACAGACATGGACAAATTTGGCAAAATAGTTAAGAATCTTCTTTTGTCACGGTGTTACTACAGCATAAAAGACTTTTTTTAATTTTTTACTATCTATGTCGAACAGTTTTTGTGATTATATTATAATTTTAATTTTAATAATTATTCCTGCAAGGAACACTTCTGTTATGCCGCTATTATGCAGTTTGTCACTGTCTTAAATAAGGAGATATGAGTGTGATGTTTTTTATATATTTAAGTTTTATAACCCAAAATAGCTCAAATTAGTTTTATCTAAATTTTTGTCTCCTTACCTTTAAACAAAAAGATCCTTTTAAAGCTTCGTGAAAAAGAGAGCACAGTTCTATTATGAAACTTATTTTCATCATTCCATAACTTACTCACTCCTGTAGTTAGTGTAAGAGTACAGGAGTGAGTGTCCTACCAACAAACGCGTCGGGCCCGTGCGCTTTTAATAAAAAAATTAGCGTTAAAACTAAATGTGGAATTTATGTTTTTGTGTATTAAGTCTTTTTTACATGTGTTAAATGTTTTAAAAACTTTGACGACGTCGTTTGACCGATATACAACCGTTTTCCTCAAGCTGACAACACGTAAACAATGAACATGCCTCAAGAGTAAGTGACGAAACCGCTCGTGTTACATAAAAGTGACCATTTGAGCTGCTGACGATAAGGTAACCTAAAACCATTAGATTAAAATACTTACCTTGTGGCATGGTTGCCATTTATGTCAGTAATTTTAAAAGAACTGTCCAAATAAGTTGTTTCTCATTGTGGCCGGAAAACCTACCAATAATGTCAATATCAACCTTAGAGTCTTTAAAAACTAAACTTGTATCCACTAAACTACAGGAAATAGCATGGCTAAAGCTTTGCCAATGGTAATGATTGATTCAGCCATGAGTTACACCCTACATCCAGGCCTAGCAGACGACACAATCTCAGGTTCAGCAACAATCAGCTGACACGTAATTTACGCAACTACGACTGACAAGGCTAATTTAACCTGAACACTGCGTGATTAAACCCAGGACAACCTTCAACAAATGGCACTCTGTCCTCTGCACTAATCGTATCGAACTATCGATTAAAGCCCATTCTCGACCGTTCTATCTCGTTATTCGTATCGTACTACCGTTTAAAAGGATAATACCGCGTCGTTCGTATCAAACTATCGATTAAAGTCCATAGTATGTCCTCTACCTCGTCATTTGAACCGAATTATCGATTAATCCACAATTTCTCAATTTTGCCATTCGTGAAGAACTATAAATTGAAGTATATAAAACGTTTTATATCCCGACATTCTTATCGATCGATCGCTTAAGTCCATTATATGTATTTTATCTCGTTCGTATCGAACTGTCGATTGAAGCTATTCATATTTTTAAATCGGTGGAAATCTCTTTTACTAATACTTTACATCTCCGTAGAGGCAAAAGATTTAAGCAAATCTAGGGACCAGCCTAAACTACTAGTTGGTACAAAAAACATGTATGTTTTTACTTTTATTTATTAATTTTGTACTCTCTTCATTAAAAAAAGCACAAAAAACTAAACAAATTAGTTTTTTTGAATCATTAGTATAAATGAGGTTTAAGGATTTAAGGAGAGTTTAAGGATTAATGAGGTTTCACAAAAATGTTAAATTAACTGTCTGTGGTGAACAAAGTGCGTTGTCTGAGAGCGCTCAATTCTTACGGAGAATATTATAAAAATATCCCTTCTTTATTTCTCAACCGTTTTCCATGAAACTTAGTGTACAGTGTAGCTTCACATCTCCGAACAAACCCAGCTCAAAACGTTTGGTATTACCGAGGGGGGAGTGGGTTATGACACTAAGAATTATTTTTGAAACAATAAATTGTTAAATGATACTCAAATAAACATAAAAGCACGATGCTTGTATTAGGGGTTGTAGTTTTTTAATGTACCAGTAAAGGCTTTTTAAGCGTAAACAAATAAAAACAATTAAACGTGATATTAATCGGTTAAGAACAACTGGTACCGAACATTAAGGCCACAAATGCTTCAATTAGCGCCGAAACAGTTGTGGAGCTATTACATCGGATATAAAACTGACCGCCCTAAACCATCCTTTTATATCTTACGGTTCAGTTGCGCGCCCTTCAATTTTACAGCCCACTCGGTCAAGCCAGACAGTTTCGGCTGTTTTACAACTGGTCGTTCCCGGTAACAGATCCGGAAACGGTTATCTGCTGGGAACTGTTACTTTATTGGAACCGATCCCAGTAGCCGATAAATATTTTAAAATTTGCTTAAATGTAACCTGTTTTTTTCGAATCTATATTATAACAAAAATAAATGGTATAATGGACTAAAACGTACTTTCTCCCTCAAGTAAAAACAACTTCAACTTTTAATAAAACTATCATATGCTTTAAATGATTATTTCAATAATTTTAAGAACTTTTTGGGGACATAACTCTTCATTAAATACCAACCCTTTTGAAGGGAGGACTTCATCATGTACGCGATATTACAACCGTGCAACAGCATTTTTCTCGTCATTCTTCCACGTTTTAGCCGCCAATAAAAATAATCCTAAATACATTTTATTCATTTTCCCCACCTTCTTGATTTCCATAGGTGAGCAACAATGTATTTTCAAAGAGAAAACATGGAGGAATAACGAGAAAAATGCGGTCGCACGATTGTTATATCGCGCGATTGCATGGATCCCCTTTTTGAAATGGGTTTTGTTGGATCCCCCTACAATTCAAACCACAAATTTCAGAGAAAAACGGGCAAGAATCAAAGAAGAAATTTATATTTTAACATCCTGTAAACATGGGCGCTCTCATACATCCTACTGCGTTTACCACGGACTGTAAATTTACGTTTTCTCTGGAACAGTTAGCCGTATACAAATGATTGAAATACTTATTTGTTTAACTTTTGGCTGGTTTTAATATAGTCTACCAGTCCTCAATGAATATCTTGAAAACTTACCAGTAAGTAAATCTTTACACTTTTACAAAACTGATCGTTCCCGGTGACCGATCTAAAACCGGTTATTTACTGAGAACTGTTACTTTATTGAAACTGTTACCGCTCTCCAATAAACATCTTAAAAATTGACTTATATGTAACATATTTTTGAAATTGTAGATTATTTTAGAATCAAATTCCATATTACAAGTTAAGTGGCTGGACGTAACGAATTACGTCACTCAAGTATTTTTATTTTCGATCTATTTAGAGTTCCGAATCTAAATTATCAAGAGTATACAAGAGTTATTTAAGTGTAAAGTGACGATTAAAAACTTAGGATACAACTGAACACCACCTGAAATTAAAATCACCACAACATTAAACCGAAAAATAGTTTTAAAATCGACGTTACGACCGAAAAATACAAAATAGTAAATGTAACCTCAAGTAACGATTATTCATGTTTAAATGCAATACTAGTATCATTATCATGCAACGATTATCACAGTTAAAAACTATTTGATTTATGAGAATCGACCAAAGATAAATTTGTTTCTATGATTAATTTACCTTTTTTCTCAACCCGAGTTTAAAAAAATTCATAAATCTAGATTAAGCATAATTTGTCAGTGGGGTCCGAAATGTATCGAAGATAATTTCAAAATAAAGTTTCATGTACTCTTTCTCTTTCTAATTTACATTGAAATATTTCAATGTGGCTGTCCACCATAGTAATACTTTGTAAGCACTTTGTAAGTGGGGTGTATTATTACGAATATAGATTTGCAAACAACCATGTAATTTAAAATAATCAAATGGTCTAAAGTAAAAATTGGTTATAGTATTACTAAAACTCACGTTTCACGTAATCATATAAGACGTTACCTGAAACAAATATTTTAATTAATAATTATAAACAAAAATTAAAGATTTCTATTCTCAGATCGTCAAGAAAACTTATCGTCAAGTTATCGTAAACCTATCGTACTCAGTGTTGTGAACAATAAAATTTGACAGTTTGAGAAGCAGAAGACACGGTTGCTGTAAATGTCCTAAGATTCAATGTTTACAGTTTCAAATTTCACCATCTGTTTACACTAATTTTTACAGTCAAGGGAGAAGAAGAAATGAAGTTAATTTTTACAGACAAACTGCTGGTTCAAAATTAATATTGCCGAAAATGGAATTTTAGGTTTTCTCCCGATGCCTGTCTCTATTACGTTATTCCTTCTCTTTCCCAATATTACTAAACAATATTAACATGTGATACTTTGTCATGTTTTAGACACTCTTGTTTATACCGTTTCCAGATCTTGTTTAGTATAAAATACTATTGTAAATACCTCTTTTAATATGAATAGTATTTTACCTCAAATACAGCATTTTTTTCTTAATCAAATTGTCATGTTTTAAAATATTTATTTCATGCCGAAGAGAAAATGTAACCTCTCTCAAACCTTTTTTGTGAAGGACGGGCACTTTGGCTAGTTATCTAAATAGGTCTTATATCAATTTCTGTCTGTATTTCTGTAACGATGAAAATTGAATTATTTTTAACACTTCTCCATGAAAACGAAAGCACCATACTCTGACGGAACCTGTTTTCATTATTCTATACCTTTTGGAGTAGGTATTTATTTACTTTAAACTGACCCATGCACTGTGAAAATAAAATAACGAGTTCTTAAAAACACAGTTATTTGACATTTTTGTTCCGAGTTTCACAGAACAGGTGATCAATAAAATTCATATAATAGAAAGAAAAAACCACCAGCTGTCAAATTAAACTTTATTTGTTATCATTAATTTTAAACCTATTTCGAAACAATGCAATTTTCAAATGTTGTCTTAAGTATAGCGAATTTTAAAATAATTCAGTTTATATTAAATAAATATTTAATTGAGTATGAGTTTTTAATAAGTATCTTGAATCTTCAAACCGAATCATACACCCGTAAAAAGGGCGGGCTCACTGTGTAGTGTACATGCTAGTGTAATTAGAAAATTAAAACACCATTTTTGCATACTAAAATTATCGTGTTTCGACGGCCTATTGTCGTGTATTTTTGTGCGGCCTAAACAAAGACTCAGTTTGTTGTTTAGTACAATGGAGGGATTGCGGCGCAAAGCCTTTGTTTTTAATCTACGCCCGGCCCGGGGAAAACAATGCAACAATAATGTTTAATTAAAACATGTTAGTTTGGTTTATAAGAGTTTTGCGCATCTCACAGGTATATTACTTAAGAGATCTCAGGATTCGCATGCTAAGTGTATACCGCGTGTCTTTAAAGTATAAAACTTTGTTAATTAAATGGATATACGAACGTAGCACTTAAGCATGTTCGCGATCACCCCCTCACCCAAAGTGGCCAGTTTCATTATCAGAATAATAATTCGTAATCATTTGAAAAATAACAATAAAATAAGAACAATTATACACAATTAGTATATGCGTGGGCCCCATCAAAAATTTCGAAAAGTTCAAAGTTTAATTTTTTTATTGTAATTCTAAAAATGTCAAAATTTACTTCTTTGCAGAAGTAAATTTACGTAAAACTTTTGCAAAAGATTTGAAATTTGTACAGAATATTTTAACAGGTTGAACTAGAACTACGCTCTAATAAGACCCGATTTGGCCTGTGCAGCCCCCAGGCCACGTCGTTGGTATCGTAAAATACCTGGTGTGTTGCAATACTTTCCACCTATCCGTAATACGTCAATTTGTTAATTGTTGAAAAAAAAGGATGTCAGGCCCTCTTAACTACTATTTTTCTCACCCAGATATGCACAAGAATGAGTTGCGTAACGCAAATACGAGATCTCACCGAAATGAAATTCGTTGAAGTAGAGCGAATTAAAAAAAAACTTATGTTATTCCCATTATCGTAATCGAACAGTGCTGAGTATGCAGGGTTGCTGCAATAAAGGTTGTTTTAAATTGTAATTTGATTATATTAAGACTGTTCACTAAGTAAAGCATATCCGACATCATATCAAATTATATAAATAACTTGACGAGTTATACCAATTTATCTGTTCCCCTTAAGAATTACGATAAATACATAGGATTACTGCCGTAAGAAACATTGAATTTGTGGTTTTTATAGGTGTATTGATAAAACTTAACTTGATGGACTTGGATAACAAATTTTGGAAGACTATTTAAATAACTAAGAGTGTTATTGATTTTTAGCTGTTCTCCATAAGATTAATATTGCACAACGTACTGTGTTTACCATTTTAAATATCTCAATAACCAATTGACCTAGAAACATGATTCAAAATACTAAATTGTGTGTTTTGACATAGATATGTCTTAGCTCTGAGAGTTGTGTTGGCAATTCGCGAGACCAAAATTTGAAACAGTGACGTCATAGTTTGGTTATAAGAACAGCTATTCACATGAACTGAACATTTTAGCTGAATCCAATAGTAAAAAATGTATTTTTTTCATTTAACATAAATAAATTGAAAACCCCTACACTCCTAAAAGTGTAGGTAATGTAGTCCGATTGCGTTGCCCAACGAACTTGTCCAAGATATTACTAAAAAGAACAACTCCACCGAATTTTATAATAGTCAGACATATTATTATAGCTGCAGTTAAAGCGAAGGAATATTAAGTTAACTATTTAAAAAAAATTAATTTCTATTGTTGGTTTCAAGACTTCCCTAAAGCGACGTATCGCACACGTCGTTGTGAAAGTAGATTGAATGTAATACACGCCGCAGATTATAACCCAAGTTAATGAGCAGGTCACGTGACTGGGTTAGGGGGGCGGGGAGAGGTTAAGAGTAGTTACACGACACCAATTAGCCAAAACCTGTCCCCAAGCCCCTCTATAACCCCCCCAACCAGTACCTACACCTTAAGACTGTCAAAATATTTTAAATTAAAGTTCAAATCCATAGTTAAAAAAAGTTCATAAAAGTAATTCAAACCCATATCAGTTCGTGTACAGTTTAGAACTTTGAACTGGTGTAATTAAACAAATATTTAATTCCCATGATAATAAATTATACTTCTTCTTCTTTTGTGAATCTGTCAGACTGACAGGTTTCAACTGCACGACGCTCTCCATTTTTCTCTGTCCTGAGCATCTTCCTTCAGTTGCTGGAATCTCCTTCCTTTCTTAATATCGTCCAGTATTCCAATCCTTCTTCTCCCCCTTCCCCTTACTCCCTCAATCCTACCTTCCAAAATCCTTGCTTGCAGACAATTTCTTCGAAGTATGTGTCCCAACCAACATGCTTTTCTTCTCCTTACCGTTATTATCAGTTTCCTTTTCTCCTTCATTTTATTTAATACATCTTCATTTCTCATTCTATCCGTCCACTTCACCTTCAGCATCCTTCTCCACAACCACATCTCAAAGCTCTCCAGGTATTTCTCCTCCCTTTTTTTAATTGTCCATGACTCACATCCATAAAGCACCACACTCCAGACAAAACATTTAGCTAATCTTTTCCTCAACTTTTAAATATATATAATAAATTATATTAACAATAAATAAATTAATTATAAATTACAATAAATTATAGCATACTCTTTTTTAAATTCTCATTAGGTTTGATCAGTTTAATCCAACAAATATTACATTCCTACGAGAACTTCATTAGGTTATAATCAGTTTAATTCAACACATATAAAAATCCCACGATAACTAATTATAACATAGTGTATTTTTCAATTAAGGCTAAACTCAGTACCTTATTAGTCTGTTTATCTTATCCTTTACTCAGGATTGAGACTAACTGGAAGTATTTTTTTATTATAAGGGTCAGAAGGTTATGGTCTCATAGGATGAGGTAAATGTTAGTTAAAACTTCATTAAAATTTATCAAAAAATGCGATTGGACACAAAAATTAATCGTTTAGAACTTATTAAATTCCCACTAACATTCTTACACACGAATTCGGACGATAGCTTCACCTGTAATCCAGCTACTTATAGGTCACCATTTGTGGATACTTGTGAGCGGTGCTCAGCGTACGTGATATTCCTGGTATGGATTATTGAATTCTATGTTCATCAACACAAATCATCCTCATTAATAGACATATTTGTTATTATTCAAAGGAAAGATTGTGGTTCAGATCCCACGTTAAACTGTAGGACCATTAGATTCCATTGGATGCTGGGCTGTTCATTAACAGCCCTGTCTAAGGAAAATATCAGCCTTAGTTAGTAACAAGATTAAAAGATCGCGGCATAATCATTTTACGCTCATTTCTCTTCATACTTGGCATAAAATACCTTCCAGGATAGGATTACATTTAAGACAAAAGTGGTTCAGTATTAACTAGTATTGATTACACAGTATGGTATAGAAAATACATGTTTTTCGAAATCCATCAGGTTTTTTTAAATTGTTAAGCGATAATCAATACTGTTCATATTGTGCAACCATGCGATGCTTGTCACGGTGATGCCATCTGCGAACAAATACACGAACTATTGCATCGTGGAGTTCCCTGTTGTACCGCTAGAGTATGCTTTGGATAGCCAAATAAGTTATCTCGGATTAACAGACGGTGTTCCTTTGGTGCAGTGGACTAAACGCTTATACTGACGAGTGCAACGTTAGCCAATTTAAAGGATACGGGTTCGAATCCCGATCCCAAATCCACAAGGTGGCATAAATCCTCCCACCTTTAAGTCGGTTATAAAGTGGACACCTGTTTTGCTTTTTAACCAAAGTATGGTTAAAGAGGGGGCAATTTATCACTTATCTCTATATATAAAAGATGTGTATTTGTATGTTTTATGTATTCATGATTTTCAATTATTTTATATGTTGATCTTTTAGTATAGAAAAAAGTTTTAAAAAAAACATTCGAAAATTTCTAATTTATGAATGGTTTAAAATTTCTACATATCTATAGCTAACAGACCCATTACAAGTATGCAACCAATAACCATGAAGTTCATGTTAAAAAGTATGTAAAATTATGATTTTATATCACCGAAAAAATGTTATGAATTTATATTATATTATTTTCTGTCTGAAAAGTCAGTTTTATATGATATATAAATATATAATTATAATGTTTTTTCACCGATAAATGTATTACAGCGTAATTTTTATGGGAATGTTAAAATGTTATTTATCGAGCAATTATTGTTTTCACTGGGAATATAAAATAATGAAGTTATTGCTATTCGACTCATGGCCAACTTATATTAACCATGTTAAGGAGGCGTTAGTCAGCTAGTAATAAAATAATTATCATATAAATCGTGAAATAATTAAAATCACAACCGATAACTTGTTGGTTCAATTGTTAAGCGAAAATCAATATCGTTAACCGTGAAAGCTATAAACATAAAACAATGTGTCTTGAGTTAATAATCTGCCGGACTGGACGTAACTTGGCAAATTACGCCATAAAGTGGTTATCTTCCCGGCCGGCAATATCGTACACTACAGCCAGTTACCAATTACGCCTGCCATTACAGTTAAACAATGCATCCGATAACCGCTTAATATCAATGAACAAATTATCGTATCGAACGAAAGCCATTAATCTCTAAAACCAATATTAATCCATAATGACGATAAAACATATTAAGGTTTTTCACGTAGTTTATTTTGTAAACAGTAACTTTTTCTTCAGAAGTCAGGTTAAAGGTCAAGGAAACTTAACGAAGATTAAAAATATACTATTGGTTCGAGAGACAAACTATATTTCTTGTCTTGCTGAACAAAACTTAAAATTTTACTTTAAAACTTCGCTCATAAAATGGCTTCTACTTTCTTATTTAATGTTTCAAACGAACAGCAGGTTCATATGTGTTCATTATTTTCTAATATTTTGATTTATGGCCTTAACATCAGCAAATTTTTGTTCGTCCTTGTACGATAAAGACGTATCATTTCATATCAAAAATCAGCTAATTTCTTCCTTCCTTAAACAGAAAAGACGTCTTTTTACACTATCGTACGTATGGAATCAGCTGTTTTCAAAGCAGTTTGACAAACATAATATTATAACCTTCTACTAAGGAGCGTAAATTTTAGTCTTGTAAGAACAAACAGGTTCGAATCTATGATTTGCCGAAAGTAAATTGTTTTATGTTTCGTCTTACAATTTTTTTTGTGTTTGTATTTTAAATTCACTTACAAAAGAAACTTCACTCGATTTTACAGACGACCCCAGAACTTATAACGGAATTTCATCCCTTTACCAAAACGTGCGTAAAAATATCGTTGGAGTTGGTATAAAGTGACACGTGTAGTGAGAATATGAAGTTGGAGGTGGTTATTCTGTGAACCACCACATCGGTATGCAACACACAACATACTCGCTACATAATGCATCAGTTTGACGCGTTGGCAAGTCAACGTAATACTGTTTGCGCGTCCTCTCAACAATAACACTATCGCACGGAGCACGTTCGTCGAGCGAATATCATTCCCATCATAGTACTCGAATATCACTGAGTATGCAGGATTGCTGCAAAACGGGTTGTTTTACATGATGTCGTATGCTTATGGGTGTTAGCTAGGTAAAATCACAAACAATTTTTTTTCAAATTACTCGTCTGCAATGGTTAAGCGAGTTATACCAATTCATTCACTCTCCTTAAGACTTACATAAGCAATGAGCACGTAAATTTTATTTGCCACAGGAAACATTTTTATGGATTTATTATTACAAATTAACTAGATGAACCCGAATACCAGATTTTTGAAGAGTAATTTTATTACGTAAGATTCCTTAAGAGTAATTATATTTCCTTAAAACTTACATCAGCAATGAGCACGTAAATTGTTTGGCCACAGGAAACATTTTTATGGATTTATTATTAAAAATTAACTAGATGAACCTGAATACCAGATTTTTGAAGAGTAATTTTATTTCCTTAAGACTTACATAAGCAATAAGCACGTAGATTTTTTTGCCACAAGAAACATTTTTATGGATTTATTATTAAAAATTAACTAGATGAACCTGAATACCAGGTTTTGGAAGAATAGTTTTATTAAATAAGACAGTTATTGGGTTTTAAAGAGTTATTTTTAAAGTTATTCTCCATGAGATTAAATTTTGACATCGTTCATTGTTTACCATTGTGAATGCCTTAGTAACCGCTAGACCTAGAATCATACCGGGAATTAAAATACTAAATTGTGAGTATATTTACTGAATCCAACGGTAAAAAGGAAAATTATATGTTTTCAAAAATTATACATGAAAAAAATGAAACCCCCATTTTTGGAGTACAATTAATTGTAATTTATGTAGGCCGTATTTGCGTTTCCAAACAAAATTGTCCAAGACATTACAGAAAGAGACAACTCCACCGAATTTTCTAATAAACAGAAAATAATTGTGGCCGTTATTTTTCCTACACCTATATATATGTAATTTTGAATGACCCTCCAAAACGTTTTCAGGGGTTTGAAAACGCTATGAACTTCTATTATGGTCCCGGACTCAACTGTAACCATGCGGATCATGTGAATAGCTCACAATTACATAGAAAATTCAATTCGATTCCTTTATTTCATATACATATTTGAATTACAATACAGTTATTTGTTTAACCTCTCTATAGCCACGTGGCTAATTGAGAGATCAGCTATTTCTGTAAGTAATATATAATATCAGGATTACATAATTTATTTTACCTACAATACTATAATATATGTCAATTGTACAGTGTTGGGAAATTCTATCCCCACAGGGATTAAACAGGTAATAATCTGAAGGTTGTCAACCCTGAACAGACGATTCCAGATTGGACACAGTTCGCTAATAATAATACTAATTTTTGTATCTAAATATACAAAACAAAGTCGTGTTAGTTACACGCATTATAACTCGAGAACGGCTGGACCGATTTTAATGATCTTTGATTTTTTGGATTCGTCTCTGCTCCGGTCATGCTTTAGGCATATTCAGTTTCCATAAATTCAATTAGATTCCATTTTATAGCGTTTTAAATTTCTAATGTTAACCTTATGAGGACTAAGTTTGTTAACAAGTGTTCTACAATAAAAACATTTGATTTCTTAAAACAGCTGTTGGTTATACTCTCCGTTAGCAATATGCTTTACTATCCAATGCCATCTGAATCATTCATTGATGTAAGACTATGGAGTAAATGTGTACTGTACAAAATGAACAGCATTATTTTCCACGTTAATAATTTACGGTTTTTGAAAATTATGTATTGTATTTATATTTTTTTTATTTTCTGTATGATTAAAAGTCACGTGTTTGCATGTTTGCCAAATAAAATAATTACAGTGTTTATAAATATTATGTTTATTATAATAATCAGCTGTTGAATATTTAAAGCTTTCATAACGAAGCCGCAATGCTATTTGACTTCAGAACATGGCCAATCTTAAAGTTAACATGTATTTTCTTTTAGGCGTTACGAAGCTCGCCGGGTCAGCTAGTTGTATATACAATAAAAACGTCTTATAAAGTCAGGTTTTAATAATTTACACCTGAAAAGGTTTCCAGTAACAATTTACGGATGGTTTATAAATAGTTTAAATCAAACGCAAAATTCGCGGTGAGGACGGCGCTATAGGCAAGTTTACGAGCGCTGTGCGAGAGATATCGTCGCCTTTATGGCCTATTAGGCGCGTAAAATCACTTTCCTCTCTCTCTCTCACTCACTTTCTGCTCTCAAAACGTGTTAATTAACGGATTCTCTAATTGATGTTAATTGGGTCGTTAAATTGTATCCTTATAGTGTTAGACATTTAACGGTAAATTTCTTACAAAATTGAAGGACAGAGAAAAAAGGTTTATTATTAACTATCCTAAGAGTAAAACTTTGCTAATCTGCACGTAAATACTCTATTTAGACGATCAACTCCAGATAAGGGAGTTTAAACGAAATCTTAAACAGAATCAAAGGTCGACATTTACATCAGATTAAAAGTCTTTCCATAGCTGAGTCAAAAATGGCAGGCACATAAAGATTACTGAAATTTTTAGATGCGGACAGTTTTTGAATAGGTTTGATGATTCAAAATACACGAGTAATTGTTTTCAAACTATCCAGGTTCCTAGAGATACGTTTTTTAACTATCTACCTCCAAGGTTATCCCTGGAAAATATTAGAAACTTTTCAGCACCTAAAAGTAATTTTCACTCATGTATAATTTTCATATTTAAAACACAATCCTAAAAATTATACAAACTATGAGATTCAAAAATATGCCACCCCGGTTTGCATTAAGCTGATGACCTCCTATCATAATTATATTTTATATCCATATCTGGATGGATATGTCTTCTCATCAATTTCGAATGAAGAGCATTAGTGTAACTAAGAATAAATATGAGGGATAAAGATATAGTAAGAGAGTAAAATTTCCTTACACGAAGTAATTAATTTGGGGAGGTAAAATTAAAATAAATTGGGGTGTTTAAAAGAAGAAAAAGGAAAGGGTCTAATGAGGAAAGTCCCTGGATGGCGAAAAGCTTCTTTCGTCCTCGTACAGTTCAGGTTTTCTTTAATTAAACAAAACAAAACACTGACATTAATTTATAAAAGAAGATTCTGTATGGACATTAGCTCAAATACGTCAGACACATACATAAATAACATAATACTAATGTTTTCAAATATTTATTTTCAATGTTGATATTTTTGGTTGGTTTTACGTTTCACACCCCATAAAAAGCCGAAATGTAACTTATCTCAATTTCTATCTGTCTTTGTGTACGGAATTTTGTCTTTGAAAGCTAGAGCACCCACTGTGATGAAACGTTTATTAAATATTCTATAACTTTTAGAGAACGCTTTGAAAACTTTAAATTGATTTAAGCTCTATGAAAATAAAATAATAACCTCACCAAATCCACTTGATTTATTTTACAATTAATTGGACCTTTCCTATCACACTTGTGTTTTAAACAACACAACGTTTCTGGAGGTGGAGAAACTCCTGTTTCTCCATCTTTTGTTCAGTGCACACGCTTATCTTGTGTCGCCCCACTAGCTCGGAGGCAGAGTGCTGTGTTATTTGTTGCTTTATAAAAATAGTGTTTTATGTTGTGCATAAGGTAAGTATAATATTATTGACAACATAATATAATTAATATCTGTAACTTGAACGTTCAAATTTTTAATGTAAATTTATAAGTAATCACTTGAAAACGGGAGTAGTTTCTCCACCTCCAGAAACGTTGTGTAGTTTAAAACACAATAGCGATAGGAAAAGTTCGATTAATTGTAAAATAAATAATTAAATGTCTAAGTTAATTGATTATAAACTTAAATTAATATTATACTAATCAAAATCTGATTTGAAACTAATATTAATAATTTAAATACAGAATGTTTGTAATCCATCTACTAAAAGGTCATAAATTGTGGATAGTTATGAGCAGTCGGTGGATGGGATAATTCTCTTGTGTGGATTAACGATCGGATTATTCAATACTAGGACCATTAGCAAATACCATCCTCACAATTAGACCAGTTCATAATTCAGAGTCAGTGGTTCGGACTCCACGTTAGACTGTAGGTTCTTTAGATATGCCATTGGCTGTTGGACCATTAAATAACATTTCTGTCTAAGAAACATGTCACCCTGAGTCAATAACTAGACTACAAGATCACCCCACAATCATCTTACTCTCTTTTTTTATTTTTATTTTTTAAGATTAACGGTAAATATTTCAATTTGTCAATAATACAGTACATTTATTGATTTTTAAAAGCACTGTAAAAATGAAGGGACTTCCTAATTTTTTAACAATTTTTTAATACTAAAAATTATTTATCAACGCACGTGATAAATCCTGAACAATATTTGTTTGTCGAAGGTAATAATGTCCTTCATTGCAATACGCGATACTCCCCTGAGGCAATATTCCGCGCCAGCGAGCTGATATAATCAGTTTACTGATAGTGTCACTGATATAATCAGTTCCGTAGTATCTTTGCCACACTATGTCACTCTTGATGTCCCAGTGACCAACTACGACAATTCGATGATGTTTAGTTTTAGAGCTGAAAGAGGAATCGCAGCTAAATGATATTGATGGGAGGTTAGAAGAGACCGCAGGGAGTTTCGTGGTTTGGAACAGATTGCGTTTTGGAGATCCTGCACTTCACTCACGTACATTCAAAAGGTTAAAAAACTTAAATAATCGAGTACTTCGTTATCCAAAATACCTCCTTATTTTTTAAACATTACAAATATTTTTATATTACTTATTCCAAAATACGATTTTTTCAAAAATAAAATACGATATAAACCTGAATATATCTAGAATCTAGAACTCAGACAATAAAATACATCCATTTATAAAAAATACTATCTCTCAATAAATCTCGATGTATTTCATTATGAAATATTTAATCTTCACTAAATTAAAGGTTCTAGGGAATGAATATTAGTATTAAATGGAAGTGTAAAAAACCGTTCTTAACGTATAAAAATTTAACTTTACGTCAAACGGTCAAAATATTGTATTTGAGGTGACACAGAATTGTTACAATTATTCATGACATCTGTTGTCACAGAAAATCAATTAAATACTTTTCTTATTTAATTATGGAATAATTATTCGAAAGAATTTATAAAACTAAATAATTTCCGTTATATTGTTTTAATTTTAACTTTTCTAAGGATTTTAAACTGCTTTACAATAATTTTTACGTTTAGCGAAATTTCCACAAACAAGTGTTTAGCTTGAGTTCAAATGGTGATTACAATAACACAAAAAATAACGATTTAATCCATTTTGGATTATAATATAGAATCATATTGATGAGAGGTTCAAAACCAAAATTAACGAAAAACGGGTATAAACACAAATCGTGAGTGGATCTTTCAAAACAAACACCGGTAAGCTCTTAGACGCACGTTCCAGAGCGCCCTTTCACAGTCACATCAAAGCCAGAAGCCTTTTCCAACCGTGGATCTGCAATGAGCTCAGATACACTAATCCACGACCCGCAAGATCTTGAGTAAAACTGTTTTAGCGAATTTCTGCATGGTGACAGATAAGCCCGGGATCATGATAGAAGTTCATAAATAAACCCCCTGAACACTTTTTGGGAGGCCATTGAAAATTACAATAAAATTTGTAGAGTTATTCCTTTCTATAATATCTTTGTACCCCAAAAAGTGGTGTTTTAAATTTATAAATTGTCTAATTTTTGAAAAAAAAAATTTTCCTTTAATTAGTTACTGAAATATTGAAAATGGTAAACACAGTACATTGTGCAATCTTAATCTTATGGAGAATAGATAAAAATCAATAACTCCTTCATTTAAATATTCATTCAAAATTTCGTATGCAAGTCCATCTAGTTAATTTACATTTACAATACAACCATAAAAACTAAAATATTTTTTATGTTTTTAAGGCAGAAAATCTACGTATTCAATGTAATTCTTACGGAGAATAGATAAATTAGTAAAACTCGTTTAGTAATTGACATAATTTAGTAAAATATTAAATGTGTTTTTATTTAGTGAACAGCCTTAATATAAGCACATAATATGTAAAACAACCCTTTTTGCAGAAAACCTGCATACTATTCAGTTACTATGATGTGAAAGTTTTATGAAATTCGCTTTACTCACGCCAGCGTGCTGCGTGCGATGTCTTTATGTATAAGATAGCTCAAGAAATTTAGATTCCTAACCAAAGATACAATTCGTCAAGTAAAGATCTAAACAAAAATTAACTATAATATATAATAACTAATTATTTTAATCTAATTGTAACTTTATTATGAATTCCCGCATTCATTTGCTAAATCTTCAAGCCTTTATTGCATTTCTGTGAAAGCTAATCTGCATTTTTTTTATTTCAGCGAATTTCCCATAGTGAAGAGGCTATAACTGTACGTTTCATGGCAAGACTTAAGACCAAGTTACTTTTCACTATTTTCATTTGAAGTCATTATAAAATGAACTATATACTACAGTAGTGAAATAGAAAGAAGATATATTTTGCAAGACATTTTATCTTCAACAACTGGGAAGCCTAGAAATCAATCACCCCATTTATCAATTTTTTATTTTAAAATCGCACACTTTAACATTGCTTAGAAATTTTCAATAACCTTCGTAATAGCCTAAGGAAAGAATTAATCTAATAAAGCGGCTACAAAAACGCTAGATTATTATTGTTATAACACAGTTTTTAGTGTTGCGAATTTTTGGAAAATGTTTATATTGGAAAAATAATATAACGAACGCAAATGCAATCTAGATATATAAAACAAAGTCGTGTTAGTTACACACATTATAACTCGAAAACAGCTGGACCGATTTTAATGATCTTTGATTTTTTTGGATTCGTCTCTGCTCCGGTCATGCTTTAGGCATATTCAGTTTCAATAAATTCAATTAGTTTCCATTTTATAGCGTTTTAAATTTCTAATGTTAACCTTATGGGGAATAAGTTTATTTACAAATCATCCACAATCAAAACATTTGAATTCTTAAACCAGCTGTTTGTTTACTGTCCGTTAGCAATATGCTTTACTATCCAATGCCATCTGAATCATTCATTAAAGTAAAAGTATGAAGTAAATATGTGCTGGACAAAATGAACAGCATTATTCGCCACGATAATAGTTTACGGTTTTTGAGAATTATGTACTGTATTTATTTTTTTCTGATTAAAAGTCACGTGTTTATATGTTTGCCAAATAAAAAATAATTACAATGTTTATACATATTGAGTTTATTATAATAATCAGCTGTTGTATATTTAAAGCTTTCACAACGAAGCCGCAATAATAATTGACTTCAGACATGGCCAATATGAAAGTTAGTTAGTATTTAGTTAGTAGTAGTATTTAGTAGTTAGTTAGAAAGTTAGTATTTACTGTTAGGCGTTACGAAGTTCGCCGGGTCAGCTAATGTAGATTAAAAATATTAAATAAATAAATATAAATATTATATAAATAAATAAATATATTTTAACTTTATATCACGAAACTTTAAACGCCTAAGTAACAATAATGTAAGGAAGGGATTTTCGCGCGGTAGCGACGCAAAGTATGGATGCTCATGGCCGCCATAATTTACGACGGACGTAATAAGGTGGGTTTATGGCACACCCTGGCGGTGAAATATTCAGTAAGTATAAAGATAAGTGCCGAGTTGGCGGAGTGGCGGGGAAATGTGGAGAAATGTATTATCCCGCTCGTACGTTCATCTGAAATTTGGAAGTTTATAAGATTATTTCCACCTTTACGTATCATTTTCTACCTCGAAGTAATGTATACAGCAGGTTCTGAAAAAATAATTATAAACAATTGGCTGGGGACGTTGATTCATTTTAACTAAGGTTCACAAATAAAATGACTCAGTAACGATGTTCAAGATTTTGTACAATTAATGAATATTGGCTTAGTTCAAAATACCACCATAGCAGCAGACCTGCGTACTCAGCAGATTTCCAAATCAATAATATGACAATAATAAAATACTCGTATGACAAGTCAGTTAGTTACTTACTGAAATGGCAACCTATCCAGGCATTTTTAGCCAATTATGGATAAGAAATTAGTGTAAGATGACTAAGGCTGGCATGTTCCTAAGACAGAACAGTTAATTAATAACCCAACAAATCAATGGCATATCTAAGGGACCTAAAGTTTAATCTGGAACCCGAACCACTGCCTCTGAATTACGAACTCGTATAATTATGCGGATGGTATTTGCGGATTAACGTAGTATTCAATAGTGCGGACGTTAATCCACACAAGAGAACGCTACACCCACTGAACATCGCTCACAAACATAATTCGTGAACTCAAAGTAGCTTGATTACAGGACAAGCCACGGTTCCAGTCAAGTTCGATCAATATCTGTCAATAAATAAGAGAGTTTGCATATTCTCTATATGATTAATAGAGGAAAAGAGGATGCAGGTTAACTGCCACGGTAAACATATAAACTAAGATTTTTAACCATAAATTGATGGATCTCTACTACATGAAGCTAAATTTTTTTCATCCAAAAATAAACGTTAATATGTGAAATAATAATTTTGTCTTATCCTCCATAAGTTGAAGCCAGTGGGATACATTGGAGCTCCACAATACAAATTAATTAAATTTATTTTCCAAACGACTAATTTTAGTTTTATTTTATTTATAAAAGCGTAAGCATAAAAACTCCAGAAGAATAATTACTCGTAAATCGCTGCTCATAAAACATATAATGTTATTTCGGAATTTCAATAGATTCGACTTTTTCAATAGATTGAGAAAGTTGGGTAGTTGCGATAGAAATGTGAAAATAACTTTTTGTTGAATTGGAATGAATCTATTATTCTATTATCTATATATTATATTTAATATATTCAATAGCATTTCAATTAAGTGAAATACACAAAAAAAATAATTTCACATTAGACGTATTCACGTTTTTTATAAATATATTATACCGTTGATAAAATGAACATAATAAATATTGAGTTATTATAAATGCATTCCAGATACAACACCAGATATTTGCTTGTTCGGCTCGTTGCCTCAATCAATAAACCTGTATTCATTAAACCCTCGCAAATAAAATGATTGAAAGCCATTCGTTTGATATTTATTAAATATTCTGTATTCAACCGTGTAAAATTAATTAAAAAGTAAATTGATCAATTGTTTCATGAATGTGTAACTGCCCGAAGCATAGAGCAATGCTTTAGAGTACATTGAAACTGGATCATGTTGAATTGTATGAAAAATAAAAGTAATATTCTCATTATATGAAATTATTTTCTTATAAAGATTATACTAGAAAACAAAAACTTTCTAATTTTTCAGAAGAACGTTCAAGACTCCAAACCAATTTCTCCCTCAAATTAATACTAGACTAATAATTCCAAAATCGACCACTAAAATTCACTATTTAATTCGTGTGTATAGCCCGAAAACGAGATTAAAAAGGCTACAATAGAGATTTTACCCTGGAGAAATTTTCAACACTACAATTCTTTAGAAATCTATTTCATTTTTATTCTAACATAATTTAATACTGGAAATTTAATGATTTAAAATACCTTGTCGTTAATTATTTTTAATGTACGCTTATGAGGTTCAACAATGATACGTCCAATGATCATTATTGAGAAAAAAATGTAATTTAAGTTTAACCTTCCTACAAAGGAGTACACTTCTAAAATATTTCATTATTACTGCACCGTAAAACCGATTGATGTGAAATGCGTTAATGCAAAAGATTGAAAGGTAAATACAGTAACCTGTGTTATCAGTGTCCCAGAGTATTTAAGTTGAATTCCACAAGAAGAACGGATTAAACCTACTTTAGGGTGTCCTGGCTATTGGGATGTCACAAACTATGGATAGTTATGAACGGTAGTCGTTGAAGACGATGTTCTCTTGAATATATTAACGTTCACATTATAGACTACTACGTTAACCCGTAAAGATCATCTTCATAACTAGACCAGTTCGTAATGCAAAGGGAAAATAGTGGTTTGAGTCCCACATATAGGTCTCTTTGATGGCTGGGACTATAATTCAACAGTCCTGTCTAAGATAAGTTCACACTTCGTCAGTATGAAGACGACAAAATCGCGTCACGATCTTACTCTAATTTCTCACCTCTAATTCATACCTGACTCCAAATGCCTACCTGGGTAGGTTTTAGGTTCAGGTAGGTAAGGTAGGTAAAGGTAATTAAGGTAATACTAAAAGAATCTGGAATCTTACACTCATCCTGCAACGACCTTACACTCAATTCTCTTCCATACTTGGCTTAAAATACCCAGCGACCTGGATAAGTTGTAATTTCAGAAGGATAATAATAATAATGGCAGAAAACATGAAAGATCAAATGACACTCATGCGAGAAAGAAAGAAAATAATCAACCTCCGTATTAAAAAATTCAAAAGCCAAAAATAATATGAATCGGTCGATAACATGTAGCGGGTCGGCGTACTGGGACGACGGAACACATGCCGCATTGTGTGGTTGAACCCTGTTTATAGAGGCGTCTATTGTTGTGTCCCTACCATTGTGTCGCATCAAATGACAATACACAGACTGTATTAACTGCCAATAACAGGGATGCAGATTTAATTTGGCCAAAAATTCAATTTTAATCTGTAGAAAAATATTTATGAGCAATTAGGTTGGTTAAATCAGAGTGAATTATTTATTTGATAAAATATCTTGGAGATTTTGACTACCTTCCTAAACGACCTTGAATGCTAAACAACGTCAGGAGGACTCAACAATGTCGGGAGATCTCAACAATTTCGGGAGGTCTCAAAATGTCGGGAGGTCTCAACAATGTCAGGAAGGCTCAACAATTTCGGGAGGTCTCAACAATGTCGGGAGGTCTCAACAATGTCGGGAGGTCTCAACAATGTCGGGAGGTCTCAACAATGTCGGAAGGCTCAACAATATCGAGAGGTCTCAACAATGTCGGGAGGTCTCAACAATGTCGGAAGGCTCAACAATATCGAGAGGTCTCAACAATGTCGGGAGGTCTCAACAATGTCAGGAAGGCTCAACAATGTCGGGAGGTCTCAACAATGTCAGGAAGGCTCAACAATGTCGGGAGGTCTCAACAATGTCGGGAAGGCTCAACAATGTCGGGAGGTCTCAACAATGTCGGGAGGTCTCAACAATGTCGGGAGGTCTCAACAATGTCGGGAGGTCTCAACAATGTCGGAAGGCTCAACAATATCGAGAGGTCTCAACAATGTCGGGAGGTCTCAACAATGTCGGGAGGTCTCAACAATGTCAGGAAGGCTCAACAATGTCGGGAGGTCTCAACAATGTCAGGAAGGCTCAACAATGTCGGGAGGTCTCAACAATGTCAGGAAGGCTCAACAATGTCGGGAGGTCTCAACAATGTCGGGAGGTCTCAACAATGTCGGGAGGTCTCAACAATGTCAGGAAGGCTCAACAATGTCGGGAGGTCTCAACAATGTCAGGAAGGCTCAACAATGTCGGGAGGTCTCAACAATGTCGGGAGGTCTCAACAATGTCGGGAGGTCTCAACAATGTCAGGAAGGCTCAACAATGTTGGGAGGTCTCAACAATTTCGGGAGGTCTAAACAATGTCAGGAGGTCTAAACAATGTCAGGAAGGCTCAACAATGTCAGGAGGTCTCAACAATGTCGGAAGGTCTCAACAATGTCAGGAAGGCTCAACAATGTCGGGAAGTCTCAACAATGTCAGGAAGGCTCAACAATGTCGGGAGGTCTCAACAATGTCAGGAAGGCTCAACAATGTCGGGAGGTATCAACAATGTCAGGAAGGCTCAACAATGTCGGGAGGTCTCAACAATGTCAGGAAGGCTCAACAATGTCGGGAGGTCTCAACAATGTCGGGAGGTCTCAACAATGTCAGGAAGGCTCAACAATGTCGGGAGGTCTCAACAATGTCGGGAGGTCTAAACAATGTCAGGAAGGCTCAACAATGTCGGGAGGTCTCAACCATGTCGGGAGGTCTCAACAATGTCAGGAAGGCTCAACAATGTCGGGAGGTATCAACAATGTCAGGAAGGCTCAACAATGTCGGGAGGTCTCAACAGTGTCAGGAAGGCTCAACAACGTCAGGAGGACTCAGCAATGTCGGGAGGTATCAACAATGTCAAGAGGTCTCAACAATGTCGGGAGGTCACGATAATGACGAGGGATCAAACATGTCTGGAAGGGTCAACAACGTCAGGAGGACTCAGCAATGTTGGAGGTCTCAACAATGTCGGGAGGTCACGATAATGACGAGGGATCAAACATTTCTGGAAGGGTCAACAATGTCTCAACTGGTCTCAACATCGTCAGGAGGGCTCAACAATGTCAGGAATGCTCAACAATGTAGGGAGGTCTCGACAATGTCATGAGGGCTAAACCATGACTGGAGTTCTCAACAACGTCAAGAATGTCTCTTCTCATGTTTGATTTTGATGTTCCGTACCAGCAAGGTCCTATTACAATTGGGTTTCAGAGATAATGAGCTATTTTAGCTGTTTCTAGAGTGCTAAGAGACTGTTAGTTTTATCATGTATAGACTGGTATTAAGTTTTTACTCAGGATATATATATATATATATATATATATATATGTATGTATGCAGTCCTAGTGAAATTTTAAATGAGTGATGTCTAAAAACTTAAAATGTGTTTTTGAACCTTTGGCATGACCTAAACTTCGCACACTCTTCTTCAAAATTCAATCTGGCTTTTTTTCTTGGATTTGCTACTATCGAAGACCCTCAAAATTCACATTTCGAAACAGTCTACTATGGTACCTCACTCCTCGCTTTCGTAGGTCTGTCTCACGCGTTAAAAAAATGGATTATACATTCGCAAAATTAGGCCATTTAACCCTGTCAAAACTAAATGAATTTTAACTAGAATCGAGGACGATCACTAAAACGACCAAATTGGGACTATAAACGGATTAGTACTTAATAATGCTCCGATTACACAAAACACATTTAATAATATGACCATTAC
The DNA here is from genome assembly GCA_023375725.1 of Nephotettix cincticeps. Classification (NCBI taxonomy): domain Eukaryota; kingdom Metazoa; phylum Arthropoda; class Insecta; order Hemiptera; family Cicadellidae; genus Nephotettix; species Nephotettix cincticeps. Next base: position 14,501,200 of record CM041789.1, on the reverse strand, counting down.
ATTTGTGAATTTCAATTAATAAGGGTGAACGGTCGGAACTGTTTGCAAAGGATTTTATATTTCGTTGGGGTTTACAAAAACACTAAACCTGAATTCATTTCGGCCCTTGGACACAATACAAATAGAATTCATTCGTTTATTAAATTTCCTACTCCGACTGAGTGGAATTAAAACATTCAGTGTATAATCACGACTCGGTTTAAGCCTTTGAAAATATAAAAACCATTTTATTTATCCATACTACAAACATATTAAAGTGTAATTCAATGCAATCTGCTGATGTGTGGATGCAATCAAAATTGTAGATCAAACCATTCAGTAATGTGCGACTGCTTACAAAGTATTGATCTTGTATAATGTTTAATGTGAGGCTATAAAGTAAATATGAGATACTTATACTTATACTTTATACTTTTAACTGAAATGGCGACCTACCCAGGTAGGTATTTTAAGCCAAGTATGAATGAGAGATGAATGTAGGATGATTGTGGCGTGATCTTGTAGTCTTGTTACTGACTAAGGCTGACATGTTCCTTGGACAGGACTGTTAATTAATAGCCCAACAGCCGATGGCAACTAATGGACATACAGTTTAACGTGGAATCCGAACCACGGCCTCTGAATTACGAATTGATCTAATTATGAGGATGGTCTTTTGCGGATTAACGCAGTATTCAATAGTGCGGATGTTGATCCACACAATAGAACACTACATCCACCGACCATCTCTCACAACTATCCACAATTCAAGACCTCCAAGTAGCTGGATTACAGGACGTCACAACCGTCCCAGTCAACAATATTTTCAGATAATATTTTATTCAATGAAACTTATATTCTTTGTTTGAAGTTCATTGTTAGTAATTATATGTTAATTAAATCATTATTGCGAAACCTTTCCTACACGATTTTTTCATGAGCTCTTATAACGTTTGACCGTGATTTATTTTTGTGCCGTGACCTATGTTATTTGGTACGTTATTTTTGTTTACTGTTTCAAACATTCATGATTTCAGCTTATTCGGGTTTACATACGAGTACAGTTCATGTACAGTTGAAGTGTGTTTCAAAACAATCCCACCAGTTATTGGAAAGATCTTTTTTCTTACACACATGCCATTAAGGTTTTAATTTAGTTAAATTAAACTCCTAAACGTATATATTTTTAAGAAGTTAAACATTTCGAGATGACTGGAAATATTCTAATACGTCGAAGATTTTTATACGTTAGTTTAAGACGTATTAACGTTTCATATAAGAAGACTTCTCCCTCGCGAAACACAATACCTGTTGTACGTGCTAAAAGCCCTGCAGAGCTAAATTGAACTAATTACAGCTGAGATAGCAAGAACTGATTGCGCCCCAGGGGGGTCGCCGGATTTTATGACGGGATTTCTCACCTGCGTCGTTGGTAAGGTGGAAATTAAAAGTTATAAATTAAACCTAGCAGTAGGCCCGTCCTTTGAAAGCGGTGTACGACCAAATTTGGGGAAAAATACTTAAATTCAAGGGAGAGACAGTTTAATTCAAACTAAAGTACGTTTGAATTCTTGATAGTTTTAATTACAGAGGTTATTGTTAATAACACTCAAGTTGTATAGGTTCGCCAGGATGAATCTCGAATTAGACTTAACTTATTTGGACTCATTCTCTAAAAATCTACTAGACAGTGAATTACGGAAGAGAAAAAATTACACTGTTTACAACAGGATAACTGAAACCATTAATAGTTATATTGCTGTAATTAAGCAAAGAAAACAATTCCACTTACAACCCTAACCAGAACGAATCACAGAAACTTACTGGTTCACGTTTCAACCGGCTGTTTTTTTATTACTTCCAATTTCAGAGGCTTATGGGAACCGACTTCAAATATTAGAGGTTAATTTCGAATTCTAGAGTCTCGACTACAAACCAATTATAATTTTAGTGGCAAAATTATGGGTAAAAAACTTCGAATTATAGAAATAGGAATCATCGGAATATACGTAATCTTTTGATTATAATCGGATTTCTAAAGGGAACAGATAAAATGTCTGTACTAACTGTTAAGGTTTACAAATTCTCTGGGTTCGACTATTCAAGACGAGATACATTTTAAATTTCCTTATGGATTAAATGTACAAAGTACAGACAAGTACAAAACTCTAATTGTATTAAAATGGACTCGCTTCGCTCGCTGGGCCCCTTTATAGTTTTGTCGTAAGCTCCGTCTAGTTTTTATTTCGATACCGAGAAATAACCAAGTTTTCGTGCAGCCTCCAATCGGGGTCGTCCCAACGGGGGCAGCGGAAGAAAATGTGTTGCGCATCGACGCGTTCTAGTTGTCAGCAGAATCGCTTGTAGTGGAATTAATTTTGTAAATAGTATTTTCATATAATGAATTATTACAGAAGATTACATCGTATATTGTTGAAGTAACGTGAGAATAATGTAATAAATATTATATAGGTGATAATGGGACAGGATGAATTGAAGAACTGTGATTAACTATTATTGTGGGTAACTGCAGCACGATACTTGTTTCATAATCTGTAGTTTAGTATTTGAATATTGAGATGGATGAATAGTTTGAATTGTTGAAATCTATTTTTAATTTTGAAATTGTTTCCTGTTGATCGTGTCGTGGAGATCATTATGTTATACTGTATAATTGGTGGGCGGTGAGTAAGAAATGTATTTTCACATTCTAAAGAGTAATAATATGGTGTAAGTATACAATTGAAAGCGCAGAAATATTAAACGCTTGCTAAAGTAAACTCGTATACTAGATTCTGAGCAATAATACTATACAATATGGATACATGTAAAGAATTTATAAGAATACTAAAACGTTTTCGTAGAATAATCACGAATAATACCAAACGTACAATTTAAAGAACAGGTATACTAATAGGTCGCAATAAATAATTTCACATACAACATTTCACACTTATGGCATTTCAGGAAGACATTAGAGGTGATAGTGTTGTATAACATTGTTTCAAATGAAATGGATGAAGCATATTTATATTAGGCCTATTTAAATACTGCATCTTGAATTAGTTAATAAAACTCTGTAAATCCTAAGGCTGATTTTGTCCTCCCAATTTTTATTTTAATGTATTTTGAATCTCAATAACAATAGCCTTTCGTCACACTGCTTCAAAAACATCTGTAAACATATTATTATGAAGATTCTTTGAGTCCTATGCTACTTGTCCTATGTCTACTAAGATACTTTTGATTCGAGCCTAACTAACACTGACATAACCTAAACAACAAATCAGGTATCAAGAAAGAACTGCAACTATTTAAGTAACATAACAGCTGATTAGTCTAGAGCGACAAAAATAGTCGACAACTACTTATACTAAATCAGGTAATAATTTATGTTTTACGAGTTTGTTTCCTTTTATTTGCATTATGACGAAAAATATAGTTTATCACACGGCCCAAAATTTGCCTCGGCTGTTAAACTTATAACTTTGATGCCTGTTTTTGGTACTAGTGACGAAATATGCTAATTACTGATTCGATGTATTACACAAAGCTTTTTATTTAATTATTCTGCAATAGTTTTTAAGTGATTAAATTGTTTTCCTATTTGAAAGCTGATATAACCAAAACACCTGACAAATTACACCACCATGACTTAGGAGACCAGGTGAAAGCAGACGATAGGTGAAATACAGCCCTCAGGGAGCACTTTGGCCCACGTTTGGCCTCCATTTGGACGACAACTTCAACCAAACTTGGCCAATAAGTAAAACTTCCCCAAGTTTTCCATCGACCCATTCTTGCGTCCATGTTCAATCTTAGTTGGCAAAAACATCCGTGAGACATTTTTTTCTGACAATCCCAAATTAAATTTATATTATAAAAACATTAAAAAAAACTGAAAAAAAAAATTATATTTATCATATTTTAATCAGTGACGTTACAAAAATCTTAAAGTTGTTTCTACAATTCAAAACTTAGCAGACAGAGTAGTAATGTATCAGAATATTTATTGCTACAGACTGTACAGAGACTGTTATAAATTTTATCTTTTAATCCCTAAAAGGGTCCCGGATTTGTAATGTTATGATTACCAATATTTAAAGGACTCAACAATAATTTTTTCTTTAACAGTAAAAACTAGAGTATAAATCTAATTAGTATTCCATTCCATAGAAAACTAACGGATAAATTGTATAAATAGCAATTTTACACATGTGTAATAAAATATAAAATAAATTATCCTCCTACAGCCAATAAACAATTTATTTTATGTTATATACCCATATTTGTATTAATATTTAGATTGTACTAGTAAAATTATAGTTTTGCGTTAATACTCACAAACTAATAACGAAATTGAACGCAATTTTGCCGAAAAACTTTTGTTATATTTCGTTTTATTTATACTTAATAAGGATTTTTTAAATATATTCAAAAGATTTTATCATTAGTCAAGAGGAAGAAGGGTGGTAAGCCAAGCCGACGTCTGAAGAGATATGTTAACATCCCTTAGTAATAAATCAAGAAGTTTCCTAACGTTTTGTGTGATAATTCTCTATCCCTTATTTGCATCTCAGAATCAATTTACTTCACGAGAGATGAAATCATTATATTTACATAATAAGGGTATGAAATATAAACTTAAATATTATTAAAGTTTTCTAAAAACGAATTTAAATGCCATTTTGCCAATTTAAATTACAAAACAATTACGTATTTTTGTTTTTTTTAGTTCAAGCTTTCAAAGTGGTAGAGGTGCCAAAAGTGCCAAGTTCAAAGATTTGTTTAGGAAACAAAATCTATATTCTAAAATTAACATGGCGAAGACAGGAACGTCCGTATTGCGTTTTGAATAAATCATGATGCTATTTATTTGAGGGATTAACTAAGCGTTCTAAGATCAAATTTAAACTTGTAATCTGCATTCCTTTTAAAATATATTTTGATGAAACAAAGCCTATGAGGTCAAATAAGGCTGTGGGTGGTTATATTTATCCCCTGGCATGCATAGAATGTGACTTACTTTGACGTACTAACACTGTGTAATATTTTTTAGCTAAAATGGCGACCCTTCTTGGTAGGCATTTTAATGAACTAAATGAATTAAAAAATTAGTAACAGATGATTGTGGCCTGATGTTGTAGTCTTACTACTGGCTAAGGCTGACTAAGTTCATCAGACAAGACTGGTAATTAGAAGCCAACAACCAATAGTATCTAAGGTACCTACAGTTTAATGTGGGATAGGCACTATTTTACCTCTGGATTTATCATTGGTCTAGTTATGAGAATGGTTGCTGTGGATAAACGTAGTGTTTAATAAGTCTCTCAACGGTCCAAATGTAACGCACAAGCGCAGGGTACGTCCCCTAGAGGGGTCATCCACTTGAGACCGCAATCACTGCAGCTATCGAGAATCCTAATGGCATTTCCCTTGAGTTCCTCGTTCCAAAAACGCAACCCTAACACGTGTTATTTGTTTAGGCTTAATTAATTGCTTACTGCTGGAGGGTTATCTGTAGTATGTGACATGTTCATAAATAATAATAATATTTATAAACATAAATAATACATATAGTCATTAGATCGGAGAGTGACTACAAAGTGCAGTCGTAAATGCATATTTTTTATATTCCGACTAGCTGACCCGGCGAACTTCGTAACGCCTCACAGTAAACACATGTTAACTTTAAGATTGGCCATGTTCTAAAATCCAATAGCATTACGGCTTCATTGTGAAAGGTTATTCTGGGTCGCGGCATAGTGAATAACAATACTGAAACGACAAAACATATTAATATCATTCCCACAAAACAAATAAATCTGAGTGGATTAATTCACAATTTTCAAATCCAATCCAAACCCAAACGAAACCTAACTGTAATACGGCTTTTAGCTGATTATTATAATAAACCTAATAATATAAACATTGTAATTATCATATAAACACATGACTTTAATTAATCAGACAGAAAATAAAAATATAAATACATAATCCCCTAAAACCGTTAACTATTAACGTGGTGATTAAAGCTGTTCATTTTTTACAGTACACATTTACTTCATAGTTTAACATTAATGAATGATTCAGATGGCATTGGATAGTAAAGCATACGGTATTGCTAATGGAAAGTAAACCAATCAGCTGTAGCTAAGAAATAAAATGTTTTCATTGTAGACAATTTGTAAACAAACTTACTCTCCATAAGGTTAACATTAGAAATTTAAAATGCCATAAAATGGAAACTTATGGGGTTTTCGAAAAAAATTTTTCACTAAAACCTTCCCGGACACATATAGAGCAACTTCCTAAAATTTCATGGCGATCGGATGAGTAGTTTGGCAACGCATAAAGGACATACAGACAGACAGACAGACACACAGACATACATTCAATTTTATATATAGAGATTAACCATATCTATATAAATAAAGTTGTTTTTTTAATTATTTTTACTTTTCATAACCCATAAAATCCGAAATGAGTCTTATTTCATTTTCTGTTGGTCTTCCTGTAAAGTTCCTTCATGAAAACGAGCTTCCCCTACGCTATGATGAAACTCATATACCTCTTTGAAAAAGATTTGTTCAACCCAGTTTTGAGCTATACTTTCACATTTTTCGATATGGATATGTCTAAGCTCTGGGGGAAAGTGTTAGCGGATTTGAGGAACGCAAAAGGTGCAGCGGAAGTGGTGAACGGAATTGGCGTCAAAGTAAGAACAGCTGTTTAGACAAATTGAAAACGTTTCCTTTAGACATATCCATGATCTAACCAACATCGCGCAGGGAAGTGAAAAATTTTTTATGACAAATATTTCTGAATATCGTCAGCAAATCATTCAGCATAATTTGAAATCATTCAAATGATTATTTCACAGAATTAAATTAACAGCTGTCAAAATAATATCAATATTAGTTTGTTTAAATTAATCAATGAATAGTTTAACAAATTTTAAAATCATTTTATATTCAAATGTTACCATAACATAAACAAGATTTTACAAATGATACAAGTCAATTTTAGGTGTGAATTAATTTCTTCTTTTTGTTTTATCCTTTAATTGGTTTAATCACTCATAATACAATTGAGTATTACAAAAGACGTGTTCACGTATTTTTTTTACATATTTTTCCATTCATTTATGTTGCCAGAAAAGGTCTCCTTATTAACATTTAAATTCAGAAAGTAAAGTAACACTTTGAAAAATAGGTGTAAAATTCTTCAGTTAAAACTTATGTACTAAAACTAGATTTCATTGAAAAAAATATACGTAAATACACGATGTACAAATAAAAACTAATTGTTTTTATTGAATCATTCGTCAACACTGAAACCTTTAGGAATACATTTAATGGATAAAGCATTACGCAATTTTTACGATCAAAATATTTAACAATGTATTCAATTACACTCCACGTGTGGTCGCGCTTACCTGTCTAATTTAGCTGATGCAGCCCTCAGGAGTTATTAATCAAATGAAACGGCAAACATTAATAATCAATACACGCAATATTTATAATTTCACGTTATAAACTCTGCCGTTTTTATAGTGATCCATTATAGCTGGTTATTGAATTGCTTTGGAAATAATTATTAAATAACTTTTATCAATCGCGTGCATTGTAGAACGTTAAAAATTGCATCTAATTTTGCTTAAAACTGGGTTAACGAGAGCTCTTTATTTTATTTTCACACTGCGTAGGTCTGTTGTAAGGTAAAGAGAAAAAATTCATAGTACACAAGTAGAAGCGTTACAAAAAACTTTATTTAGCGTTACAAAAGACGGATATAAATTAAGATTATACGAATTATTTATGATTTTCTAGGGTATAAAACGTAAAAATTCCTCCGTCCCAGAAGACCTGTGTGTTTTCAAATCAATTATATGAAGATAGTAATAGATACCAAGTTTGATCAATATCCGTTAATAGAAAAGAGAGTTTTCCTATTCTCTCTAAGATAAATATGGGAAAGAGTATGCAGGTATACCGCTGTGAGGAACACTGAAAGTAGGCATTTTTACGATAAAAATTGCTATTTTGACAATATACCAAGTTTTATCAACATCTGCCCATAATCCGAATTTACCTATTCTGTATCTGAATAACTTTTGAAAAAGAGAATGCAGGTTAGCTGCCATGATAGAAAATTCAACTATGATTTTTAAGGATGAATTGATGGATCTCAACCACATGAACCTACATATCAAGTTTAATAATCTTATATATTTAATACACTAGGCCTATTTTTGTGATAATTGTTTTGGAGCGGTGGTGCTACCAATCACCATGTCCAAGGTGTCGTTATAAAGGTCTTAGCATGTAGTTTTGCCATCAATTAAAAATTTTTTGAAAATTCACCGTGGTCATGGAAAATAATGGGGTCAAAGTCGCGATTTTCCCCATAAACAATATGAAGGTAAACACCGACGATCGAGAAATCAGCTGTTTATTTAAGGAAGTGGTTAAATAAACAAATCAAATCTGACAGTTAAACATGGTTCTTTCTTTTTTCGTTTAATGAAGACATCATCGTACAGCTGGCAATAAAACACCAGTTTTATTTGCATAAAACCAAAACATAACCAAAATGAAAATCTGTTGGGAAAATCTAAACTTAGTTTCTAAACATAGTTATTGGTGGACACATTGTCTCCTTGACAGCGCACGATTTCGTGCGCCATGTACGCTAGTATTATATAATTTTAACAATTACTGTTTTTGGCCTCTGGGCACTTCAAAACGAAAAATGTCACGGGCTCAAGTCTTGCCATGATACCTACGGTAATAGCTTCTTCCCTCTGGGAAATTTTCTAATAACCAAAACGACTATAATTCAAAGCTACAGACAAAACCATAAATTTATTTATATAGAAAACAGAGTTTTGGGGTAATATTGTAATGAGCTAGACATATTGTCTATTATATATACACGGTGTTCATTAAAGTTGGGGACAAACTTCGAGAGGTGATAGTACTCATCAAAATAAACAAAAAAGTCTAATAAACTTATGTCGAAAATCCTTCGTTCAGCCGCTAGCCGCCATTTTGTATTTTATACAAAAAACGTTATATATAAATAATTATTTAAGATACAGAAACCAAACTTTGCACACATATTTATTGGCCAAAGAGAAAAATATTCTGAAAGTATCATTAAGTTTGCTTTTATATTTTCAAAATGACGGCGGTTCTTAAAGTTAATGGTTTTTTGTTATTTAAATTAAAACATTTTTAACCACCGTAATTTCGAAAATATAAAAGCAAACTTAATGATAATTTGATAATATTTTTTTTCTTTAGCCATTAAATATGTGTGCGAAGTTTGGTTTCTGTATCTTAAATAATTATTTATATATAACGTTTTTTGTATAAAATACAAAATGGCGGCTAGCGGCTGAACGAAGAATTTTTCGACATATGTTTATTAGACTTTTTTGTTTATTTTGATGAGTACTATCACCCCTCGAAGTTTGTCCCCAACTTTAATGAACACCCTGTATGTCTATATTTTTCTTAGAAATAAAAGGTTGATTTTAAAATTTTGGCTGAAACATAACAGCTATACCTTGTTCCTAAAAGTTATTAACGAAACCCATTTCTCTTATATATACTATCTTTAATCTTAACACTTGTAATAGATCTAAAACATTTGAATAAATTAAGACAACAATACCAATTCACTGCCAATTCTTAGAAGAACCAAGAAATCTTAGAGAAATAAAGTATCTGTAAATATTATTAATAAGAATCCGAAACTAAATTTTTATGTTAACTCGCTATAAAGGTCGTAAGAGGCCTCAGGTTATCTATAAGTGAAAATATCTGTTAGGCACAATTAGCCTAGCCTGAGTATCGGGTTTTTTGTCGTGGCCATTTTGTTTCCGGTTCCGGGGGACACGCCCACTACTATTCAGTTGCCTTTAAGTCTTTGTGACGAGTGGACGTGTTATGTTTCTCGTGTGCGTAACAGTTGGTGGATTGTATCGTTTGAAAGTTTGTTACTGCTTTAAACGTTTTAATTTTCAACTTTATACTGGATTATGTACTAATCGTGTTATGTTTTAGGTACAGGCTCACCTGAGGACGGGATCACGCTCAGTTCCCGAAACGTCATAAAACTTTGTTTTACTTAAAGGAAAATATCCGTGATAAAATCTAAATAACTAAACCAATTCATTAAACGTTAATCTAAAAGTAAATCACTAATACACTCAATCTACATCACTATTTCAAAACTGTCTAAAAGTCAATTCAGTAGAGTTGGGCCGTTATAAGAGTACATAATGTACTGTTAATTGACCACAGTCAGCGTCATTATCCCAACGTCATCATTACCAGGTTTGTCTGATACTACCCCTTCCCGGACTGATTACCTCTAATGTTTATCCACCAAAAACCCATCGAATTAGTGGCGTAAACGTTTTCTAAAAGGACATTTTCAATTTGAATTGGTAATTACTTGGTCGTAATGACAAAATAATTTGTCGGGATAATTAATTCAGACTTTTACTTTTTTTGAATAGATTGTTTATAAAGTATACAGTTGAAAAATGTATGACTTTTAAAAATTAAACAGTAGAAGAAAAAAATCACATTCACTCTCTGGAGAAAACAAAAACTTTTTTAGTAGAATTTTTCATAAATTTTTGTTGGCTAAAAAAGACGATAAAATGCGACGTCTTCTCTTTTAGTTCATCCATTGTTATCTGTAGTGTAGTCATGTATTCCTACCTGTGATTCATCTATTTTAATCTATTTAACAAATAGAAAATAAGACCTATTAATTTCACGGAAAGAATTTTAGTTTAAAACGTCATTAACACCCCTGTATTAAGTGTAGGAGATATTTCAAAATTACGATAGGTCTAAATGAAGTATCACTTGCCACAAATTGGCGAAGATGAAAGACAGTCTATCAAGTCGTTATTCAGCCGAAGCTCCTGTTGGCTAAATCACCTGTCATTCTGTAAACGACAGCTCAACGGTTCAGTTTTACCACGCTCATCTATCCACGCCATTGAAAATATTGATTGATTGGGTTTGAAATACTCCGCTAGGCAGCGTTCTATTTGTCGGTGTTAATCGACAACAAGACTTCAAGATTGCACCACAATCATCTTCTTCCCCTTTTTTTATTCATACTTGGCTTATAACACTCACCTGGGTAGGTCGCCATTGCAGAAAGGTGATAAAAAATAATTGTTTTTAGTAGCTTGGGATAGTGTTGTTAAAGATTTTTGTATGGAGGCTGGTGACCCTTAATATAAAAAGTATTTTAGAGCTCTCTAATAACCTTTTTTACCAACAAGTTATGATACTTTTGTTTTGCGAGGCATTTGGAATACGTCCAAAGTAAATATTTTTCAGACAATTTCTATTAAAGAATGAAAAAATCACATACGTTGGACAACAAACCACAGAAGTTTAGATACACCAAAATTTGTATATCTCATTTATTTCTTCGATCTCCGATACATAAGGTATTGTTAAGTTTGTGTAAAGATTACAGAGTTTTCACACAAGGTAAAATCAAACGCAAACACTAGAGGGTCAGCTATTTAATTTATTTTTATTATAATTTTTACAGACAGAATTTAGCGTTACAAATCTTTAACTTAGTTTGTAAACATTTTATAAAAACCCCCGTTATCCTTGTAACATTTTTATATGAATACCAATTTTTGAAGATAATTTTAGTTTGAATATTGTTTATTTAGATTTGTAGATGTTATCATTAAAATATATGTCGGATTAAAAAAATACGCTTCATAAATATATTTTTTAATGGCGTCTCCATGAATCACCGAGGACTTCCGGACGATAAAAATGTTATTTTACAAACATGTTTATTTCATTTTTTATCACAAACACTGAACCCAAAAAGATTACAAGATTATCCAGAAACATCACCTAAAAATGTTGGTAGAGAGTTGTGAATTACCCTATGTATCACGATTATAGTATTTTGATACATTTTCATGATGCATGTGAAAATTGTCTCAGTCTATCTGCTTCGGCAGGCACGTTAAGCGTTGGTTCCTGCTACAAACTTAAGTCACGTCGGAGAAATTAGTGCGGCTTCAATTTAACACACTAAACCTTAATTTTTTATTTATTATAAGATATAGATATTGATTTGTAAAATTTTGAATTAATTATATATATGTTTTTTTGAACCTGTATTTTTAATATTTTTTCTTTTATTAAGTCCACATACATGTAAGAATAAATATATGTTATCAAATCACCAAATTTTTTTTATATTTTTGATTTTTATTTTATATCATTAAAAATTAAAAAACTGAAATCCAAATTTTACTCAAACGTTAAAGTTTTAAAAATACAGTATTATGTGGGAGGCTAATAATTTGAAAAGATTTTTATGTTTCAAAATTTTATTTATGAAAAATCATTTTTATAATTTTGTAATTAGATGTATCTTTTGTACCTTAAAGCTTAAAAAATTTTTATTTTTTAATGTTAAATATTGAATACTTTATAAAATACTTTAAAAATGTTATTTTATGGAGACATAAGTAATTTTTATTAATTACATAAACTTGAAGATTAAAAATCAGAAACAAAACACTAAAAAATTGTATTATAAATTTGACAATTATATAGTGAATTTATTTTTATATGTTATTTTGAAACATCAATATTAAAGTATTAAGTTAACTTATAGAAATTAGTTAAGAAGTTTCTTTTTTAAATTTCTAAAGAAAAGTGCGGCTTCAACTTAACACTTTTATTTAATATTATCATAAATTCAGCTTTACATTTGCCTTAATGTTACTCTAAAGACAAACTAGTATTTTAATCAGATTAAACCTAAATTACAGTTTTTTTGAACCTGTAGGATTTTAATTGTTTAAGGTTACTTCTTTTAGTAACGAGTCGTCCTATTTCTCTTCAACACGTCTTGAAATAAAAACTAAATTAAAATATGTTAAATCAAATCACCAAATTAAATAGCGAATCTTTAAGAATCACCCTTGATATTTGAAAAATCCTACATTGTTAGGATTCCATTTCGTTATAATATAAGTTACCTGAAATCTCACGCGAATCCTTATTTAATGCGACTGAAAAAATCCGGGACGAGGGACCATAAAGAAAATGGTGATATACGAATGTGGAGAGCGAGGCTAATGTTCTCCTGTGAATGGCCGCCCTGAGTGCTCTATCAGTTACAACTTCTTTTTTGGCGCCAAAATAACGGTCTTCCCAATTAATCTTCCACCAGCATTTAAAGATGTACTTCGTACGGTACTATATGGAAATTCTCTTAAGAAAATAAGTTTCCTACTTCAGTTTAAATACGTACGAGTATTTTATTAAAATGGCTACTTTTTGAAATGAATACAATAGTAATTGTGTGTCTAATTGTTTAAAATATAACTCGGTGAAATATTGAGAGCTGTATAAACATTATACAGCACTATAAGGTATACTTATACAAAACTGTCTTTAAGGTATAAGTATACAACACTTTATATAAATTATTAAGTATAAATAACTGTCTAAAAGAAAAACTATGCATCACTGTCTATAATGCATAGTGAAATGTATTTATTAAATATTTCTTTGGTCCAACATTGAAATGGTTTTCGACAGTTTATTTATCATATGATTTAGGGAAAAGGTTTAAAATTTTGATACACACAAAATTTAGGGTTATAATTAATTGTTTCATTTATAACCGAACTGCGACTGTGGCGACGTCCTGTAATCCAGCTACTTGGAGGTCACGAATTGTGGATAGTTATGAGCGATGGTTGGTGGGTGTGGTATTCTCTTGTGTGGATTAACGTCCGCCTTATTACACTACGTTAATCCGTAAAGACCATCCTCATAATTAGCCCAGTCAGTAATTCAGAGGCGATGGTTCAAACTCCACGTTTAACTGTAGGTCCCTTAGTTGCCATCGGCTGTTGGGCGATTACTTAACAGTCCTGTGTAAGAAACATGTCAGCCTTAGTCTCTAACAAGACTACAAGACCGCGTATTTCAACAGTCTAATCTAATTTAATTATCGTGATTTAGGTCTATATTAATTATATTTCTGATGTTATATATTTACATTTTAGCGTATTATATGTCTAGTGTATCAAAAGTCGTGTTTTTTAAATTCTTATTTCTTATATATTCTAGTTTATACATTCTGGATTCACTGGTGTATTAAAAGTTAGTGCCATTTTTTGTTAATTTGATATACTAGTCTAAGTAACTAAGCAAGCACGAATAATATATAGAATAGACAAATAGTTATGACAGGAATATGCGAAAATATTTATATATTAATACACGAAACATAACAGGGAATTTTAATTCTAAATTCTACTACACCATGATTCCTATATTCATATATGGACAGTAAATATTATATTATAACAAACAATTCTGGTTTAATACCGTGATTTAAACAACCAACATTACTAATTTGGTAAGATACAAATTCGATAAATACGATAACCATGTAGAGATGAATGAGTAAAACAAGTTTGATGGTAGAAGGGTCGATCACGCAAGAGTATTGGAATGCCGCGCCTGCCACTGCCCTTATGTCAGGGGCCGGTCGTAAAGGCACCGATAAATACTGCTACACGAGAGGCTCCTCTTACAGCCTTTTCTCTCTCCCTTAAGTATTAAACCGTTGTAAATATTCCAGAACAAAGATTGTTTTCCTCCAAATGTTTCCCTAAAAAAATACTAAACTTAAAACTGTTTTAAATTTTTAGCAACAATATTTTTAGTCGACTTTTTGAGACAAATCCAAATGATACCTTGCTTTTGAAAAACGAATAAAAATTAAACAATATATGCCACTTTTTGTGGTGCTAGGAAACCTTAAATAGGTTGGTAGAAAGGTACAACAACATCCTGTATAGATATTTTTTAGGGAATTCAGTTCATTATAAAATAAACTGTGCGTTAAGCGGGCCAAAAACTATTACAAGAATTCAATGAATTCAGATTTATCCGTGCAATAATTGTTTGCCAAAGACTAACTTAAAATTAACGTTTAACTTGTAACACGGTTTACCATATCTTTTTAAAGTTTCTACCGATTTTTGTTTAGTAATGAAATTTCATACAGAATATAGAGATTTTATAAGGAAAAAAGCTAGAAACTCATTCGGATGTGCGGTTTAGTTTTGAAAAAAATAACTAGTAAATATACCAAGCCCACTTATTATTATAACTAAATATTACCTGACCTCACAATATAAAAAATAAATCAAAGGGAAAAATAAATTCACAACTCAAATTATTTATTACTCATTTTAAATTGGATAAAATTTAAAAAATGTGTATAATTAGTAAAATTTTGTTTACGTTTTAATTTGGATAACATTTTAATATGCAGGGAATTTTATTTTAATAGGTTTTGGCGACTTTAAAATAAATGAAAACTTTCTCCAAAACGTAATAATGATATAAAAAGGTAAATAATAAATATTACAAAAATTACGAAAAGTGAAAAAACAGAAAGAGGTAATGATGTTGATAAATAATGAATTATTTAAATGGTCATTGTGGGTACTCATATTTTCGCGGGGAAGCGTTTCAAGAAGACAGACAGACTTAATGAAACTGAGAATAACCCATGACTGGGACGGTGGCGACGTCCTGTAATCCAGCTACTTGGAGGTCACGAATTGTGGATAGTTGTGAGAGGTGGTCGATGGATGTAGTGTTCTCTTGTGTGGATTAACGTCCGCACTATTGAATACTACGTTAATCCACAAAGACCATCCTCATAATTAGACCAATTCGTAATTCAGAGGTCGTGGTTCGGATTCCACGTTAAACTGTAGGTCCCTTAGTTGCCATCGGCTGTTGGGCTATTAATAAACAGTCCTGTCTAAGGAACATGTCAGCCTTAGTCAGTAACAAGACTACAAGATCGCGCCACTATCATCCAACATTCATTCCTCATTCATACTTGGCTTAAAATACCTACCTGGGTAGGTCGCCATATCAGTTAAAAGTATAAAGTATAAAGGATAAAGTATTTAGAATTTTCTAGATTAAAAAACTGAAACATAACCATCATATTATTCCAAGCAATAACCTGTCGAAATTCTATTACATATGTCATAAGTGAACGCCTTTGTTATGATACGTGTATATTCTATAATAATACATTAATAGTCGTCCATTAACTTAAGAAATTACACTTCAATAATTATATATCGAGTAGACGCTCATATAAGGTACAACTGACCAAGCCAATTCATCTAAAGGTTATGATTGGATAGACTTCAATTTAGCCGTTTCCCCGGCAGTATTTGTTCGGCCAATATTTACTGTAGAGGATCATTTCGGCTTATACGACAAAAATCCTGAAACGCTGACCGATAAACTCATGATCGTTCCATCATGAACCGGAAGGGAAGAAAAAATTGGTCATTTTTATTTGGACTTACAAATGAGCGGCCCCGTCAGCTATAATTTGTGTTCGTATTTAAATTATAATTTCTAAAAAATAATAATTTTTTACATCTATGTTAAAAGTAACCAATTTCAAAACCCGATTCATTTTAAAATCGAGCAAAATTGTTATTATACTAAAATTCCTTTAGCATAGCCTACATAATATAAAAAAATACCTAAAAAATAATTCAAAATTGTACTATAAAACGCATCCAGTTCAAAATAAATTACTTACTTATTTAGAAGATCACAATGCAATACCTGAAACAAAAATTCAAATTAGCGGCACAGCATTTAAAAACTGCATTAACCATTTGTTAATAAATTTGAAAGTGAAAGTTTTCAACGTTACGATGGGTCAGAATTCACTGGTCATGTTTATAACGTATGAAAAGGTCGCTAAATTTACACAAAAACGATTTCGGTGGGTTTAATCTAAAAATAAGCTCATGAATAAAGTTCCAAAAATAAGAACAAAAGGGTAAGTTATATTATGAATATGATTGTACAAAAATCAACTTTAAACTGAATAATGTCGTTTTTATACGATAAAAATTTATTCCTGATTGATTGGGCATTTTAAAATAATTGAAAGGTAAAAGTGATAGTTTGTTTGTTTTTTTAAACGTACATATTATTAAAAAAATTAATTCCACCCTTTTTTCAAAATTCAGGTTCTTTGTTTGATTTCAAAATATAAAGCTATCGAAAATATCAAAATATGTACATCAAAAATAGCTTAATTTAAACTTAAATTGATAAGCGTTCTTCTCAAACTAAATAACCTACTGTGAAAAACATACATGTTATATATCTACCGCATCACAGGATTGTTCAAACCTCTGTCTCCATATATTATCGCAACCGGAGTCAGTTTTTGCCGACGAAGCTAACGATGATGGACGCTCGTTTTTGCAGCTAGATGACGTCACTGAAGAACTCGCTGATGCCCACACACGGCCATTACACGGCGCACCGCGCTGACTCCGTCAACATTAACTAGCCGTTACCAACGAATTGTTCAATACTGAACTTGAAAATATTACTTACCGTACCGTTCAAAAAGAAACAATACTACTAAATTTATATAAGTAAAGCGTTTTACTACTTTTATCCATTGCAAAAAGTACCAATTAATATACTGAAAGTGACATCATTAAGAGGCTCATTATTAAACGGAAATTGAAAAACCGTTGCATTATGAGTTCATAATGATACGGATTTTTCATAACAATACAGGTTCTAGGCCAATCAGAGGTCAGCATTTAACGAAAGTAATGTTATTTTGGATATAATGAGTTAGCAAAATCAGCTGATTTATCCATAAAGAGCGTTTTAGTGGCTAACCTCAAATGTTAGTTTTGAGCCTACTACCTGCGAAATCTAAGCATGCATACGAAAAACATATAAACAGTTTTTACTATAGAAAAGTTAAAACAATGTGCGTTCATTTTCGGAGAATGTTTTAATAGCGTATTTCATGTATTTGTCCGAAGACAAAGCACCAAAGTCTGAATATTGTTAGTCTCTGATAAAATAGTCTATGCAACGGTTGTATTATGAATGCCTTGAAGCCACGAGTGAGATATAAGTTAGATATATCTAAATATCTCACTACGTTTATGCTAAAAATTGATAGTTTATGTATTTATTATGTGAGCTAACCTGTATACTCTTTTCCCACGTAAATCTTATGGAAAACAGGAAAAAATTCCTTCATTAATGGACAGATATTGATAAAACTTGGTATACGGCCGTAATAAAAATAGTTTATGGTAAAAATGTCTACTCTCAGTGTTCCTCACAGCAGCAAACCTGCATACTCATTCCCATGTCAATCAAAATGTAGAATAGACGAACTAATTATTATTAGTATATTATTATTACGTTGTAAATACGCAGGTCTGCTGCGAAGGGGGTATTGTACAATTTGGAGCACGAAAAATATAGTTCGTCACTCGTACCAAATGTGTGTCTTTTCATCCTGCTCACTATCCGACCTCTGTTGGCAAAAGTGAAATTTTCGGTATTAGTGACAAAATACAATATTACATATAACTAGTTTGGGAAATTCTCTTTTCAGTTTCTCTGTGCGTGTAGGTGGACAGCGGCATGACACCAGCAGCGTCCTCTGTCTGCGTGTAATTAAGACCGTTTGTCGATATTGGAGATGATGTAGAGACCATCACTCGTCGATGAAGTTTCCAACCCTATCAACCACGTTATCCTCTTCAATAACTCCATATCACTACACTCGCTTCTTTCTCAAGTAACCCAATCACATTAATTTTGTAATATGTATAATTTAATTATGTATTTTACATATAATTGGACTTTTCCAATCGCTTCAAGTGTTTGAACACTAGAAGCGATAGGAAAAACGTCCAATTAAATGTAAAACAAATAATTAAAATCCACCGCTATTACGAATTTCAAAGAAACAAACGTATTTACTTCCTTTCTCAAAATTACTGAATTCATGTGACAATTTTTCACTTCTAATTCCATGAGAATCAATTAAAACACTTCAGAGACATTTATAAAACACTAGCGAAAGTAAAAAAAAAGGCTGAGACGTGTGCTGATAAATTTAAATTTATAGTTAATTTATTATTTTTTTAAAAGTATGAGTCTTTTTTATTCTGTTTTGCCAATAGCAGGCTCAGCGTCAGCTATGCAGCCTAGAAGTACACTATGTTTTCTTATGACATAACTATGTGATATATATAATTATGTGATATAATTATAATTATGTGATAAGTAACACCTGTTAGGTTATATTGAGAAAGAATAACGATTATCTAATAGAGGCAGGCAGGCATCGGGAGAAAACCTTTTCTATTTCTACTATTTCTTACTAACTCCACTATTTCTGTCTAAAAATTCGATCACTAATTTCGATCCAGCAGTTTATCTGTAAAAATGGACTTTCTTTCTTTTTCTTTCCGAATTGTCCAAACTTATTGTAAACAGATTTCGAAACGAAAACGTTGAAGACTAGGACGGTCACATTTTCTTCTTACAGCCAAAGGCATCTAAGGGACTTACAGTTTAACGTGGGATACGAACTACAATTTCGCTTCTGAATTACAAACTGATTTAATAAAGAGGATAGTATTTCCGGATAAACGTGGTATTTAATAGTACGGACGTTAATCCACACGAGATAAGATCACACCCTCCAACCATCGGTCATAACTACTATCCACAATTCGCAACCTCCTGAACGAAAAATCCATCAAATGACCTTAGATGTATCTGTCTCTATTTGTCGTGACTTCACCGTAAACTGCAAAGACATTAAAAGTTAAGTTTTTTACATTGAAGAAACTAGTTTTATTTTAAAGTGGAAAAGTTTAAATCAAGTACACTAGTGACGAGTCTGCAAACAGCACGTGGCACGATGTTTGCAACTTAAAATATGTTTCCGCTCTTTCAGCAGCCACCCTTCACACGCAGAGAATGCTAATGAGCCTTCGTATCATACTGTAAGATCACTCTCTGTAGGTGTTGATAATGAAAGCAACATGTTATCACATTGTACACCACAGGTTCCATCAGTTCTTACTTTGAATCCAAAACTAGTTTATACAGGGTGTATCTTAAATACACCGAAAAACTTTGGAATACTGTTTCTGAGGGCAAAAAACACAAAAAAGTCCTGTGAACTTAAGGCCAACTCTATTTTCCGGCTGTAAATGTTTTTTACATAACTTGCTATAAGTTCAGAACCACTTGAGCTACAAACTTCAAACTTGGTACGTGTATGAGTACTAATAGGATATAATTCTGTACGTAGTTTAAGATTTCTACTTTGTACTATTTCAAAATGGCGGCCATTTAAATGTTTCAAAACCCAATAAATCAAAAGCCACAGAAAAACAAAAAACACAGAAAATGGCGACATTTAATTTCCTTTAAGAAAATGTAAAATGTTAATAGGGTTATAAGACAAATAACAAATACAATTGAATTTTTGTTACAACTTACCCAAATTGGACATTAAATCCCAAATTGACGGTTGTTGCTTTACAAAAACGTATTTTTCTCCCTTGTTTGTGTTATGACCCTACTAAAATTTTTCATTTTATTAAAGGAAATAATAATCCGAAACTTTGTAACTGAAAAATATCATCTGATTCATTTAGCAGGATTAATAAATAGCCTAATGGACAAACGCAACTAGGTCTATTATCTAACTATCACAGAGTTTTTTAACGATTTTGCTCCGGATCGAAATGACGAATTAGACTAAATGATTTCACACTTTCAGTACATTCTCTTCTGTATAAAATCAGTTTCTGTGGAACATAGTTCACATATGAGCATGGCAATGATGTGAGCTCGTTGATTAAGGATAATGACTCAGCTAATTACACAATGATGCGACGTCATTGAGTCATTGATAAAGATAATGGAAAGGCAATTACAAAATGACGTGCGTGCATTGGTTAGTATGTTGGTAAAGGAACAATGATTCCAGTGCATTTATCAGTACAATGACAGAAAATTAAAAACAATATACAAATGCATTAGGATAATGACACAGTCAATTACACAACGATACAAGTTCATTGATTAAGATAATGACAATGTTAATTGATTAAACCATAATGAAAGTGAAGTGGTTGTGATAATGACAGACAATTACACAATGATACGAGTTCATTGGTTGCGATAATGACACAGCCAATCCCACAAGCGGACCGGTGAGGTTATCGCAATATTTATCATTTGCTTTGTCAACCGATTTGTCGTTTATTATGTTGACTTTTCCCAACAATATTCTAAATGCAACGCTTAGTTAATAATAGCAATATATTGACTGCCAACAATTAACATAATGTATTGTAATAAAAATTTAAATTTAAGGTAATAACAACATTTAGTTAAGAGTACGTAGCGCTTCCACCATCTTGGATTCAACTCCTATAGTTGTAAAAAAAACTATAAACCTTTACAAATGCGATTGTTTATTCCTCAATGGTTTCATTGTTACGGCTTGACAAAATCAGCTGTTTAATTTTCAATAGCAAAACCAGTTGTTACTACCCGCTAATTTAAAATGAAATTTAGGGTTATTTTATTACCTTATGCATGGCTGTAGGGTTTTAAGATTTTAGTCTGATCAATACGTCTTAAATATCAATTAAAACATAGCGACCTCTTCATGGGGCCCCGGTATACTGTATATACTGTAAATATAGCTTATACCTTTTACTATATCTATTATAGTCGTGATTTAATATAACTAACCGTTTGTATTCTTAAACTTATCCGTATAATCCGACTTACCCGACTAAACATCTCGCACCTGTTGAAAGAGATTTATATTCAGCCAGTTAATTCAAAACCTGATTTCACTACACTTAAAGAGATTTTTCCAAAGAGCCTTAACCTCGGGGCAATTACGTAAAAGGTAGGATTTGCAAAGAATGGATGGTATTGAGGAGCCGATAACCGCGGCGATAAATCTCCGACCCTCGGCATGAATTATATTCACCTCGGTCTGTGGCACAAGGAGTTTTAGTCATTAGATTAGATTATTGAAATGGCAACCTATCCAGGTACGTATTTTAAGTCAAGTATGAATGAGAAATGAGTGTAGGATGATTGTGGCACGATCTTGAATACTTGTTAAAGAATAAGGCTCTCATGTTTCTTAGACAAGACTCTTAATTAATAGCCCAACAGTCGATGGCAACTAAGGGACTTACAGTTTAACGTGGAATCCGAACCACTGCCTGTGAATGACGAATTGGTCTGAGGATGACCTTTGTGGATTAACATAGTATTCTATAGTATGGACGTTAAACCACACAAGAGAACACTACACCCACCGACCATCGCTCACAACTATCCACAATTCGTTAAGGGTACACCGCCACCATTATATACAGACCATTTTTATGGTTAATGCAACATTACTGGAAATATGTTATTTATTTGTGTTATAGATTCTAAAAGATTTTTAACAATTTAGAACATACAACCGAATCGACACTGTCGAAGAAAAAAAAGTGGCAGTCGTGACATCTGTCTACAATTTGTGACCTGATACCAGACTAACTCATAAGTTCGCTGTTTTAAAGTATGTTTTTTACAGCAATTAAATGTTTAGACTATGCTGTGGCCGAGAGGTCAATGTGTTCGCTGACGTTTGTAGCCAATTGGAAGTGTGTTTTCGAATCTGATTCCAATGGCTTGCAAATATGTGGTCCAGTAGTGGAGGGCCCATCTATAATAAACATTGACCGACTTAGATTGAAGTTGATGTCAGTTGTCTATAATTTGGTTTGCAGTGTACACCAGTTTTCCTTCTTTTGAGATTGTACGTGAAATGAACTGCAATTATTTTATCAAAACAAAACGCCAGCAATCTAGGGTTACCTAAAAAGACCAATTTTTAAGGGAACATCCTTAATAAAAATGACAAAATTATGGTTTTAAAGATTTTGAAAGTGATGTAACCAAACAACGTACAGCCAAGAAACTAATAAATTCTCACATAATCCATGAAAAGTCTACCTGTTCGTTTAAAATAGGATTTCACTATACTTAGAATCGATCTACTTGCAAACTGATCAACAAGACTTCTCCAAAGAGCTAAGGAAGCATTTTAATTGTGTTTTATGTGAAAGTTGACGTCAGTTGAAGGCTAAATTGGGATTGCTGTGGACACCTGTTTTGCTCCTATTGCATTTGTATGTGTAAGGGATGATAGGGGTGCTGATTATCAAAAGAAGATCAACAAAATAATTTTTTTATAAAGTTAAGTGTAAACGACATGCCGCGTCTTAAGGTTGATCTGAAACATCCTTAATACAAAATGATAAAATGGTCTTGTAAATTAAGTTTTATAACAAGATTTTACAAAGACAGCAAGAAACTAATTAATTCACACATTGTTCGTGAAAAGGCATTTATGTTCAGCCAGTTCATTCGAAACCGGATTTCACTACACTTAAAATACTTTTCCAAAGAACCTAAACCTCGGTGCAATTACGTAAAAGGTAGGATTCGCGAGGAATGAATGGTATTGAGGAGCCGATAACCGCGGCGATAAATCTCCGACCCTCGGCATGAATTATTTTCACCTCGGTCGGTGCCACAAGGAGTTTTAGTTAGTCAACGAGATAGATAACTCTGCTGACGATGGATCCTGGGAAAACTATTGGATCAGTTTTATCTTGTGTTATGTTGTGTCTTCTGCTCTCAGAATTTTATGTTCAAACCATGGTTTTGTTTCTACCTGTTTGTTTCTTTAACATCGACCTGTTGTTTGGAAGCATCTTTAATTAATAGTCTTATGACAAGCTGGACAAATTTTGTCACAGTATACAAAAATTAATCTGAAGGACCCGGTTCCGCACATATAGTTTAAATTACAATTTTCACTAAATTATTTTCTAAATTTTTCTTAATAAGTATTTTAATAGATAATACTAATAACAGGAACGGCAAACCCTTTGGGAGTTACGAAATGAAATGTGGTATTACAAATAATACTTTTGCAGGCATTTGGAAATAAAACAATCAATACTAAACTGAATTGACCAAGGAATTATAATGTGGAGAGGAAAAGTGAGGACTTATGCTGTAGGAGGAGTCAACGGGATTAAATCAGGTAAGTATTCTATGGGAAGGTAGGTGTTTTTGGGAAGGTTGGTAGTAACAATATAAAATATTATAAACGCTGGCAATTTTCCGTCTAAATATTTAAAAACGGCTGGCGTAAATGTCGTGCGTTATTTACATTTTAACCCATGATACATAAAATAGATAGAGGTGGAATAGAGTTTTGGAGAGGATGGAAATGTTGAAATCGAGATGTGAGTATAAGTGAGGTAGTATGAGAGTCATTTTAACGAGTGGTATTGGAGAGCCACCACCAGAGTTCGCTGGCGTCGGGGCGGATCGTAAAGGAAGCTATAAATACAGCAACACGCTCTCCTCAGCGTTTGCGAATATTTTTTTACCGTAGTTTTCCACCCGAGTGACTTTACTTTCATTTTTAAATTCGCCAACAAACATTTAAAATTATCTAAAACTCGTGACATCATGTAGCTGGATTATAAGACACTCCACCTTCCTAATAAATACCGTAAATAACAGTTATAATTATTATTGAATTTGAAGGCCATATGTGAGCACAATTCACTTTCTATGCATCTAACAATAGTAGGTTACACAGCTTAAAACAGTTCTGATGCCAAATGTCGTATTTGAATAACTAAGTTTACTAAAAGTTATACTAAATAGCATAACGTACACATGTACAACGTTGAATGAACGTCGTTTTAGTTGTACTAGATTGTAAAAGGAGGTTATAAATTATATAAGTATGGAAGTCAATGTAAAAATCTATTGTTTTTCTTTGGCAGTGAACGTACAGGAATTGTATTGTTTAGATTTTTATTGAGGATATTTTCCATCACGATTTAAGTAAAACAAAGTTTTACGACATTTCGGGATCTAAAATCTGATCCCGTCTCAGGCGAACTACTAGTTTTTTTGAGTTTTCGTGACGAGTGGACGTGACATGTTTCTTCTGTGTGTAATCGTTTGTTTGTAAGGTTTTTTTGCTGCTTTAAACTATTTTGTTTTCAGCTTTATACCAGCTTAGTCCGGATTATGTATTAATTGTGTTATGTTTTAGGTATTAGGTCGCCTGAGGACGGGATCAGATTCCAGATCCCGAAACTTCGTGAAACTTTGTTTTACTTAAAATCGTGATGGAAAATGTTCGTAATAAAAATCTACATAATATTTAAATCCACCATCACCGATGATAAATTTCAAACCAAAAAGTACACGAATTATAGAGTTTTTTTTTAATTTTCAAAGATCCAATATGCGAGGTTCTACTGTATACTAAAACCAGAGTCCTATGGTTAATTTAAATTTCACGTTGATATCATTTTACAGCAATTATGATCGCATTACACGCTTCCAAGGACTTCGATTTTAACGGTAAAATAAAGTGATAAGAAAAATGTTTACAATACAAAAATCGAGAAATGCAAACGTTTAAAACAGATAGGCTGAATGATGAGGCTGCAAATAATGATCATCCAGATTTGCGAACCAAGTTGTTTATGCATTTGATTGAGATTGGAATAACAAATCGGCTCCAGTAGCTGAATTTATATGACGAGTGAATACTTTGTGATCATGAGACGATTTGTCAAACCAAGAGGGTACAGTTATTAATGACCCGCAAAATGGCCATCCTTTTTACGGAATATATGATTTAGTGTTTAGAAGAAATATACTTACCTATCACGACAGAATATAAAATATTAGATAAATTAGAAAATTGATTTTAAATTTTCCAACTGATGGTTATTTCTTTCTATTAAATCATCTTTGTAGATGACATGTGTAAAAGGAAACCCCCGTATAGTATTGTTTAAAAGTGGAGTTTTAAAAGTATTATTTTATTTACATGATTGGTCAATTAAAAGTAAACAAAAACCACCTAAAAATAGTATAGAACATTGACAGTAAATTTCGTAATCATATATGACCTCGTTTGCACAGAGAAGCATTACAAAAAACAAGAATACAAAAAACGTAAAAATTACCAAAAATATCAAAATTCCAAGCAATATATAGACACGAATTTACTTTTATTTAGATATTTTTGGAACAGTAATTAGCATTACTTGGACAACCAATCATAAAAGATGAACAAAACTCTAAAATTCCATCATTAGTCAGGTAAAAATTTAAAAGTAGAATAGTCTTAATTTTAAAAAATTAATAAAACAAGCGAACAACGTATCGCGTGATGTAAATTTATATCCAGGATGTGACAAACAACAACATAAACTGCATCCCCTTACCGCAGGCGGAAATCTCCTGTCTACCAGGAAGAATACACAGTCCCTTGGGCCAACCACCCCTCATTCTGTCACATGAATTTGTACTGGAATATAATAGAGGTTTATGACCCAAGAGAGCAGTATTTGTCTACCTCCTGACATGATAAACTTTGATTAAACTCTAACTAATAATTTCAATATAACAACTTTCAATTCTTCAAGAGAAGCGTTGTCGGTTGACTTTGGAGAAGGCAGTAGTATTTAGAGATATTTTAGACACGTAAATGTCTAAGCTATGGAGTGGGGTGTTAACAGATTTGTGTAACGCAAGTGTTTGTATCCAGTTTTCTTAGAAACTACCAGAGCTATTGTATTCAATTTTTCGTTATAAGAACAGCTGTTTAGATGAACTGAAAACATTCCCGTAAGCCATATCCATGACCTAACCTGTTTCCCAGGGAAAAAAATACAAACATTATTTGGATGACAACTCACCTGCGCAATGCATTAAAGACAGAAAGGTGCCGTAGGGAATTGAATCGACTAAGCCAGCCAGAAGTGACCGCTCATGATCTAACAGGAGTCACCGACCGCTGGTTTCGATCCAGCAACCTTTGACATATTGGGTCAGTGTGTTACCCCTATACTACAGTATGTATTGAGAGCAATTGCCTGTATTTTAAACTATCTACCTATTATTATTATTGGTCGAAAACAAAACGCAATTTTACTCGTAAAAGCCTAACTGAACAATACTTAACTCTACTAACCGAAGTGAATTTTGATCTAAAAACTTTTGGTAAAAAGCATTGACCTTGGCACATATTTATATAATAGTAAAAGCATATTTTAACTCTAAACAATGATAAAATGTCAAGCATATGCCTAATACTGTAATACAGTATAGACCTTATCCACCGTTTCGTAGTGTATTTATTTTTCATTTCAGTGAAATTATTTAACAATTTTTACAGAGAACTCTCCAAACCATTCTATGTTTAAGGCTGACATGTTCCTTAGACAGGACTGTTAATTAATATCCCACATATGACAACTAATAGACCTATAGTTTAACGTGGAAATCGAACCACGCTGAATGAATGAATTGTAAAAATGAATGGTCATTTGAATTAATTGAATTAAGGACGTTAATACACAAGAAGAACAACCCACAAAGCAAACTAAAGCCACGAATCACAACTTCCTCGATTTGCTACGTTTAAACCACAGAACGCAAAGTCGATCCGAAAAATAAGTAAACTGTACAAGGCTGAAATGAACTAAAATTATTAATAGGACGTTAAAAAATTATTAATACTTACAGATACTCGACAGATGTTAACGCCATTAGAACAGAGAAAATTTGCAAAATGAGGCACAAACAGGACTGTAATTAATATAACAGTGACAAAATAACCTATGTTTAACGTGGAAATCACCACGGCCTCATGAAGGAAATGAGGATGGTCATTGTGAATTAAGTAGTATTGAAAGTGCGGACGTTAATCCACACAAGAGAACACTACAGCCACCGACCATCGCCCACAACTATCCTAATGCTGATCTTGCCTCAGGAGACCACGACGCCATTTAAAAAAAGTCACGTGAGGCCCACGCAGTCATAACCGGGCACGGTTTCGATCTCTGAAAGTAAAAACTAATTTGTGGGTATACTGACTATGAAATGAGTTCATTAGGGTTCAATTATTAAATACGTTTACATCAAACTTGCAGTCGCTTACAGAATGTACTCGATCAATTCTGTGGCCACCTTTTAACGTTTCCATTAGGCCAGAGTGAAATTTGCAAAATCTGAGGCAAACATGACGTAAATTACAGGCAAAATGGCGTTTATTGATAAGACACAGACAATCCCAACCCCGTGAAGGGGAAAGGCCGTCAGTCCATTAGACTAATGGAAGGCATTTGAAGCTGAACGGGGAGCATCATTGAAACGGATAAATACAATTTAACTTTCGTCCGTCGTCAGGTCGTCAACATAACCTGAAAATGCTGTACAGAAAACACAACATAAACGTTTCTTTGTGTTTACCATCACCAGTGGCATTATTTTAATACTTGTACAGCTAAAGGTAACGCATTTACCTCGTAACCCAAGGTTCACCGGCTCGATTTAAGGACAAATTAATTAAATTACTTATCCAACAATTTTTGTTGAAAGCTAAAAAAAAATCTTAACAGTGAGTGAAGAAATTGTAGCAACATTATAGCTTATAACACGTTTTATAGCATGGGAATCATTTTTATCACTAATAAACGCTAAAAGCTTTCTGTAGTATGACACAACAATATAACTGATGAAGGTTATAACACAGATATTTCAGTTTACGAACATGTTTACACAACAATACTTTGAAGCTTGCGGCGGTGTGCCAAATACGTACAAGGTCTGAAATACCAACAAGATCGTGGTGGTATCTCAAATACGTATAAGGTTGGGGGTGTCTCTAATACATACAAGGTTGTAAAGGTGTCTGAATGGCGAACACGATTGCAGTGGGGTACTCAAATACGTACAATGTAACAGTTATGTCTAAAATGAGTATATTTTCAAAAGAAAATAAAAATAATAAGTGTTTTCAATCGAAATAGTAATCACGAGAATTTTGGAACCTTTAAAAATTAATTGCAGAGAAAACTTAAAAAAAACATTTTATATTAATAAGAATTTCAAGACAATGATAAGAAGTAATAAGAGTTATTCAATTTCTATACAGTCTAGAGAAGGGTGAAAATCAGTAGGAATGGCGCTTAAGTTCGCAGTTTGTGACGGCGAGTTCATGTGTTTTGAAAAGTTATTATGGGCGTTATTCACGTCTTATGTACGAATGACTATAAGTCTGTCTATGTCTATTGGAAAAATAAGCTAATTTTTAGGCCAAAGTAAAAAAACACGGAAAATTAATAAAAACTTTTAATTTACTAGATTCAGCCAAGTGGTTCAAAGAATGGATTTAAAATGTATACAAAAACATATCAGTTAACACAAACATTCACGTTGAAAATTAAACTTAGACATTCAAATCGTTGAAAACATTTATAAATTTTAGAAAACTGGCTCGTTATGGTTTGGTTAAACACGTGCATCGCCTGCGGTTTTTGAGTTCTCAATACGTGAATATAGAACTTAAAAATTAGTTTTTGTAACTAGAAACCAAGGTAGATTTAAACCCATTGTTCGGAACACTAAGGGATTCAAGTAGTTTACACTTTTTAATCAATCCAGAGATTATTCAAAAATACATTTAAATGGTGTAACAAAGAAAGGCATAATCGATCTACAATTTTTCGATTTAAACTCATCAATTCAATTATTTTTCTAATTTATAATAATCGGGAATTGAACAAATCTAACATGTGCATGGATAATATTTCGATACAAGGATGGTTTTTAATTAACTCTGATTTCCTTGCACCACCGTTAATCCGCTACCAATTAATTCTGCATTCAGTTACATCGTTAGTTTGGATATGAACAAAATTAAATTCCCGGCTTCGGGGTGAATTGAATTACCCACGTGAGAGTCGTCCGCCTACAGTGTGCATCGTACTGTACTGATCCTACCTACTAAGCCCATTCGTTATGTTGCTCCAAATATAAACATTCAATCATACAACTCATTGAACTTGCTGGTGAAAACTTTATCTATTTCGATCCCTACGATCCTATAAATGTGGTTCTGACTGTTTTATTGCACAATATTGTTGTCTTTTAGCTATCCAAAATGAACCCTTACACCTCCCATTCCGTCTTTTATCTTCACGGGTATGCAAACTTAGAATTTTGATATCCAGTCTGAATCTCAGTATTGATTGGTGCACTCTGGGTGTGTCTGTGACATGGTTCTGGAGGCTGGAAGGGTGACCCTGGCTGTCCTCTCCTACTTGTGGCTTTACAATCCGCTTCCAATAATAGATCAACTATAAACTATGATCATAGAGTCTGGATAGCTTCTTTGAAGCCTCCACCTCGTGGGTTGACAATCGCACCAAACAACAATGGGTTGACACTAGAAATCTTTAAATCCGTAGGACCGATAACTTTTATTCATAAGTGACGTACTTAGTGGAACATCGAGCTTAGTCTTTAAATTATGTTAGAAAATCTTTTTTAACTAGAAGATAATAAGTTAAAAGACTGTGTAATATTTTGGGATCTAAAAATATTGCATTACATTTTAAAATTCAGTGAGTCATTTAATAAATCTTTAAAACCTAAGTAAAGAGGTCAAAATCGGCATTGTACATTATTTTCTACAACTATGTACGTGTTGTATGTTGATAATATTCATAGTATATTTTTAGACATAACAAATATTAGTATTTAATCTTTGGTTATAAACCCGTTTGTTTCAGAATAATAACTTCTTGATTAGCGGGATGCGTTAGTTGTGTTTAATAGGTTAACAATAAACATCTTTCATTCTTTACATTTATTTACATATACGAGCGCAATTACAATCCATCGAGTCATTAGGCCATTATAAGTTCCACATTGTGCATTTGAGCAAATGGAAGTTCCCCATTGTACCTTTGAGCAAATGGAAGTTCTACATTGTGTCTTTGAGCAAATGGAAGTTCTACATTGTGCCTTTGCGCCAATGAAAGTTCCCCATTGTGTCTTTTAGCCAATGGAAGTTCCCCATTGTGCCTTTAAGCCAATGGAAGTTCCCCATTGTGCCATTGAGCCAATGAAAGTTCCGCATAGTGCCTTTGAGCCAAAGAAATCTCCCTATTATGCCTTCGACACAATGGAGATTTGCCATTAGGCAATTGAGCCAAAGGAAGTTCGGGCCTGAAGATTATATATTGGATCAGTTGAATTCTATCACAATTTTTCATCTACCATAAGAATTTTCCAAATGTTATAAACACATTGTAAATGTGTAAATGGTATATTGATATTTGGATGAGTATATATATGGTGTATTTGTGGTATATTTCAAGTTTTGTAAAATATTATCAGCATCCGATTCATTTAAATCCCAACCAACAACTAGATGATTGTGAAATCACAGAATGAATTTAGTCTAAACGAATTCATTGCGAAACGCGACATGCTCATTTAAATTTTAAGTAAATTCCCAGAACTTCGGTCCGTTTTATAATTGCAATAGAAACGGTCATAAATAAATAAACCGGTCTGGCAAACAAGGTTGGCATAATCTGCAACGCCATTATCCACCAATAAGCGGCCGTTTCGCCAATAACCGATCTGCAATGCAAACTCCACCTCATTATCGGTCGTTTCGATTTTTATTGCCGCCGCCTCTCATCACCAGTATTCCTATTGCGCTCTCCGACGTTGATAAACGCCAAGAGTTATTGAAATACTAATATTGAATACAAATTTGTATTAGGTTTTCAAACACTTGTTCGAGAAAACATATAACTTTCAATACTTAAATGCGGCTATTTCAATAAGAAAACTTCATAACATACACAAATTCTAAAAAAAGTACTACTAATTTTCTTACACTCTCCATGGTTTATCCGTAACAGACAAACTCATGAAAAATTCGGGATCGATACAATCGTTGAGTTTATGACTAAGAGCGACGAAAATCACGCACGTGACAAAAAGTATCTCGAATGTGACAAAAAGAATGTCCATTGTAACATTACATTGTACATTTTAATTATTACTCGAATGTGACTAAGAGCGCAACAGAAGTCGTCAACAACATGGACCTTGGTTTTGGAGAACATTTTTCGAAATCAGCGTGCCAATTGCCAACTGACGACTTTGATCAGACTTGCCCAGGATCACTCTTAGAATAATAGTCACAAACATCACATCGTAAAAAAATTAAAATTTAAGAAACCGATAGTTCTATGGTGAATCCAAAAGTGGAAGTTTCCGATAGTGTTTTATTTTTTTGTTTTTGTCAATATCTACCTCTAAGTTCTGAGTGTTTTCGAAGTGTTTTCTGAGTTTTCGAAGAGTTTAAGAATTTACAAAGACGGCGCGCATCAGATGACTTTCATTGTTGTCAAATCATTGTCAGATAATTATTAATCTCTCAATGATGTTACACGCGTGAAGCATATTATGGTACTATGTTTTCAATTATGATTTTTCTCATTATATGACTTACGTGATGAAAAATATCTCGAATGTGGCGAAAAGTATCTCGAATGTGACGAAAATTATCATTTTTAGCGAATTTCCCATAGGGAATAATTACGTACTCATGGAGACTTAAGCCCGGAACATGTTATTTTTTTCTTCTTTAGGTGCCCAGATCAAAAACAATAGTCGTAAAATTTAAATAAATATCATATATATGTATAAATATGTTAATATATATGTGACTGTTGTATTCTCGAAAAATGGTGATCGAGACCAAATTTGGTAGAGACGTGTATTCCTACAAATGCTCGGACGAGTTCGTAAACCAGACATATCGGTCAATGGGAACGGGTAGTTTGGGGGGGTTTTGTACCCCAAAATGGGGTTTTTTGCGTTTTCACATGTAATTTTTAAAAATTTCAAATTTAATCTTTCATCATTAGAATCAACTTAAAAAAATACACAATTAATCCTTAAGTTTTTTTCTATCTCCAACGGTTACCGAGATATTAAAAAATCTAAACACAGTACGTTGTATTTTGAGGCTCCAATGTTAATCTTATGGAGGATAGAAAATTAATATTCACATATTATAATATTTTTGGATAAAGCTTTATATTTAGCTTCATGTTTTTGAGGTTCATCAATTTATGCATAAAAATCATAGTTTATGTGTATAAAGCAAAGCACTCTTTTCCCATGTTAATCATATAAATAGCCAAACTCCTTTATATCGACAGATTTTTATTGTTAAAAATAAAAATTTTGATGGTAAAAATGCCTTTCTCTCAGTATTCTCACAGCAGCAAAGCACACTCTTTCCCATGTTAATCTATGGAGAATAGGAAAAAAAATTCTCACGTTTATAGACAGATTAACTTGTCATATTTATTATTATTATTACATTTTTGATTTGGAAATTCGCTGAGTACGCACCTGCTGCGACGTACTGCACACTAGCAAGGTAGATCAAAAAATACTTATTAAGGTTTAATCTGTTATAATTTAGTACACGTTTACCTACTACAACTGTTGATTTTCATGAAGATCAAGGAATGCTAGAGTAAGTTTTTCTTTGATCTAATAGAGTGAATTTCCAGAACCCAGCGAACCTTACCATGATGAATGGCATATTAAGGGAGTAGTTTTCCTGACTTTTCCGGCACTCCGGGGGAAAACTGCGGCCATTACTCAAAGCAAAACATGCAGCCCGGCGAACGGCCAAAAAACTCCGCTGGCACGGCGTGGCTCACGGCTACATGCAATGCTGACTTTTATGACTTCATACGTCCATTTGAGGAGAAAATCAGTGGGAAGATACGTATACAAAACGTATTAATTTTAATTATGTGTACCAAACTAGTTAAAATATATTTGAATAACCATTTAGAGCGTAATTGTTCTCGAAAAGAAGTTTAAATAAACTTTAATATTTTGCGTAAACAATACAAGAATAAAAATACAGCAATTTTTAATGAATCAAAAAGTTAATTTTGGTCAAAGAACGAGTTCCTGTTTCATAATGAAAAAATCTTTTTCGCTCGCTTGATGTGTCGTAAAGATTTGTGTACTTCTACGTTCCAATGTCATTAGGGTTCAATGTTGTAGATGTCTTGGTATATAAAAATAGTGCCACATGGTATGGTATTCATAAGTTGTAATAAAAAAAATTCTCATTCCCATGTTCTTGGTGTAAAAGCCACCCTGCTCACGATTTTGGAGCTGTAAAAACCACCATTCCCACGATTTTGAAGTTTTGAAGTTGTAAAAAGCCACCTTCTCCACGATTTTAAATTGTAAAAAACACCACACGATTGGAGTTGTAAAAAGCCACTATGTCCACGATTTTGGAGTTGTAAAAAGCCACCTTGTCCACGATATTGGAGTTGTAAAAAGTCACCTTGCCCACGTTTGGAGCTGTAAAAACCACCATGCCCACGATTTTGGAGTTAAAAAGCCTCCATGCCAACGTTGTCCGTGTCTCAAAAACTACATTATTCCCACGTAACCCCCTAAACCCCCCATTTTTATGGACCCATGCGCCTCGTTGTCGAACTCATCCAAATAAATGTAGGATAACACATCTCAGCTATCGAGCCACAATTATCGGTCTGCTCGATAAACGGTGTTACAAATAACGTCACGACGGTTATTCTCAGATAAATATCAATCAGCGACGCGGCGATGACTGATGACTGATGACTGGTGACGGATGGCGATCGAGGCCGGTATTGTTATATATGACAACGCATCATTCCTGTTCAATGAATTTCACTATCAATCTTCTCTACGCATTTATTTCACACCACGGGTGACTTCTACAACTTGCCTTAAACAAAAACATTTTTTTACAAATTTTTTTAATATAAATGTATATTTTCCAACGGCAGTATTTTGTAAACTAAATTTTGTTAGAAGAAAATAAGTAATTACAAACTACAAATTCTGGTTTATTTTTTTAATTCCACAAAATGTTTTATGTTATGTATACACGACTTAACTAAAAACATTTTACTATTTATTATTATTCTAACAACATTTTTTTAATATGAGATTAGATTAGATTATTGAAATGCCAACATGGACGGTGGTGACGTCCTGTAATCCAGTTACTTGAAGGTCACGGATTGTGGATAGTTATGAGCTTTGGTTGTTGGGTGTAGTGTTCTCTTGGGAAAATAACGTCCGCACTATTGAATACTAGGTTAATCCTTAAAGACGATTCTCGCAGTTAAAACAATTCGTAATTCAGAGGCAGTGGTTCGGATTCCACGTTTTACTGTAGATACATTAGATATGCCATTGAGCTATTAATTAACAATTCTGTCATGTAGAAAAAATTAATACACTATTGTAATCCAAAATTTTCAGATTTTACTCTTTTCAGAATGATAAAGAAGAAAACAAAACTCATTTAACATTCAAACCGAATCCCAATCAGTGAAACAATCACAACTATAACCGAGTCGATCGTACAACATGTTAATAAATTAGAATAAATTAGAGCCAATTTTAACAATCAACACCAATGACGAAGCGGTAGCTGAATCTGTTCGAACCACCTGCACTACAAACATAATCATTAGCCGATGTTTACTAATTGTCATTATCCCACGAGCAAACGATAGCTATCAACGTTTCCCGACATTATTCAATATCATTTCCTTATTTGCTCATCATTATGAAGCATGAATGTTAAATATTTGCGTTCTCTGAATATGTTAATGTGCTATTTATAAAAGTAAATGAGTTTCGTCTAATGTATCCTCGTACTTAATTATGATTGTGCTATGAAGTATACTAAACTTTAACAATATTTTTACTTTTTCTCCCTATAACTTTTATGAGGAGGAAGTATTGTATTCTTTAAAACATTTAGATTTGAATATAAAGTGGAAATATGCCTTTTGGGGATCCCTATATCGTCTGTCTGTCTACAAAGATGTCCAATTATCGCGTAATTAGGTAGAAGGGCACTATTTCTAAAGGTACAGGCTATTTTTTCATTTTTTTTAAATTTTTTTAACCTCCAAAAAAAGTTAAAAATGTAAATTTATAAAAATCTACCGTTACGATTCAGATTAAAATTTCATGGTTTATTTTAGTAAGGACCAAAATTATATGACACCACCCTCCACTCTCTAAAGGTAACGGTTAAAATGTTATGGGCTTACAAAATTTAAAAAAATCAATCGGAGCCTAGCCAGAGGTGACCGTTCATTATCTGACACAGATCACTGGATTCTAACCTCACTCTTTTTCTCTGAACAACCTCGTCGGTTGTATAATAAAAATAAAATATCACAATATTCACACGCTTAGTAAAAATCCCTGGCGTATATTTTTTCGTAACAATTTTTGGTACAAATCAGAGACCAATCCTAATTCGTTAAGAATTTTTTGTCACTAGGACTGTAATGTGTTACTTTTTATACAAGGTCAGAAAATAAGCAAGGATAAAAAAATATTTTTAGTTCGAGTGACGAACTTTTCGTCTTGATGTGCATTATATTACACTTAAGTACAGTATGAATCAAACTATACACTAAAATTATACACTGTATACTTAACTCAAAAAATAGTTCTCAACTTTTTCTTGATATTAAAAAACCTGATTCAGAAATATTCATCACCTAAA
The DNA here is from genome assembly GCA_023375725.1 of Nephotettix cincticeps. Taxonomy (NCBI): domain Eukaryota; kingdom Metazoa; phylum Arthropoda; class Insecta; order Hemiptera; family Cicadellidae; genus Nephotettix; species Nephotettix cincticeps. The sequence continues at coordinate 14,464,714 of CM041789.1, read as the reverse complement.
TTAGGCTAATTTTCTTTTCGTCGTTGACATTAATATTGAGTTGCGCCCATTTTGTTTTTTTACTTTGTAATCAATCAGCTGATTGTCTAAACTACTGATCGATAATAATAAATTGATAATCGCTTACAATACTACCGAACATGGACTTATTTTTGTCCGTTCTACGTTTTAATAACGAGGAGCAAACGAAAGCCTCGACATCAGCTGACTCTTTTCCTCCCTTGGGTGGAAAAAGATAACTTTCGACCAGCAAAGCATATGTTAAAAACGGTATTTTTCGCAGCAGTACAACTAAACTTTATACGTGCAGCGTGGGATTAAAGTGAATCTTTTTGTTTCTGAAGGAAAAATTGTTGTTGCACGGAGGCGTATACGAGGGCGAAATTTCCTGAGGGACGTAAAAGACTTTACACAAAATTGTCCTCCAACTAAACATACGACTGGCTGGATGGAGTGGTTATAGTGCCTGGCTCCAAAACAGAAGGTCGCCAGATCGAATCCCGCAAGGGTTGGATCTAGACCCAGGTGCCTTTTCGTCATTGGGATATAGATTAATGATGCTTCCCAACAACAGGTCGACGTTAGGTAGTAACAAACCCGGTGACTGGACCGTTTCCCATCAAAACTTTAAAAATGCCGAGAGGCGTAGAAAGACACAAAACAAAACAAAAAGTAACACAAGTCAGAAACTACCCACTTGTTAATTAACCTGAATCACTATAATTTTCCAAGTTGGCTAACATAACCTCAAAGCAATCCACGCGAAATATCAACTGACCGTTCAAGAATTTATAACTGCAGTCAGCTGCTATTTCTGATAATATAGTACAGGGTGTGCCAGATTTCTCCCATTTCATTCTTATGGAATTAATTTTAGTCTCTTGAGACTAAAAACTACATAGTTTTAGTCCCTTGAGATTAAAAACCACATACTTTTAGTCCCTTGGGAATAAATATATTACTCTAGTACTCCATTCTAGAGAGTAAAATAAGGCTTTAGATAGGAGGTTAGAGAAAAGCATATATTAAAACAGTCCTTTTCGTATTAGTATGACGAAAACATAGTTTCGGTAAACGGCTTTTTAGAGGAATAAATAAACGCTCGGAAGTTCATCAAAAGATAGCATTGCGTTAAAGTAATTGTTGAGGAAATATCACTTAAAAAGTGAAGACAATTTGAGATTTTGAAGGATTTTAAACAAGATAGCCATCTTCCTACAGTTTTTATATAAACCACCGCCAAACTGACTGTCGATTAATTACCCGACGACATCGCGGTGATGGACGAGTCCGGATCACTGAGTTTGTTTTTACGTCGAAAAACAATTAATTCCTGTCACCGGTCTCGACGGTTATTTTAATTCTGAACAGATACAAAAAAATACTGATCGATTATCACGCAGACTTGGTGACGTGACGAGATTTTAGTTTTGATTTTTCCTTTACATGATACAAATTATGTTAGTTTAAAAGACACATCTACAGTACTTCTTTTGTGTTTCATGCACGTTACCTAGTGGAGAATAACGTGTAGTCTACCTTCTATGACAAATGCGAACTGTGGGTGTAATGACTAGACTACCTGTTGCGACAAATTTGGACTGAGAGTGCAACGAATAGATTACCTGTTGTGACGAATGTGGACTGAGAGTGCAATGACTATATTACCTGTTGTGACGAATGTGGACTGAGAGTGCAATGACTATATTACCTGTTGTGACGAATGTGGACTGAGAGTGCAATGACTATATTACCTGTTGTGACGAATGTGGACCGAGAGTGCAACGAATAGATTACCTGTTGTGACGAATGTGGACTGAGAGTGCAATGACTATATTACCTGTTGTGACGAATGTGGACTGAGAGTGCAATGACTATATTACCTGTTGTGACGAATGTGGACTGAGAGTGCAATGACTATATTACCTGTTGTGACGAATGTGGACTGAGGGTGCAATGACTATATTACCTGTTGTGACAAACGCAAACTGAGGGTGCAATGACTAAATTATTTATCTTCCCTATTGTTCCTATAAAAATAGTTGAAGAGCCTACCTGAGTAATCTCCATCACGTTTAGTTTCAAGTCGTCTTCAATATTATTCACCTAACCTTAGTACTTATTTTCCTCGTCGCCACTTATGTGGTGTTTTAAGTAAATCAACATTGTTATACACAATTTATTGGTCAGGAACAAAACTAACTTTTAAATAATTCAGACTAACAAATTTAACAACATGTAGCTTGTCGTTGTCCATCTTAGAAGAAGGAGGAAACTATCTTTTACAAAGCGGATTAGATACAGTGGGCTCTAAATCATCGATGCAATGACTATTACTATATAAAATTTCAATACATTACAATACGTTTAACTGAAAAGATCCATTAGCTCAATAGAAGAACAACGAATTACTTCCAAAAAAGGAAACGAGGAGATTGAGTACTGCTTTAGGTGGTTGAATATTACTTCCTATATTTGAAAAAAATGGTAATACCAATACGGAATTCGTCTATCAATTGAATCATAAATATATAATTTAGTATCATCAATTATGTACCGGCAAACACCTGGTTTACTAGATTATTACGGGGGAGGAAACAAGGAAATTATGACATGTACCGTGAGACGAATAGAAGCAATGAAGGAGAAAGGAGGGATTAATAAAATACGCGGAGGAAACACGCTACTCCTGACAAACAACTCCATTTACAACGAGGAGAGTTGGGAATAGACTCCTTGAGGAGTGGAAGATACATGACGCGGATGCTTAAATAAAAGAGAACATGCGTCGCTTGCGAGGAAAAGCAACTCGCTCGATCATCTGTCGTGGAGAAGTCTACCCACTCTGACTACAGTACAAGCAGAAATCTTCTTCTATCGAAATCAGTAAATATCGATTTTATTCGTTCGATATTTGAGTTATTTCGAGCGATATTATTAGTTATTTTATAAATTTTCCATTAAATATTTATAAAAATATTGTTTATGGATCAAAATACTAAATACTGCAAAAGTCTAAAGCATCTTTGAGGAAAATGACTTCTCTATATTTACCTAATGCAGTAATGTTTCCGCTGCATTATTTTTT